>CAMZMU010000041.1:76532949-77132949 GCA_947311845.1 Poa pratensis
TATTAAAAAATCAATAAAGTGGCCATGATGGCATTCCCTAAAAAACAAATATGTATATAATTGTGTTCTAGGTTAGACTTAGCCCGTTGAAAGGAAAGTAAAACGCGGAGTTATCAGGATAGGATTTCTATTAGAAAAGATAAATTTGTTTGGTGCCTGTTTGGAACAAATAATTTTGTACGCTACGTTCTTTGAAAGTTCACATGGATGGGTCATTCAGGGTACTCTTTGATTTGAAGGATTCTCAAAACAAAACGAATATTAAAAACACTGATTAGAATGGCTTGTCTAATTGAATCCTACATGATCTTGAACATACATAATAAATTGTCAAGGAGTGTTTGAATACACATGAAGTAAAAAATGTAAACATGACTACATGAGGTTTGAATGGATGAAATTTTCCTCCAAAATTAGTGCAATGCGAATTAATCCTGGATTTTAATCCAACAAACCAAAGACATATAAGAAAAATATTAAAAATCAAAATCCTCCAAAATGCTATGCATGACATCAAAAACAAATGGTGTTCGAATTTGACTGCCTAGACCTTTAGTGATATGGGGTGGCTGATTACCCCAGAGCAGGGGATCACTAAGCACCTCTCAATGTGGAAGTAAGGTATCGATCCGCAGGAGCAAGAAGGAAAAGTTATCTATTCCCTACAACTAAAGTGTCACAGTTTTAGTTGATTATGCACTAAACAAGTTTAAGGAGCAAGGTGGTTGATTTGATGGATGGAAATTTAATGTAACCAAGCAAGAATGTAAAAGTGTCCCATCCTCTTCAATGCAAGAGGACAAGACAAAGGTTTTCTCTTATAGGAACAATGGACATGGGTTCATGGGTTCACTTAATCCTCTCTCTCTCATCTATGGTGATTATCATGTTATAGATAAAGTACACATAATTGTCATGTTTTAATGGTAGCTTTTATAACGGCTATATGTCCTAAAAACATAGTTGAAAGAAAGTACTCATTTGTGTTGCTAGGTCACCCTCGTAAGGCTAGCGTGGTTGCTGTCACTCCCACATCATACTCTTCTTTTTACCCCCAGATAAAGGATGTTGGACGGTACTGTGTCACTCAATACCTATGCCTCTGTCACATTGGCCACCCAGTACCCACATACATCATACTTCATAATGGATAATATTCTAAACACTAGTGCAATGATTATATTTCGTGTGTGTGACCACATCTCTCTCATCTATCTACACTTGGTGGTGTCAATCACCTCATGATAAAGATAAACAAGGCATTATGCATAAATCAAACCATCACATGCATCATAGAATATCTCCAAAGTATGACAAGTCATAAAAGATCCAACACAACAGTAAATGCATAACAAATATATATCTCACACCACATATCCACCATGGGAATTACATAGATGACCGTAATCATGTTCAGCTCATACGGTACTAATTAGTGAAGCTCAAAGAGAGGAGAGATACATAAGTTACCACCACAAACCCAAATCCAGGGGGTGGACTACTCCCCCTTCATCATGGAGACGGTGGAGAAGTCGTTGGAGAAGGTGGAGACCACCCGGCAGCGCCCCGCCGGAGTTTTCCCCCTCCAATCTGCAGCTCCTGATCTCCGTTTCGGTGTTTCTGTGTTTGTGCGGCGCTGCTTCCAGAGAACGTCGGGGGACAATTTTTATAGGCGTTTTTAGGTCACGACTAGGTCGGTGGAGAAAAGATCAACGGCGGCGGAGCTCCGAGGCCCAAAATAGGTAGGCCCACGCGGCCAAGATTTTAGGCCGCGTGGGGCCCTCTCATTTCCAGCTGGTTGGGCTTCTGGCCTTCATTTTGAGCCCATTGCGTTCGTCTCGAAAATTCTGAAGCGTGCTCTCTGACCTTGCCCTTTTTGGAGTCCCGAAGCTCCCGGAAAGTCTGAAACACTAAAAAAGACGTTTTCTGGAAAACAGGGTTAATTCCAAATAAATGGGAAAACTATGAAGTATTCCCAAAATCATTATAAAACATTGATATAACCCTTATATGATGCAAATATGATTGGAATATAAGTAAAATAATGCAAAGTTCATGTATGCATTTTACATGCATCAACATCCCCAAGCTTAACCATCTCGTCCTCGAGTATGAAGGTGATAAAACTAACATGGACTTTGCAATTTAATACTAACAATGGATATCAAAGATGATTGCTATGCTACATAGAGTCAAATGATTCATTCTTCAAAGGAGTAGCAATATGCAAAATAGTTTATGAAGTGATATCAAGTATTCAATGCAAGGATGTTCAATGATAGTTCACAAAGTGTAACATAACAGATAGTAGTATGGACCACATGTATGCATAATGATAAGTATGGACATCCTACATTGGTCATAGAGTGATGATGAAAATCTGAATATGTAGGTGGACACTTTGGAAAGATGTATAAGTGAGTAGAGGTAAAGCATGCATAAGTTTCATCTAACCTCCAAACTCTTCTACTTAAGTTAATGATTGCAATGTGGTAATACTTGGTGTCAAGCTCTCATTCCCTATCATAGCATCTTGAATGATTATAGTTTAATGTGAGAGCAAATATGAGTAGTGTGCTTGACAAAGTAAAGGTTAGGTGTCTCATGCCCCTTGAATACAAGTACCTACACCATGATTACTCAACTTAAAACAAAGCAAGTTCAAGTTATATATCATTGTAAGTAATAATAGTATCATCAAGAGCGTCAACTGGGGTACCTCTTGTCCCAGGATATGGAACAAGCCCATATCAAAATGACAAGACAAACAAACAAGATGAACAACCTCAACACCCTTTTTATTTACCATTGGAATAGCTTTTATTATAAGGTGTATCACAGACGGTTCACCATAGCATGTAAGTAAATTTCCACCATGAATGATGCATGGCTTAGATTAGCGGCCCAGGCGTCTCTCTAACCATTTATACAAACTCATTTAAACTACTTCATTTCCCCTATTTCACCATGATAGGCATCCATACAAAAGTACATGATATCAACTAAATGGAGCATGTTGAAAGCTTTGCATGTGACAGCACATATGGGCTAACTCCCAACCTCGAACATTTATCAAGCCACTAGCATCATAATCTTAATCACAATGGGTCATGTTTTATTTATTGCAATGATAGTAAAATGTGCATCAAGTTCGTGAGAGCTATATAACCAACTTTTCCCATGGCAATCAATAACATAATCATTTTCATTCAGAGGTATAGATAACACAAATATCATGATGAACATACTCGGAATAGCATAGCTAGTAGGTAGATATGGTGGACTCACTGGAATAACTTTGGTTGAAGGTGTTGGAAACAAGTTTTGACTTGTTGGAATGTTTGGGCTAGCAAAAGGGAGAAAGTTGACCATCTAGATGCATGCATGAGTGTCCATAGAACTAACTAATCCATGTTAAACCAAGTAAAATAACAATCAGCACCAAAACATGAATAAGTGATAGCTCTTCAAAAAGGATTTGCAAACTATTACTCATAAACAAGCTCATGAATCATGCAACTATATGTATCATTAAAAATCAACTCAAACATCCCTTTTCCCAATCTTATAAAAGCATCCAACATATTTCAACCCATATTTCCAGTAGCTCTCCCATATATAAATGATAGTGTGGTGGTCTCTCAAACAAATCAAACCAAAACAAAACAAAAGACGCTCCAAGTTTATGCGATAAAGTGTTTCGATCGAAAAACAGAAGTTGGACGTGTGCAAACCGAGAGTGTGTAGGTCCAGTGGGGTTGTCTTCACATCCCCAAGCTTATGGTCTTCACCATCCTTGGATAGCTCTTGGTGCATCTCCTCCAATCCCTGTGAAAAAACTTCAAAACACCGTTTCTCCCATTTCTTTTCTGTGGGGTGCATTAATAGTGATAAACAAATATGTTTCTTGCTGCATATAATCCTTGAACAAAAATTCATATGAGATGTCCAGAAAGTGTATAATGTTGTATGCCTACTCATAAACTCAATTGGATCAAAAAGATTCAACTTAAAAGCTCAAAGCATGCATCAAACAAAATGGGACAGAATCTGTCCAGAAAAACAGCAGCAGCAAAACGTATTTTTCTACCCTACCAAACTTTCTCGAAAAATTCCGAAAAATTCATGCATACAGAGGATGAAAAGTTGCAACTACAGTTCAAATATGAGCTCATTCGGAGTTACAGAATAAGAATTAAAAATCATACCGTGCACTGACTCGTGCAGGAAAAAATCTCCGAACTCAATAAGCAACTTTTCAAGACCAAAATGGGTAAAACTTGGCACTTTATTTAAAACTCCAAAAAACTAGACACAAAGTCTCTTGTTACAGCAAGAGGACACAAAGAAAAATCACACACAAAAATAACCGGGTTGCCTCCCGCAAAGCGCTTTCTTTATAGCCATATAGCTAGGCTTCTTACTTGTTGTTCAGCGAAGATGAAGCTCATGAGGAGCTTGAATGTTGTTCCCCTCTTCCTTGGGAAGTGTTCCATGCATTATACCAGGGTCCCATGTTGCTCTCAAGCCAATGAATAATAGTCAAGTTGAAACTGGTGAGAGAAAACAAAACACAAAGTAATAACAACGAAGTCTAACTTCTTCTATGCATTGGCATTTTGTATGAATGAATATGAATAAGTTTTCCAATGCATATTAACAATAGTTACTTGCAGCCCATAATTATTAGTAGCATAAAGAGGGTTCTTATCACTCCTCTTTCATAATAGTTGCAAGTAGTAGAAGTGTATTAACATATAACCAATAGAATCTTCCAACTTAGATAATTTGGGAACATGAGGAGTCATTAAATTTATTTTGGAATTATTAGCATGCTTCCCTCTTTCAAAATAGTTGTTAAGATCAATATCAAGTTTAATATCATGGTTGCAACAAAGATTTGGAACTAAAGATAATTGCAAACCACATAAGTATTTCTCAACATAAGCAAATTTCTCCTCTATGGTGTAGTTAGGAGAATTCAGGAAAATAGTAGGACTCTTATTAGTAAGAGTATTTTCACAAACAAGTATATCATTTTTATCCTCACATAAAGTAGTAACAAGTTCTAAACATGGAGGATTATCAATAAGCATAGGACCATCATCTAAAGCATTATCATATAACATATTTAAGCAACACTCCTCATTATTATCAATAAGTTTACCAACAAAAGGTTTTTGAGTTTGAGTGTTACTATCATATGTTGATGGTGAAGTTGGGGATCCAACTCTTCATTCTCCAGTTGTTCTTTTTCAGCATCTTCTTGAGATTGCATGGGCATCCCCAAGCTTAGGTTTTTGTCCTCTTCTTCCTGCAAAATATTAGTTCTTTCCATGGCAGCAAGAGTTAACTTTTTACGTTTAATAGCATCTGCTCGAGAAAAGAAATCATCAGCTTCTTGTAATATTTCAAGTTCCTCAAGTGTAAATGTTGCAAGTTCCTCAGGTGTATAATCAAACAGAAAACCCATAGCAAAAGTAATGAAGAACTTACACCCAGACAAGTTTAAAGGAACCTCCCCAAGCTTAGTCTAGTGCACACAAGAATAGAAACTTAAGCGCTACGCTCCCCGGCAACGGCGCCAGAAAAGTACTTGATTACCCCCAAGAGCAGGGGATCACTATAGCACCTCTCAATGTGGAAGTAAGGTATCGATCCGCAGGACAAGAAGGAAAATTATCTATTCCCTACAACTAAAGTGTCACAAGTTTTAGTTGATTATGCACTAAACAAGTTTAAGGAGCAAGGTGGTTGATTTGATGGATGGAAGTTTAATGTAACCAAGCAAGAATGTAAAAGTGTCCCAATCCTCTTCAATGCAAGAGGACAAGACAAAGGTTTTCTCTTATAGGAACAATGGACATGGGTTCATGGGTTCACTTAATCCTCTCTCTCTCATCTATGGTGATTATCATGTTATAGATAAAGTACACATAATTGTCTGTTTTAATGGTAGCTTTTATAACGGCTATATGTCCTAAAACACATAGTTGAAAGAAGTACTCATTTGTGTTGCTAGGTCACCCTCGTAAGGCTAGCGTGGTTGCTCTCACTCCCACATCATACTCTTTCTTTTTACCCCCAGATAAAGGATGTTGGACGGTACTGTGTCACTCAATACCTATGCCGTCTGTCACATTGGCCACCCAGTACCCACATACATCATACTTCATAATGGATAATATTCTAAACACTAGTGCAATGATTCATATTTCGTGTGTGTGACCACATCTCTCTCATCTATCTACACTTGGTGGTGTCAATCACCTCATGATAAAGATAAACAAGGCATTATGCATAAATCAAACCATCACATGCATCATAGAATATCTCCAAAGTATGACAAGTCATAAAAGATCCAACACAACAGTAAATGCATAACAAATATTATCTCACACCACAATATCCACCATGGGAATTACATAGATGACCGTAATCATGTTCAGCAGCTCATACGGTACTAATTAGTGAAGCTCAAAGAGAGGAGAGATACATAAGTTACCACCACAAACCCAAATCCAGGGGGTGGACTACTCCCCCTTCATCATGGAGATGGTGGAGAAGTCGTTGGAGAAGGTGGAGACCACCCCGGCAGCGCCCCGCCGGAGTTTTCCCCCTCCAATCTGCAGCTCCTGATCTCCGTTTCGGTGTTTCTGTGTTTGTGCGGCGCTGCTTCCAGAGAACGTCGGGGGACAATTTTTATAGGCGTTTTTAGGTCACGACTAGGTCGGTGGAGAAAAGATCAACGGCGGCGGAGCTCCGAGGCCCAAAATAGGTAGGCCCACGCGGCCAAGATTTTAGGCCGCGTGGGGCCCTCTCATTTCCAGCTGGTTGGACTTCTGGCCTTCATTTTGAGCCCATTGCGTTCGTCTCGAAAATTCTGAAGCGTGCTCTCTGACCTTGCCCTTTTTGGAGTCCCGAAGCTCCCGGAAAGTCTGAAACACTAAAAAAGACGTTTTCTGGAAAACAGGGTTAATTCCAAATAAATGCGAAAACTATGAAGTATTCCCAAAATCATTATAAAACATTGATATAACCCTTATATGATGCAAATATGATTGGAATATAAGTAAAATAATGCAAAGTTCATGTATGCATTTTACATGCATCAGTGGCCCGATCTTCTCGTTGAGCACGTCGTTGGATGAAGGATAACTTGGTGTCACCGATGAACTCTCCTCGCTAGATCCCTGATGCCAATGCAGCAGCTCTCTACCCTTCGGATATTCACGACTTCACACACTTGCGCACGTAGCCGTCGACCACGAAACGGTATAATTGCAATCTACTAATTCCCAATGGAAAGAACAGATCACACTTCAATTGATGTTCACCTCTCTAGATCGATACGAATTGGAGATGTATAATTTCAGAGGAAAGCTTTCGCTGTTCAACTAAAAACTAGGGTTTTATCTAAACGTGATCTAATCTCCCTATGGCGGCTGGACTAGTATATATGAAGGGATGGGGCGTACTGTAGCGTTGTACAGTAGCTACAGTACCGACGTGGTGCAACCCAACCGACTTGGACTCGAATTGGTTCGACCCAAACTAGATACAAACTGACCCAAAGGGTTGGGTTCAGCCTTAAGGCACGCAGGCCTGATGTGGCGCCTGCCCATGTGTGGCGTGGTGGCCTCCCTGGCCCTTGGACGCTGCCTCCCTCTCCTCCCTCGCGTCCTCTTCAGCTTGTGTACTCCACGCCTTGATCCTCTTGCTCCAAATGTTGCAGCTCCTCGCTCCCTCGTGCTATGCCTTCTTCTTCAACAAACCTGAGTATGCACACAAACACAGGCTTAGGCAGTAAACAATTCTCATTAACGAAATATTCAGATTCTATTAGGAGTGAGTTCACCTGTTGTTCTAATAGCTTTGCACGAGCTCTTGTAATAGGACCAATTCTGATTTCATCATTGGACTTCTTTGCAGCAACTTGGTGATCATCATCATGAGGTGAAGATGTGTCAAGTGTATGGATGTCCTCATCATTTAGACAACACAAGCCGTTGTTTATTTGCTCCTTCATGGTCAACACTGTGTCTCTTGACGACAATGCGATGCTGGAAAATATATATGTTTCGGTTCGACATAAAACCTTCAAAAACTTCCCTGGTCAATTTTAATGTCATCTTAGTTCTCGATTTTTTTTGGAAATGTAAGAAATGTTTTTCATACGGTACGTGGTAATTCACGTGACCCACCACCTTCCAAGTCAATAGTCACAACAAATCTGATATGATTCATAATCATGGGGCGCCTCATGTTTGCATCAACACCCCCTACAACATTTCACGTGTATATCTGCAACATTCAAGCATGCATATCTGCTAAAAAATATAGGTTTGCAACAAATTCTCACATGTTTCAATAAAAAATATTACAAAAAATGCAACATGGAACAAAAACACACACATCATGCGTAACAATGCCGGCAAAAAGTGCAACATGTCAATCCCTCACAACAGACATGCAAAACCTTTGCATTAGAACCCCGATGTGTACGTTACAAACAACATTGAAATTGCAGTGTGTCTGAACCGGAATAAGGTACACAAAATAAAATAGCATCACTATGCTAACGTTACACCATTAATCATGTATACGTCGCTCCTACCCAATTTAGGGTCGCCAAGAATGAACTAAGTTCACCATAATTGAATTAGAGCTAGATGAGGGGACTAGAATCCATTCGTCACAGTCCAATGTCTTCGTAGAGCTTGGCAACGTGACCTCGAGATCTACCATGACTTATCCATGGGTGTTTTGAGGCCTACGCCTAGGAAGGAGACCTACTGTGGAGGGGGAATTACTCGGAGGGAGCTTGGTGCGTAGAGAAGACGGAGAGGAGAGAGTTTGCACTAAACTATAAGATGAAGAACCGAAGGTTTTTCTCTCGAGAGCGCTAATCAATCATTGTTGTTAAATTGAATCATTCACATTTTTTTGTGCACTCCGAAACCAAATTAAAAATCTTTTTGGGAGAGTACAAAGTAGGGTGGTAACACACACAAATCACACACATTATACTCAAACACGCGTACTACACACGCTAAGAAAAATATCGGAACCACCAGTGGCCCACATAAACAGTGGCGCATTGCCCTGCTTAAACACGACAAATGTGCCAATTTCGGGAGTAAAACCTTTTTGAGTGGAAACGAACGAAATCTCGCTATAACGCTGCCGCCATCAGATCCCTGTACACACGTCGATGATCGATCTTTTAGCTCTCCTCCAAAAGATGGTCGCTGTCTTCGGCCGGATGGGTGCCGGCGGGGTGCAGCTCCACCTCCCCCTTCCGCTGCAGCTGCTGGTAGTGCTTCTCGGCCTCGGGCATGGCCCCCATGATGGCCCTGAGGCGCAGGTTCACGTCGTCGAGGCGCTGGTACACGATGTCGTTGGTCAGCATCCCCGCGCACACCATGCTGATGGTGTCCCAGCTCTCCACCAACGGCAGCAGGATGATGACCGCCGACCCCACCGCCCCCCACACGATCGCGATCGCCGCCCACAGCGTGAAGTACCCCAGGCTGAACTTGCCCGCCGGCACCGACAGCACCGGCCACAGCACCACGATCAGCACCGTGAACCCCACGCCCCACTTGATGATCCACCGCTTTGCGTGCACGAGCTTCTCCTCCTGGAGCTCCTCGTCCTCCTCCGCGTCGCCGCCGGCCACGCTGTCCACCCTCGTGATCTGCTTGCAGCTCTCCCAGTCGTAGTGCTGCGGCGACACCAGGCTGCACACGACGTGCACCGCCCCGCCCACCAGGATGGACACCAGGTTGCCCGCCAGCATGGGCGCGTTCCGCCCCGTCGTGTCCAGGTTGACGCGCCCGTACTGAATCTTGGTCACCGTGAGCCAGACGATGACGCCGGAGACGCAGCCGCCGACGGCGCCGAGCATGGCGCCGAACGCGTTGGCCTTGCTCCAGAGCAGCAGCAGGGCGATGGGGATGACGGCGGAGCCCACGAGGACGCCCATGGCCAGGTACATCCACCCGAGGGACACGCCGGCGATGTTGAGGACGACGGCGAGGACGCCCATGCAGCAGCCGAAGGCGAGGATGGCGGCTCTGGACACGAGGAGGATCTGCTTCCCGGAGGCGTTTGGGTTGACGTAGGTGCGGTAGATGTCGTAGGTGAAGAGGGAGGAGACGGCCACGAGCTCCGCGGAGCCGGCGGAGGTGACGGCCATGAAGAGCATGGTGAGGAGGAGCACGGAGCCGGAGTTGCCCATGAGCGCGGTGGCGGTGGCCGCCGGGACGAGGCCCTTGGCCGCCTCGTCGGCGGTGACGGGGAGGTCGAGGGCGAGCGCGCCGAGTCCGAGCGAGGTTGCCAGCGAGAACGGCACAGCGAACCACACCAGGCCGCCCAGCAGGTACCCCTTGTGCGTCGACGACGGCCGAGCGGCGATCGCGCTCATCCAGTACCCCTGCAATAAATCCAAATCCAATGCGCGATCGGTCAATCAAACCCCGACCGGAGCGCAAGAGGGAAAATTAAGGAAGACCGTATAGTACTTACGTTGTCGACGAAGACGGTGCCGAAATTGCCGACGATGTTGATGATGCCGAAGACGAGGCCGCCGGAGCTAAGCATGGTGAGGTAGGAGCCCTTCAAGTTGCCATGGACGGGGCCGCAAGACTGGCCGTGGTGTGCGAGCTCGTCGGAGCAGACCCTGGCGGCGCTGGCGACGGCCACGAGGCGCTCGTACACCACCTTGGGGCTGCCGAGCTTGCTGCTGGACGTGTACACGAGGAAGACGAAGATGAGTAGCACGACGTGCACGACGACGGAGTGGATGTAGCTGGCGAGGAAGGTGGCCTTGAGCCCGCCCGCGAGCGTGTACACGATGACCCCGAGCGGGATGAGGAAGCTGGCGGCATAGATGTTGACGCCGGAGAGCGCGTTCACGACGGCGGAGCCGCCGAGCAGCAGCATGGCGGTGACGATGACGTTTGTGGCGAGGCAGAAGACGAGGAAGACGATGTGCGCGTGGACTCCCCACCGCGCCTTGACGATCTCGCAGACGGTGTGCGCGTTGGGCGCCTTCCGCTTGATCTCGATGGCCATGATCCCGAAGAGGAGCACCTGCACGGTGGCGCCGCTGGCGTACCAGAAGGGCCCGCTCACGCCGTACTGCCACGCCACGTTGGAGCTCTGCAGGATGGTCGCCGCCCATGTCCACTGCGACACGATCACGCTGGCGATCAGCCCCGTCTTGACGCTCCGGCCGGCGGTGTTGAACCACTCCGACGTCTGCAGCTGCGACCCACCCACGTAACGTTTCTCCAACCACACCTGCGCGCGTTTTTTCCACCATTCCGGCGGCCAATTAAATAATTTGCTTGCGTGTGGTTTGTGAATTAATTGTGATGTGATCATTCCGGCCGATGATGACAGGTTATAAAAAAACAAGAAAGAGATTGGGAATTTTGGAGTACCAGGAAGGATGTGAAGAGTGCGAAGAAAGCGCCGAAGCCGAGGACGACGGCGTACCCGACGGCCTGCGCCAGCACCGGCTTCCCGCCGAAGAAGCTCTCGTCGCGGGTGCAGACCCCATTCACCACCGAGTAGTACTGCCCGCCGAAACTCAGCTCCGGCGGCGGACACACCACCCCCGACATCGAATTCTCACCGCCGATCGAGCTGTGCGTGTATATCTGGATTCTAGCTACACAGGCTAGATTCGATTCAGTTTGATCTGGAGTATCTACTCTTCAACCACAGGGAATCTGGAATACTATCCAAGATTCGTTAAGGTCAACGCCTCACTCTCTCAATTCGATCAGTGGATGTGGGAAGGAGAGAGATTCAGACTCCCCCAATCAAGGAAGATACTGGCAACTGGCTGTTTGATTGGTGTGGATGGAATGGATGCACCGCACGGTATTTATACAAGTCGCCGAGGGACAAAACAACCCCAATTGGTTCTTTGTCAGAATTTTTTGACCAACGGAATCATATTGCTTCCAACTTTGTTAACTAGTGGAGAGATTCTTTGACTTTGCATCTTCCAGCTGATGTGGAGTTTTTTTAAATAAGATTCCACTAGTATTTGTGCTAGTTGAACCAAATAAATAAACAAATATATATATTTTTCCAGGCTAGAGAAAACTATTCATTTACAGCTTGATGATTTGTCAACTTCGCCTCTCTCGCAAAACTTAACAATTTTACAGCTTGGTTGAAAAAAAGAAGCAAGTAGCCCAAGTCATGTCTAATCATTATGGGAGATATGCTAGTTGGATAAAATTAACATAGAGACGTATTTTTCATCTTAGGTGAAAATTTGCTCAATTTACAGCTCGATGGTTATTTTGTCAACTTCCTTGCATACGTCCTATCACGGCGAACTTGTAACATTTTGCAACCTGCTTAAGAAAAAATATCAAGTAGACGAGGCCATGCCTAATCATGGCAAGCTACCATCGTTATCATGATTCACAGCAATATGGAATAGAGTGATGTGCGGTCTAAATCCCAATAAGTCGTCCTAATTTTCTAATTCCAAGTGCAGCTCCGTATCTCTGTACTCCAAAACCAATACTTACGACAGAATCCTAATCAAGCCGCTTCAACAACTAAATTAAGGGACATAGTGATCTACCACTCCAAAGAAGCAAAAAGCATCATTTCGACATATAAATTAGGGAGTTTTCACCCTCAGTGACGATATGAAAGTGATTGGTTGCCAAGTGAGCTGAGGGGTTGTTTGGATACGTGAACCCGAATTCCACAAACCAGGAAAACTTCACGCGGTGTTCTGTGATCTGAGACGAACAGTGGATACAGCTCGGTGGCGGGTGGCTCGTCTCCAACTTGAATCGGTAAGCTATGAGCCAGGAAGGTCGAACGAGCATGCACCTTTCCTGTTCGTCTCGGGTTCAGGAGTACACGAGTAGCAGAATCGGTATATCTTATCCAAACAAATAATACTGTATTACAAACCAGCATTAGATTTTTCTGAACCAAAACGGGATTATCTCTAAACGAATTCTCAACCGAAAATTTAGTAAACTTGGTTTCCTAAATAATCAGTCTAAACCTCGTTTTCCAAAACCTATCGATAATATCGGCTATCCAAAACCACCAAAAGTATCTCGAGAAAGTATCCTTTTGGTACATGTTAATGGGCATTTCTCGAAGGATACCATCGACGGGTATCCAATAGGGAGACCCAATCTCGCCTTATTTATTTTTGCTCTACGTCAAGGGATTGAACTGTATGTTGAAATGTATGGGACCATCACATTTGGCGAGAGGTGTACATGTGGTCATCTATGCTCTGTAGATCTCATACCTTTTGTTTGCCAATGAATATCTGATCTCTGTCCAAGCTAGACTACACGGTATATTGGAGAGATACAAACTTGGGCCCGAATAGTTAGTAATGCTCCCTATTCCATAGTAATCTCAACATCATTTCAAACCTCATTTTATTTTTCGTTTGAGAAGTCCAATGCACTCGCACTCTATCTCTCTCCTCATTTCTATAAAACTCATGTGTTTGTGTCATTTGCACCATCTAAAGGTATCTTAAAAAAAGGTCCCGTGTTTATAAAATTTAGTACGTAGAAAATTACGGCACATGACATTCAATCTTTTGTTTTCCCTATTTCTATGCTTTGAAAATTCTGAAATCCAAGATCCTGAATGAACGTCCCCAGTTTGAAAATAAAATAGGGAGAAGGCACGAAAGCACAAGCCAAAGGAGTGAGCTCAAGAGTGAAACCATCGCAGCCGTCCGATCTGCAACCAAAGGTGAGGATACAGGCCACGCTGCATATTTTGCAAAAACACCCTCTTCCCCAACCTTCTCGCCCCCATCCGATTTCCCAATTTCTCTCTCACCCCGATTTGGGCGCGGCCCAAACCCTAGGTCGTCGGCTCTTCCCGAAGCGAGCTGCCTGAACTTCCCAGCTGATCCGTTCGTTCTGCGCAAGCCTTGTCGTGTTTCAGTGGTGCTTCCTCTTGAGAAGAAAGAGTGGGATTTGGTCGACGGCCGGCAGCGGCGATGGGGGACGGCCGCGCCGGCGGGTCGAACCGCCCCGCGTGGCTGCAGCAGTACGAGCTGGTGGGAAAGATCGGGGAGGGAACCTACGGCCTCGTCTTCCTCGCGCGCCTCAAGCCAACGCATCCCCAAGCTTCTGGCCGCCGCGGCTCCCCCATCGCCATCAAGAAGTTCAAGCAGTCCAAGGAGGGCGACGGCGTCTCCCCCACCGCCATCAGAGAGATCATGGTAGTTCATCGCTGCCGGTTGCTTCATTCCTTCCTTCATCAAGTTGCCAAACCTTGGCAACATATGACTGTAATCTTGTCTCATCACGTTTGCCATTTGCTTTCAGCTGCTGCGCGAGATCAACCACGAGAATGTCGTGAAGCTCGTCAACGTCCACATCAACCACGTCGACATGTCCCTCTATCTCGTCTTCGATTACGCCGAGCACGACCTCTATGTATGCAACTCCCATCCCTTCTTATGTTACTCCCTCCGTTTTTATTTACTTCGCGTTGTGCGTTTTTTCAAAGTCACAACTTCTGAAAATATAGTATATGATGATTCTAATAATATTAAAATTATGTTGTAAATGTTGACGTTTTTCTATATATTTGATCAAACTTTACAAAGTTTGATTTTGACTAAACTCAGAACACAATGTAATTGTGAACGGAGGCAGTATATGCGCCTTTCCATTCGTGTCAATCTCTCAGTACTCCCGCCGTCTTTCAGTACAAGGCTACTAGCCAAAATCTCACACACCAAGGAGAAGATTAGAACTACTTAATGTCATATTAACTGAGTGTCGACCAGTTGGCAATTGACACGGCTGGCTGTGCACCTAGCCTGGAACCCATGTTCGAGCCTTGGCTCCACAGGATGTGCTCGAGTTGCTTCTCCTTAATATATTTTCGCAGGGACTCCTCCCTCTGCTGGTCTCGTTATTTAACTCATGTGAGACTCCGTGGATCGATCACATTGTTTCTGCTGCAATTGCTTCGTGGCCCAGCTAGATTAAATTCGCGTGCAGGTGCTGCTTTTCACTTGCGCCCCTCTCTCCAGGAAGGTCATGCATGCATGCAAACACATAGTTTGGTCATTTGGTGTACACAACATAAAACGAGTGAATTTCTCAGTCATGCATGCATTTTTTGTAGTAGCCTTGTATCGGAAGACAGAGGGAGCTCTGGATCTCGACGGTGTAATTAATTAATTAACCACTGAACCAACCCGCAGGAGGTTATCCGACATCATAGAGAGAAGCTCAACCTCCCCATTCACCAATACACCGTCAAATCCTTGCTCTGGCAACTGCTCAATGGCCTCAACTATCTCCATAGGTATGTATAATTTCAATTAACAAGACGAGTAGCATGATTCTCCACACCAAATGGTGTATTAACCTAACAGTATGCAGTATTTATCTGGGTCCTCCTATCAAAATCTTACCTGTCTTCCCTCCTGTAGTAACTGGATTATCCATCGAGACCTCAAGCCTTCTAATATACTGGTATGTTGCTAATGCCCTCATGCCGATACACAAATCTGTCCAGTATTGTTTTTCTTCTGCTTTACTAATCATGCTGCATGGTATGCCCTTGTAGGTTATGGGGGAAGGAGAAGAACATGGAATTATAAAGATTGCTGATTTTGGGCTTGCTAGGATATATCAAGCTCCACTAAAACCATTAAGTGACAATGGGGTGAGTAGCTCTTTCTCAATGCCTCTTAGCAAATGTTTCCAATTTCAAGTACTATGAGGAAACCAAAGTATGATACCTTGGTAAAGGAATGCAGTCGGTCATCCTGCCAAGTTATTACTAGTAGTCTCACTGCTCTTATTGCCTCGAAGCTTATACTTTGCATGTATCCATAAAATGCAGTGTCTCTCTGCACATCTTGTTGTGTATCTGTCTTATCGTCTTTTGTATTCACGGGACCATGTGTTCTGTTTATCGCTATCTGCTAAGTATATAGCTAACTGAAAAATAATCAGGTTGTTGTAACTATCTGGTATCGTGCACCCGAGCTGTTACTTGGGGCTAAACACTACACAAGCGCTGTTGGTATCCTTTCAGTGTCAGAGAGAGCAAAGCAGATCCTTTTACTATCTCCTTTTCTTCATTGGTCAGTTATTCCCTTAACCATCTCCAGACATGTGGGCTGTTGGTTGCATTTTTGCAGAATTGTTGACACTAAAACCACTGTTCCAAGGTGTTGAAGCGAAAGCTACTCCAAACCCGTTTCAAGTATGTGCATTTGCACTCAGTTAGTTACAATTGCCATCTTGTTTTTATTTATATGAATAAGCTAAAATTACTACTTTTTACATGATGATCATGTTTCAAGTAAACACAAAACAGTTATTCCAGACTTTCTTCAAAGTAAATAAGGCTCTAGATGGCTTCATTCTGTTGCACTGTATATGGTTATGTACGTCCGTGTTCCATTTTGTGTAACTTTCCTCTGTTTATGCCTTTTTTTAATCTTACATTTGATTTACACATCTCTTGTAGCTCGATCAACTAGACAAGATTTTTAAGGTCTTAGGTACGGATTCCTTACTTTTGTTTGTCTTGTTTGATTGTCATACTCCTTCTGAGACAATATACTCACATGGTATAATAATCCAATGCTTCTGAAGGTCATCCTACGGTTGAGAAGTGGCCTACCCTTGCTAATCTACCATGCTGGCAAAACGACCAACAACACATTCAGGGGCATAAGTAGTATGTTGACCATTGTTGAGCTGCTCGAAATAACCTAAAATGTCACTTTCGTTATAACTTAATATTGTCATCTCTTGCTTGCAGTGAGAACACAGGTCTTCATACTATTGTCCACTTGCCGCAGAAGGGTCCTGCATTTGATCTTCTCTCTAGAATGCTTGAGTATGTCTCTTGCTCTCTATCCTGTTTGAGTCAACATAACATTGGTTTATGCACGTTTCTTTCTTTTCCTTTTGTACTGCTATCTGTTTATTTGTCCTCCTGGTATCCCTCTCCGTTTCAGGTATGACCCACGGAAGCGTATTACAGCCGCGCAAGCTTTGGAGCATGAGTAAGTTATTAATACCTTCGTCTATTCATTCTTCCTATTTTGGCTGGTTGGATACTTCTGTTTCCTTCCAATTCTGTAACCCGTTCTTTGCTGATACATGTTCTAGAGTTGTAATTGTTAGAATAGTTCTATCAACCAACTATCCCAAAGACCGATCTGTGAGGAAGTGGTGATATTATATACTGGACATACTTAACACCCCCCCTTCACATCCGACGTGGATATGGAATGATCAACACCTCCCCTCACACCCGACGTGGGTGTGGATAAATGATTCGGGGAAATGCGGGGACTGAGACTTGAACTCAAGACCTCAGGCTACAAGTGCTGTGATACCATGTTAGAAACTTCTACCAACCAACTATCCCAAAAGACCGATCTGATAGGAAGTGGTGATATAATATACTTGACATACTTAACAGTAATGACCGACTTGAGTATAGGTTAGCAAGCATGAAAAGGGCGTGGCCTGCAGTAGCTAGTCGGTGCATACTATAACCACCTGCGAGATCATTATGCACTCTTATTGGCCCTATGAACTTACCAAGTATGATATTTCTGGAATGCTTAAGCTTCTTTTATATCAATAGGGGACCAAGTAGCCACTCATGTATGCCTCTGCCTAAGCTACCTTACTCAGCTTCATTGGAAGCAGCCTAGATTTATTCTCGGAATCATAAAGGGCGTACCTGAGAACCAAGCACTGGCTTGGTGGCTACAGCTCACGGTGGTGACCTTGCCCACCCGGGTTCGAATCGCGGGTTCACGTTCAAATCAAACGGGCTGCTATCCGTGTGAAAAACCACTGAGAGGCGACCCGTGTGAAAAATCACCGAGAGGTCTCATCTTCTACCGAAAAACGTAAGGGAGGTACCCGTCCGGCCGTCCCCTTTAGCCACCTTTTTTTATAAAGGTCTTACTTGGTGCCGAAAGCTCCCATACATTGTGGGGTCTGGGGAACGGAATTTCTAGGCAGCCTTTCCCTTGCTTTTATGCAAAGAGGCTGATTTGAACTCATGACCTCCAGGACACAAGTGGAGATACTCTACCACTGCGCCAGACGGGCCCTTCTCAGAGTCATGTCTATGGTTTTTAAATTTCAAATATTCTCTGTTCGCGTATCACATTTTTGTTTTGTAAAGAGTGACGTTGCGGTTCGATTTCCATCACTAGAAACCATTAAGAGTCCGGTACAGCGGAAAAGGAACAAAACAACCCATAACAACTTTACATCAAACCAAAATCCCTACCCCGACTCCCCGAGCCACCCCTGGAACGGACAACATTCACTTCATCAAGCAAGACCAAGAAAAGAGACAGGTGAAGAACAGAGTAGCCCCATCGACTAACCGTATTCAGTTAACATATAATGCTAACAGTGGTTCTATAGAACATATTCAACAGGAACATTGGTATTTTCCTAACTTGACATTTCTTGTCTGAGTCTTATTTATTTTCGTCTGGTAGAATTGATCTGTAGTTTTCATGTCTGGTTTGGCACAAAACTGTCGTTATTAATAACGCATACGCATGGAAACAACGGCGATTTAGATAAACTCATGCACTGATGCTCTAATATATTTTAAATATATGAATGACATACCAAATCATAGTTCAAATGTGGTGATATTGATGATTACAGTTTAATATCAGTTCTTCTGATTGCATTCACGTCTTTGTTTAGGTACTTTCGGATGGACCCACTTCCTGGACGAAAGTAAGTTTTGTGTGAGCATATCCTTAACCACCTCTACCTTTTCTGTGTAGCATTCGTAAATATTGTTCTCGTCTGTGTGCCTAAAATGTCTCTCTGGTCAGTGCACTTATTATACCATCCCAGCCAGTGGAGAAAAATGTGATGTATCCTGTTCGTCCAGTAGACACGTCAACCGACTTTGAAGGAACAACAAGCCTTCAACCAACTCAACCGGTAATCAATCTCTGTCTCTGCCTAAGTCTTCATTTTCCAGTGCCTGGCCTCAATATTGGGAGGCTTTATGTGATGACTCTACTTTTTCTTAAGAAAAAGTAGATTTGTTCTCGTGGCAAAGTATCTCGTCATTGCTCAGGACATATTTAATTAGTCAATCAGTTAGATGTAGGCATCACAAGACCTGTTTATTAACTTCCTCAGAAGATTTGGTTCAGGCCCATTTTGAGTGAGCCAACACATTTGCTCAATAACTGCTGTGTTATTAGGATCTAAATAATACGATGCCTTGGTATTTCAGCCATCAGGGAACGCGCCTCAGGGAGGCCAGCCTGTACCGAGACAACTTCCGAGGCAAATGCAACAGCAGCCTATGGGGAATATGCCAAGAATGCCTGCTGGTGCAAACATGGGTGCCTTTGGTGCAGCGCCCCAAGCGGGCATGGTTGGGCTTAATCCAGGTAACATTCCAATGCAGAGAGGTGCAGGTGGCCAGGCTCATCCACACCAGGTATGTTGTGTTTACTTTTTTTTAATTCTCTTAGTTTCCTTGGGAGGCTTGCTACTGTTAGTTGAAGAATGTTTGTCTTGATGAATAAGCATTTTGAGTTTCTTGGCGTTGACAGTTGAGAAGGAAGGCTGACCAAGGAATGGGGATGCAGAACCCCGGGTACCCTCAGCAGAAGAGACGTTTCTGACATCCTCCTTCCTCCGTACTGACTGATATCAATGTACTCACATCATGTATGTATCCCCTGCCAGATATACATTGTCTGGTGTTTGACTGGAAGACGTTGATTATGTGAGCATGTTGATGATGTTGTTGTTGTAGATTTATATTTATCTGCAATGCAGGTAAGTTACTATAGTAGCTGTAAGGGTTAATTCTAGAGGAACTTTGGATGCTTGCCTTCTGTAGCGACTGAGCTAAAGCTGCTCCCTGCAGAATACTCCCTCGATTCAAAATTAATTGAAGTTCTAGCTTGTCCTTAAGTCCAACTTATGTAAGTTTGATGAAGTTTATCGAGAAATGTGCTAATATCAACAACATTAAATATACGACACAAAAAATATTTTATGATGATTCTGGTGAATGATGTTGATATTTTTCTACATCCTCCGATCCATAAAAGGTGTCTGTCTGATTTAGTACAACTGCGCCCTCTCCACCCTCGTTTGGTCGTGCCCCTTCCAGCTCCTCGCCAATCTCTTCCTTCCTTTGTTGCCACCAACTCCGGTCAAGTTGGTGCGCCGCACCGCCGTGATTAAGCACTATGGCACCATCGGGATGTAGGTGATAACATGTAGCCATTGCCAAATTAGGGCCCCTCCTTCCCTCTCCCTTCTTCGTTGCTCCTGCTTCTTTTCCATGTTCCCCTCATGAGGCTGTGTTTGCCACGTTCTGTTGTGAGACGACCTACATAAGACTAGCAAACGTGCCCGTGCGTTGCTACGGACAAACAATAAAATTAATTATATATTTGTCAAAGTATGGTAAATGTTTTCATAGAAGAATCCAAATGACAAGAACATTTAAATTGTTTTCGAGTCAGCAAACAATTTGTTATCTCTGTCAGAAGGAATAAACAAAAATAATAAGAAAATATTGTACAATTGTAAAAAATTAATCAAATAATTATGAATGCTAGACCCAAGCATAAAAACTGAATTCAAAGACTAAATCAGGACCGAAACTTCGGTCGCACTTTAGGTCATGGCGATTGAAAGACACAAATAGACCAAGTTGGAACCCGATACACTTTTTTTTACTAATTACTAAATAAAGCTAATGCTAAAGTTAAAGCACCCTGCTACACTTCTTAGGACTCTAGAAAATGCATTAGTGAATATACAAAGAGTTGACCAGATGCCCAGTTCAGCCTAAGGATGACTCTAAGTCTGAATACACAATAGTCTATGAGGAGAAAATATTGATGGTACATAAGCTAAAGTTCCTTGCACGTGTAAAAATCTAATATATGACCAAGATAGTATTTCGTTTTCCAGTGAATACTACGGTGGTAAGATATATCTCCAAAATGCCTGAAACATCTGTATATATGGATTTTGGGCACTGACCCACGGTAAACATTTGGAATAGCAAAACTCTTAACTCAGCTCACCTAATATCACAATGTTTAATGAGACCATACAAAACGATCATCTAAAGTTCTGAAGCAAGTTCTGGTAATCGTACATGATTTCTGTTTTTTTTCCAAGACCTGGGAGATAAGTAGATAACCAATAAGAGGAAGCAAACAATTGACCAGCGTGGATGTGGCTTGGACGGAAACATACGCCTTTGCCTTGTCGATCCCCTTTCTCCTCTCTGCTCCATGGACGGCGTTGCGGCCTGCGCAGTTGCTCTGACGATTCCCGCTGCCCACGCTGCCAATCAAAATGGCAGCTCACCAGCTTGATTCATCGCGGCCTCCTCTTCCAATTCCCCGCCGCTGTCAGCTGGGTTCTCCCCTCCCTCCTCCAAACCCCCTCCTTTGGATCAACCATGGCGAGCAAGGCATCCGGCTCCACGGGCATGGCGGGCAAGGCGTCCGGTCCCTCCTCTGTCCACTCAACGGGGTGGCCTTCCAGCACGCCGGCTGGGCATCCCACGTGCGGATCCTCCCCGAACCCCGGCTTCACCCAAGCAGAGCGCACGGTTGCAGGGTGAGCAGAGCGCGGCCTCGTCGGCGCAGTAGAACACTGCTGCCGGCTCCTCCCGTCAGCCCGCCGCCTCTTCTCTCTCTGGCTCCACCTCCGCGCCACCATGGAGCTCCGTCTCGCCATGGAGCCCCGCCCCGCCCAGCTTCTGCTGGCACTCCAAACCATGCCTTGGCTGGGCGACGCCGTCGGCCCGCGCGGCCGACTCTTCCTTGCCTTGGCGGGGCGACGCCGCCGTCCTGCGCCCGCCGCCAGCGCCGAGCCCACGACGCCGTCCTGCGCCCGCCACCACCGTCGAGCCCACGCCGCCGTCCTGCGCCCGTGGCCAATCTTGCTCCTACGATCGATTACGGGACACCTCCTCTTGTCGTGCCCCAGTTCGCTCCTCACCAATGGCTCCTCGAGCTGGACACCAACTGTGGTCTCCGTGCCCGCGACCACGCCGGCCTCCCGCGCCGGCCGCCACCGCCTTGCTCGCGCCCAGCGTTCGGTCTAAGGCCGGCAATGGGTCGGGTATTGGGCTGGTCGACCTATTCCAGATCCATGCCCATATAACAAATGGGCAAGGGTCTCTGCCCATGACCCTGCCCATGGGTCAGATCTCAGACCCATGCCCGTACCCATCGGGTCTGGTCGGGTCTGTAGGCAGCACATCAATATATAATATTATAGCATTTCAAACAGCAAAATAAGCACAAGCAACAAATAGTGATGTACTGATGTACTGATTGCTCACACAAACAGCAAATCAAGTTCCCAGGAAACAACAAATAGCATGGGCTGTGGTCATGTTTTACTATGAGACCCCACATGTCAGCTAATCGGGTTGTCCATCGGGTCGCCCATGGGTACACATGTCTGCCCATACCCTACCCACGACTAATCGGGTCGCCCACGGGCGAGACCCATGGGCAAACATAGCGACCCATACCCTGCCCATTACGGTCGGGTGCCCGTGGGCGGACGTGCCCATGGGCGGAATTGCCGGCTTGAGTTCGGTCCCTGCGTCGCTTTTGGAGGAGGGGAAAAGATCTAACCGGTATGACTTATGGATGGCAGTGGTGGGTAATATCTACCAAAACGCAGGGGCAAAATCGGAAAGTGAAAAACGGACCATCACCTGAAGACATATTATATAGTAGAGATTCTTCTATATATTTCGATTTTGGTATGTTAACATTAGTAAGATATATCCGATGATTCCTTTCATGCCATCGAAATATCATCAGAAAATTTGAAATATTCTTTATTACATCGGCTACAAGATCGGAAACGTTGAAACCATTTTCCTACAAAAATTCCAAACCATGTGATTAGATATTTTGGGTCGAAACCATGTGGTTTTTTTTTTTTTTTTTTTTTTTTTGAACAAGGAGCGGCCCAAAGGGCCTGGATACCTTTCATTACATATCGGCGGGTACATTTACATTAAGGACCAACTGAAAGACAGAAATTACAAACAGGTCCCTAAGTCTTACAGAGATAACCCTACACAGAGAAATGAGAATGCAATTGGGTCCTCCGCCGTCTATGCTGAAGAAGAAGCTCGAGCCACTGCCATCATCCTCCACATCGGGGACATGACCACTTGACATGAAGGCGATGTAGAATGCCGTGACGAACTTCAGGAAGGGCCTCCTGCCGGAGGTTGAACAAATGCCGATGAAAATCGACAAGCATAGCCACCAGATGGCTTCCATAGTCGAACAGCTGCAAAAGGCTGTCGAGATTGTACAGCAACTCGCGGTATCTCTACTCCATGGTGATTTGATGACAATTTTGCATCCGATAATCCACTTCCTCTCATCACTACCATAGTGAGCAGAAGAAAAGATCACCTCTTCCATCGACAAGATCAAATCACCAGCTCTCAACCACTGCTCCTGATAAACAACTCCACCGTCGAACTCCAAACTTCCACCACAAGCAAGAGGAGGTAGAGCAAAGAAAGAATAGCAGTAGCAGACAACAGATTTATAGGCCTTATTGAGGGATTTGAGTGCTTGTTTCATCACCATCTTCGGCTTCGACCAGAGAAGCTCCACAGCAAGAAACAAGAACATCGAGCGGGATTGAGCTTGGCCAGAAAAGCTCCACCCCAAATCCTCAAGCGTACCTTATTTGGAAGGATGCATGAGCTCGCCGACCTTCTTGACGACACCGGCTGCCACCACCAGATCGCAGAAAGGAAGAAGAAGCTCATGGTGCGGCGGATCTGGCCGCCAAGATCCGCCGGCCGACCTTCAACACCTACGGCATGAAGCCAAAGCCGAGCATGTCGCCCAAGAAACCTAGCTACTAACCTAGATCTACTATATACAGAGGGTGCCTGACCACCTACTCCATCTCCACGCCGGCCGGCGAGCCCACCGGAGCGAAGGAGGGAGAGGGGCGGCGGCGATTTGCGAGAGTCGCCTCTCAAGAACTGTTTGGGAGCAAAGGGATAGAGGAGGGGAAAAAGTCCGTTTATGCGTGTTTCAGATAGATAGATGAGGATGCCTGTTTAGTGGCCTCTGAAACCATGTGGTTAGACAGTGTATAACGAAGCGTTCTGGCAAAATTGGACCAAAAAACGAGATAGATGGGCCCAGGGGAGCCCAACAACAGAGCCCAAGGGTTGTCTCGCTGTGTTGCTGTCGGAATCGGAGAAAGCGGAATCGATCTAAATCAAATCAAAAATTTCCAATCTAAATGCGCATACACCTCTTCCCTGTGGGAGGCGGAGTCGGAGGCGGAGCAGCCGGCCCTAAGAGGAGGAGGAGGAGGCTCCTGTTCTCGCCGCTGTTTCTGCTCGGATCCGATCTATTAATCTGCGGCTCCGGCGACCTGTAGGTTCGTGGCCCTCCCGATCCCCTTTCCTCAAGTTCTTTTTCGTTCGTCTGTTTGATCTTCGAGTTCATCCAAACCCTAAATTGCAGATTTTCTTAGGCCTCGTCCAATCCAGTGTCTCCGCAGAATTAGAAAAGCCAGTGCAATTGACATGGCCGGCTGGACCGATTCCGGCAGCAACCGGGGACGAGGAGGAGGGGGAGGCTTTGCCAACCGCGGTGTCAACTACAACATGAACACCATGTGGATAGAGAGGAGGCCAGCACAGCCCGAGCAACAACAGGACCAGCAACAACAGCAGCACCAACATCAGCAGTATCAGCAACAACACCAGCAGCAACACCAGCAGCAGCAGCAACAACATAATCAGCGGCATCGCTACCGCCCTGTCAATGACACTGACCAATCTTCGCAGCACCCACACCACTCACCGGCAGAGGAAGCGAATCCCAACCGAGTGCAGGGGCGCTTCTCGACCGCCACCCGCCGCCGCCGACAACCAACTCAGCCACCACAGGCTCACCCCACCGTCACGGACCACAAGTCTCCTGCCCCGGCCGCCAATGCCAGTGCCAATGCCAGTGAACCCGATGACAAGGCTAGGCGCAACGCTGCCAATTTCGAGTGCAACGTCTGCTTTGACATGGCCGACGACCCGGTCGTCACCAAGTGCGGCCATCTCTTCTGCTGGGCGTGCCTCTACCAGTGGCTCCATGTCCATTCGCACCACCGCGAGTGCCCTGTCTGCAAGGGCCAGGTCGCCGATGATGCCATCATACCCATCTATGGACGCGGAGGCTCTGCGGCATCTGTTCACGGTGCACCACCTAGGCCCACTGGGACCGGAGTTGAGAGCTCCAGGCAGCAGCAGCAGCATACTTCTCTGAGGCGTTTGTTTGATGATATTGATGATGATGATGAAGAAGACAACCCCTATGATCTCCGTCGTCTTGCCTTTGGAGCTAGCTCGCTAACAGATGTTGTTCTGAGTTTGATGCCCCATGTTCACACTGGCATTGAAGGCTATGGTGGCTACACTAATCCCTCTAACCTCCATGAATATGATGATGTCTACCCCCATGACTTTTCGTATGCATCTGCTGGTGCTGGCTCTTCACGGAGACATGGTCCTTATTCTGTTTTTCCTGATGATATGGAAACATACTTGGATGACACCACTAATTATCTGGAAGAGCAAGAGTTTGTTCACGGAGATTTTGTGTACCACGGTGGTCGCCGTCAGCGGGGAAGAGCAAGAGGAGCAACATATACAGATCGTTCCAGCATGGTGTTGGGGAGCAGCAGCAGTGCTTCTTATCGTGACACTGGTGCTGGCCCTCATACTAGTAATACCGGTGCTTCTTCTCGGCCTAATGGTGGATGGACCGAGAGGAGAGGAAGAAGCAACCGGAATTCAAATTCAGGTGGTGGTGGAAGAGGGATGCAAAATAATAGCAGGAGACAAGGAGCAAATTACAATTGATATTGGCCTGACTGCATCACAGTGGTGATCAAATAAATTGAGTACTGAACTCTTCTTTCTTCGCGATTGATTGACGGAGAGAAGAGGAAGAAGCAACCTGAATTCTAATCAGGTGGTGGTGGAAGAGGGATGCACAATAGCAGAAGACAACATATTTCGGTTGATCTTGGCCTGACCTGGTGATAGTGGCGATCAAATAAATTCAGCCTTGAATTCATCTTTCTCCCTCTGTTCTCTTTTCTTTGCTTTTCCTTTTCCTTTTGTAGTCTGTGCCATTGGACACCTTTATTTTAACTTTGGTGAATTGTCCTCTTGATGCAATCAACAATACATGTGTTTATATACTCCTTGCCATATCTCGATATACATATCTCATGATCAGGATTCTCATATACTAATATTATAAAACATTTGATTATTACTTAGCAGTAACGTGGTATGCTAGTTGTATTAGTGATGGTTATCGGTGCTAGTTTGATCATCTCTGCTGATTTCTGGTTGCGTAGAATTCAGAGTATATGCTTCTCGGAAAGAAAGAGTAAAGAGTGATTGTGTGCTTAAGTGCTGATAGAACGAGGATACCCACGAAATGAAGCTAGAGGAGCTTGCTGAAATCACTACGCCGTTGATATCAACGACAACAAAAGCTAGAACAATTGCAACTCAAATAGAACGTTCAGCATTACTAATACAGCTAAGAAGAAGCTACTGATACAGGAATCGAGTTCAGCTGTCGTCGCCGTAGGCGAGGAAGCGGTAGCGCTCCTCGTAGGGCCCGTCGAAGTGGAGGTCCGCCTCGAACCACTTGGGGTACCGGACGAGGTCGCCGGCGACGAAGTGCATGTACTCCTCGCCGGTGGTGGCCCCGGCGGGGAGCACGCGGACCTCGCCGGCGACGATGTAGACGAGCTGGTCCACCTGCCAGTCCCACGGCAGGCGGCAGCGGGCCCCCGTGCGCCAGACGGACCACGTCTCCATCACCCGCATCGCCTCCACCCGCTCCTGCGCCGCCGCGCCGCGCAGCACGCGCACCTTGAACACGTCCTCCACTGGGCGACGGCCCAGCACCCGCCCGTCCGCTGCGGCTGCTGCTACCGCCGCTGTCGCCGTCGCCGCCAACCTGCACCTCCGCTGACTCCGGCTAGCACTGGCACCAGGCGCAGGGATGGTGATTGGGGTGGGGATGTGGGGGTGGAGGGCGAGATGGCATCCGGCTGCCGCCGCCGCTCCGGCTGTGCCTGCCATCTCTCTTTCAGGCTGACTGCTACGCCCTCTTGTCTTGCTTTGCCTGCCCTTTACCTTATCCTCCCTCACTCGGCTTTGGACGCGGCCTATCTCGACTTTTTTTTTTGCAATTTTTCCACCACATATATTCAACACATACCACATACAACGTACACGGTAGGAAATACACGTACAAAATACGTAGGGGAAACGGACCAAAGATCGAAGAACACGCCGTCGCCGGCGTCGGAGTCGAAGGCGGCCAGCCACCACCTCGCCGCTGTCAGGGAGAGCTTTTTCCCTATCGAAGACGCTGCCTTGACTCTCCGCCGCGCCGCGCCGGAGTTGTTGACGATGAACGGCCGGGGCAGCGCCCCCTTGACCCTTCCACACCGCTTGCCGCAGCCGCCGTCGAATCCACCGCCGGAAGACGACGCAGAGCTCGATCCGTCCGCCGCCAGATCCACCACCACCTCGGATCTGACAGAGAGAAGAGGATCACGAGCGCCGCGCCGGGCCTCGAGATCCAGCCAGTCCAGCGCGCAGACGGGGAGCTCCGAAGACCTCCACCACCGGAGAAGAACGCGCCGGCTCCAAAACCACCCGCCCGCAGCACCACCTCCTCCAGAGCGCCGCCGGCGAGCCTCCCAACCTACCCTCCCGTATTTACATGCCGGAGCCGGGGATCCCCACCCTCCCGCCGCCGGAGCGGCCGGCGGAGGGGAGGAATCCCACGGCTCGCGGCGCGCACGGTGGATCGCCGGGCTTGCTCCAAAAATCGCCTCTCTCCTCTTGCTACAGTGGTGGGGAGGGGATAAGGTCCAAGCTTCGAGATCCCGCCTATCTCGACTTACCGAGGACATATCTAGTGGTGCCAAACTTCAAATGATACCCTGATACCAACCTAAAAATATAGTGCAAATTATCATAAAAGACTATATTTTTTCCATAGCATTGGCATGAAGTCAATCTACCATGTCATGAAATTTCACATCATAATTCAATCTACGCAACGAGAACCAAGAAAGTAAAAAACTGTTGAAAAAATTATCCAAAAGAAAAAAAAGGAAAGAGGAGACATTATTCACGTAAATTTGTCTTTTTTTTTTCTTTCTCTTGATGTATAATCCCATTTTGGTTCTAATTGTGCAGAACAGCTTATCATGTCATACTCAAGCCCCTTAAATTTTTTCTAGATTTTTTTCACGATCATCTGCACTACTTTTTAAAGCTGGTATCATTGACAGACCAATATACAGTGGCCTGGTGGTGCAACACAAATCTAAAAACACAAACGTTTAAAAAAAATACCACAATCAAGAATTCAAGATCAGCATTCCAGCTATTCATTCCCAACAAAGTAGTGCAAGTATTGGGATTTCTTCAGACTAAACCACAAATATTGAGCGTGCCATGCCATCAGTAGAAACATCAGTATTTACATCCACACACAATCCTAGAATAGAATATAGGCGCTTTCAACTAAGTGCCATCTCATCATCACCGGTTGTGACTCGTTCATGCTTATACAACAAATTTGTCAAACACTCTAGGGCGGCCGCAGCGGTAAGAGGGCGGACACAAAATGAAAAATGGGGCGGGCGCCAAGAAACACAGGCCGATCCATGGCCCTGCTTACTCTTCACGACGATGATGTCGAAGCTAACCGTCCTGAAGCTCGCATCTCGTCCAGTGTTGTCGCTAGCCAGTCCAAGCCTTCGTACAGGCCATCCCCTTTCAGGGCACAGGTGCCTTGGATGTGCCAGATACGGTTGTTCAGGTCGTACAGACCAAGACCCTCACATACTTCCATCGGGGTCATTGCTCCCCTCTACATCCACAAACACCGACACTACATGTTAAGCACAGTAGTAGGGATTTCTAAGAAAGAATAAACTCTTTTCCTAAGCATACTGAAAATGTAAGAAAATCTACTTCGGCTCTACATAAAACATGTCCATATATGTAAACAATGTAAATCCACTACGATTTGCAAACTCTTGTCTAATAAAAAATTAAGTCTTGCACCAGAGTACAATGATCTAGTATTGAACACAAACTGCACAATCTTAAACAAGTACACGGGATGCCAAATGAATCAATGACAAGCATACCATGTCTTGCTTGTTAGCAAACACCAATAACACACTGTTGAGCATAAATGGGTCATTGATTATAGCCTGGAAGAGAAAAGCAGCTTAGAGTAAGTTTGAGCACATATCACAGAACACATATTACTGCAGAAACATGAACATGTTCTTAATACGAAAACACATAAACCTGAAATTCAGCTCTGGCTCTTGAAATTCTGTCCCTGTCCAAGGAATCGACCACATAGATCTGCAAATTAAGAAAAGGAATGGAGAAAGCTTATATCTCAAGAAAGCAGCTGTATACCACAAATCACTACACCCCAGAAATAAACACTTAACATGTTTGACCAACAATTCTATCATTCTTGTTTTCTGTTTTTGGTGGCTCGGGAGCTAAGAGCAATAAAGAATGCAAGGCGCAATGGGCTCAGTATTTAGTATCCATCGATAAGTTAATTGACTTTTTTCTCGAAAATAAGTTAATTGACTATCTTTCCTAGTGACTGCTACTGAACTCGTTCACGTATCACACGGAGCGTATAGACAAAGCAATAAAGAAATGAAACAACTAGCTGGTAGGAGAAGTACAGCTGAAGTATTCCTATGTTGAATTGCTCCCTGAAATACAACGAAACTACATGCAAGCATAAATGAAATGAGAGTAAATGACCAGAGCATCGGTATTGTTGAAGTAGTGCCTCCACAAGGGCCTCAATTTCTCCTGGCCACCAACATCCCACACAGTGAACACTACATTCTTGTACTGAACCTTCTCAACATTAAAACCTGCAACACGGAACAGAGTGTCACATCACTAAGATGAAGATGAATTAATTAGTGCGGCAGTCCAAGAGTTATCGTGTAACATCGGATGGGAACACGGTGTGCCAACCCAACGATTAATTAATATAGTTATATATATAGGCAGGCAGGCATGTTATACCGATAGTGGGAACGGTGGAGAGAACTTCGCCGATGTGCAGCTTGTAGAGTATGGTGGTTTTTCCGGCTGCATCCAACCCAAGCATCACCACCTAACATAAAGCAACATGCCGTTCCATGAGAATTGAGGAGCACAATGAAATTAACTTGATGGACCATCATGCCTCTGAGTTTCTTATGATACATAGACATAGATGACATACATACATAGTGCAATCACAATTAAGGATGAAGGAGCAACTAATATACGAGAGACAAAGATGGAACCAAAGGAGGGGGAGCCAGCAGGGAACGAATACATCTCATCACGTGTCCGTGCCACGATATGCCCGGATTCATTCTTCAGGTCGATTGATCCATCCATATTACCAACTAAATCATTCAGCAAGGGGAAAACGAAATAGGGCGCACCCGCATCTCCTTGTTGCCGAAGAAGGCGTCGAAGAGCTTGCGAAAGGCCTGACCCATCTTCCCCCCTGGATCAGGAGAATCTGGCCGGCCGGCCGCCGACAAGGACGGGAGTGGACGGGCTCTGGAGGTGGAGGGTTCTGCGGCGTGGGCGTGGTTCGGGGGAAGGATTGATCGGCGCTGGCCCCGGCGGCCCTGCCCCTGCCTGCCTTCTTTTGGCCGGAGTCGGAGCCGGAGTTGAAGGAGGAGATGGAAGATGCTGAGTTCACTGGTGTCAACCGGATGCCAATCTGGGCCGTCTACCTTTACGTGGCGCCAGGCAAACCATGTGGGCGATGCAGTTGGGTTAGGTCGGGTTAGGCCGATTTCGATGGGTTGATGTACTTTTGGGCCGATTTCGAAGGGTGATAGTTGGCATACTGCAACAGACTAGCTGTTAAAAAAACTTTCACCCAAAAAATGTTAAAAACTTTTCACAAAAAATAGACTAATTAAAGCTAAAATTTCGTTCAATTTCATTAAATTTAGCTTACCTGCTATCAGCTTTAAAACTACACAGATCATCGATATGTTACATAAACGCTTATTAATTCATAATAATGACTAAACAAAATATGAAAACACACACTTAGAGTCGAGATCAAACCGACCTTATCACGCAGCCAGGCCCAGGTCAACACAGAGTTTTGGCCAGGTGTGCATGGCAAGTTTCCAAGTTCCTCGTCATTTCCATCGTTGATCGCTTCTTGAAGTATGCCCATTTCATCGCGTTATCGCACTCGTATAGTTTACATAAGTGGCGAAGGCGTTTTTTGTGGCATTGTACGTCCACCATGACTTGAGCAATCCATTTTCAGCGAGCGATCGTGATTCAATCTTCACCAACAATTTATAGCGCAAATTATTTGAATTGTCCGATGTTCAGCTTCACATGAGTTCGGCCTTTCAACCCCAATCTGGTGCACATACTGAAGTCGTCAACAAGATCATTGCCATGTACATCTGCTGCCTCAGGTGATAACCGGCGGCGTTGTTCAAATGGTTAATTAACTTGGACGGAGTTCTGCTACAACACATCAACACTCACCTTCTATCACGGATGGCTCCGACGGTAGTTATAGGTGCACATCTACCACAATATAATGAGAAGTGAGAACTTGTGGTCAACCTAGAAGTGTTGATCATATCTTCTTCAACTATATGCCCTGCCTCAAGTCAAGTGAGGCGGAGTCAGGGCGATGTTAAGAGTGTCCTCAATTTTTTTTGCTAGAACTATTGCCATTTCATAGGGCCATCATCGGTTGTGCTAGGAGATAGTTTTGGTTCTACTATGTAGCCCAATGTTAGGCGTTTTGGCTTATTCGATATAAGTTTATTAGCTGAATCTAAGTTCTATCGACAATCCCCTAACTGTGTTTTTCTAAGTATGCATTTGTTACCACAGTGGCCTATTCTAAAGCCAAAACCTTTTTAAGCGTGGGACGAGTTGGGCGTCCTTCTTAAGTTTCTCTTCACCGAGAGCTGCCGAAAGCCCGACCTAGATAAGATGAGTATCCTTCTTTTGGATGATCTAATCAACATGGTAAATATCTTGTATGCATTTAGCCTTTTGGGTTTGGTCTGTACTCCCGCCGCCTTCTGTTACTAAATAAAAAATGTTTTTTTAGATTAAAAAAAAATTTAGATCCTTCACATAGTGACTAGGTTCGGACCTAATTGAGTGAACATACGAGTAAAACATGCTAAATACATGTAGATATAATGTGAATAAAAAACTAAGAAAAATATTTAGTACCGGAGAGTATAAGTTAAGTTGGTAATCCAGCTTACCACTTTTTTTAGATAAAGGGCTTTTATTACTCAAAAGGTTTAAGCATTACACCCGGACTCTGCATAGCTAAGATGTACACAGCCACCAGTTCACCATCGATCAAGTCAGTAACCGAAAAGTAAAAAGGCGAATTACATATCAGAATGAGAAATTGTAGATCCGCCTAAGGAGCTGGTAGGTCTATCCGGAGTCTATGTTGCCACCCATGCCGGGAAAGTAACTCCCTGACCGCGGCCTCCAGTCTCGACGCCACCTCCAAAAATAAGTCGCGGTGCTCCACACGCTGCAGCGATGACCAAGCTCGAAGCGTTGCCGTGCACCGGTAATGACCTGCATAATAGAAGCATTTTTATCATTAAAAACCTTGTCATTTCTACATAGCCATAGCGACCAAATAACAGCAATCGCGCCCACCCTACTGAATAGTTTGAACCTGGGATCCACACCATTCAACCAATTGCCAAAAATGTTAGCAATAGAACTAGGTGGATGTAAGGTAGAACCTATCTGGATGGCTGACCATATAGATCTAGCAAACTCGCACTGAAAGAATAAATGTGTAATAGTCTCGTCGTGAGGTGATGGCTACGTGTTGGTGAACCCCAAGAGGAAGGTTATGATGTAGACAGCAGAAGTTTTCACTTGAATAATCTACCCAAGGTTATCAATCCAGTAGGACTTGATGATCAATTGGAAGGTTGTTGATGTTGACTCCCCCTGGCGCTAGGGAGCTTGCACCAACGTGGAATCTGCACAGACACAAACCAGAACTTTGCCCAACACGAAACAGAGAGGTTGTCAATCTCTCCGGTCTTGCAGAAACAAAGAGTTAAACGTATGGTGTGGAAAACAGCAGGAAACACAGCAAGTAACAGGAAACAGATGATTGCAGCAGGTTGTGTAAACAGTATGAGGAAATTGGACCAGGGTCCACAGTTCACTAGTGGTGTCTCTCTCAGAACAGATAACTAGCATGTTGGGTAAACAAATTACAGCTGGGCAATTGACAAATAGAGAGGGCATAACAAAGCAATACATGCCAAGATGTCTACTATGAAATCTAGTTGGGCATTACAACAAAGTACATAGACCGTTATTCCAACCGCATCTATGCCTAAATAATCCACCTTCAAGGCAGCATCCGCATCCTATTCAGTATTAAGTTGCTAACAACAGAATATTGCATGAAGTAAAGTGTGTAATGTAATCAATACAAGTGCCCTTGGACACTGCACCAATGTTTTATCCCTAGTAGCAACAGCACATCTACCATCTTAGACCTTTCTGTCACTGATCCAGATATCTAGAGACTGAACCCACTATCTAGCATAAATACCCCCTCTTGGAGTCACAAGCATCTACTTGGCCAAAGCATCTACTAGCAACGGAGAGCATGCAAGATCAAGAGCACATAGATAAACAACTTGAATAAACATGGTATCAATATTCATCGGATCCCAGCAAACACAACATCTAGCATTACAATAAGATGATCTTGATCATGTTAGGCAGCTCACAAGATCTAAACATGGAGGCACAAGGTAGAGAGACAACCATCTAGCTACTGCTATGGACCCGTAGTCCAGGGGTGGACTACTCACGCATCACTCCGGAGGCAGGCATGGTGATGTAGAGCCCTCCGGTGATGATCTCCCCTCCGGCAGGGTGCCGGGAAGAGCTTCAGAACTCCTCCGATCTGAGATTGACGATGACGGCCGCGACGGAACTTTTCGTGGAATATGATCGACCGTAATAGGGTTTTCGCGTCGCGGAGAATATATAGGCGACGAGGCGACATCAGTGGCCGAGGGGGGCCACCACGCCATAGGGGGGCGCGGGCCCACCCTGGGCCGCGCCCTAGTGTGGCGTGGCCACCTGGTGGGTCTGCTCCGACTCCCCTTTGGACTCCGTGATCTCCTCGTGATATTATTGACGATGTCTTTTGTTTCGTCCAATTCCGAGAATATTTACTTAATAGATTTTCTGAAACCAAAAACAGCAGAAAATAGGGAACTGGCACTGTGGCATCTTGTTAATAGGTTAGTCCCAGAAAATGCATAAAAATGATATAAAGTATAGCCAAAACATGTAGCAATTGATATAATATCAGCATGGAACATCAAAAATTATAGATACGTTTGAGACGTATCATGAGGGCAGAAAACACACTTTTTTACTTCCGTGCCAGTTGCGTTTGGCAAGGTTATCTTTGGTAAGAATCACTCCACGACGTAAGTACCACGCAAACACTTTAGTTTTTAGTGGGATCTTCATCTTCCAAAGTTTGTTGTTATATGAACTATCGACTGGAATTTTGGGCAGAATTAGAGCTCTATACATAGAATCAACCGAGAATTTGCCATTCTTTGTCAGATTCCATTTAAATTTATCTGGACCTTCCGACAGTTGGATTGACTCCAATCGGATTAACAAAGCATTCCAAGATGCTAGTCATGTTCCAAGTAAACTCCTTCTGAACGAAACATCTGGTGGGAAAGTACCCAAAACCTTCGCGAGCGTGTCGCTTTTGTTTCGAACAATAGAATATAGAGCCGGATATTGTTCTTTGAGGGTAGCGTGGCCAAGCCAGCTATCCTCCCAGAAGCGAATTTCCGATCCATCCCTTATTAGGAAAGATCCATGTGGAAAGAAGAACTTCTTTGTAGCCATGAGGCCAGCCCAGAAGTGTGAATCACCGGGTTTCCAAAGAACCTGGGACACAGCTTGATCTCCAACATATTTTATCCCAAAGGAGGGTTTGCCAAACTCCATCTTCAGAAAGGAGTTTAAATAGTCATTTACCTAGGAGCGCTCTATTCTTGACCTCAAGGTCATGAATTCCGAGTCCTCCTTGGTCTTTTGGGCAGCAAACCACACTCCATTTAGTCAATCGATATTTTTTCTTCTCACAATCCCCTTGCCAAAAGAATCTTGATCGGAAATAATCCAATCGTTTTAAGACCCCTTTAGGCATTTGGAAGAAAGAAATCATATACAGTACCATGTTTGTTAGTACTGAGTTTATGAGAACCAATCTTCCTCCCAGGGATAAGAGTTTGCCTTTCAACTATTTAAACGTAATTGAAGCCTTTCCTCCACCCTTTTCCATTCAGCATTGGTAAGTTTCCGATAGTGAATCGGAATGCCCAAATAGTTGATAGGAAATTCTCCTTGCTCACAGCCAAAAAGCTCAGCATACAAGGCGGCGTTCTCTTGGGCCTCGCCAAAGCAAAACAATTCACTTTTATGGAAGTTTATCTTCAGACCCGACAGTTGTTCGAAAGCTGATAAGATCAACTTAAGGTTATGAGCTTTGTCGATATCATGCTCCATAAAAAGAATTATATCGTCGGCGTATTGAGAATCGATAATCCACCATCAACAAGATGAGGAATGACTGCTGCGATTTGGCCATCAGTTTTAGCGTGTTCGATCAGGATAGCCAGCATGTCCGCCACTATATTAAATAGTATTGGCGATAATGGGTCACCCTGTCGGAGGCCTTTTTTCGTTTGGAAGTATTTGCCCGTGTCATCATTGACCTTAATGGCTACACTTTCGCCGGAAACAAAGCTATCAATTAACGCGCGCCACTGAGAGGAAAAGCCCTTCATCCTTTTATCATACGCTTTCTCGAAATCAATTTTCAGAATTACCCCATTCAACTTTTTCCTATGTAGTTCATGGACCATTTCATGTAGGATCGCAACTCCATCAAGGATGTTGCGACCTTGCATAAAAGCCATCTGAGACGGTCGAACCACATGATCAGCCACCGTGTTCAGTCGAATCGTAGCCGTTTTGGTGAATATTTTGAAGCTAACGTTAAGGAGGCATATAGGTCTAAATTGTTGGATCCTTTCGGCCTCATTAACCTTAGGTAACAAAATTATCTCACCAAAATTGAGGCGAAACAACTCTAATTGTCCATTGTGAAGACATGTGAACAACTGAAGCAAATCGGTCCTGATAACATCCCAAAAGTTCTGGTAGAACTCAGCAGGGAAGCCATCAGGGCCAGGAGATGAATTATGTTTCATTTGGAAAACTACCTTTCTCACTTCCTCCTCTGAGTAGGGTTTAGTAAGTATGCTATTTTCCTCATCTGAAACCTGGGGTATATCCTCTGTTCGGGATTCATCCAAGGTGAAATTACCCTCCTCGGGATCACCGAACAGGCCCTTATAGTACTTAGTAATATACGACTTAAGTTGTTCATGGCCTTCAATCGTTCCTTCATCCTGAACCAGAGAATGAATACGCTTTTCCTATGTCTGCCATTGGCAATACTATGGAAGTAACGAGTATTCGAGTCCCCTTCAAGAATGAATTGTGCTTTCGAACGTTGATACCATTTTAACTCCTCCTCGCGTAGTAGTTTTGCTATCTGTGCATTTGATTGGCTCTTTAGCTCAATCTCTTGCGCATATAGTAAACGTACTTCTGCTAATGCTTCTAGAGCATCAATAATTGAGGAAAGTCGTATCTTTTCTTTTTTAAGTAAGCCAGTAGTATGACGGGCCCAACCAACGAGGTGAGTGCGTAAAGCACGTATCTTGTTGTTCCACCGCTGGATAGGCGAGTCACCCGCTACCGGTAGTCCCAGATTCTTTTAACCATGTCGTGGAAGCCCTCACGGTGTAACCAACCGAGCTCAAACTTGAACCGTGGTTTACACTGCGGTCTAGGCACCCCAGTGGTCAAAAGAATGGGAGCATGATCCGACAGACCCTCTAGACGTTCTAGAGCCCGTACCGACACCATTGGGAACCTAGCTTCCCAATCTGAATCCATCAGTACCCGGTCTAGTTTCTCGTAAGTGGGTTCAGGGAGGGAGTTAGCCCAGGTGAACTGTCTCCCTACCATCGTTATCTCTCTTAAATTCAAGCTGTCAATGACCGAATTGAACAAAAGAGGCCAACGGTTGTCGAACCGACCCTTGCTCTTCTCGAACGGAAACCGAAGCAAGTTGAAATCCCCTCCCATGATCATAGGGTGTGGGTTATCTTTTGCAAGGTTTACCATTTCAACGAGAAAAGCAGATTTAGACGCTTCCTGGGCCGGCCCATACACGGCAACAAGACTCCAAATGAAGTTATCGGATTTATTACGGATGTGCATTTTGATATGAAAATTGCCTTCCGTAACCTCCAATACTTCCATGGTGCAGTCCTGACGCCAAGTAAAATGCCACCCGAACGTCCATGAGGGGGACGCGAATACCACTCGAACTCTATACCGCCTGAAAGTCGGTTCAAAAGAGATTGAGGGAATTCACGTCTACCCGTCTCAGAAATAGCTAAGAAATCCAAATTATGGTCCCGAATACAATCCGCGAAGTGCAAGTGTTTAGCCAAGTCACCAAGACCTCTGCTATTTTTGAACATGCCATTCATCGGGAAACTATTGGGGATTTGGATAACTTGGACCGTTTCCGGGACTGTTGGCTGTGGATTTAGATTTCTGACCTGATGCTTTCAGCTCATATAATGAACTCAAGCCGTCGTCATCCAAACCACCATCCAACACTTCACCAATTAGGTGAGAAAGAAGCTGACCATCTGATGTGGCAATCGCTTCCTCCTCATCCTCGTAGGTGGCTGACAACCCTGTCGAGGCTTTAGGAATAACCGTGAGACGGTCATATTCCATATGTCTCAAGACATTAGTTGAAATATGAACTTTAGATTCAACCTCACCGAGATTAAAACCTACTCTACTCAGCTTTGAATTAATCGAACTCGGTGAAAAAGAAAGAAAAGATTTCGAGCTCATATCCATACCAGAGTAGTCCAGGTTGCGCACCGCCTTGCGACGCATCGCCCTCATCATGGAGTCCTCGTCTGTGGCGGAAGCACCCTCCGAGTCCACCCCGAACCTGTCGCTGCGACGGGCCGGAGGAGTGGACGGAGAGACGATGCCACCTCCCACACAAGTGGCCACCGGGGTAGTAATGACATGGGGCGGCGAAGACGAAGTAGCAGCCGCCCCATTCATCACCACGTCCACCAGCGTGCCCGAGGATGGCGAGTGTGCCTGTGTCGGCGTCGATGCCGCACTCACCGAAGCACCGGCGGAGGTCAATCCCTCCACGGGGGGCTGTGGCGATGAAGACGCCCCCCTGGAGACCAACCCCACGCCGCCGTCCTGGAACTCCACTCCGTCGGTGGAGAGCACCACCGACCCAGCAAGGCTGAGCGACGGAGCCACCAGCAGCTCGTCCTGCGCCGTGTCGCAGTCCATTGGGCCGTGGACGCACGCCTTAGCCCCGATGCAGTCGAGTGGCCCTGCGGAGCTGCCGGAGGAGGCAAAGTTGAGGTCGTAGCCTCCTCCAGGCCCGTCCTGGCTCCCGCAGCAGCATCGACCCGCCCGACGTCGGCCGAGCCAAGGCCAAGCTCGGCCTGTGCAGCCGTAGCAGCACCCGGTCGGCGCAGCCACCCGGCTGAGATGGCCCACCAGAGGCAGCCATCTCGCCCCAGCAGAGGCTTGCTGCAGCAGCGTCTCCGGGGAAGGACGCAGAAGGCGCGGCGAGGATCGACGAATCAGCTCCACAATCTCCCGACCTCTCGGGGTACTTGGGCAAGCATTGTACGGAGTGATCACCAACATAGAACCAACGTGAGCACCAGGTGCAACAGACTTGTTGGCATTCGGTGTCTCGGACGATGTACTACCATCAACGTCCATGTTGTTGGAAGAGGAACCATGTGTGTTATCCTGACCCGAAGAACCCTCAAAGCCATGCTCCTTGCCCTCCTCATCATCAGCGTCGTCGCTCTTACGACGCCAGAAGAAGGGCACAAAGCTAGGGTCCAGAACAAAATCCACAAGCTCGCGGCTGAAAAAGAACTCATACTCCTTGAGTCTCACAACACACGTGGCCCCAACATACGGACCATCGACACCGGTACGCTTCTCCAACACCTCCGAGTCCATCATGCCCACGAGGATACGGACAATACCACGTCTCCGATAGGTTGCAAGATCCACATCGAGGGTCGTCCCAATGAGAGTACCAACCGCCCAAAAGCCGAGAAAGTGCCGCAAAGCATAAGGAACACCCGAAACATGAACCCAAACCTTCTCAAGAATTTTGGATGGCACCGCATCATCATTGGACTTCCAAACAGAAATATTTGCTTGCGAGTTAGAAGACGGGATATTCAGCTGAATCCCGTCAACCCTGTGGAGATCCTCGGCTGACGGGAAACCAATGAGATAAGCATCGTCTCCCTCGGGTAAAGCCTCCCACTTCCACTGGGCCGAGTAACACATCCTGGAGATCAGACTCTCAATGACAGTGGCCGGCACCATATCACCCACGATCCTAACCAGTGCAGTGGGCGAGCTCGACGGAATCAGGTGGGGCTTGTAGACACCGTCAGGAAACTGCATGAACAACGTCTCTGCATACCAGTGCCGGTGGCAAAACAAGTGGGCTTGGGAAGCCGCAAAGTCGGGCACCTGATAGTGGGTGGGCTGCATTATCACAAACAAGGCAATAGTGTTTTATAGGACAAGCTTTGGTAGGATGAGAAGCCGCCCCACACTTGAAGCACTTACTGCCTTTCTTTGATTTATTATTACCCCCTGTCACCGGCTCTGGCTGCTGCGGCAAAACTGAAACAGGCGTCACATTAGCTGCTACCACTTCAGAATTCGCCACGGCGGTGTTAACACCCACACCCTGGATGGGAGGAGGTGTCACCGCAGCCAGTCCCTGGATACCCCCACCCAGCTGAGGAGCAACCGACGGCTGAGTATACTGCTGCTGCAAGTAAGGCTGCTGAAACTGTCCCTGCGGCATCATCGGGGGCCTCGACTGCGGTTGCACCCCCGACAACATCTGCTGAACATGAACACCCTGCTGGACTACCTTGTTCTTCTTGCGTTTAGGCCTAGGAGCTCCCTGCCCCGTTGCTGCCGGCGGCTGCTGGCCCGGCGGCTGATACGCCGGGTAACCCGGGTTGATGATCGGAGGAGCCATGGCGGGGGGCTGGAACTGGAGCTGCTGCTGCTGTGCCGCCGGAATATAGGCCGGCGGCCCGTACTGAGTCGAAGGCCGCTGCAGCGGCAAGAGCGGCGAGGGCGCCACACCCGGACCCGGCGGATTCCCCCCGAGGAAGAAGCTAGCGGGGAGAACTTGCCCATAGCCGGTGTAGTTGGATGCGGATGCGCTCGCCTGTCCATTGCCGGCGAGATTGGAGGCGGCCGCGATCGCTCCATTGCCTGCGAAGTTGGACGCGGACGCGGCGGGGATCGCCTGACCGCCAAAGTTGGAAGCAGGTGCGGCCAATGGAGGCTGGGGCCGAGGCTGGGTGACGGCCTGCCGGTGGGGCATCGCCGCCGGATGTGTTGGCCGCGGAGCGCCCGCCCTAGGGCCCGTACCCTGCTGGGGTCGAGACGGCGGCGGCCCGCTCATCCTTGGCGAGGGCGCGAGAGCCGCGACGGCGGCGTAGGAGCTGCTTCCGCGGGGCGGCGGCGAGGAGGAAGGACGCAGGCCGGAGCTCGACGAAGACGGAGTCGGAGGCGAGGGGGACGGGCGATGCGGCTGCGGCGGCGCTGGAAGGGTCGAGGACGATGCGTGTGCGGTAAGAGTTGGACAGCCTCTCAGCCACATCAGCTCGAAATGACGGTACAGATGCTTCCAAGGATCTGGACGGCCGGGATGACCCAACGCGCCTCTGGCCCTACCACCCTGAATTTGAAAATTCGGTGGCGCCTCGTCAGCCGCGATTGGCGGATCGGACCGCCTGCGGGCCAGCGGCGGCGTCCTCATCTCCGACCCCGGCGAGGACGAGCTTGAAGAATCCTTCGCCTGCAAGGCCTTGGCGATGGAGTTGCCAATGATCAGCGGCGGCGTCTTACGTCGCGGCGGGAGGGGGCCGCACCAAGCCCCAAGCTTCGGCGGCAGACGCGAGAGCCGCACTCCGGCCGGCGGGAGGGCGGTTGCGGCACCGCACTACCTTCGACTCGACGATCTTCGGCTCCCTACACACATCAGAACAAGAAATAAGCTCACCTCGGTTCACTGTCGTTCCAATCTCCCATGGCCTGCTCGCCGGCGTCGGAAAGCCGGCACTGGACCAGAACTCGTCGACGAGTTCCATCTCAGAACGTAGGGGAAGAATAGGCGACGGCAGGTCGACGTCGCGCTGCGCCTCCTCCTCCAACGACGCCAAGGCGACCTGGACGGAGACGTGGTCGTCGTCAAGGCCAGATGGATCCGCGGCAAGATCACCGGGCACGCGTAGCGGGAGCCTGCCGAGGCCGCCTCCCATGCCGGCGGCGCGAGGGTCTTCCGGCGACGGCCCCCTGTCGTAGTAGCAGACGGCGGAGCCACGGCTCCAGCCCAGAAGCGGCCGACGAGGGGCGCCGCGGGCGAGGCAACGCCCGGATCGCCTGATCGCCTCATCGCCCTAGGGCTCGGTGTCCGTCAGTGTATTTTCTCCAGCTTACCACTTACTCGTGGGGTTTTATTAATTCATCGCCGGACACTCTGTGTCTTCTACTATCTAAGAAAATAAGATTGTGAATAACAGGCGGAGGCCCAAGTAGGAGTAGAATTATGCTTTCAAATTATTCATCCATTACTAAAAAAAGGTGTCAAAATAAGCTCGATTAATATCTGTCATCTAATTAACGGATTTTCTAATTAGGGAACGTGCCCCACGAATTCTCTCCATTCGGCGCTTTGATTAACATTTTTTTCTCCGCACGTCCGCATGCATGCCTGGAATCTTTTATAGTTTCAAAATTTAAAACTCATTATCTTCTAAATCATAAATCGAATTGAAGATCCGTTTTCACAACTGGGTTCGTCTCGACGAGTACTTCGAAACAAGATCCATCTTAACATGTTTTGACAAACTTTTTTTTTCACCTTCAGTTGCCAGGTAATAATACTATAGTTATCATATTGCTGGTTAACAGTTACCACCAAAATAATACATAGTTACCAGGTCATTTTTACAATTTTTCTGTCATAACCATGATCTACATGTTCAGAAATTGAGTATTTGCTACAATCTAGACACATAATATATGAGATTACTATCACAGAACGATTACATTAGTGAGTAGCGCAGTTTAAAATACCATGCAACCATTTGATTTCAACCCGGTAACCAAGTTGGTAATGACCGGTAACCAAGTGATTATAATTTGGCAACTAAGGTCAGAAAAAAAGTTGTCAAAACATATAAAGATGGATCTACTTTTGAAGATCTCGTCGCAAGAAAGTCAACCGTGAAAACCGAGATGAATTTTGAATTACGGTTTAAGAGATAAAATGTTTTAAAGTTTGAGAAAAAAAGAAATCCTAGATGCATGCATGGTTAATTAGCCTATTTCAACAGTGCCCACAGAAGTCTAATATGGACACGTGCCCTTAGTAGCACAATCGTAATGTCACTCTCGCCATGTGCAAAACAAGTTATATCCAGCAAGACCACTATGTCCTAGTGGACCGTTGTTCATCACAATGTACAGTGTGCATCAGAGTAGCAAATTAACTCGACGATGGTGAGCGGAGGACGACTTGCTTGGTAGTGTACCGGGCGGCAAGCAGCACGTAGAGCAGCAGGTTGCCGGCGCCGATGACCGTCCACAGCCAGAAGTAGTAGTCGAGGTGCCCGGCGTTGAGGTCCGGCGTCAGCCACCCGGGCCTCAGCCGCGACACCGCCGTGACCACTGCCGTGTTCATGTAGAAGCCCAGCGAGAGCGCGAGGAATGAAGGGCGGAGCAGATGCTGCGCATTGACGCCGGCGCCTCCCCGTAGAAGAACTCCAGCTGCGCGATCCCGCAGAACACGTCTGACCCGGCCGCCAGCACGAACTGCGGCACCTGCCACGCGATGCCCATCATCCTGCCCGCGCCGACGCCGTGCAGCCGCCGCCTCTCCACCAGCGCCGCCGTCCCCATCGCTACAACCAACAAGAACCGCCCTACGCCCATCCGCTGCAGCTGAGTCAGGCCGGCGTTCCCGGCTGGCCCCCATCTTCTGGCGAGCGGCATGATGACGGTGTCGTGCAGCAGCACCCACAGCAGCATGAACACCACCTCAATCGACACCATCGACGCCACCGGTACCTTCAACCCCCCGACTTTGTTGTCCATGGCCATGCCCTGCTGGATGAATGTCGTGGTCATCTGCCCCAGGGACGCCGCGTATAGCACGCACGTCACCCAGATGGGCGCCATGCGCGCCAGGATCTTGACGCCCTCCACCTCGCTCACTGTGCACAGATCCCAGGGACCTTCGTGGCTGTCGCCGCCCTTCACGGCCGCCTTGTCCAGCCACTTCAGTCCTTTGGTGTGCGCCAGCTTGTGCAGGTCGTCGCCTTCCACCACCTCGTGCAGGACAACGCCGCCGTGATCCGCAGCTGGCAGCTTGGTCTTCCTCTTCCTCACGGACGCCACCATCACTCTGAGGATGTCCTTGAGCGGGCTGCCGGCGGGGAGCTGCACTCTGTACCAGGGCGTGCCGGCCAGGAAGCCCGCCGCCGCCAGAAGCAGGCAGAGCGCAGAGACGCCGAAGCCGAGCGCCCAGGACACGTTCTGCTGCAGCCACGAGACGAGCGTCCCGGCGATGAAGATGCCGAGGTTGATTGCGCCGAAGAACCAGGTGAAGAAGGACTGCTTCCTCCGCGTCTCCTCCGGGCTGCCGTCCACGTCGTACTGCTCCGCCCCGAACGGGAGCAGCGCCGACTTGACGCCACCCGTGCCGATGGAGGTCAGATAGAGCGCCGCAAAGAAAACAGAGAACTGCTTCCCAGTCGCCGGCGGGCACGAGATTCCCTCGCACGACGCCGGCCGGAGCGGCGAGATCCCCGCGGACAGCGCGAGTAGCACCAGGCCCTGCATCGATTTTCCATCGCATCAGTTTCAGCTCCACTTGCTTGACAGAAACAGAATGACCAGTGTCCAGTGATAATACAGAGGATAATACTGACGGCAAGGTAGAAGAGGAGCGAGGCGACGATGGTGTTGTACTTCCCCCACCAGCTGTCGGCGAGGAAGGCGCCGATGACGGGGACGATGAAGGTTGTCCCGTTCCAGGTGTCGACGTGGGCGGCGTTGTAGGCGGTGGTGCCGTGGAGCACGGTGCCCAGGTAGACCACCATATTCAGCGCCAATCCGGAGAAGGCGATGCTCTCCAGCAGCTCGAAGCCTACACAGGCAATCTTTCAGTCAGTCGCTGCTAGACCAGAGGCTGGATGGAGGGGAATCGTCACTGGTGAGTTACCTAGAACAATGGCGGGGCCTGTCCAAGTGAAGCGGCGGGGTTGCCGCATGGTCGCAGACGACGACGACGACGATGCTGCGTCGCCGGATTCGAGCTTGGTCATCTCCTTACCGTTAGTAGCGGAGGGCGTCATCTGCATCCAGTGGGAAGACAAGACGAGGCCTGCGGCGGTGTCAGTGCTTAGTACTGATTGATGGACAGGTAGATTTGGAGCAGAGCAGAGTTGGAATGGCTGGAAGTGCAGGGCAGCCGCCAGCGCCCAGCGGTACGAAAATGAATGAAACAGTAACTGAAATAGTAGTATCTCAGGAATGGATATGCAAAAATCTTCGAATCAATGAGCTCGATCGACTCAGTTGAATACGAGTTAAAGTCAAAACTAGAGGACAAATCAAGGAGCGCATGCGTAGCGAGCGAAAGCATCATCTCGTTTGGATCCACCTCGGCTCAACCAGACGAGTACAAGGGGAGGATAAAATAAGATCGTCTTCAACGAAAAACGCGGGCAGCGACAACCATGATGCGGCCAGGCCACGCCATTACCAACCAGCCAATTCACAAGTGTTAACCAGCAAACTGGATAGAAGAAACTAGAGGAAATTGAGGAAGAAACACCCAAAAAAAACTGCCGCATACTTACCTTCTTCCTCCGGCAGTGCAGGTGCAGGTGTTGGTCCTCACTTGGCATCCATGGTGGTTGAGGCAAAAAGCAGAGTGAAGGGAGAAGGCAATGTCATGTCAGCTTCCCCTTCCCTTACAACCCAAGACGGCGAACCACCGCAAATCTACAGACCGGCCAACCGATATATCTATCTGCCACCGCTAATCTTCAATGCTGCTCTGCTCTCGCGGTTGCTCTTGCTAGTGTGAATAAGATGAGAGGAGCAAGCATGATATGTATAGCTCCGCTTCATTAGCTGTCATTTTCTATTTTGAGCTTCTTTAAGACGCTCGTCATCAGCAGACAAGGTAAGGTAAGAAGATAATATCTTAATCTTGCCCGTCAATCAGCACGTGGATACGATCTGTCTTACTGGAACTCTAGAAATACAGTTCTAACATACTCCCACCGTCACTAATTAAACTAAATAGTGTACTTCTAGTTTTGGCCTGACCAACTTTATAAGAACTTTAGATACTGCCTTGAAAATAAAACCCCCTTAATAGTATGGCTGCCCGATCAAGACTCATGCATATGTAAAAAAGATACTACGTCTTCATCTTGGCTTCAGCTCTGGTCTTCATGTTCACTCGTAAATCTGGAACTTCATGAGGATTACGTTTCTTGAATTATGCAAGTGCAACAAGAGATAGTTCCTCAACCAGTGTATTCATGACGATTCTTAATGTGCACCAAGGGTCACTGGGTGTGTTTTGGTGTCTTAGAGTTTAGCTTATCGCCACGCAACAGTTATGTTCTCAAGGCGCAATTGAGTTTGAGCATCAAGCATAAGATTTGTGCCTTGAGTTCTTCATTAGATGCAGTGATCAACTTTGTCTTCAAGAGCGCTTAATATTATCATAACTTCATAAGTGATGTCTCTCTTGACTCTTGGCCATCGTGATCAAGTACGCCTGATATGAATGAATGGCGTCTGGCTCAACCAACAGAGAGGATGTTCGTGAATATTGCTTAAGTTGAAGATGAGTCTTCATGATAAACATAGTGTATTAGATCGAACGATTAGCTCAAGCTGATCTTTTGATCCTTGCCTATATCAGCCATCTTCAGGAGGCAATTTTGAATTTTGTTCACTTAGGATCTTCAAGACTTCAACCCATGCTTCTTCACCCTTAAGTTAATTTGAAAGATGGTGTGTTATAAACGAATGGATCGACAGGGTTATGTAAACCAAATGACCATCTTGGATTGTCTTCCTGTGTACACTAGATGAACGTGTTAGTCCTAGCCGTGTTGAGTCTATCACCCAAAACCCACATAGGAGGGCATATAATCGGAAAGTGGATTGTGATCCCGGGCACCAATGCACCATCCTGTTTAAAAAATTCGAAAACCATATTTATAAGTTTCAAAAAATTCTGAAACAAAATTCAGATGTAGCCCATGGTGTATCCTATAAACGTGTAAATTTTTAATCTGAGATACCTTATATTATGGGCTACACAAAAATAACAAATCTAGTAAAACTTAGAGATTCGAAAATATACATGCCGCACATGCCGCACGACAATGATCGTGATGTGGCGGTGGCATGTGCGGTATGCACATTTAGCAATATAAACCTTGAGCAAAAAAAATACATTCTCACATCTATACATTTGTCATTTTTATGTAGCGCAGAATACAACGTTATTTAAGCTGAAATTTTTCACGTTAGTGGGATATATTTGGTTATATGAGGATTTTTTCAGATTTTTTGAAAACCTATAAATATGGTTTTCTATATTGGAGGGTTCACTGGTGCCCGGAGCAAAATGTCTCCTCCGGGCATATAATGCGCTTTCAAGTACTACACTAAACTGGAAGCTTCCCATGGGTTTTCCATTTTCTTACATTTTTTCTCGTTTTATGTGATTTTTGCAAAGAGGGCCATAGTTATCCGTGTGACCAATCATAGCAAGAGGTGAATTTCCCAATATTTTGTGCAACTACGTAGAATCATGGTAGACTATGTTATCTGTTTTTTCTCTTCTTTTCTTACCAAACTATAACACGTTTGTAGTTCAAATTTAGATCATTTTTATAAATGACATTAAATTCATTTAATGCATGTATATATCAGCAAAGCTAAAAAAAAGATATTCAGAATTGCGCCTCCCATCTGATATAATTCATGTGAAAATTATAAAAAGTCCAATTTTCAATTTTATATGTGATATAAGTTTCACAAAAAATCACACTTTTTGCGCTAAAATAATGAAAAACAATTTTTCAGACAATTTTGAATCTTGCCATCCCAATCTTGTTTATATATCAAAACTCATGTTCATACCAAGTCTGATCATGATAGTAATACCTTAGCCATATATATGGCCATGAACTAAATCATGTGGTTTGAAAATCATGAATCTTCATACAAGATAGCTATTTTGTGAAGACATTTTTAAAAAAAATTCTTATACATAAAGTTTATAACTCCGCCTTGAAACTTGTACGCTAAAAAGGAAGCGTTCCACATGTTTTCCATTTTCTTTTCATTTTTCCTCAATTTGTGTGATTCTTTTTTCAAAACATGGCTAAAATTGTCCACGTGACTATTCTACATAGTAGGCACATTTTCTGACACTTTTGGTGCTAATGCATAGAATCATTGTTAATTATATATTTTTTTTCTCTAATTTTGCGACCAAGCTATAAAACACTTGTTCGATTAATCTCACTGAACTCATTAATATTTAATGCATGGAATATAGCTAGAAATCTATAAAAGTTCAAAATATTATTAAGGGATTGTGCATCCCATATGATATAATTTGTGCAAAGATTGCAAAAGTTCAATCTGCTGTCTTATTTGGCGTACATGTTTCACAAAAAGTCATACCCACTCGTCACGACTCAGTCACGTAAGGGCAAACATGACAAGACCGTTGCATTTCCATGCCTGTCCCACGAGTTTGACATGACGGACACGTCCCGTTTACACATTAGCGAGGACAAAAGTGAGGAGAACTAAAATCATGAGGGAAAAGTATTGAGGTGAGCTAATTAAAGCCACCCTTACGTGTCAAAAATGTGCAAAAGCAAGTTATATCCAAGAAGACCACTACCATGTCGTAAGGGACCGTTGTTCATCACAATGTACATTGTGCATTGGAGTAGCAAATGAACTCGACGATGGTGAGTTTTCCTCTCGAAATGGCGAGTTGTTCGTCAAAGAGATGCATACGATGGCGAGTGGAGGATGACTTGCTTGCTAGTGTACCGGGCGGCAAGCAGTATGTAGAGCACCAGGTTGCCGGCGCAGATCACCGTCCACAGCCAGAAGTAGTGGTCGAGGTGCCCGGCGTTGAGGTCCGGCGTCAGCCACCCGGGCCTCAACCGCGACACCGCCGTCACCACCGCCGTGTTGAGGTAGAAGCCCAGCGACATCGAGAGGAATGAGAGGGCGGAGCAGATGCTGCGCATTGACGCCGGCGCCTCGCCGTAGAAGAACTCTAGCTGCGCGATCCCACAGAACACGTCTGACCCGGCCACCAGCACGAACTGCGGCACCTGCCACGCGATGCCCATCATCCTGCCCGCGCCGATGCCGTGCAGCCGCCGCCTCTCCACCAGCGCCGCCGTCCCCATCGCTACAACCACCAGAACCGCCCACGCCCATCCTCTACAGCTGAGTCAAACCGGCGCTCCCGGCTGGCCCCCATCTCCTGGCGAGCGGCATGATGACGACGTCGTGCAGCAGCACCCACAGCAGCATGAACGCTACCTCAATCGATACCATCGACGCCACCGGCACCTTCAACCCCCCGACTTTGTTGTCCATGGCCATGCCCTGCTGGATGAATGTCGTGGTCATCTGCCCCAGGGACGCCGCGTAGAGCACGCACGTCAACCAGATGGGCGCCATGCGCGCCAGGATCTTGACGCCCTCCACCTCGCTCACCGTGCACAGATCCCATGGGCCTTCCTTGCCTAGCTGGGTGCCCTTCACGGCGGCCTTGTCCAGACACCTCAGTCCTTTGGTGTGCGCCAGCTTCTGCAGGTCGTCGTCTCCCACCACCTCGTGCAGGCCATGTCCGCCGTGATCCGCAGCTGGCAGCTTGGTCTTCCTCTTCCTTAGGGATACCACAAACACCCTGAGGATGTCCTTGAGCGGGCTGCCGGTGGGGAGCTGCGCCCTGTACCAGGGCGTGCCGGCCAGGAAGCCCGCCGCCGCCAGGAGCAGACAGAACGCGGAGACGCTGAAGCCGAGCGCCCAGGACACGTTCTGTTGCAGCCACGAGACGAGCGTCCCGGCGATGAAGATGCCGAGGTTGATGGCGCCGAAGAACCAGGTGAAGAAGGACTGCTTCCTCCGCACCTCCTCCGGGCTGCCGTCCACGTCGTACTGCTCCGCCCCGAACGGGAGTAGCGCCGACTTGACGCCACCCGTGCCGATGGAGGTCAGGTACAGCGCCGCGAAGAAAACGGAGAACTGCTTCCCGGTCGCCGGTGGGCACGAGATTCCCTCGCAAGACGCTGGCCGGAGCGGCGAGACCCCCGCGGATACTGCGAGTAGCACCAGGCCCTGCATCGCATCAATTTCAGCCCCACTTGCTTGACAGAAGTCACAGAATCACGAGTGATAATTAAGAGGATAAACTGACGGCGAGGTAGAAGAGGAGCGACGCGACGATGGTGTTGTATTTCCCCCAGCAGCTGTCGGCGAGGAAGGCGCCGATGACGGGGATGATGAAGGTGGTCCCGTTCCAGGCGTCGACGTGGGCGGCGCTGAAGGCGGTGGTGCCGTGGAGCACGGTACCCAGGTAGACCACCAGATTCAGCGCCACTCCGGAGAAGGCGATGCTCTCCAGCAACTCGAAGCCTACACACAGTCAATCAGTCCGACAGTCGCTCCTAGAATTGATGCCGGATGGAGAGGAATGACTCAAACGTAACGTGTGTCGTCAATGGTGAGTTACCTAGAACAATGGCAGGGCCTTTCCAAGTGAAGGGGCGGGGTTGCCTCATGGTCGGCGCCGACGACGAAGACCGAAAAGACAAGGATACGTCGCCGGATTCCAGTTTGGCCATCTCTTGACCCTTACTAGCCGAGGGCTCCATCTGCATCCGATCGGAAAACAAGACGAGGCCGGATGGATTCCTGCGGCGGTGACAGCGGTTAGTACTGATCGATGGTCGACAGGTAGGCTCGGAGAGTAGAGCATAGATGGAATGGCAGGAAAGGCAGGGCAGTCGCCAGCGGTACGAAAACGAATGAAATAATAACTGAAATGGCAGTATATCAGGGAATGGATATGCAAAAATCTCTTCGAATTGATGAGCTTGATCGACTTTGCTGAATACGAATAAAAGTCGAAACTAGAGGACAAAATTAAGGAGCGCATTCGCAGCTAGCGAAGCATCATCTCATTTGGATCGACCTCGGCCCCTTCAACGAAAAACGCGGGCAGCGACAACCATGCAACGTCCGCTCGTGATGCGGCCATTGCCATTGCCATTGCCATTGCCAGCCAGCCAATTCACGAGTGTCAACCAGCAAACTGGATAGAAGAAACCAGAGGAAATTGTGGAAGAAACTCCCAAAAAACTGCCGCGTACGTACCTACTACCTCCGGCAGTGCAGGTGCAGGTGCAGGTGTTGGCCTCACTTGTACGTAGGAGCCGCGACGTTGGCGTTCATGGTTGTTGTTGTTGTTGAGGCAAAAGGCAGAGTAAGAGGAGAAGGCAATGTCATGCCAGCTTCCCTTGCAACCCAAGACACCGAACCACCGCAAATTCACCACGAAACTCCCATTTCAAGTAGCCATCCAGCTACAGCACAACCAACCGATCTATCTATCTATCCACCACCGATAATCTTCAATGCTGCTCTGCTCTGGCGATTGCCCGTCTGAAGCAAACATGATATGTATAGCTCCACTCCATTAGCTGTGTTTTTTTTTTTGAGCTTCTTTGAGACGCTCTTCATTTGCAAACGAGGTATGAAGATATAATATCTTAATCTTGTTCGTTCATTAGCATGCGGGCACGATCAGTCTTACTGGAACTCTAGAAATAGTGCCAAGTTATGGGCGATGTTTCTTTTGAGGCGGGCTATCTTTGGACAAGGAAAGTTTCAAATAGATTTAATCATTTCTGTCTGGCATATTAAAGAACCTTGAATGGCTGCTCATGGTTACCGATAAAAATAGTATAACGAATTTGTGTGAAATTACATTTGTTTTTTATTCTTTCGAAAATCAGGGAGAGTTCCGCCTCTGCAAAAACCACTTTTATCGCGAAATCTTTCTCCAAAGTATTACATAGTAAAAATAATACTGATACAAACCTTAACCAAATCAATAGAAAATACATTTCGCACATATGCAATACAAATCATATTGCTAGACCAGCATCCCTATTGGTTGCATATATCTCGGGCTACCATCTCAAAGTCGTTATACCGGACCCAGTTGTACCGGCCCCAAATCCCAATTATACCGGCATGCGAGAATGGATATAGCGGTTGGATTTGGATCACCCTATAAAAGTCATCCTTCTTTCTCGAGAAGCAAGCGTGGCATTTTATCTCTCTCCTCCGTTGTTCCAAAAATTAAATCGTTGAGATCCCCACTCTCTTTCTCCAATCTTATTAAATCTTTGAGAAGTGATTGAGGAGGTCTGGATATACGGTTTCTTTAAAGTAATTTTATTTCTCCCTGCTATTTTTGGTTGATTTTTTTACTCTTGGGTTTCATGTGGTTTCATGAAACCCTAGACGGAAGAGTTTTCTTGAAGCTCGGTCTTGCTGGCGAGGAGTTTCAGGATATTGTTGGGAATGTTGTGGAGATAGCCCCAATCTTGTTTGTATAGGTTTTGATTTGCTCCTTCAAGGACACCTCACTGTGGACCGTGGCACTCCGCCTTAGTGGATGGACGAGGAGAACAATGTGAGCCATTGTGGCTACTAGGGATCATTGTGATTCCACACCTCTCTAGTGGAGGCTAGCTTGTCTTGGGAAGTGAATTTCAACATAAATCATGACGTCCATTGTGTGATTATTTATCAACCTCCTTACTTACTTGTATCTAGTTTATCTTGTATACAGGTCATCATATAGGTTGTTCACCTTGTTGTATTATCTAGAGAATCAATATTTGTGTTAATCCCTAAATTGATAAGAAAGATGTAAAATTTGTAGTCGCCTATCACCCGCTCTAGTCGACATATTTGATTATTTCAACTTTATCATGTAGAGGCATAGGATATGACGCACTTTGGACGAAGCCACTTGAAGATTGTAGCGCATGCTTTGTTCAACCATTTTGAATGGCCATCTAGTAATAGGATTTCTGGTGCACTAACTTTTGTCATATTATCATATGAATTTGGTTGATCGGTTTCACTTCTTTTTATTTGCATGTAAAGATCTAAACTATACAAATAAAGGGTGTTATGTGCAATGGTACCTTTTTTTCTTGTGAACGGCTTGTGCATCGATATCTAGGACTGCAATATTTTATTTTCTAAAAACTTCTAATTTTCTGTTTTCGTATTAGGTTTAGTTGGTTCCTACTTGGGTTTAGCATTTTGCAAAACGAGTAAAGAAGAAAAGGTGCCATTATTTGGATAAATTGCGTATTAACGAAATTGTTAGTCAAGTATTGTCTTAGCAGATCAAAGAAAGCACCTTAGACATTGGAATGGAGGGAGTATCAACATATGGATCTTCAATAATTCATGGTTTGAAATGAGTTCGGTGTACCTTAAATAAACTATTTGCTCTTTTCAATAAGACTTAACCGAGAGTAGACCGAACATATAGTAATGCAACTAGTTGTTAGTAACATGCGAGCAACTCGCTAGGAGCACCCCGAACACGCCAGTAGAGCATCGTCGTCTCTACTTTCATAGCTAGTCGTCGATAAGCACTATCTGAACTAGTTGTTGGCACCACATCATCGTGAGACTCGTTTCAAGTTAACAATCGATGCCGGATTAACAAGATCAACTCAACTGGGCTGGGAGGAATGTCGAGTCGGGTGCTAAGGAAGTAAAGGGGTTCTAGAAAATTACTTGGTATTTATTTGGTTTTAGCATTTTGCAAAAAAAAAAAAGGTGTCATTATTCACGCAAATCACATATTAATGAATTGTTAGTCGAAATCTTGTCTTACCGGACTTGGACTTTGGGATGTACAGAGTATGAACCAATGGATCTTCAATAGGTCTGACATGAGTTGGGTAAATAAACTATTTTCACTTTTCAATGACTTAACCAAGAGTAGACCAAACACACTTGTTAATACAACTAGCCAACCAGTTGTCTGTAACATGCGAGCAGCTCGTTAGCCACCTAGCAGCGCGGACCTTATGCATTTTTTTTTGAGGAAGGATCTGATCAATATATAGGCAGCTCAGTACACTTTACATAAAGGTCCAAAAGGAAAGCAGAAATTACAAATGGACCCAGGAAAAGTGCAGAGAGCCCCCCAAGCCACCGAGGAAGAACACGATCAGACCCAAACGCCATGCCCAAAGCTCCTAGGCGACAGCGAAGCCGCCGTACCACCGCCTGACGGGAAGAAGGCACCACCACGCTTTGTAGACGGCCACAAGAGCCATCCGCCGCCAAGCAACGGAATCTCGACTCGTTGAACGCACACGGCCACAGCGCCGTCTCCCCGTCTCCGCCACACCTCCAGCCGACTCGCCATCGCCAAGGACCACCATCACCAGCACCCGGTCACCAACAGGCTCCACTCCCCTCGCCACCGAGGCCGGCCGGAGCAGCACCGTCGACGAAGACCACCTCCACCCGAACCAACAAAAGCAGATCGCCAACATCCACCGAGCTCTCCCCTCGCCACCGCGGCCGGCCAGAGAGACAAGGAAGGAGAGGCGCACCTGACGGACAACCTTCACGACCTCCCCGGCGGCGAAGCCGCCGGAACGGGGGCAGGAGGGGAAGGACCAAACCCAACTCACCGACGCCGTCGCCACCGTCTTCCACGACATCGGGAGGGACGCACACCTAGATAAGAACCCTATCTACACACACCCAGACGAAAACCAGAGCTCCCCCCCACCTCACGGTGCCTCGACGGCGACCGGAGGCGGAGGGGAGCGGCGGAATCGCCGGCGCGACCTCGACTCTTCTAGTCGCCTCCCGAGTCGCCGCTCTGCACTGTAGAGAGAGGATAAGGAGCGAGCTTTCAGCGCGGACCTTATGCATGAACTTATGGCATCGAGATTCAGTTTAGCAGTGCTTGCTAGTAGTATAAGACATGTCTCTACTTTTCGTCAACTCTTCATCAGCAACTAGGCAGACAGTTGCTACTTTGTTAAGCTGCACGATTAGATCGATGGACTAAAATTAGCCAGCCAATTACCGAACCTTGCGTCCGCTCCCAATTTCTCATCTACAGCTAGTCTATACTAGTAATCCAGTTGCTACTTAATTAAGCAGCACGATTGAGATCAATGGACCAAAATTAGGCAGCCAATTACCGAACCTTGCATCCATTCCCATCCAGCTGACCTTACAATTTGCCTAGCCAGTACTTGGTTACCTGCAACTGATGGCGACAGGCAAGCTCACCATATGATTCGTATGACTCCCAACAAACAAGTACTACTCCAGTTAATAAGCAGCACAATAAATGAAGTATGATCTACAAATGCCCTAGTCAACAGCAATGCTCTATTTTCTTTTCTTTTTCTGAAACCATAGCAATTTTTTTCTGAAACCACCCTATATATGTGGATTTGGCCTCTAAAAAGTTGTCAAATTTTACCTATATAGCCCCCTCCAAACTATACAATGTTCAGTTGCCCCCTTGTCTAACATTTCTGGCTCCGTCCCTGATGTGTAGTGTTACTGATGACACCCAAAATAAACAAAACTGATCCAGTCCCAGAACCATTCTTTACAGTATAGCATGAGATTTAAGATATCACTCCATGTACCACATAATCAAAATGAACCATTTCTGTTCCAAAGAAGACACTTCTTATTCAGATGAACACAAACAAAGGAATTTCAGCGACATTTAACCAATCAAAGTGGTTCGGTAGAAAACAGATAAACCACAAAAGGGATAAACATCGTACTACAAACATAGCAGCTTATCAAGCCCGTGTGACTGACACGACAACAAACCGAAATTTACCGGGCCCAACTTTCTTCACCGTGTAATTCTTTGCGAATGCCGTGTACACAACGAAGTTCACCGCGCCGATTCCGGTCCACAGCCAGAAGTAGTAGTCGAGATGGCCGTCATTCAGGTCGACGGGAAGCCAGCCCTGCCCGCCCTCGCTCGTGGACAGGACAGCGATGGCCGAGATGATCAACGAGTTGAGGTAGTAACCGAGGGACATTGCAAGGAACGAGAACGCGGAGCACAGGCTCCGCATCGACGTGGGGGCCTCCGAGTAGAAGAACTCAAGCTGCGCTATGCCACAGAACACGTCGGAGCAGGCGATGATCATGAACTGGGGGAGCTGCCATCCTATGCTCAGGTTGTGCCCATCCCTGACGCTGCGCAGCCTCCACATTTCAACCAGCGCAGCGGCGGCCAGCGCCGGGACCGCTAGAAACCGACCGACGCCCATCCGCTGCAGCTGTGTTAGCCCTGCGACGTTTCCGGTGTACCGCCTGGCTACTGGGATCACAATGGTGTCCTGGACCACGACCCAGATCATCATGAAGACCACCGAAGCAGAGTTCATAGAAGCAGCAGGGACAGAGAAGGATCCGATCTTGGTGTCCATTTTCATCCCCTGCTGGACAAAAGTGGTAGCTGTCTGGCACATCGAAGCCGCATAGAACACACTGGTGACCCATATCGGAAGCATCCGAATGAGAATCTTCACTTCCTCCACCTGAGTTACAGTACATAGTAGCCATGGACGCCCAATTTTGCTATCCTTTATCTCTTGCTCCCCTAGAACTACTGCAGCCTTATCTAAGCACCTGCATGGGTTCAAATATCATTAGTGCCGGATACATATTCAACTAAACCATAACAAAAAGGATTCAAATTGCAAAAAAAAAAAATCTTTACCATGACTTCAGGATTATAACTAACGCACTGCAACAATTGAAGTTGTGGTTGTAGACTGGATTACTCGTAAAAATTTCTAAGCTTTTATCTTTATATAATATAACATGCCTCACGAAATGCCATCCTCAAGTTGTACAAACAATTTAACTCTATTAGGACAGATATGCCTAGGCACTCTAGTTTCATTGCAAAATGTTCTGACTAAATCAACAAGTTTTTACAATTGGAGGTAGTCAGGGACGGAGCCAGCATGTGACTTTGAGGGGGGCTGACTGGACAAGCTTAGTGCCTCAAACTTGTTGAGGGGGGCAGATTTCACTAAATCACTAAGAAATCAGGTCTCAAATGGCTAGTGCTCTTCAATAAACCTGAAGCATGGGGGTGGCCTAGCCCCCCCTCGTCCCCCCTGTCTCCGTGCCTGGAGGTCGTGGTTGACGAAGAAATCAAAACGGCATGTCTACACTGTTACAGTATATGTGGATTGCGCTAGCCCTTTCCATCAGATCGGTCTTTTGGAATAGTGGTAAGCGCATGAAGCTTGACATGGTATCAGAGCTAGGTTAGGGTTTCACGGACGCGCAACTCGTCCGTATTTTTTTCTTCCGATGTCAATCGTCAATTCCGCCTTGCTGCTTCCCCGGGCAGATCCAAGTCTCCCCCGTCCGCGCCGGTCCTGCCTCGGGCCGCAGCCACATGTTCCCGTCCACGCCACGTATTGGCCGAGGCGTATACCTCTGAGATTTGTGTGCACGTGTTGGCCTCTCCGAGTCACACGTGAGAGGGGGTGTTACAATATATGTGGATTGCGCTAGCCCTTTCCATCAGATCGGTCTTTTGGAATAGTGGTAAGCGCATGAAGCTTGACATACACCAGAGTGTTCGTTTCAAATGCAACCTTTTGATAAAAGATCATTGTTTCTAGTAGCTATAACAATAGCATTATTTGTAAGCAAAATAAAATAAAAACACTGCGACTTTCATAGATATTGTTTTACTTGGTTTTCGTAAAAATAATGCCAAGGAAAATTAATATTACATCTTCAAATGTCTGTTCGCAGCTAGTGGGGAATTCTAGAACACATGTGAGGTAACTTTGTTTTTTCAACAAACAAACTAAAACTAACTTGTCCCGCTATGCTAGCAGCCATCAGTATGTGATAAGCATACCTGAATCCATCAGTATGTGCCAATTTGTTTGGTCCTGGATTGGTTAAGTCAGCATCATCCCCTTCAAACAATATTGTGCTATCAGCAGGAACCTCCACTTTCCTCTTCTTAAATGATGCGACAAACACCGCTACAAGACTCTTCAGTGGGCTTCCGGTAGGAAGATGAACCCTGTAGATTGGTGTTCCTACCAAGAAGGCAACTACGGCAATAATGAGGCACAGTAATGAGATGCCAAATCCAAGAGACCAAGCAACATTTTGTTGTACCCATACAACAACAGTCCCCGAGAAGAAGACTCCAATGTTAATGGCAATGAAGAACCAACTAAAGAAAGCTTGCTTCTTTTTACTCTGCTCAATGTTTGAATCATCATATTGATCTGCTCCGAGGGAAGTAGAGCTGATTTAACCCCTCCAGTCCCAACCGAAACAAGGTACAGTGCAGCAAACAAGACAAAATACTGAAACCCTGTGGCAGCAGGGCATGAAGTTCCTTCACATGCGGCGGGTTGTAAGGATGGAATGATCGCCGACGCAGTAATGATGAGCATCCCCTATTTGTCGATAAAATCGAAGAATTAGAAAAAAACAATAATGGTGCAACATATCAGGATAAAAGAGAGCAAGTGAAGTACAGAATGTGTACTCACAATAAGATAGAATATTATCGAGATAACGATGGTCTTGTACTTTCCCCAGTATGTATCAGCGAGAAAGGCACCAAGAACGGGCATAAGAAATGTGGTGCCGTTCCATGTATCAACAGTTGCGGCATTTGAAGCAGTAGTTCCATGAAGGACCGTTCCGAGATACACGACCAAGTTGAGGGCAATACCAGCGTAGGTAATGCTCTCCAAGAATTCAAATGCTACATCACAAACAAGTGTTAATCTGTTTGCAAAGGGAAATGTTCACAAAATAGTAGGTGTGTTTGCATCCACGAGATTGGTAAGAAATTATGAGGAGCTGACCCAAAATAATAACAGGAGCCTTCCAGTTGTAGGGTTTGTTGCTTGATGACGAGACCTGTATGCATGGAGAAACATCATTATCTTGCAATAAATGTACGGAGGAAAAGACAAAAATCAAGTTAAAAGCGACCATATTGCTTTGGGGGCGTAGGTGGGATGAGATTGCTAGTATCGACGGTATTTTTTTTAGCTGAAACTATGTATGACCAGTTAGTTTGAAGCAGATAGCAAGTATGCAGAGGAGTAGCAAGCAGCAATGCACATCTAAGCTGAATTTTTTTATGTCACTGAGTTGAGACTGAAATGTCTGTGGACTGACTGCAGCAAGCAAGCTAGCGACCAGGAGATCTAACAGGATGAGCGAGCACCAACGATGACCGAAATTGACCAACCGTATCTGACTGAATCTGGATCATCTAGCTAGTATTAGTGGTGTGGCTATGAATCCGACGAGCTCTGACTACTTGGGAGTTGCGATGCGAGAGTTACCGGTGACAGTAATACAGTAGAAGAAGCAGTGCCAAGGTGATTCTGACATGCTAGAGGCAAGCAGAAGCAGAGATACCTGGAGGGGGTCCGGGGTGTGCTGATGGAAGAGGAGGGGCGTTTCTCCGCTCTCGGCGTCCATGCCGACGGAGGCTGGCCGGAGCTGGGATCCCACCCCCTCCCGCCTTCCCTCTCCTCCCGAGTTGTTTGGTGCTCGTCCTTGGCGCGTACTACTAGCAGCCAGCAGCAATGACTAGGAAGCGGAGAGACAACCCTGACTTTTATTTCTTCTCTACTCTCCGCCTCAAAATTCAACTCTACTGCTGTTGAGGGGTGTCACGTCACGTGCCTCACGTGCGCCCATCCCACCCACTCGCACGGAAAACTCTGGTTTTCTTTCTTCGTCGCGTCGTGTTTAGCGCGAGCTGCATATTTCATTGTCTCCACTCCATCGCTCTCTAATCTCTATGCAGATCCCATCCAAGTAGCACCAGATTCTTAGAGCTGCGTGCGTCTCGCTAAGGGAAAAAAATCGATGGTCAACTCTTGCTGACACGACTTATTAATAATTCAATAAAAACGCTAAAAGGGAAAGAATATCACCGGTTCTTTTTTTCCTTTTTATTAATCTGCCCCTCCGCTATCGTTTTCTAAATAAAGGACAACATATTAATATAAAAAGAAATATATTTAATATGAAATACATATCACCCGACCTTTGAAATAACTTTATCACGAGTAATTCGAGAGATTGAGAATGCACACATATTATTAACAAAAATAAGGAAATCAAGATTTAAAACACACAATAATTAACCAATAGCGACATCAACCACTACCTCGCAACACATGGGCTGTGAGAAGCTTCTTCAGCATAAATGTCTTCAGAAAGGTAACGACACAAAGTGTCACCGTGCCCCAGTAAAACTCCTTAGAAAATAGGTAAATCAATTAAAATCGCATTCATCCAATCATTAAAAAAGAAAAGCTAACTGGTCTTAATATTCCCTGAACTCTTTCACATTCTTTAGCAACCAAATTAAAATCACCACAAACTAAGGTGGAGAAAACACACCGTCCATCACCAAATGCAATTCAACAATAAAGTCTAACTTATGTTAAAGGATAAACAAAACCATAGATCACTATGAGTTGCCAAATAAAACAATCATCAAGATTTTTAATACTTTGGCAACATAGCAATCATACAAAGTTTAACTCGGAACTTCAAAAGGAGCAGCTATAAAGCCACAAGAATATTCCTAGCCGTGTCTTTTGCTCCCAAATAATGCCACAAAAACTTGCAATTGGTAGAAATGTGGCTTTAAGAAAACTATTTGAAATTTTATTTTTTTATTCCGGAGAACCAACAAAATCATTTTATTGTTTATCAAGACATCAACAATAGACCAGATTACCAAAACCCCTATGATTCCAAAACTAGCTTGTAATAACACATTATATTGTAAATTTATGCTATTGGTAGCAGGATATCCTACATTATTAGTAACAACAGCTTCAAAAATAGAAGAAGAACTAAGTAAATCAGTGTTAATACTATGATCAACAACTTCAAAAGGAGAGGCTATAAAGCCCATAAGAATATTCTCGGCCGTGCCTTTTGCTCGCAAATAATGCAACAAAAATTCGCAATTGCTAGAAATGGCTTTAAGAAAACTATTTGAAATTTGCTCTTTTTTGTTTCTGGAAAATCAATAAAATCTATTTTATTGTTTATCAATACATCAACAATAGACCGAGCTCTCTCAGATTTACGAAAACCCCTATGATTCCAAAGATAGCTTACAATAACACATTCTATTGTAAATTTATGCCATTGGTAGCATGATATCCTACATTTACTAGTAACAACAAAACTAGAACAAGAACTAGTAAACCAGTGTTAATGCTATGATCAATGTCAAGATTTTCAGTCGTAGAATTATCATTAGCGAATTTAAGAGATCTTTCATATGCTTTACTGACTAGATCAACAATGATCTTACATTTTTCAGATATAGTTTCACCAGTATTAAGCATTAACATGAAGCAAATCAATAGTGCCATAAAGAATCTAAGGATTAAGGATAGCAAAAGAGTTAACCTCAAAGTTGGCAAGACTATCCAAATTTTGCTTTATTTTATATTGCTTGGCTCTCTGCATCATGTCTCCTTTGCAAATATTTTTTACTTTGTCTAGGAGCTAGGACAGGAGCAGTCTTCCCTGTTAAAGAGGCTTCTTGGGAGATGGAGTCGAAGCAGACAACACCACTTGAGCTTCCGTAGTAGATTCAGAGAACAATTTTTTTCTGATCGAACAGGCCTCCAATTGCTTAATCAGTGGTAGCTCAGGACAGTGGCATCACCAGCCATGTTCTCATCATCAGAGTCTTGGTCTACCGCAATAAGCAGGATTTCTGGACAGAGCTAGCACCAGCAGTGGGAGAGTTCGAAAGATCGCGTGTCCACTCTGTCCCGTCCAGTTCATCGACATGATTTTTCTTGTTTCTTTTGAAAGCTCAGGCTCAGCTCCCCTAATCAAATCAGGTAAAATCAGTGAGATGCTGATTTGGATCTGGATCAAACAACTCCGTAATCTCCCTCCTGCTGTTTATCTAGAGTCCTTCGGTCCATCCTACAGTGTCAAGCAAACACGAGAAGCACGAGGAGTACCATGGGCTGGGCTGGGCTGCGCTGGAGGAGTAGGTGGCAGAGTGGGCTGGGCCGAAGGAGTAGGTGCCAGCCAGCGTGGGCTCTCCTTTCTTCTCAGTCCGCTCCAAGATGGACATGGCGCTGAGAACCAAACACAAACCCTAAAGCTGTCCGCCGAGGCCCGCCACGCAGCAAACAACGCCACGATGCGGCGGTGGTGCTGCTCCTCCGCCGCCGGCCTCGCCCGCCGCATCCTCTCCCCCTCCTCCTCCTCCACCTCCACCGTCGTCCATGCCCGCCCACCCGTGCCCTCGCTCCCCTTCCGCCGCCACCACTCCCACGCGCCTCTGCCCGTCATGGGCTCGCTTTTCCACCCCATCGTCCGGCCACCGGTGATGGCGATGCAGCTGCGCCACTTCGCCGTCAAGGGCAGGTCCCGGGCGCCGATCACGCCCACCATCTCCAAAGTCAAGAAATACAAGATGAAGGCCCCCTCGTAGGCTCCTCCCCTCCGGTTCTAGTAGCAAATCTCGCTTGCATTTCTGAATCTCATTGTGGTTTTTTTTTAATGTCAGGTCCATGAAGTTCCGCTTCAGAACGTTGAAGGACGGCCAGATCCGCAGGTGGCACGCCGGCAAGCGCCACAATGCACACCAAAAGGTACAAATCTTTTTCATGTGCTGCAAATTCATTTTCCCCAACCTACTAGCATTTCTAGCAAATGATCTGGATCCACTGTAAATAGCTAGTAGTTCATAGCCGTAGCAGACTATGTCAATTTCCTACAAACGCAAGCCTGTATACCATGATCATTTCCAAGCTTCCAAATGACGGCTGCTATAAAGATGGATCATGTCTCTCAAATTGCAAAATGGAACTAGAATAGCAGATGCCAGGTGTTTTGCCTGGTCGCGGTTGCTTTTGATCTATACCGTGATGTACCTGCCACTGAGGTCAGGGGACAAGGGCAAATCTATTAATTTGAATCTTTGTAAATGGTAGCAGAAGGGCGGACCTGGTGCAGCGGTAGAGCCTCACCGCCTGTGACCGAGAGGTACCAGGTTCGAGTCGCGGTCTCCTCACATTGCACTAGGTGAGGGTAAGGCTTGCCACTGACACCTTCCCCAGACCCCGCACAGTGCGGGAGCTCTCAGCACTGGGTACGTCCTTTGTAAATGGTAGCAGTTCTATTGCCCTATAACTTAGCGCCTGTTAGTCTTTCCAGTAAAGCCGCTTAAACTATATTTTCACTTGTTCTAGTAGTGTATAATGCAGAACCAAGCTCATTTCAACATTGTCAGTTACGAAATTCAGCAAACAATTACCGGAAGAAATAAGTACATAGTATTGTACACATGATTCCAATTGTACTTGTACATGAAATGTGCGTGTGATGTCATTACTTGTTGATTTGCAGTCCAAGTCAGCAAAGCGGAGACTTCGGAAGCCTGCTTTAGTGCATTTAGCTTATGCAAAAGTTATAAAGAAGCTCAATTTCTGCGGATAGGAAATGGAAGAATGCAGGATGGAGATTGGCACATGAATCTGGTCGATGAATACTGACTTATCTTCTTACGTTTGTCGTTTGATGCATTGGCATCAGATTTTGTGCTCTTATCTGTTCACCGATACCGATGAGCATTTTGCGGTATACCAACCGTTTGTTTTCTGCACAATCTAGTCTAGTTGATAAAGGCTCTCCTGTGTTGTGTTATCTGTTGCACACAGAGAAAATTCACCATAGACCATCGTATGATGGAAAAACCTGCTGCCAGTAAAGAAACTCTGTGTTCCTTATCCAAGCTCCAGATTCACTGAGCTTCACATGCCAATATATCGACCTGCAGTTCAGTTGTAGAAGTTCAGAGAACATTGTTTTGTTCTTTTGTTTTCTCAAATTGTGTACTTTGCGGCTTTGACTGTATTGTGTTTGTGATTCAGTGATCTTATGGGTTAGATCATCTGTTATAGCTTGTTTGGCACCCATCATTTCATTTGGCAGAAATGAAACGATGCCATCATTTCATTTCATTTCATTTGACAAGTGAAATGACAGGGTTATGGATAGGAATTGATATAACATGCAATAGGCATTTGCTGAAATTCCAAATGAAATGACATGTCCAATTCCATAACAGCCAAACAGGTTGGATATGGAATCACAAATGAATTCCATGATTCTGGCTCAAAATGATTGCTACCAAACGACCACTTAAGGGAAACTTTTGGCTGGATGGTGAATGTTCTATTTGTTGGTAACCGAGCAACTTCGTGGCAAGACTAGCTATAGGAGCAGACTGAATCTGAGTGTGGATTTGTATTTAAGGACTAGGTAAATTGGTGCGGTGGCACCGCCGCACCCGTGCGGTAAAGATTTGATTTTGAAATCAGCGACGTTTAAAAGTTACGTATATTTTGAGAATTGTTTGAATGCAAAGGGAGTCTGTGTTTGGAAATTATTTAGATTGTGAAAATTAGTCGAATTGGAAAGTTTTTTTTTATTCTAATTATTTTGACGTTTGTAAAATGGTTAGATTTTGAAGGCAAATGATATTTTAGAATATTCAAATTTGTTTGTAGTGTTAATTCATGCCGCACCCGTGTTGTAAAAAATGTAAATTTGAAAATATCGTTATTTAAAATTTGTGGATGTTTTGAGAGATGTTGAAATACGAAGAGTTAGATTTTTTGAAGTTTCTTGAATATTCGTATTTGAGTTGTGATTGTACGGTAAGTTTAGCATAAGTAGTCAGCATTTATTTTGTATGAACTTTTTGATATATTATTCATATTTTTCCGATGGATATATTCAGAGATATTGTTTTGAGATTTTTTTTTTGGAAATTGTTTAAATAAATCGAAAAGTTTGGAAAAGATCACAAAGTAGTTGGAGTGGTTATTTTTCAAAAAAAATTCCAAATTTTTGGAAAGTGATTTGAGTTGAGTTGGAGATTTGTTTCAAAATTTATTGATTTGGATTTTTCAAAATATGTTAAAAAAATCTATTGTTTAAAGATTTTGTTTTGGAGTGGATTTTTGTTTTCAAATTTTTAGAAAGTGGTTTGAATCGGTTTGGAGATTTGTTTCAAAATTCATTGATTTGGATTTTTCAAAATTTGTTTAAAAAATCTATTGTTTTTGAAAATGTTGGAATATTTTAGAAAAGAATCTAGTGCTTCTACATAAACTTTTGATTTGGAGAAATTTTATTGATTTTGAGATATATAAACTGTTAAAGTTTTGGGAAAAGAAAAAAAAAGAGGAAAAAAAAAAGGCCGAGCCAGGCCGAGATAGACGCACAGCACGCGGCCCAGCCCAGACACGCGGTGACGTCAGCGATGACGTCATCAGCGGCCGGGCTCCGCGGCGTTTTTACACAAAGATCCCTGAGATGTTTTGAATTTACGAATTAGTCCTTTGAGGGGTCTTTTTTGCAAGATGTTACGCTGCAGTGACGTTTTTGCACGGAACCCCCGATCTTTTCGCGAATTACAAATTGGTCCTCCCACCGAGTACTGTAGAAGTGCGATTATCTGCGAACGTGGGCCGTTGCCAGCCGATCGGACGGCCGAGAAGAATGCGGGTGACGTGGCCACTTCGGTGGGAGGTTGAAACGGTTTGCTTTGATATATAGTAAGATAAAGAGAAGAGCACACTCCGTTGCCATAGTATACTAGTTATACTTTAGGATGTATTTGAACTCGAAAATCCTGAAACTAGAATATCATGACTTGCATTGTTCAGTCTCATCAACGACTATGGGCAACAGGGTCTGCGTTGTGCTAACGAGATTCTAGTTGTCGTCCGTGCTTTTATCTGAGCACTCCGACCTCTGGTTTTCCTTTCAGCATGTTCCTCCTTCCCTTTTTATCTTCCTTTGTAACTTTTTTAACAGTGCAGTTGGGCTGGATTTCGCTATCAATTATGACGAAAAAGGAGATTGGTGGAATTCGAAGTGATAGATCAAGAGATTCAGAAACAGTTGCCATGTTAGTACTCTAGCTACTAGGTTTAATAAGCAAGTAAAAACTGCAAAATGATCAGCTTCTTAAGCAGGTTTTAGTATAATTATCATCGAGAAGTACATAAGAAACCAGCCTTCTTTCTCGTGCTAATTATAGTGACAGGCTCTTCCTTCCAGTAAACTAGGTAACATCAGTAGAATCCAGGATGCAAAATAAAGTTCTACTGACATTAGGTAACATCAGTATTATCATACGTCCGAGTGTCGATTGTCTGCTTGATTCGTAGTCTTCAGCTATAGATGAAGGCGAATTCCAGATTAGAGGTAGTCGGAGAAGCTGGAGCTGAATGGATCAAACAGCTGCTGCTTGGTCTCTTCGTCCTGAATCTTGGTGATGGATGAGAAGATGTTGAGCGTGTCCATGTCAGCGAACAGGTCCAAGTCGTTCTCTTGCTTCGGCTGATGATGATGTACGCCGTCACCAGCACAGTCGATGTTGTTGTTACTACTACTATGAGTTGGACGAGCTGCCGCCAAGGAAGGAGAGGCGGTGTTCTTTGCGGCGGCGGAGCCGGTGGGGCGGGTCGACCCGGCGAGGGCGTTCCGCTGGGTCGGCCACGGGTGGTTGTGGTCGGAGGTGTAGGTGATGACGAGCATGTTTGGGTCAGTGCGGCTGCGCTCCACCTGCTTCCTCGCCGGGCATCCCTTGGAGCTGCTGCAGCGGTAGTAGCCCCTCGGGTATGGCGATCCCTTGATGGGCTTCTGCCCGTACTTCCTCCACGCCCACAGGTCGGACGGCACCACCTCACCGGTCGTGCTTGGCCGGCCGCTCGCTCCTGGCGCCGCCGTGGGTGCCGGGATGCACACCACCTTCTTCATCTGGCTCTTCCTGCATGCAGAATTGAGGTATGTACGTTATGACATTGCCAATTTTCCATGGTCACGGCATGTTTGAACCGTTAGCACCTACTTAACCATCGATATCTTGACGCTAGATTAATTAGATAGGTAGGGATATGAATTAAACCTTGGCTTGATTACAGTAGAGGCACGAGGGTGATGGACTATCGACATGTGATGGAGACGATCGCCTATCTCCGGCGCCACCACAACCTCGCCTTCCTTCTCGATGCAGGCTGACGAATCATCCCGCCAGTGGCTCTGGAGGTGCTTGTGGATACATCATCGTCGTCGTCGGTGAGTGCAGCGAGACCACGTGATGATCAGACGAAGGCCTAGCATCTCCGCCTATCATCATCGTCACCATCCCCAGGTGCTCATCATCGCCATGGCCGACGACTAGGCCATCTCCTCCTTCCAGCAGCAGCGAGTTGTACTCCTCGTCCTCCTCAGGATGCAGATAGGAGGATGCAGGGGTTGTCGGAAGCTGGTGATGATGAGGCGGGTGCAGGCTTGCTCGGACGACATCCGAGAGATCTCCTTGCTCGCCCGGCGACAGCCAAAACAAGTCGCACATGATCGATTGATGGCCTCGGCTGCCTACGTCGATACTGATTTGCCTGCCCAAGGAATGATCAATTAGCCTACGAGCACAACAGCATGGTCTGCCAACAGCATGGAGAGGAGTGAGTTGGGCCTGGGAGAGCGCTCGTCGTCGTTGTATATATTTGCATGAGGGTGGCCAACTGCACATATACAGATGAGAGGTGGAAAGCCTGGGCTGACTTTTGACACTAGAAAAAGAGGCAGCCTAGAAAATGAAGGTGGCGATAGCAATATAGAGGTGAAAAGAGAGTCACCTTTCTCCTCCTAAATATATGAAGTATTTTTTTTTGAATTTTCACCGGGGGGAGTAATCCCCACCTGAATTTATCATATATGAGAAGCCTCAAAAGGCAATTTGTATTTTTACAGGAAGAAGAGCCGAAACTATCATTGGGGGGGGGGGGGATGTGCGGGCTAGCCAGGAGTGAGACGGCCGAGCCAAGCATCAGTGTCGTCGCGGAAGGCGGCGGGGAGGCGCATACGCCACAGGTTGGCGTCCTCACGGCAGCGTCGTAGGAGAACGGGGAGCGAGGGCGTGTCATGGTTGAACACCACACCATTGCGGTGTTTCCAGAGCTGCCAGCAACAGAGGAGAAGGAAAGTCGATGTCGATCGCAGGGGGAGGTCGCCGCAGCAAGAAGCGGCGAACATGTCTTCGATCCGCGAGGCAGCGTCAAGGCTGCACCCGACAGAACTCCAAAACCGGGCGGCGAAGGGGCAGCCAAACATCAGGTGGTCCGCCGTCTCGAGCGAGGCAGGGCATAGAGGGCAGCCACACTCTTCCTCCTCAAGAATTTTCTTTTTCAACGGCGTGTCACGTGATTGAATTCTGCCAAGGGAGAGCAGCCACCCGAAGAACTTGACGCGTGAAGGAGCGAAACTGTCCCAGACGAAGATCGCGTAGGGCGCCGTCACAGTGCCGAAGCAGACGAGGCGGTAGAGCTCCGACGAGCGGACCTGGCCGTCGGGCTTTGCGCATCTGGTGAGCACACGGGCGCGTGTGAGAACTGGACGGCGACTAGGCGGGGGTGACTTTCGCGCTCACGCGCGCAAGCGGGGTAATGCGTCAGACAAGCACGAAGTTGATGCCATCTCGGGCCACCGTGGCAACCGAGACGTGGGTGTCGGTGGCGTGCGAGAAGAGCGCGGGCATGGTGGCGCAGATCGCGCCGAGGGGAGCCAGGCATCGGTCCAGAACCCGCAACGCGCACCATCCCCGATCACCGCGTCGAGATTGCTTTGTACAGGGGGGCGACATCGCATAGCGATTTCCAGTGGGCGCGGCGAGGCTGCGAACGACCATGTCGGAGAGGGGCCGCTCGCCCGCCATGCTGCAGACCCAGCGCTCCCAGGGGGAGGCCTCACCCGCGTGGAGGCGGTGGAGGAGCTTGACCAGAAGACACCGGTTCTGTCAGCGAGGGAGAGGATGCCCAATCCGCCTTCGTCTTTGGGGCGGCACACCGCCATCCACGCCACCAGACATTGGGCGCGGAGGCATGTTCTGCCGCGGCCCAGAGGAACGCGCGTCGAGCGCCCGCACGACGGGGGGCGGGAGGAGCATGGCTGCCATGGCGTAGGTGGGCAGCGCATCAAGCACTGCGTTGATGAGCACGATGCGGCCGCCAGCGGAGAGGAGCACCGCACGCCACCCGGAGAGATAGCGGTCGGCTTTGGCGATGATGGAGGCGAAGGCGGCGAGGTTCAGCTTCTCCCAAGAGAGAGGCAGCCCGAGGTAGGTCTGCGGGAAGGTCCCGATGGCGCAGCCGAGCGCGTCGCGCACCTCCGCGACCGTGGCGTCGTCCGCGTGCATAGCGACGAGCGTGCTCTTGTCGAAATTGATGACGAGTCCCGTGGCTTGAGCAAACATGTCGAGGATGGCTTTTAGCCGGCGGGCAGCGCAGCGTCGGCGCGGAAGATGACAAGCGTGTCATCCGCGTACTGCAGCACAACGGGCGGCACCCCGTCAACAATGGGGTGTTCCAGCACTCCGTCTTGCTGGATCATTTTCTGGAGGACGTCGGCGACGAGGAGGAAGAGATAGGGGGACAGGGGTCCCCCTACCGCAGCCCTCGCCGGCAGCTGATCCACCTCCCCGGAATGCCGTTCAGGACCACGGCAGACCTCGATGTGTTGAAGATCGCTGCCATCCAGTCGCACCACAGGTCCGGGAACCCACGGGCGCGCATGATCGTGTAGAGGCTGTCCCAATTGATGGAGTCGAACGCTTTTGCGAAGTCGAGCTTGAGGGCAAAGGCGGGGGCGCGACGGCGATGGCAGCATTGGACAACCTCGGTGGCGTACACGAAGTTTTCCAAGATGCTGCGGCCGGTGATGAACCCGGATTGGTCAGCGTCGATGATCGAGCTGATTTGACCTTGGAGGCGGGTGGTCAGCGCCTTGCACACCAGCTTCATGTTGCAATTCTGGAGGGAGACGGGCGGTACGACCCCGGGGCTAGCACGCCGTCTTTTTTTGGCAAGAGCACGATGTGGGCGCGGTTGATGCAGCTCAGATCGGCCTCGCCGTCGTGGAAGGCGTCGAACAGGCGGAAGACGTCGGGAGACAGTGCTCCAGGCAGCCCGATAGAAGCTTGGGCCAAGCCCATCAGGCCCAGGCGCACTGGCGGTCCATCCCCTCCAGAGCGGCTAGGATCTCCGCGGGCTCGAAGCGGGCCACCAAAGCGGCCCAGCAACGCTTGCTGCGCCCGCATAGAGCGCGTCGAGGTCGAAGGCCCACGTGGGCTCACAGACGCGGCCCAGCAGGTCGGTGTAGAAGCCGTGCAGCGCGTCTGCTTTCGCCTCGTGGGAGACGATGTGGACGCCGCCGACGTCCAACGACCGGATGTGATTCCGGCGGAGACGGCCGGAGGCCATCGCGTGGAAGAACCTCGTATTCTCGTCACCCTCGCGGATGGCGCGAAACTTCCCCCTCTGCTTCCAATGAGCTGCCTGCTTGCTGATGGAGAGGAGCAGCGCCGCCCGCGCCTCGTCGCGGCAGAAACTCAGGACCTGAAAGAGCAGGGTTTCTTCGAAAAAATCGAACAGATCAATGACAAACTTGCAATTGTTATCATGGGTGGGGGTAAAACGATGAGTGATTTTCCAAGCTTTAGCCGCAAACCTGAAAGCCTTAACCTTTGTTGCCATGTCTCCGGCAGCATCACGAGGGGGAGCGCGGAGGCGCCAAGAGGAAAGAGTGGTGGAGAGAACAGGGGATCGAGCAGCCAGGAATTCTCGAAGTGAAAACGGTGGGCTTGTGGGATGGTGGTCGAGGCGGTGACAAGGAGCGGGGTATGATCGGAGGTGGGGCGGGGGAGGGAAGTGAGGGAGGAGTTGGGGAGAGCGCCGTCCCAGTCGGCATTGAAAAACGCGTGATCGAGGCGGGCAAGTGTGGCGGGCTCTGTCTGTTCGTCCAGGTGTAGCGGCGATCAAGTAAGGGGAGTTCTTGGAGGACAAGGCGATGGATGAGGGCGTTGAACTTTGCGGCGAGGCGGCTATCGAAATTGGAGTTTTCTTGTCTTGGGGGTAGCGGAGGAGGTTGAAATCGCCGACAACGAGCCACGGGCCCGTGATCGAAGGGAGGAGATCCTCCATGTCAGCGACGAACTCGTCTGTGAGAGAGTGATCGGCGGGAGCGTACACGTTCGTTATGGTAAAAGAGAGTGGAGAGGACGTGGAGACGAAGGTGGTCGTGAGCGAGAATCGGCGATTGGAGGAGGACGAGAGAGACAGACGGTTCTCGTCCCAAGCAGTAACAATGCCGCCGCGGCTGCCGTCCGCATCGCGCAACTACGCCAGAGAGGGTGGGAGGAAGAAACGAGCGCTGCTTGAACACATCGAGAGAGGTGAGTTTGGTTTCTTGGAGGCAAAGTATTGGTGGTGTGGCTCACTTTCTACTCTAAACCATTTTTGAAGACGATCGATGGCGCGGTCTAGGTGAGAAAGTTAGCCATGCTGATAGTTTAGGGAGAACAGGTGGATTCATTTTTCCTAGAACCGATAATATTCACGGTGATTAATATCATTATATGAACTAACTACTGCATATGTATGCTCATTGATATCGATAGTGGTTTTGTCTTGCACGGTCCAAATCAACAACCCCATCGATGGTCGATCAATCGATGGCTACTATCATTTTCAGCGGTCGATCCATACATCTCCTTTAGCTTTTATCTTTTCTTTTGCCTTTTGTATGCGGCCGATTTCAATCTACATCTTTCATCATTTCATTGGTTTCAGCGGGCACTAGCAACTCGTTAAGGGCTGGCCAGGAAGGAAATAGTAGATGCATTGGTCAATCTTGATGTAGCCCAACCTAGGACCATCACCATGTCAAGCACTCCAACATACCACAAGTCACCATGTGAAAGGGCATGGCGCCCCCATGTGTGGTTTTGGTAATTAATGACAATCCCTATGGACTAATGGTTGCATTGAGTTTTACTTGTAGTGTTTGTCCATAGACCATGCTTGAACTCCATATGTTGGATTCAAGGTTGATGCCATGAATATATTGATATAATGAAGTATTTGGCATCAAGATCATCGAGTTGAGCATATTGCAAGTATGTCTTGAAGAAAAGAATTATGTGATCATTCATGGTTATCTTCAAGACATCATCTATTGAAAAGAGAAGAAAAGATACAAGCGCAAGTTCAAGAGGAGCATCTCGAAGAAATCCTAGGCTTGAAGCTTGCCACCCATTTAGAGATAATATTCATGTGAAGATGTGCCTAAGAGAGGCTCTCCCATAGTGGAGTATGGGGGAGCAATGTTTGAGTCTTCACCAAGCGAAGCGCAATCAAGAAAGGTGGTCCACTTGAAGAGATCAAGATCGACGTCATCTAGCTCAAGTGGAATGCGCAAGGCAAAGGTATGATAGGGTTTCTATTTTACCGGTCTCGTGGTACTAGTTGGGAGACGGGTTATAGGATAGATACCGTACTATCAAGAGGGGCTCTCGATTGAGCTTTAGCGTATCAGTTGGAGAGAGCTCAAACCTTTGCATACTTGCCTTCATCATCTTTCTTGGTTCTTATTTGGATTTTCTCCTTGTTGGGTTTTGGTGCTTGTTGTGATCTTCATGACAAGCCCAAGTTCTCCGAAAACGGATTTCGTATGGAAAACTTGTTGCGTTTTCAGGTTGGAAATATTATCGGTCCACCTTCGAGATAGGGTCCACACCTTCCATGTGTGGTATCCCCTCTATATTTGTGACCCTTAATATTTCCAACAGAATTGGATTCATCTCGTTTGGAGCTTCCTTGCAAAAGTTATTGCGGTTCTCTTTTTCTGGTTCTGTAGTTTCTTCTTAGGCCGGTAGTACCGACCCTCGCCCGGTACTACCGGGTGACCCCTTGCGGAACTACCGCGGCCAGTACCGGGCCCAGTACCGCATCTCGGATGGCTCTCTGCCTCTCGAAGTTTTCACCCGGTAGTTGCCCCGGTAGTGGCGCGGTACTACCGGGAAGGGAGCACTACCGGGCCAAGTGGTCCGGTACTACCGTTGCGTGCCGAGTCAGTGAGCGCTGACTGGTCTTCGTTCTTCCTCGAGTCAACGTGGCTCGGTACTACCGGGATCGGCCCGGTACTACCGTTGCGGCCTTTTTTTGTCTACAACGGGCAGATTTTTGAGAGGACCTTTTTAAGGGGGTTTCTTCCCCAACGGTTCTCTCACCCTTGAGCTAGCTTTTCCCCTCTCCTCCATTGTTGACCTTTGGAAAAACTTGCCTTCCTCTCAACCCCTCCCATGATTCTTGCATATCTTTGAGGGAATTTGAGAGGAGATCAAGATCTACATATTCATCCAATCCATTCCTCTAAGTGAGGGGAACCTAGTAGATCGTGATCTTGAAGTTCCATTTGTTGAGTTCTTCCTTGTTCTTCCTCTCTTCTCCCCCCACAAGCATTAGTTGCTTTTGGTGGGATTTGGGAGTGAAGGATTTGACCACTTCTAGTGGTCTTGCCTTCTTGCATCGGTTGCATCGGTTTGAGTTCTCCACGGTGATACGTGGAAATCGAAGTTGAGAAGCTTGTTACTCTTGGGTAATTGGGGTGCCCTAGAGCTTGTCCTCTTGGGTACTTGGAGTGCCCTAGACGGTCCTTGTTGATCTCGGAGTTTTGGTGGCTCGCGGGATAGTTGGGAGCCTCCAATTAAGTTGTGGAGTCGCGCCCCAACTTGTGATTCTTGTGGCTTTGGGAGCCGCGGGAATTCGGTGAGAGCCTCCAATTAAGTTGTGGAGTGTGCCTCATCCTTGTACGGGTTCGGTGACCACCCTCCAGTGTCCCATAGTGGTTCGTGGCACTCCGCATTGGTGGAGGCACGAAGGAGATTACGGTGTGCCATTTGACGGCTATTCGGGGATCACTTTGTGACTCCGCACCGCTCCAACGGAGACGTAGCTTCCATTGGGAAGTGAACTTCGGGATAAATCATCGTCTCCAAGTGCCTCGGTATTTCTATACCCGAGCTTTCTTACTTATGCTATTTACTTTGTGATAGCCATCGAGCTTGAAGTAATATATCTTGCTATCACATATTTGCTTATCTTGTTTAGCATAAGTTGTTGGTGCACATAGGTTAACCTAGCTTGTTTAGGTTTCGTGCTTGATAAATTAAACGCTAGTTTTATTCCGCATTTATTCAAGCCTAAACTGCAAAGAATTTTAATCGCCTATTCACCTCCCCCCCCCCCCTCTAGGCGACATCCGTGTCCTTTCACCAAGGACTTCAAAGGTGAACTCATTCCTCTTAGATAACTCAATTCCCACCCTTTTGGATGGTATGCTATGTCATCTTCTATCTCTTGTTGATACTAGGAGTGTCAGGACGACTACGGATACACGAGAGGATGACCAAGGTGCAAGAGGAATGGAGGACGACAAGACGGTGGCTTGAAAGAGGAGAAGAAAGAGACGCTGAAGTCCCACCGGTACTACCGGGCCCATCAGCCGGTACTACCGCCGAAGCTCGGGAGCTACTAGACTCACCGCCGCTCTAAGCGGTAGTACCGGAAATCGATCTGGTACTACCGGACGTTCGCACGTCCGGTACTACCGGCCAGATCAGTCCGGTACTACCGGCCCTGGCGTGCCTGTGTGCAGATCTGGGTGTTGACCATGTATTTCGTCCCCTTTGGGCCTAGCCTATAAATAGGCACCCCTTGACTAGATCTGGGGATAGACTATGTTTTGAGATTAGAGTAGAGCTAGGCTCTCCACCTCAAGACGGTCTCCTTCCTCCCCTTGCGGGGATGGTTCCTCCCGTTGTGGAGAAGATCCCTTCGTGGATTCAAGACCTCTACTTGTAGTTTGACTACTTGCCAATCTTTCATCTTCGGGTGACTTTATTGGAGCGGTTCGGTTGACCGTTGGAGAAACAACCATCCAAGATCCCTTCTTGTATCTACTTGCCGATCTCCCACCTTTGTGTGGATTCTATTGGGCCGGTTGGACCGACCGTAAGGGAAACGGTTCTTGTATCATGTGTGTTCTTGTGTTCGGGGTGTTCTTCTTGGTGTTCTTCGTGTTCCTCGTGTTCTTGCGTGCGTTCGTCCACATCCTCCGTCAATCCGTGAAGATCGGGGCACCCTAGTAGTCCCGTACTACACCAAATCTCGGACTGCAGCTTTCTGAATTTACTGCACCATGCATGCACGCACTACAAACCGAATTGTTTAAAAGTGAAAGAGTGTAAGCTAGCGATGATCGAGATTTAGGTATCACACCATGTGTGTTTCCTGACGAGTAGTACACAACAACCTTATGGAAATGAGTCGAAACTCTATTGGCAACAGAGAGATTGGCTCCATAGCTCAAATCCAGTTACTAATGTGACATACCCAAAGGAAACAATTCACTAAACTGTCCACACGGGCAACAGTAGTAAAATACACAGTCACCCTAACTTACATTAGCTACGGACTAATTAATTGGAAACACCTTTTTTGATGTGAAACTGCCTATGAGCCCGACTTTAGTCGCCATTATGCCAAGCTCCCGGTCTCCAGCTTGTCGCATCATCACCAGCTCATTCGTCTTCCACCTTGCCCTAAAGTATTGCTCCAAGGATGGATCAATTATTCTTTGATTAAATAAACTACTAGCTAAAAAAGAGACGGAAGTAATGACCAAATTCACATTGCAAAACAAAAACACTTCGCATAAACAACAGATTAAGTATACTCAGCGGGCGGGAGCAGCGCTGGCATAGATGGCATTTGGGACATCACAACAGATTGTGAGGTCGGCGGAGGAGGAGACTATGTCCACCGCCCGAATGGTGCTGAAAGGGGGTAGTGAAGGTGCCCAAAACAGTGGTAAGTCATTGTGAGTGGGGTGTAGCGACCAGGGATTAGGGACCGGAGTGGAATGTCGACGATAATGTGGCTTCTAGAGTTGGGAGTGAGATCAAAGGGAGTGACAATGTTTATAGAGGACGAACTAGTAGGATTTTGGGCTACCCACATTTTCACTAGGAAAATATAAATGCATGTTGCCAATGTGATTCATATCGAAAACCACCAAAACAATTAATCGTTGCCAATGTTTGCAGTCCCGCATCGACCAACATTGTCAACCATGGTATATAAGTTTCTGTTTCCAATATGGTTAGTCTAGTGACGACCCATTTCTGGCAGGCCTCACATCGCCCACACGTTTTTTTGTTTTTTTATTGTGACCCTTATTAATGTCGTTGCCAATGAGGGGTGTCATATGTATCAGTTTGTACAAGTGGATCCATTTCACCCCAAACAAAAAATCTCAACTACTCAGTATTATCGTCGACGGATGTTCGCGGGGATGGCCACAGGGATAATAGTCGTCGTCATTGTTCACGAGGGACGTGAAAGTGGAAATCTTGGAATGTGATTGACACAAGTGTTTACCTAGTTTTGGGTCCTCTGTAAAGAGGTACAAACCTAATGCTACTTGTATATGTTGTGTCTCTGAAACTTGTCTATGATTACACAATGTCTGGTTAAAAATACCTTCTTCCCCCCTACATGCATTGGACGAGAGAAACGATGAAACACATTAATTACTCATGAAAATTAAGGGCAATTAAGGAGGCAATCCTAAGATTTCCGAACTATCTGAAGTCGGGGAGAGACTAGATAACCCGAACGAATGTATTTCTTTGGAAGACTTTGTTTCTTTTTTCGATAGTAAGAATAAAAAGGTCGCGTGCATCATTTTGATACAGAGACCGGGGGTTCAACCTCCATTTCGAAAAAAAAGTATGTAGTAAAAAAAGAAGGAATAAAGATAATTTTTTTTAGATAAAGAGTATATATTAATATCGCGGAGATACCAATTACACCCAGCCTCTGCAACAACGCAATAACCGAAGGTATTATGGATGCACACAGCCGAAAGACAATAAGAAGAAGAAACTAAAAAAAATAAAAAAATAAAAGTCCCGCTACAGAGTTACGGTCCTTGCAGCAGCACAACCACCGCCAAGACAACACCTGATGTCCAAGTTCTACAAAAGCAACGCCTTCAGGAAGGGAACGGTGCACAAGCGCCATCGTCGCCCGATCAAAGATCATGGGTTTTCACCCTGGAGATAGTCCCCACTCACAAAACAATGCCTTCGTTAAGGCAATTGCCAGGCACAACCAATTAAGGCCAGACCTTGAATTTTCACCCTGCAAGGTAGGACTTTGAACTTCACCAATGATGTCGCCCCCGCATACATACTGCTGCCGCGATTACTGAAACTCGAAACCAGTTCCTCATCGACGCAAAGGCTCCGAGCACCACTGCCAGTCCTCCAATCTCAGTCTCCATGGCATTCTCCGCATCTGACTTCACCATGGATTTGCCCATGATGGCAACAGAAACAGAGCTTCACGCCGGTTCCTCGCAGCGCGACCGGATCCCACCCAATCCAGCACTCTCTAGGTCTTAACGTCCATGGGAGATCGCCGGCGGATCATTCCGGAACCCGTCGCTCTGACCAGATCTAGGAGGCCAGGCATGAGGTTAATGAAAGAGAAACAACTTTGCTTTATACAAGTACGAAACAAGCTTGGCCAGCTAGTGAGTAGGGATGCACCATATGAAATAAATGAATGAAAAGGGCGTAGCAAGATTCTTATTCCGAATGTATAGAGGACAAGCTAGAATGGATTAATAGTGAAATTAAGAAGATAACCAGAAATGATGAAAGATGGATCGAGTCACTGAGTGCATGGACTGTGTCAGATATACTTTATGGGCTACATGAAAAGAGAGGATACATTATATTACTGGTTTGCCCCTAATTATCGAAAGCTACTTTTCACTATCCATCACCTTTGTATATATCTGTAAGCAGTACACTTAACTTTTTATTGAGACACGTACATACGTAATATGATGTTCGAGACTTGGAAGGACTCGTTGTCAACGCCTGATTGGTGGACAAGCTAATTAACTACTCTCTCTGTTCCAAATTACTTGACTTACATATATCCACATATGGATGTATGCACACACTAAAAGATGTCTACTTACATTTGTATGTAGACAAATGAAAGTCATCTATTTTGGAACGGAGGGAGTAGATAGCTGGTTAGTCAACAATCAAGTCGATCGTCAACACTCATCGATCCTACCCTATCCTAACTGCCATTCCAACATACGGAGTAGCATGTAATCGAATGGAATGTCAATCCATCATGGTCTACTATATCGTATAGCTGGTCACTGTTATTGGGAAACTAACATGTTAATTTCAGACTGACAACACTGGCTACACATTATCGACAGTGATCGACAGAGCTCAGTGCTGCGCGTGCATGATTAGTTCACGACGATGCGTATGCTTGTGGCGAAATGGATTCGATGAGACGTTTCGAGCGACAAAAAGATTGGATGGCATAGGCCGCCCAGCCGCTTCGCTTTTACCACTTGGAATTGCACCCAAATCCATCCATCACTTCACCTTAGCTCGTTCCTGGAAGATCGAGTTCGTGCGCACACTCATTCGATCGACTCCCCTAGCTGAGCTATAAGCTACACAGAATCTGAACTAGCAGCTAATGATTGCCCCATACATAGTTCTTCTTTTCCCATTACATGATGGATGATCGTTTGACTGATGGGCGGCTAGCTAGCTGCATGTGGCCGATCGAGTGACCCCGAATTAAGCTTAGCGAAGGTAGGGTTGCCGAACTGGAGCAATTCTAGGTGAAGGATACTGCCATCTATCTAGCACCTGATTTGCCTGCCATTCTAGATTTCTAGATACACTTCTTTCTACATGAACCACTCGACCGGATAGATTTGGGTTCCACATCTAACCGGATAGTTTTTCTTTGAGACGAATGGTCATGTGAGGAGTGCGTACACCACACGGTGCGTTCATTGGTCTAATATTCTCGCCATTTGTGGTGGGCGACTCATACGGTTTTTTGAAACCTTCGAGATTAATCAATCGTCTGCAAGTATGGTCTTATGCAAAAAAAGAAGATACAAGTAAGAACATTAATATGCTATCACTAGAGCTAGAGATGGTGGCTTCAAATTATTTTGATGTTGATGTAGAGTTTGTCGATTGATCACCTTTGTTGGTTGCCTTTGTTTCAGTTTCTTCGTCTTCTTTTAGTTAATAAGGTCTGTTTATTGGCCTAAAGGTGATGATTAGAGGATAAAATCCATTAGAAAAATTATGAGACAAGCTACCATAACTGCCAGAGTTCTTCAATGACATCTACGACATTCCCACATGTCTGACAAGCTTCTCTTCTCACAGGTGGGGTGACCACTGGTTTTTTCATCGCATGTAGATTAAATTTGTCTCTGTTAGTTTTGTATGTCCTTGGAGGTAGCATGTCGATGGAGGATAGGAACTCATGTGGATTAATGGTCTTCCGGCTCTAACCATCATTGTGGCCAACATTAATTAGGAAGCTAGTGGTGTTAGGGCATATCATCATATCTTCATTGCAGTCTTCTGTTTTGGTGGTACGGTGATGGAGCAACGGTTCGACAACCGGTCTTGTGATAGGTGTGTCCCCGACCACGGTACAATGAATGGTCTAAGGTTTTCACCTCCGACTCTTATGGTGGGAGGTTCATGAGGCTATTTGGAACATTCGAGATTAGTTAAGCTTGTGCATGTATGGCCTTCTATGAGTTCTTTATGAGGTACATAGAAAAATATCAAAATATGATTGTCAAAGCTAGTGACGATGACTATATAGTTCTCTGATCTAACTTTTGAGTTTGTCAATGTCATTTGCTTTCGGGTGCCTTTGCTTTCATACAACGGACTCATTGGTTAATAAATTTTTCTATCCTTCTTCCTGTTGGTTGTGTTTGTTTCGGTATCTTTGATATGTTGTAATGTTTTGGCTTAATTAATAAAGCGTCAAACTGTTACTTCATCACCGCCGAAGGATAACACCATGATAATAATAGCATCAAGTGGGAAAAACCAAGACACACCACTAGCTCCCTCACATCGATCACGAAGGCGAGACCAGAAACAAAATGGAGCAAGGAGAACACACTACATGCGCCTTTTCCATGGCCGAGATGACCAATCATTGAAAGTCCATCAAATACAATAAATAAATAAACACAATACCAAAACTATACTCCATGCAAAGATCCCAGTCCCTCCTTCATATCCTTTAATAATCTGGATAATCAAGAAAGAAGAAGAATATGGTATGCCTAGTAATATGGCTCAGCCCATTGACCAAATGTGAGCCCATCATCACTGGCTCAGGTGAGAAACTGAGAATACAGTTGGGCCTAGCCCACTGTCTTGCTCAGCATCGCCTACCTCCTCCTGCCTTCGATTCTAGAGAGAGAGAGACGGTGAGGCATCACATCGACAGAGAGAGAGGAAGAGCGGCGGAGGAGGGCGAAGGAATCATCCATGACCGCGGTGGTTCGGAGCGTGTGGCAGGGAATCAGGGAGAAGGGCCTCACCAACTTCCTCCGCTACGCCCGCGACGAGGGATACCTGTAAGACTCTCCTCCACCCGGATCTGAGATTCGCCTCTGCTTCTCCTCCTGTGGCTGTGGGGACAAAATCCCATCCAATTATCATCTAGGGTTTCTTTCTCAATTGGAATGCCTAGTCTATCGTTTTATCGCTTGTTGATTTAGTAGTTTCGTTCGCATCCAAATCAATGAAACCAAATGGGTACGAAATGGTTGGCAATAGCGCATCTTCATATAACGCCTAAATCAGTCAACAACTTACATACCTTCAAACAAATTTCTGTTGGGACTGAAACCAAAAAACACAGCTGCTCCTGTTGTTCCAGGTAGTTTATGCCAAAATCATCTAGTACAGAAATGGATACATACACCATAATTGTAAGTCAACACTATATTACAATGCAACATAACAAGAAAGTGAGGGATATGGGAGGTATACATGAAACATGAAATTTCATACCCTTGCTCCGCAAACTTTGCATATACCCGATGGCGGCCACAAAAACTTTTTGAAGCCTGGGAATACTACAATTCAAGTGCGTAGGATGCTATTTTGTTTTGTTTTGTTGAAGTCGCCATAAAAACCTGCTTGTGATATGGTGTTCCACTGCCCGCCCTAATTTATTCACCTTCCACATACTCCTTTTCCTTCCGGGATTAGCAGAAGGACTTTAATTTCCGTGTGCACTTTAGCATCCTAGAAACAGAATATTTTGAGACCTAGCTACGCATTGCAATTAGATCAAACCAGTTGGGAACTCTCACCTTAAGGTATCCTTTATTGTGAAAGCAAGTGAACAACTTTGTGCCGCGGATGATAAGTATATCTGTTCATCAGGAGACATAGTTCACCGTGATGAATACTGCTTACAACTTGATGTTTCCAGTCCGGGTCCCCACTCTTTACGGGGAATCACCGCTTTCTTTTCAGTTTTCTGAATTGCTACAGTCTGTCACTATTCGGTGAAGGAGTGTCACCATGTACACTGTCCTCTTGTAAATATTGTACCACTTCAGCTATCTACAAATACTAGTTTTCCGTAGTTGGGGGGAAAAAGTTAAATTCGGCACATGTTGCTTTGTTTATGCTTCTAATGTTCTAACATGGTGTTATTTGCAGAAAATGCCTTCCAGACGGGAACTTATTGTAAGCCCTCCCTCCAATCTCTCCAATTTTGCAGGAAGGGATGTGATTGTATGTCTCAAACAGAATTGTCTTCTTTCAGGCAAACCAAAATTCACAACATAGGCGCAACCCTTGTAGGAGTTGACACTTTCGGAAACAAGTATTATGAGAAACTACATGACACTCAGTATGGTGAGTACCTCCCTCCTAGTCGATCTATTACAATGTTCTTATTTGGAATTCTACTGCATGCCCACATTAGAAATATTTTACCACATAATAAATGTTATACATTGTCACGTTAAAAAGAGCAGTACATATCAGACTCAATACTCACCATTCATTAATATCCTTTCTCTTGTTTTTTCTAATGCCTGAGATTGGGAACTTTGCTTTTTAGTGATCATTCGAAGATTAGGATCTTTGACAATGTTGTAGAAAACTAAATATTGATGAATGTTCAGGAAGGCACAGGTGGGTAGAGTATGCAGACAAGGGTCGCTACAATGCATCCCAAGTGCCTGCTGAATGGCATGGATGGCTGCACCACATTACAGACAGCACTGGGGATAAGGCAAGTGTTCTTCTAATGTTGCATGTGCTGCAAAATTTTCAAGTTCGGTTCTTGTGATGCAAGTCACAATTACAGAAATGATTACCTCAGCTATGTATAATAAACAAATTAGAATTTAGGCATGTGTATAATGCTTTGGAATAATTGGGGATGCTAACTTATCTTAGTTTTATACTATTTGAAACTCAAAACTGGCTAGTTCAATTGATATTGGTTCTTTCTTTTGGACAGCTGTTGGAGGATAAGACTAAAAAGTACATCAGGGAACACAGACAGAACTACACCGGACAGGGTGACGATTTGATCTACCACTCCAAGGGGCATGCTATGAACCCAGGGCAAAGGGACTGGACAAGGTACCAGCCCTGGGAACCAAAGAAAGAGGAGTCCTCCTGATCCAAATGGTGCCCCAGCAAATCCTCTTCGCGTTTCGCATTTGGTTTGGTGTCACAGGAGAGGTGAAACAGCTGGCCAGCTCGGTTTAATGGCCTGAACCTTAATAATGTATCTGATACTGAATACCTGTCCTAAGCACTGAACGAATTTCAATCCCTGTGTGGGTGTGTCAAAAAAAGATGTGTGGCGAATGGATCGTCTCTGTTTGAATTGAATGTTTCTTTTACAGATGTTAATGGTGAGTGCTGAGATCGTGGAAGTTGACCATATTGTTGGTAATTGGTGGGGTTTGCAGCTGGCTGTGTTGTTTTGATACACTTATTATTTGTGGCACTGTGAAATGTAGAACTGGGATGTATTTGATTGAGTCGCTCAACCTGGAAAATCCACCAAGGCTGCAACCTACTGGTATAGTTTTCACGGTCGATTCGTAATTCAAGATCCATATAATGTATGAAACCTCTATGAGACATTGTTCCTTTAAGGTCCTTATAATATAACTTGAAATAAAAATTGTATGAAACTCATAATTTTTTTAGGAATGAGTTAAACGCTTGAGTCATGAAGTTGCCACGGATGAGCGCATAGGTCATAAACTAAAAAAGAGCCAAAATTTGGTCACATAGTTGTGTGTAATAGCCCGTTCGTCACTCCGTCAAGACAAACGTTAAGTCGCTGACGTGGCAGTGAGATCCTGGCTCAGTGCTCAACATGATTGATAGGATACTCATATCCGAACTCTGACTCCGGCTCCATTTCCTCACTCACCGAACCCACCACGGAATCTGATGCGGAGGAGCTCCCGCACTCACGAACGACGACGAGCTGCCCGAGCGCATCAAGGAGACATCTGTGCGCTCGGCGTCGTTCGGTCGGCCACTGGGCCACCGTGATCAACGAAGTATCGCTTGAGCACGGCATCCGGTTGACCCTCGAGAACGCAGCGAAGCAACGGCGCCGGGAGAGGGAGGAGCTGAAAGGACAAGGATGTCGTCTAGAGGGAGGGGAGTGAATAGGCGATTTAAAACTTTTTCGGTTTAGGCTTGATAATTGCGGAATAAAACTAGGTGTTTAAATTAACAAGCCAACAACTTAAAAATACTAGGTTCACCTATGTGCACCAACAACTTATGCTAAACAAGACAAGCAACAAAGTGATAGCAATATATAAGACTTCAAGCACGAAGGCTATCACAATGTAAAGTGCATAAGTAAAGAGCTCGGGTATATAAATAACCGAGGCACGCGGAGACGACGATGTATTCCCGAGTTCCTCCTTTTTAAGTGAGTACGTCTCGTTGGAGGGGTGTGAGTTTCAAACTCAAGACGCCACAAATGGCCTCACCCTATTCTCCGATGAACCTCGCACAAAAGCTCGGTTCACCTTCCACTATTGATTTCCTTTTGGGCGGAAATCGAGTCCCTTACAACAATCTTGAGGCACAACCCACAAAAGGATTGGGAGCTCCCAAGTGGCCACAAAAGGCCTCAACCATCACAAAAGGCGTCTAGGGTCCAAAGATCCAAGAGTAACAAGCTCACGAACTTTCACTTCCACGACTCCTCGTGGAGAGCACAAACCGAGGCACAAAAGCAATGGCAACAACACAAGAAGTGCTCAAGTCCTTCACTCTCAAATCCCACCAAAAGCAACTAATGCTTACGGGGGAGAAGAGAGGAAGAACAAAGAAGAGAACCACACAAGAACTCCAAGATCAAGATCAACTAGGTTCCCCTCACTTAGAGGAGGAATGGATTGGTGGAAATGTAGATCTTGATCTCCTCTCACTTTCCCTCAAAGATATGCAAGAATCATGGGAGGGATTGAGAGGTAGGCAAGCTTCAAAGGCCAATAATGGAGGAGAGAGAGGGAAAAACGAGCTCAAGAGATTAGGGAACCAATGGGGAAGAAAGCCCCTTAAATAGGTCCCCTCAAAAATCTGCCCGTTGGGCAGTGCAGGGAGGCCGGCCAGGGGGCTGGCCTCACGCGCTGCTCTGCGGCTCAGAGGGCCCGGCCTGGGAGCCGGCCAGGCTGGCCTGGAGGCCGGCCACCCATCCGAGGCACCCAGCCTGGGAACCGGCCTGGGACCCGGCCTAGGCCGGCTGGGGGCCCGACACGCCCGGCCTGGGAGCCGGCCAGGCCGACCTGGGGGCTGGCCACCCAGCAGAGGCGCCCGGCCTGGGAGCCGGCCAGGCCGGCCTGGGGGCTGGCCACCCAGAACCTGAAATTGTAACACCCATAACTTTTGCGAGAAAACTCCTAATGGGATGAAACCAATTTTGTTGGAAAGATAACTCTAAATGAAAATATTAAGAACCATAAATAGAGTTAAGTTGCCACCCATGGGAAAATGTGGAACTTTTCTCAAGGATAAACCGATAATATTTCCAACACGAAAACGCAACAAGTTTTCCATCCGGACTCCGTGTTCAATGATCTTGGGCTTGCTCCGAAGATAATCACAAGCACTACAAGATCATGCATATACACATCATAGTCCATCATGTGAGGAGGATAACACAAGAGGAGAGTTTGACCTCTCTACAAGAGACGAAACGGTAAAACCTTCAACATAAAAAACACCACAAGATATTCAAATGAAATCCGTTTTTAATGAACTAGAGCTTGGTATGGAGATTAACACAAGCTTTAAATTCTCACATGGATAAAAACCAAATAAGAACCAAGAAAGATGATATGTCAAATATGCAAAGGTTTGAGCTCTTCACAAAGATGCGATCAAGTTACTCACTTGAGAGCCCCTCTTGAAAGTACGTCGTCTATCGTATAACCCGGTCTCCCACTAACACCACGAGACCGGTAAAATAGAAACCCTATCAAGATCATGATGATGATCTTGATTCCCTCTAGTTGAAACACATTTCTTGATTGTGCTTGCTATGGCTTGGAGAGAACATGAATGATTACTCAATCTTCTTTTTCAAGCCATGCTTGCAATAAGCTCAACTCTTCACATGACCATTCTTCATATAATCCCTTGGATAGAATCTTGGTCATCATGCAATCTTCTAGAGTTAAACACATGAACTCCAATCTTTTCCTATGGGCAAGATCTACAAGAATATCTCAATGCAAACATTAGTGTATAAGGATTGCCATTAATTACCAAAACCACACATGGGGCAATCCATGCACTTTCAGGAGCACCGCCAGCGCATCGTCCGTCGGCACAACAACAACTAGTCCAGCGGGGTGCGCATCCTCCACCGGCACAAGGAGAAGCACTTTTGGTTCTATGTTTGTACGAATCTAGTAGTTTCTATGTTAGTTGATGATCGAACTATGTTTCGGTGGTGTATGAACTGAATCTAGCGCGAAGTTTATTTTAAAATTTCCAGTACAAATTTCCGGTACACGTTCTGCACGATCGATTTGTGAACTGGAAAAACCAGTTTCGGGGAACGAGCCACAGATGCTCTTGAGATTGCAGTACCCATTGCACAAAAAACGAATAACCTAAACTGCTACACCAGTGTCAGGCGATGGCTGACTTCTCCGCCAGAACCAGATCAAGATCGGGGATTTGTTTAGGCTGGCCAACTGTACGGATAAAATAGAATTGAGAGAGATGGATAGAGAGAGAGAGGTGGGGTCATGGAGAAAGAGCACGTGTGGTGTGGACGACGACGTGACTCCTCTAACTCCAAGGCCTTCTACTTGGCTCTAGTTAAATCTTCGTGTAGGGACACAATCTCTCGCCTTCATCGGGCGTGGAGATTGGTTGGCTTGTTTAACTCTCCAAGGCTGCTACCCGTACCAACCCCCTTCCTCCTCCCCGGCAGTTCAGCTCTGCACACTTCAGCGCTAGCACAGCACAGCAGAGGATCCAGATTAATGGCGTCCAAGGTTAGTTCTTTACCCAGCCGGTTTTGTTGGCCAACCGATTTCCCTTGTAGTAGTACTCTCTTCAGTTGTGTCGGCTGATCGATCGAATTCATGGGGAGGTTCAGTTCGGCGTGCAGGGCGAGAGGGATGCGGAGATCCATGTCTCCTCCCCGCCTCCGGACGACGACTGCGAAGCTACCAGGCCCTTGCTGACGCCGCCGCCTGCGAGGCATACTCCGTCTACGCCGCGATCCTCCCGTACGCCCACTCCCTTCTCCTCTTTACTGCTTGCTTGCTTGCTTGATGCAGTTTTTTTTTTTCTAAAACCGATGATGTTGCTTCTGCTTCATTCACCCGAGTTCTCTCGAATTTAATTTAATTTTTCCCATAAAGGATGCTCTTGCTCTATTAAACAAAACAAAATCGCATCACGGCGGTCGAATACAAAACAGCCACACCCGTCCCTTGCATAGCTAGGATACAAACAGCAGCAAATTTAATTTTAATTAGGCTTCGAGTTCATTCAACAGTGCGAAACCATCACTCGTCTGAATGTTTAAAGAACACAGGCAGAGGCTTCTGTAGCTACCTAACACACTTGTCTGAATGCTTCGGTGAACTGTTTGTAGCTTCTTCTTCCCGGCTTTGGGTGGACTTCTCTATGGCTATGACATCGGGGCAACATCTGGTGCTACCATATCGCTCAAGGTATCACTTCTTACTTACTCTGTCCACATCACCACCACAATTAACAGTTAGTTTTAACTCCTCTTATCTCTGTGCATCAAATTGCAGTCCTCCACATCCAGTGGTACAACATGGTACAACTTGTCATCAGTCCAAACTGGCCTCGTGGTAATGCTTTGCTCTACATCATTTCAAACTCTGTAATTATCTCACCCAGTTTGGCCTCATTTAAAGTTCTGCGTGCCTTGTCCTGCAGGTCAGCGGCTCACTCTATGGTGCTTTGATTGGATCCGCCACGGCATTTACCATTGCAGATTTTCTGGGTATGTCCATCCTATGACCCTCGTATTCTCAACCATGCTCTACGGTGCAATCTGGTCTGGTCTTCTGATGTGATTTCTGCTTATTACTTACGACAGGAAGACGCAGAGAGCTTGTTGTTGCTTCTATCTCGTATTTACTTGGAGCTCTTCTCACAGCGGCGGCTCCTAACTTCCTTATCATGGTGGTTGGTCGCTTTTTATATGGCATAGGAATTGGACTGGTAATAAAACCGGACAATGTTCCCCTTTATGTCATAGTTGACATTGCAAATTATATCATTTTGAAAAACATAGTCATGTATGAGGCTTATGTGAGTCGCTTTTGTTAGGCTATGCATGCCGCTCCAATGTATATTGCAGAGACTGCTCCAAGTCAGATTAGAGGAATGCTCATTTCTCTCAAGGAGTTCTTCATTGTTCTTGGGATGCTTGTAAGTGCAGATTAGGTTTTTCCCTCTCTTCCCCTCACTCATCTTCCAGCTTACTTATTTCCCATTTCCTCTGCAGCTTGGTTACATAGTAGGTAATCTCTATGTTGAAGTGCATTCTGGTTGGCGCTACATGTATGCCGCCAGTACTCCGATATGTGTAATCATGGGAATTGGAATGTGCTGGTTACCTGCTTCCCCTAGGTGGCTTCTGTTATGTGCCACACAAGGGAAAGGAAATCTGCGGGAGACAAAAGACAATGCTACACGTTGCTTATGTCGATTGAGGGGTCAAGCTTCACCTGATTTGGTTTCAGAGCAGATTAATTTGATTCTGGATGAACTGTCATATGTTGGTGAAGATAAAAAGGCAGGCTTCAGTGAGGTCTTTCAAGGAAAGTGTCTAAAAGCAATGATAATTGGATGTGGCTTGGTGTTCTTTCAGCAGGTAGTATCTTTAATTTTTTGTATTCGACTGGTGTATGCCCCTAGAATTCTATTCGTACATTCCATGACATCAGGATGATTTTTATGTGACGTTCTTTTCCTCGTGCTCTATGTATTTGCTAGGTCACTGGTCAACCAAGTGTGCTATATTATGCCGCGACAATCCTTCAGGTACTGATACTTTTGTGTATCACATTATTCAGTTCAAGTATGTCATTTTTTGGTGGTAAGGTTAGCTCTCCTTCAAAAAATGGAAGCCCCTTCATGTTACAAGGTGTTGTGTTTTCCAGTATAGGTGACAGGGCCTTGCCTTCAAACACTATGCATTCTTTGCTTTTCTTTCTGTATTAATCATAGCTATCACTATTTGCACACAGAGTGCTGGATTCTCTGGAGCATCTGATGCCACTCGTGTATCAATTCTTCTTGGCTTACTGAAGGTATGTGCAAATACTTTTGCGTAAGGTTAGTGTAAACTTATAATATCCTGCACTGATAGCTGCCCACTTTAAGCTGGCTCAGAGCTTTCACGCCGAAATTATAACTGCTTTGACAGAAAGTCAACATACTATTATACACAGTGGGTACATATTATTTCTTATTGAAAGGATAGTATGTCTAGCTAAGATTTGATACATTGCTGATAAATGCATAAGAGAAATACTGTTTACCGTTGAAGAAACAAGAAACTATTATTAACATTCTGGTTTCATCTCTATAGCTGATTATGACCGGAGTAGCCGTTCTTGTGGTTGACAAACTTGGCAGAAGACCATTACTCCTTGGTGGTGTTAGTGGAATTGTAAGTCTACCTTCAACATGTATATTTCTTATTTTAATATGACCAAAGTGCTCATTAATATGATCAAGTTGAAGTTAGTATTCGTATGATTTTGCGTGCAACGGTAAAATCTATTCATATCTTAACTGAATAGTATCTTTTCATTCATAATTTGTTGTCTCAGTGGAACAAGGTATTGTTGATTCTCAAACATGCCCAAATCTCAAAGTCTATTAGGGGCTAGGAAGCATGATTATCTTTTTTTGTCATGATAAAGCATTTCAGTAGAAAATATTTTTGATGGAGATGTATCCACACATACTCAACGTTTTCTTACAGTACACACTTACTCAACTTTTTGTTGTTACGTGCAGGCTGTTTCCCTTTTCTTGCTGTCTTCATTCTATACCTTGTTTTCGGGTGCTTCTTATGTGGCTGTAATAGCACTTCTACTGTATGTCAGCTGCTACCAGGTACTTATTCTTATTTTCCATGAAAAACAAGTACAACAGGATTCCACCGAGGAATATGACTTGGCTTTGTGAAATACTAGTTAACTTGCATCCACACCAAAGTTTCAGCAGTTGAACTTGACCTATGAGTTTATCTGCCTCTTTGTCTGACTAATGAGAAGAGGTTACTTTGCAGTTATCATTTGGTCCGATTGGCTGGCTTATGATTTCGGAGGTTTTCCCGCTGAAACTGCGAGGCCGTGGACTGAGTGTTGCTGTTCTTGTGAACTTCGCCTCCAATGCCCTGGTCACTTTTGCTTTCTCCCCACTAGAGGTATGAGCCTGCTGTTCTTTCCTTCTGGCTTTCACCATGGAGTGTACTATCAAGTTAATTGAATGTTATTTCTGCATTGTGCTGTAGGACTTGATTGGCACTGGGGCTCTCTTCGCTTCGTTCGGTGTGATTGCGGTGGCGTCTCTTACGTTCATATTCTGCATTGTGCCCGAAACTAAAGGGCTCACCTTGGAAGAAATTGAAGCCAAACTGTAGACCCAGCTGTCCGTAGTATCATCTTAATTAGCATCTTCTTTATTGCTCTTGTTGAGGGATTTTGCAAGCATCATAGGAGTATTACATTGAGAAAACCACTTATTTATCACTGAGTAAAATTTTATATACATAGAATGTGTCCAACTGGCATAATCTTGATGAGTGACAATACTGTTAAAGGGTATAAATAAGGGAGGCCTCAACGAAAAAATCAGCCTGGGCAAATAATGGTCCAAGGAAATTAAAAAGCTTGTGTAAACACCACCAAAATCGATGAAAATTGAAGAAATGAGACCCTGGCGGAGAACTGTTCGAGCACATATATGTGCCAAAACCTACCAAGTTGTTGATATGAGAACATGAGGTCCTATGAGAAATATACTTTCAAGCTAAAATTGCTTGAGGAAATAAAAAATCTGTGGCAACGCAGTAGTAATAAATGCAGTACTATATGATACCACACATATGTTACTAGTCTATGTTACTACTCTCATAGTGCAAAATAATACTCCTCCGTCCTAGTTTTTAGGGCTTAATTGGAAAATCTCTTGGCCCAAGGTGCTAGTTGATTGGAGCTAAAATCTTGCATTGGTGGTAGAAGCAACCAGACACTAACTGAGAGGCAATTAATGTAATTGTGCCTAGGAGTTGGGGAATTTTTGGGACTAATTGTTTTTGGGATTATGCCCTATAAACTGAGAGGGAGGTAGTATAAAGAGAATAAGGCCTGTGCCAATGCAAGTTTCTTAGCGCGGTTTCGTAGACATTTTGCTTATGTGGCATACTAATTAATGAAGAAAGGGAGTGAGGTTGTATCTTAGCTACTCCCTCCATTCCGGTTTATAGGATGTATTTGGCAAATCTCTAGGACCTAGGTGAATGGGGATTGGCCATGCAAAATCTACCTCCCCAACATTTCATCCAATTAGCAATCTCATACTTAATGCCAAGAAAGGCCAAGCCCAATCGGTTTTCTTAATGTTCTTGGAAAAGGCCAAAACCCAATATTAACTGCTCTTAATTAATGCTAATTGTTGCTTATTCTTAGAAAAACCTGGTTTTGGACTTGCATCCTATAAACCGGAATGGAGGGAGTAAGATACAACCTTTGCACGTGGCCATAGGCAAAAAAAATGATTCGAACCCAATCATATGTATGCATGAGTCCAAATCATTAAATGTAGATACACACAATGGAAACAATGCATTGGACTATCTGTATCTTATATATTTATTACACCTAACATAGATGATCTCATTTATTAGTGTGTAGACTCACCTAGTATTTTTTTTTTGAGATAAGACTCACCTAGTATTGGGAAGTAACTATCTACTATATTTGTCTCTCTACTCATTAATTAGCTGTCACATCATTTTTTACTTAGGTGACATGCATGTTAATACCTTAGTTACTCCCATTGTGGATAGTTTGTTTATTGGGCTCCTCTTGCAAATCACATCAAGCAAGGAGGGCCTAGTTAAGTGCTAAACAACACATTAATGCTACATGCATGGCCTTCTCACTCCTTCATGCATAGGTTGATTCAACATTGAGAACCAAAATTTGACAGAATTTAATGTGGGCATCGCTATATTTATATATTTCCAAAACAACGAGCCTTACAAATATATATTTACCTATTTTTGGGATAGGCCCTTTAAACCGGAGGGAACGAGTACATTCAAAACTACCCAATTACAAAGTAGTAGCTTTTTTGGACCCTTAATAAGTCATGTGTCAGCTACATATTCTATGGATTCAAGTCTAAGGACATAGCATATCCATTGTTGAGACAGACAAGGACAATTAAGAACATAATGTTGTTGCGGTGACTCATGGTGTGTCCATAAAATTTTGTGATAGCTGTATGTCTATTACCAGCGAAACACGATCATCTGCCAATATGTATGCTAGACAACACTTTTGTGCTCATCTGAATTCAGACTAGTGACCAATTTAGAATAACTACTACAAAAAGTAAATATGGAGTTAAAACATGTTGCATAGTTGTTGATCAATATAAATTGATTATTCAAGTAATATTATTTAATAATCATATATACAAAGTAATAAGGTAATCTCTATGATAGTCTCTAGGGCATATTTCAAATACATCCTCCATCAAGCATTTTTGTCATATGAGGGGAAATGGTATTTGATCGATTCCTGCAGATGGATTCATTATTCAGTTCATGTCTGAATTAGCCAAGACTTTGATGATTTTTTAGTTTTTAGTCATCCTAACTCTGATAGAATTCCACAGGGTAAAGTTTGTCCTGCTTGCATAAGTTATCATACATGCAGTGTGGAACTAGCCATAGCAGCACCGCATTGCTAGTCTTGGCTTGGCACCCCAAAAAAAGGAATCAACAATTGGCCCATGTGTTGGTCTGCATGTCTAGTATGTAACAACCTAAGGAAAAACACATTGCTACCTGACAGACTATTGTTCATAACTTCATAAATTGATGCAATCCTGATAAATTACTTGTAGTGTTCATCAGTACATCTTGTCCTTGTGTATCGGTGTGAGACGAATTGGGCAGCCGTTCTTGAGCCTGGGAAACATTGCCCATTTCTCAAGGCTTGTATCATGGTCTGCCATCTCCCATCTGAAAACACAAAAAATTTGATCTTACTATCCAGCTCTATCTATTTCCATCAAATAAAGAAAGTTGGCTCAATTTGAAACCTGAAATTTGTAACAAGGCGATGAAGAAATATTAGCATCATAATCTTCGCAAGGTTCATTCCCAGGCATGTTCTGCCACCTGCTCCAAATACTAAGAAGCTGTATGGCTTCATATCACCCTGCCCATAACAATGCCATCTATCAGTCTATGTCACAAAACTATATCGTGGTATGATTTCTTCAGGCTCACAATACTTACACTGAATCTGGAAGGATCAAACACCGTCGGATTATCATATATAGTTGGATCGTAGTGTATGGACCTCGCGTCGACATTTATGATCCAGTCTTTCTTAATGTGAAATCCTGTTGTTACTTGTAACTATTAATAAGTAGTAGCTTCGAGCAAGCAGAAAGAAGAAATCAACAAATTTTAGTTACCTGCAACCTGGCAGTCTTTGAGTGCCACTCTTGGAAACCAAGAAACTATGGTGGCCATCCTTAGGGATTCTTTGACTGTCTTGTATGCGTAATCCATGGTATTCAGATGTTGGAGGGTAAGAGGTGAATCATGGTGCTTGGATGCCAGGTCCAGCTGAACTGACTGCATACATACATATGTAGAGAGTTGTAGTCAAGAAATGAAGTAGTAACATATTGTTCATTATATATACACCTCTTCACAAACTCACTCTTAATTTCTCTTGGAGTTCTGTGTTGTCGCCCAGATACTTGACCATCCATGTAATTGCCGTTGCTGTTGTCACTTGCCCTACAACCGGTTACAATTTACAAACACAAGGCTTTAGTACATCATGCACTTGGATTGAAACAGTCATGAAGGATTGCTTGTATTGAAAGCAAGTAGAAGGGTTTGACATAAATTTGTACCTGCAATTATGAGTGTCAAAATGTTATCCAAAATCTGTTCCTCCGTGAGCGCTTCTTCAGGTGAATCAAGATGGCTCTTGAGAAGAAGGGTCTGAAGAAAATCGTCTCGGTGACTCGGCTTCAGGCCATTCCCTCGCCTCTTCGATATTTCTTGCCTCAGCACATCCATGATCCTTTTCCTTGCCTGACACCAACAAGAAATTCATTCCCTTCTTATGATCTTGTCAATTGTAAGTAATGAAGAACATGAGAGTGACTGCAGGTCAGTGGATCGTTATATTCTCGTCTTTTTTTACTTAATATGACTGTTATCACCGGCGATTAAGAATACTCCTATTCAAAACTGCAAGAAATAAAGACAGAAAGTGCAGTAGGTACCTGTAGGCCTCTGTAGAACATTGTTCCAGGCAGCCGGAGTGGCACCGCGAGCATGGCCTGCGTTACGTCCATGACGTCGCTCTGCAGTTGCTCCAGCTTGCGCGCGTCGTCCTGTGCTCCGATGAGCATCTCGCAGATGGCCCTGAAAGTCACGTCCAGAGCAACGTCCAGCACGGCGACCCGGTCCTTGCCAAGGGTGGCCAACAGCTGGGTGGTGATCAGGCGGTCGAAAGTTTCGGCGAAGGCGGCGGTGGACGCGGAGGCGAAGAGGCCGGCAACGGCGCGGCGCAGTCGGCGGTGAGTGTCGTGGGAGGTGCAGAGGAGGCTGTGGTCGCCGAGCAGGTCGGCGACGGTGCGGACGTAGCGCTTGGCAAAGTGGGGCGGGTCGGCGGCGAGGAGGTCCGCGGCAGCGGTTCGCACGGTGGATGAGAGGAGGAAGACGTGGGTGCGGCCGAAGAGGGTGGTGCGGAAGCAGGCGCCGTAGCGGAGCGCGCGGGTGTGGACGAAGTGGTAGAAGCCCCTGCCGCTGCTGTTCGCCGCCAGGAAGGAGAGCGTCTCCGCCCCGACGAAGCCGCGGCACCAGCTGCCGATGCCTCCCGGCGGCGGACTCCTGTCTTTCTTTCGTCGGAGGTAGAAACCACGTAGAGCGCAGAGGAGGAGGATGCAGGTGATGCCGCCGCCGATGGCTGCAGGCAACATCACGATGTCAGCAGCAAGGCACCATGCCGATTCCGGCGTCGTCGACATCATCTCCGGGCTCCGGCGCGCGCGAGCTAATGTGATCTCACTACCGCTAGCAAGCCGACATATGTAAGCAAGCAAGCATGCGCGCGTGCGTCCATTCTCCAGATCAATCATGTCCATGGATCCCCAAAGGATACGTACCTGATCTGATGGAACCCCACTGGCATAGTTGCATTGCATCTTTTCCTGCTTTCCTCTGCATCAATCCATGGCTTGCGTTTCAAGATGGGTATCATCACCATCCCACTGTTCATGCAAATAGGTAGGCAGAGGTGTCGACGAGATACCGGATTTTTATTTCATTTTCATGCATGTCGAGTGCTATCTGTCGTCATGGTCTAGCTTCCAGGGCGTGAAATTTCACAAATTTAACCCTTGGGTCAAACTTCAGCAAAAAATAACCTTTTTTCGAATCTAATTCAAAAACTAACCCTTTTGCATAGCGCCCTACCACGGGTCGCTATGCTCTACACCATAGCGACCTCCGATCAGTCGCTATAACCCTGCCAGCGTGGATCGGTGGGGCCCCAGGTGCTCGACCATAGCGACCTAAAATGAGGCGCTATGCCTCCACCATAGCGCCCTCCGATCCGTCGCTATCCTTTGCATATTTAGACACAGAGAGCAGTCCAGCCCGACGGGCCCCAAATTTCGCTAAGTCAGAGCATAGCGCCCTGGTGCTCGTCGCTATGCTTAACAGCATAGCGCCCTGCGATCAGTCGCTATGCTTCGAGACAACTTAAATAGCCCAGCTGCCCGCGCCCGCGCCATTCCTTCTTGCTTAACAGAAAAGAGAGTGAGCTCGGGTTGGTGAAACAGAGAAGGAATGGCGCGGGCGCGGGCAGCTGGGCTATTTAAGTTGTCTCGAAGCATAGCGACTGATCGCAGGGCGCTATGCTGTTAAGCATAGCGACGAGCACCAGGGCGCTATGCTCTGACTTAGCGAAATTTGGGGCCCGTCGGGCTGGACTGCTCTCTGTGTCTAAATATGCAAAGGATAGCGACGGATCGGAGGGCGCTATGGTGGAGGCATAGCGCCTCATTGTAGGTCGCTATGGTCGAGCACCTGGGGCCCCACCGATCCACGCTGGCAGGGTTATAGCGACTGATCGGAGGTCGCTATGGTGTAGAGCATAGCGACCCGTGGTAGGGCGCTATGCAAAAGGGTTAGTTTTGGAATTAGATTCGAAAAAAGGTTATTTTTTGCTGAAGTTTGACCCAAGGGTTAAATTTGTGAAATTTCACTTCCAGGGCAGGCAGACAGACATGACCAACCAACACCGAACGAAAATTCAGCCAGGTTTCTTAGTTCAGTAGTGTTTTTTGCCAATCAGTCACCCTAGGTAGCATTGACGGACCGCATATCTAGCTGAGGAGTATCTCGAGGAAGAGGATCCCAGCAAATTCCCCACTAATTGACCACTGACTCGTGTCGCCCGGCATATACTCTCTATGCCCTTCAATCATCATATCTTTCATGATTAACCTACCTAGCTAGCAAGTGAAGCGCTGGAGCTAACGAAGAGAACAAACGCACAGTGTCGAAAAGTAGACATAGAAGAGTAGACACCATTCAGGAGTATTGCTCTCCTCTCTTTATTGATCAAATTCAAGATTCATCTGATTAATGGGCCACGGTGCAGACTGCAGAGCAGATACATGATCAACTATTTTGTTCTAATTAAGCCTGGATCTGAAATTGATAAGATTATTTTTCTTCATCTCATTTCGTTGAATGTTTCGTTGGTAAAACACAGATTAACGATGAACCTTGTATTCTTACTTTCATGTGTGTTATGGCTGCCTAGCTAGCTTATTACCATTTACTCACTCTGTTCCGAATTGTAAGATATTCTACCTTTTTCTTAATCGGATGTATGTCGATTTGTTTCAGTGTGTCTGTTCACTCATTTTCAGTCTTTGTCTCTATGCAATCCAATTGAAATATCCAAAACATTTTATAATTCGGAATGGAGTAAGTACCATTCTTTAGGATATGAGTAGAGCTTGTGCCTTGATTCGCTACAACTCTATACTGGATTAGCTTCCACAATTCTGCTAGCCTAGTTATATTGGCCGCTCTCCTCAGCTCGAGTTAGAAAATAATCCAAGCATAGATTTATTCAAGGGTGGAGATAGAGGGGATCAAAGCTAGAGAAGATCCTAGTGGTACGATTGTCATTACAATTTTTCTCCTTTTCACTACCACTACGGAGCCACGCATGATTTGGTACGCCTATAAGAAGACATGGATACGTCTTTCTCCTCGCTCACCCTATAAAAAGACATGGAGACGTCTTTCTCCTATAATAGTTTCTCCTGTACTCGTTGTTTGTGATATAAACACTGATATTTTTTTTTTGAGGGAAATAAACCCTGATATTTGACTATGGCAATAAACCGCTATGTCTTTGGGCTTTGGCTCTATAAAAAGCAACACCTATATAAGGGCAAAGAAGAAGGAATACCAGGGCATTATTCGCCATGGATCGGTCAAACCAAAGGAGGGCTACGTGAAGTTGAACGTCGACGCATCTTTTGATTCGGACAGAGGTATAGGGGCGACAGGTGCAATTATTAGAGATGATCAAGGATTCTTTGTTGCGGGACGTAATTGCATGTTACCTTTTGTTGAGGATGCTTATTCTGCTGAAGCTTGTGCCTTTCGCGACGGTATGTCTCTCGCGGAAACGATGGGATGCAACAGACTGATTGTGAGGTCATTGAAGTTATGAACAATGGCGGCAACACTTACGGGCCAGCTACACTGCTGCAGCCATCTTCGAAGATTGCATCTTATTTTGTGGGGAGTTCGTAGATGTCATTTTCGAGCATTGTCCTAGGGAGGCGAATATGGCGGCAGATAAGCTAGCTAGTAGATCAATTGGACCTATTCCGACTGTTTGGAAAGATAATCCCCCTGATTTTCTAGTTGATGTAATTTCAAACGATGTATCTGTGTTTCCAAAATTAATATAAATCGCCATGATGGCTTTCCCTCAAAAAACAAAAACACCTATATTGCATGATGGGCAGCTGCCATCGTGAGCTCAGATGGAGTGATGGACCCTGTTGGGCCTCCACTTCCGCTCCTTGTATTTAAATAGCTTTGCAATGAACAAAAGCTCCAAAAAAACATACTCCAAATATCATTCTGGGTACAGAGTAGAAAACATAAAACTAAAATTTATCAATTATTTTTGCTTATGCTAGCCTAGCCGATCGCTTTGCACTGTCGTTTAAATGTTGAAATACCGAGATAGATATAGTAAAACTATGTGGAGATCAAATCAAAACGAACTTTCCATGTCATCTGTATATGGTTGTACCAAATTCTATGTTAGTTTCTTCTGCTTGAAAATTTCAGCTCAAAAATATATGTTAATTTCTTCTGCTTGAACAAGCGACGCTCTGGTGGGTATTGTTCTTTCTAAAATGGGTAGAATATACATGTGGCCCGGCCGCCTGGCTGTTGATACAGGAATTAGAGATTGAAATGTAAAATAGTCGATCAGAAGATTCCAAGGAATGGCAAGTTAGAATCATGATGGCATGATCCTCATGTTCACGGCGCACTTGATCATTTGTTTACCTTCTTAAAGAGATATTTCATGAAAATTTGACTTTTTGGCTTTGGGTAGTGTATTAAAAGGGTAAAATTCAGTGTTAAAACGGCTTTTTCATGAGACTTGTTTTTTGTTTTTTTACACATGCCACAGAAAATGTCGGTTTTCATCTGTACCTGTCGTGCTTTACATTCAATTTTTTTTGACATTTTGAAATAGTTTGGCTGGTGACAGGAGCAAATGCTACCAATTTGATAAAGTGAATTTCACCATTCTTAGAGAATCTCCACGGGCACCCGCCAAACGACCCCAAAAGGTTCAATGGGGCCCGGACGCAAAAATAGGTCACAAAGGAGTGTTCGGGCCGAGTCGATTTTTTGGCCACACCCTCGACCCACTCTCCAAACTTTGCGGCCTGCTTGGGGGTGCCAGACATCAGCCGGACATGCCCTCGGACAGAGGGGACCCCCCTGTCATTGACACAGACCAGGTTAGGCATGTAGTTCATTTGCCCTTATCGCACCAACCAGTTTCCTCTTGCCGCCGATTCGCGCCATCGCTGCCACGCTTGTCGTCGCCAACTCACCGCTTGGAGTCAGCGACCACGCAAGCTGACTCGCCGCCACTCCATGTCCCCCTTTTGTGTCGCCACAACTTCTGCCGCCGTCGGCGACTCTTCCTCCCTGCCGCCCCACACGCAAGGTGTTCGGTTTTTGCCAACTAGTTAATTTATTTGATTCATTGTCTAGTTTTATTTTTCATTGCTTCATTCTTGTTTAGTAGGCTATGGGTTCATGTTCCACCAAATGATGTCACAGAGCGCCGCCCTTGCAGCCGACGATAATGAGATGAATCAGATGGTTCACGTCGTTCTTCTAGCTGCGCAAGCCGAGCTGAACACCACTCCCAAGCGGGGAGGATCAGGGAGAGGCATGCTAGCCGATAAGAACCGTCCAAGGTCAATTGGTCATGTGTTGTTGTTCAATGACTATTTTCGCAGTCCCGGGCAAACAATTCTCAAAAAATTTGCCGGTGTTTTAGGATGAAGAGAGAAAATGGATTGCACTAGGCTTTTTGGATTCTCATCCATTCATAAATGCACGGCTGCTATACGGTACTTTGCATATGAAATTCCCGCGGGTTCATTGGATGACTACCTCAATATGTCAGAGTCCACATCTGTTGAAGCAACATACAGGTTTTGCAAGGCGATGGTGGCAGTGTTTGGACCCACCTATCTGAGGGAACCAAATGCAGCAGATACGGCTTGGCTCATGGCACTGATGGCGTGTATCACACGTTCGCTGGGAACCCCAAGAGAAAGGTATGATGTAGCGTAGCAACAATTTTCCCTTGATTTCAAAACCAAGGTTTATCGATCCAGTAGGACTTGGAGAAGGCTTCGGAAAGGTGTCAACGGCGCCGTTTACGATTGCTGACGTGGACCTGCGCACACACGGACAAACTACTTTGCCCCAACGAAACAGAGAGGTTTTCAATCTCTCTGGCTTGCCGAACACAAAGAATTAAATGTATGTGTGTAAAATAATATGAGAACAAAAATGACCAGCGAGCAAATGACTAGGAAAATCTATGAAAACGGTTATAAGCAATATAGGAAAATAGGACCGGGGTCCACAGTTCACTAGTGACGTCTCTCCAAAACATAAACATGTTGGGTAAACAAATTACAGCGAGGCAATTGACAAACATGGGCGCAACACAATACTATGAAGACATAAAGTTCACCGTTTCATCTAATATAGGCATTACGATAAAATACATAGACCGTTATCCAAATTCATCTATGACTAATAATCCACCCCGGGATCGCTATCCAGCCTGTCACCCGAAAGTTGCAATAAGCATGGTGCGTAATGTAAGCAATGGTTACAACATATAGCAATAAACGCCGCTGTTTTACCCCTAGTAGCAACAACACATCTCAAGTCTTAATAATTTCTGTCAACTCGAGCTCAGACAAGAGAGGCATGAACCCACTATCTAGCATAAATACCCTCTCTAAGACACTAGCAATTACTTAAACCAAAGCATCCACAAGCATCGGAGAGCATGGAAGATCATAAATAAAACATAGCATAAATAAACTGAACAATAATGTCATGACTCCATAATTCATCGGATCCCCGCAAACACAACATGTAGCATTACAAATAGATGATCTTGATCATGTTAGGCATATCACAAGATCTAAACAACGGAGTACAAGGGAGAGAGACAACCATCTAGCTACTGCCATGGACCCGCAGTCCCGTGGTGGACTACTCACGCATCACTCCGGAGGCAGGCATGGTGGTGTAGATGTCTCCGGTGACGATCTCCCCCTCCGGCAGGGTGCCGGGAAGAGCTTCAGAACCCTCCCGATCTAGGGTTGGCGACGGCGGCGGCCTTGGATGTTTTATAGAAAATATGACCGGGTATCGAGAATTTTTGGGACGAATGCAATTTGTAGGCGAAAGGGCAACTCGGGAGGGCACCCGAGGTGCCCAGGTGGGCCCCAGCCGTGGCCAAGGCCTGGGCCGCAGCTGGGTGGCGTCTAGGGGCTTTGGGGCCCCCCTACAGCTCCCCTCCTGGCGCAGTCTTTGTTTCCATGTAAATATAATTCCCGTGAATTTTCAAACTTCCCCGACTAACTTTTCTGAAACAAAAAGACAGCAGAAAACAGGAACTAGCACTGGGCATGTTGTCAATAGGTTAGTTCCATAAAATATGCCAAAATGATATAAAAACATTATAAAACATGTGGCAATGATATATAACAAGCATGGAACAATAAAAAATTATAGATATGTTTGAGACGTATCAGGCACAAGGCTAAGCAAAGAGGATTTTGTGAAATGCTTGGGAGTATCGATTGCATGTATTAGAGATGGAAGAATTGTCCATTTGCTTGCCATGGGATGTATAAAGGAGGACACCATGGATGTTGTAATAGAGGCTGTGGCAGATTATGATCTATGGATTTGGCACACAATTTTCGGAATAGCCGATTCTCACAATGAAATCAACGTGATGCACACTCTCCGGTGTTTCCCATACTTGTTGAAGGCCAAGCTCCGGCGTGCAACTATGTGATCAACGACCATGAGTATGACAAGGGATAATACCTTGCATATGGCATCTATCCTCCTTGATCGAATTTTGTGAAAACATGCCGCAACCCGGTTGGTGAGGCAAACTGCCATTTTGTAAAGAAACAAGAGTGTCCGGAAAGATGTGGAGCGGACATTTTGTGTGCTCCAAGCCCGGTTTACGGTTGTTCAGTACACTTCTCTATCTTGGTCGCTAAATTAAATGTGTGAGATCATGGATAATTGTCTGATCATACATAAAATGATCATCGAGAGTGAGCGAGATGTGAGGTTGGTGTTGAATGAACCATTTGACACGAGTTTGCTGATTTTCTTGCCATGCATTTACAAATTCGTGTTGAAACTACTCACGCGCAACGTCGAAATGATCTTGTCGCACACTTGTGGGCGCTCAGTGCACACGAACAGTGTTGTTGTCTTAACCTTGCAGGATTTGAATTGTCGTAATAACTATATATTTTCAATGCTTGAATTATTATTGAACTATGCAATAAAAGTTTTATGTGATTTATACAAAGAAATATGAAATATTGATAAAAATATAAAAAGTGAATACCGGCGGACTGGGGTGCCGCTGTGGGTAGCGTCCCCCAACTGCCCGGACATGTGTCCGGTACCCCCATAAATATTGCCCGGACATGTGTCCGGCACCCCCAAAACGGACATATTTATGGGGCTGTCGGACATAATTTAGGGGTGCTAGTGGAGATGTTCTTAAACCTTTTTTTTCCATGGTATGTATATTCTCCTTTTGTTTTTTTAAACAGAAGAGACGTCAGATGCGGCAGATATATTCAGCTCAAAAACAGTATACAACATGTGTTACAATGCCTGGCATTGAGAGGTTTGCAGGAGCTGTTAACGTTGGACAAACAGAGTTTCTGTGAGCTGAATTCCTGCCTCTTGCTGTTGTTCCGCTCACATGGACACGGCCGCGTTGTGGGGAGTAACTTGCACATGGCACAGATGCCTACCAAACTTTTTTAACTAGTTCCCATGAATTAGCTCCTTGCTATGTCTTCCTCCCTCGTGAGTGCCCACTAATTCGTGGTGCATGTGATGTGATTGTCCATTTTTAAGGTTGTTAGGAACAATGTGAGGCAGGTCGGTTAGCAATAAAGCTGGAACCAAACTGTGGAGTTTTTTTTTTAACGGGAAGAGGCACGAAGGCTCCGGAAGCTTATATTAAAACGGCGGGATACATTACATCGAGGACCCTAACAAATACAGAAATAACAACAAGGCCCTCACATTTTACAAAAAAGACTCCAACAAAAAGATGGAAAAAGCAATCCGGTCCTTCTCCGTCGGAGCTGCTTTGTGCTGGCCTCAAAGCACGACCGCCATCAACGACGCCAGGGGCTACACCACTTGGGTAGCCGTCAGCATGGAGCGTCGCGCTGAGGCCTAAGATCCTCCGCAACGGCACGACGACCTAGAGGAAGAAGATGCTGCAGTGCCCTCCCCACACCACAACACAGAGTGGCTCCCATCAGCCAAGAATCATGTCGGCAAACATGGCCTTCATGGTTGAACTCCCCTTCAGAGCTTCACCGTTCCTTCCCCCGAGCTGCAACCTCCAGATCCGCTGCCCAGCTCCCGCCTCCATGGTGGCCAGATGGGGCAGGAAGAAGTGGAGGAATAACTCGAACCTCGAGCTTATTCGATAGGGGTGCCACAGATCTACAAGTTCTCGCCTCTAGCTCCGCCCTCCGGTCACGGAGCACCTCGGCAAGGAGCGGCGCCGTGATACGTCTCAAACGTATCTATAATTTTTGATGTTCCATGCTTGTTTTATAACAAATGCTACATGCTTTATTTACAGTTTATATCATTTTTATGCATTTTCTGGGACTAACCTATTAACAATATGCCACAGTGCCAGTTCCTGTTTTCTTCTGTGTTTTTGTTTCAGAAAAGCTGGTCGGGAAATATTCTTGGGATTGGACGAAAATTTACGAGGATTATTTTTATGAAGATACGAAGACGGAGTCCAAAGGGCAGCCGGAGAGGCGACCCTGGGTGGTCAGACGCCACCTAGGCACAGCCAAGGGTGAGCCCGCACCTGGGGGTCGTCTGGGCCCCCCAGGTGGCCTCCGGCGCCGCCTTTCCGCCTATATAATGCCTCTTCCCCGAAAACCCTAAGTACCCGATCAAAATTTCAGAAAGATATCCGAGGCCGCCGCCGTCGCCAACCCTAGTTTGGGAGGGTTCTGAAGCTCTTCTTGGCACTTTGTCGGAGGGGGATATCATCACCGGAGGGCTCTACATCGCCATGCCTGCCTCCGGACTGATGCGTGAGTAGTTCTTCATTGGACTACGGGCCCATTACAGTAGATAGATGGTTGTCTCTTCTCCTTGTGCCACCATGTTTAGATCTTGTGAGCTGCCTAACATGATCAAGATCATCTTTATGGAATGTTACATGTTGTGTTTGCCGGGATCCGATGAATCGTGAAGTTATGACCAAATTTGTTCATTTATTTATCTATATGTTTTATTTATGATCTTTCATACTCTCCGATGCTAGTGGTTGATTTGGCCAAGTAGTTGCTAGTGTCTTCAAGAGGGGGTATTTATGCTAGATAGTGGGTTCATGTCTCCGGTTGCCTGAGCTCGAGATGACAGAAACGACTAAGGCTCTGGATGTGCTGTTGCCACTAGGGAGAAAACAACGGTGCTATGTCTACGTGTCATTTGCATTGTTTACATTACACACTTTGCTTATTGCAATTATCTGTTGCTTGCAACTTAGTACTTTCAGGAGACATGGATGTTATCCTGAGGGTGGATTATTAGTCATAGATGTAGCTAGCAAGCGGTCTATGTATTTTGTTGTAATGCGCAATTAAATATTACAGTGAAGATTAGCTTGTCATAATAACATTGTCATGTCTTCGTAATTTGTCAATTACCTAGCTATAATTTGTTTACCCAGCATGTATGTTTATCTGTTTTATGGAGAGACACCACTAGTGAACCGTGGACCTGGGTCCATTCTTTTACACTGATAAAAACACCGTTTCCACTGTTTTCCGCCATCATTTGCTCGCTGGTCATTTTTGTATTTACATTTATTCTCCACACCATACATGTAATCCTTTGTATTCAGCAAGCCGGGGAGATTAACAAACTTCCTGTTTCGTTGACGCAAAATAGTTTGATTGTGTCGTGTGTAGGTCCACGTCAATCTGCAGCCGCGTGACCAGGTTGACACCGTGCTGAAGCTCTTCCACCCTCTACTGGATTGATAACCTTGGTTTTGTTCTCAAGAGAAAACTGATATTGTACTGCTTCACACCTTACACTTCGGGTACCCAACGAGCGTGTGTTCCACGTCATCACGCCGCCGCCGGCCAGCAGATGCAGCTCGGATGCATCTCCGACCTAGAACCCCTCGACATATTGTTATAAACGACAAGTAATAAACGATGCAAGAAAGTAAGGTCAACACAACGGGAACACGAGATTTTAACGTAAAAAACCCTTCCAAGATGGAAGAGAAAAAACCATGAGCGCCAGCAAGCAAGTCTTAACTATGATCGGGTGAGGTTACAAACGGCCTGGATTTACAACATGCGACATATTCCAAACCGACGGCTTACAAGAGGTATATATAACGGTGAAAACCTAATCCGCTTCGCTTTGGCCCAAGCCTTTCCGACGATGGGCCTCGATTCGCTCTGTTCCGAAGTTAGCTTTATCTTTACATCTTCATATGAACTTGGATCACATCAAAATAACACATATCGCCAGACGGGGACCAAATCTAGACCTAAGACACCTGCTACAACTCGTATGTACAAAGGGTCGGCCTCCCCTCCCAACGACACCAGACGGCGACACCGCCGGTGAAGCACGAGGGAGGAGTCGGAGGCGGATTAGGGACTCTCAAGGAACTGGAGAGGGGAAGTGAGAGAAAGGAGAGGGGGAAATGAGGGGGCGTATCAGGTGAAAACGTCCAGATCCTGAAAATCTGCAAATTTTCAATATGGTCTGTGCGATCGTGTACCAATGGTTCAGATGTCCCGTGAGTCTCCTCACGGTGATTTTACAGAAAAACACCAGCAGCCACAAGTTACCGTTTGCAATGAGGTCCTTCGGTGAAGTGTTATTTTTTGACTTGCTCGTTGTTCAAAGAAATTTGGTTCAGATTTATAATTAAATTTATTATTATTTTCGGTGAAGTGTTATTTTTATGAAAAAGTTCAGACATTTCAAAATTCGCCATGGAAATATTCCACATAGATTGCACACATATTTGCCCAATATTTCATCATACAAAAAAACTCAGATAAATTTTAAAATAGATACAATTTTCAATAGATTTGTATAAGGTATGTTCAATATATGACAGAAACTCTTTATATGTGTGAAATCTTGATAAAATATATGTGGTCTCGCAAAAACATTAATGAAATTTGCATGAAACCTATATTATACTCGAAAATATGTCATATTGATGTGAAACAAGTCAAATATGACAAATTAATTTATTGAAATTTCATTTTAATTTCAATAAATTTTTGTAGTTAGAATTTAAACTTTTTTCAAAATATGCCCAATATTGATCTTGTTTTAAAGATCTCGCCTCCAGGAACTCAAATATAAAAAAATATCATAAATTGGACATTTGGTTCAAAAGTTATGACCCATACAAAATTGAGAAACAAATAAAAAAGGATGGGTGGGTGGGTAGCAAAAATACTGACACGAATCGAACATCTGTAGGGGGGTTCCTACAAATTGTATGGTTGTGAAAGCATAACACGAGATCTTACCGTTCCTAGCTAATCCGACGGCACGGACGCGAATTTGCAGATTTACATGATGTAGTCCATTTACTCCTTGGAAATGAGAGCCCTAACATGAATCCAAACAGTGGAGTTTTTTTTTGTGAAACACAGTACAACGCAGTCGCTCATATACACGTGCACACACTCACCCCTATGAACGCACGCACGCACACCCTACCCCATGAGCACCTCTGAGAGACCGAGTCGGCGGGTCGAGTCTTGAGATTGACGAAGTCATCACGGACGCCTCGCTGTCGACAGGAACGTCGCCTCCCACTGAAGAATATTCCGCCTTAAATGAGAAACACCAGCGTCAAACCTGGGGTTTGAACTCTGGTGGACTGGGATACAACCACCCTTCTAACTTCTAAGAGCATCTCCACTCGCGGCGCCCAAATGGGCGCCCAAAGGCCGTCCGGACAGGCCCTTTGGGCGCCGTCCGGACTACCTTGCCCATTTGGGCACCCTCGCTCCCCACTCGCGACGCCCAAATCTTATTCAAATATGAAATTTTGATACGAAAATGCATATATTTCATTGAAATTTCATTCAAACTAACATAATTCATTCAAATTTAAATCTAGACCTAGACTAGATCTAGTAAGTAGGGTGGCACGCCGGGCACCGGCAGTTGGGGCAGGCGCCGGCCCTTACGGCGGCGAGCACAGGACCCCGGCGGCACCTTGAGCAGAGGCAGTAGAGGTAGCCGGTGGTGGAGGTGGTGGCGGCGGAGCTGGAGGTGGTGGCGGCGGAGGCGGTGGCGGCGGCAGAGGCTATGTCGGCCTCGATGGCGAGCTGCATGTGGCCGGGATCCCACTCCGGCGTCGGCGGCCAGTCCTCGAAGCCGTCATCATCACCGTCAACCTCCTCCGCCTCTTGTTAAGGTTGCGGCGGAGGAAGTTGCACGCGCCCTCCTTCCGATCTTGCGCGACGAGCCTGCTCCACCGCCTCGTAGCGAACCCTCTCCCGTTCCATGCCCGCTGCGAAGTCCTCGTCGGTGGTGTTGGTGAGGCCGTCGTCGGAGTCTTCGAGCCAGTCCGCAGGCGGCTTGGGGGCGAAGAAGGAGTGGAGGCGGTAGGCGTGCTCGAGCTCGACCTGCTTGTCCCAGTACGTCGAGTTCGGCTCGAACCTGGGGTCGTCGTGCAGCTCCGGCGCCATCGTCCCCATGCACGAGGTGACGTAGTCGAGCCGCGCCTGGCCGGCCAGCATGGGTGCAACGGGGACGTGCACTGGGTTCGTGGCCCATCCCTCGGGGAGGACGCAGTTCGCCAGCACCGGCGTGTTAGTGCGGACGAGCTCGCGCGCCTCGGCTTCCGTGAGTTGCTTCGCCGGTGGTGGAGGAGGTGGCAGAGCGTTGACGGCCGACGAGCATGCCTCCTGCGATGGCCAGCCGCGGCGAGCCATGGCGCTCTGCCAAACTTGGCTGTCACGACGGCGACGACGGGCCTCCGTCTGCGCTCGTCTCTCTTCCTCCGTGGCGCGCCGGGGAGAGGCCATGGCTAGGTGTGGGATGGAGATGGCTGTGTGAGATGGTGGAGACGGCGAGGAACCCGCTCTATATAGCGGTCGGGGAGAAGAACGGATGAGGTCGCCTTAACTCCGGCCGTCCAACGGCTCGCCTGCCACACCATTAACGGCTCGCCTGCATTGACGCCGCCGTGGCGCAGACGCTTCCTCGCCGCAGAGCGAAGCGACGCGTCGCTGCGCCCGGCTGGGAAACCGAGACGCCGCCCGACATTAATGCAGCCTCTTGTCTCACTGCCAGGCGTGGCCCGCGCGTCGGGAGCCGACATGCCGTCGCGTTTCCTTCCGTCCGGAGCCGCCCCAAGCCTCCCCAAGTTGAGGGCGTGGGCTGGGCGTGCCGGACACAAAATTGGGCCGCGCCGGATCCAATTCGCGTTTGGGCGCCGCGAGTAGGGGCGATTTTGTGTCCGACACGCCCCAAACGCGTTTGGGCGGCCGTTTGGGCGCCGCGAGTGAATATGCTCTAAGCATCTTGTTCTCAATCCAAACAGTGGAGTCGATCGCGCAAACTTTACTAGGCCTACTCTGTCCCGTGAGTTTTGACTTGGAGACAAACTCCAAAGCTGAAGCCGCGAGGTAAACAGTAGTCAAAACCCATCTACTACTACTGCACTGCTTTGGAGTTTGGACTTTACGCGCCCGTGCTGCCGCTTTTTTCCCTGTACTCACGAGCAGAGAGGCATTGATGTCGTCTTCACGAGTTTACACCTCTTTTCTAAGGCTAAAATTAAAAACTGTGATGCAGATTAAGAGCATTTCTCATTCCGTTCATACTGCGCTGCAATTTCATGAGCGTGCCGACGAGAGGGAGATAGAGGGCGGTGGTGGGGTTCCACAAAATTCCACGCGAGGAAACCGGGTTGACCGCCGTTCTCCCTTCCCTGCCATTACTCTACTCCGTCACCATCGCCGCCCCATTCCCTCAATTTCCGCCAGCTGCCTTTCTCCTTCCTTCCTTCCTTCCTTGCTTGGCTCGCAACAACAAGCAGAGTCCGTCGCGCACCGCCGGCAGCACTAACTAGCAGTCCAACCTCGCTCGCTCCTGCCTCACATCCATGGCGACGCTGCAGGACCTCGGTGTGTCGGCCTTCATCAACATCGTGGGCGCCTTCGTGTTCCTGCTCCTCTTCGCCTTCCTCCGCATCCAGCCCATCAACGACCGCGTCTACTTCCCCAAGCTCTACATCGCCAAGCAGCGCGCCCACGACGCCCACCGCGGCGCGCGCAGGGCCATCAACCTCAACCTCTGCACCTACTTCAAGTTCCTCAGCTGGGTCCCCGGCGCGCTCCGGATGAACCAGACCGAGCTCATTCACCACGCCGGACTCGACTCCGTCGTCTACCTGCGAATCTACACACTCGGGTACACTACCCATCTCTCTAATCTGCATCTCTTCCACTACCTCTGTACTGCTCTGCCACTGCGAAATTGACTGCCAGTAGCCCAGTAGTAACTGCTGCATTTAGTTTTTTTTTACCGAATTCCAGTCGATTACGCCAATACAGAGGTCCGCGTTGCCAACTTTTCCTGCCTGGATGAGTTGTTGGTTTGTGTGTCAATAATGCGTACATTTCTCGCCGCTGCTAAGCTGTTCCCTTGGTTGCACAGCACAATGCTTGTTCGGTTGTCAACAAGTGATCTTCACATCACATGCTCCGGAGATTGCGCATCCAAACCCAAACCATCTCCAGTAGTTGTTTAGAATCAATCCTTGTGATTCATTCAGACTAGTCAATTCTCATACATTGATTTGGATCTCGGAATGACGGGTTGCGTAATTATCCGGAATAATGTTGCTTGTGTCCGGTGACAACGTTGGTGATAGCGACGAGTATTCGTCGTGGCTGGCATGCCATCCAAATTCAGTTCTGCGTTGAAGAACGGCGCCGTCCGTCAGATAATGCTGAATTGTTTTGCACGATTCCTGGCGTGCATCCTATCAGCAAGGCATAGGCTTATCCAGCTTTACACTCATACTTTATTCTTGCCTGGTGTAATTGAGTATACTCTCCACCGTCCTGTATCATACTATATATTCCAATACATAGCCATGTAGTAGTGCTCGCCCACTAAACAACACGCAGCTTTTGTGTGTGGCTCCAACCGATTCTTGAGTCCGTGGGGATTGGGAGGGACCAACCAACCACCAGCGCTTACAACTGGAGATGCTTTTCTTGCCGCTTTGGACGGAATTTCACTCTAAAGGCTTTCCTATTCTGTTCAGAATGCGTCCATGTTGTTAGCAGTAAAACCCAACTGAATCGACAACCTAGTTCACTGACTGTAATGTACCCCTGAGACGCTGTTATGTACGCTGAATAAAGTATAATTTCACCATCACGTGTTGCTCGATCCAGGAACGCTTCTCCCACACGCTTATCCTTGCATACATGTGTGGCAATTCTTTACATCCACCTCTGTTGACCTTAGTTGCCCAGGCAGTACTACTTTGGAGCGATTTCACTTTTCCCAGGCCCTTCTTTGTCAGGAGATGTTTGGAATTCAGAATGTTTCATGCGCTTCAGCATTGCATTTTTTTGTATTTCCCATTTCACAGCCAGGCTATGTTTTATATAACTAAGTAACTCTCTTTTTTCCTGGAAGCCTCAAGATATTCTTGCCCATCATGGTTGTCGCTTTGCTGGTTCTTATCCCGGTCAATGTATCTGGTGGCACATTACTAAACATAAGGAAGGAAGTTGTATTCAGTGATATTGATAAGCTCTCCATATCAAATGTTAGCCCGGGATCCAACAGGTAATCTTCAACTAAATAATGAACCCAATTCTGACAGCGTTTTATTATTCTCACACAAGGCTCACACCATTGTTGATAACTGCCATAATTTTGAATCCACGTCTATTTTGTCTTCCTAAAAACTCTACATTGTTCTGCCCAGTCTGGTTCTGCCTGTATGTTTGATTTGTAGTAGTACTCAGAAAGTTTGACCATTGCCCTCTCATTTCATTTCAGGTTCTTTATTCATCTTTTAATGGCATATGTATTTACATTTTGGACGTGTTTTATGTTGTACAAAGAGTACAGTAACGTGGCATTCATGAGATTGCATTTCCTGGCATCTCAGAAGCGTTGTGCTGATCAGTTCACTGTAAGTACATTAACAAAATATGGTATCCACTGAAGCACTATGTCCCACTGTAGTATTTAATTTATTTATTTCAATGCCAGGTGATTGTTAGAAACATACCTCGTGTTTCCAGCCATTCGACATCTGAAACAGTGGACGAGTTCTTCCGTAGGAACCATCCAGACCACTATCTTGGTCAGCAGGTGTGATATCCTTGCCTTTGCTCAAGTCTCGCTCGCCTTACTGTGTTTATTCTGGAATGATGTTTGACACAAACTACGTGATTTTCAAATATTCTTCACTAATAATGGTGGTTATTCACATATTTTATTTATTAGAGACTGAGCTTATTTTGGATGTTCAGGCTGTTTACAATGCAAACCGGTATGCTAAACTCGTAAAGAGAAAGGAGAGGCTCCAAAATTGGTTGGATTACTATCAGCTGAAGTTTGAAAGACATCCTGAAAAAAGACCAATTGGAAGGGTATATTCCAATCACTGCTTCCGTTTTTTGAGTTATGTACATATCAAGTACTCAGCATGTTGGTAGTTTTGTTATTTCAGACTGGATGCTTTGGTTTCTGTGGTGGAAATGTTGATCAGATCGACTACTACCGGGCTAGAATAAGCGAACTTGATAAGAAGGTAGGTCTACAATCCTTGGTGTTATGCTTCATTACCAATGAGAGGCCAAAAGAATTTAACTTGGATGGAGCCTGTTTTTCACTGTGTTCACTGTTTTAACGTAGTGTACTTGTAATGTTGTTGTTTTCAGATGGCATCCGAGCGTCAGAGAGTTCTCAATGATCCTAAAGCTATTATGCCTGTTTCTTTTGTGACATTTGACTCGAGATGGGGCGCTGCTATATGTGCACAAACACAACAGTCAAAGAATCCCACCCAATGGCTCACTGATTGGGCCCCTGAACCACGAGATGTTTATTGGGAGAATCTTGCCATTCCATTTTTCTCTCTGAGTATACGCAAGTTTCTGATATCAATTGCAGTTTTTGCTTTGGTCTTCTTCTACATGATTCCTATTGCATTTGTGCAATCACTTGCCAATCTTGAGGGTATCGAGAAAGTTGCACCGTTCGTTAGGCCAGTTATAGAAGTGTAAGGCTGCTTTTTCCTTGTCTATCAACTTGAGATTGCTCCTTTTTTCATCTTCTCATTCGCACGCCATATTTTGTAACTTGCAGAAAAGTGGTGAAATCTTTCCTACAGGGTTTCCTTCCTGGTCTAGCTTTGAAGCTCTTTCTTTATATCCTCCCAGCTGTTCTGATGATCATGTCGAAAGTTGAAGGCTATGTTTCTTTATCCTCTTTGGAAAGAAGGACAGCTTCAAAGTATTATTACTTCATGCTGGTGAATGTATTTCTTGGAAGCATAATTGCTGGCACAGCTTTTGAACAGCTATATTCCTTTTTTCACGATCCTCCTTCACAGTAAGTTCCTTTAAACCCCTTTCCCCCTAACATATATCTTATGAATCAGGAACAAATGTCTTCACTTGTCTTCAGTTCATTAATTATGACGTCATCTTCACAAACTAGAATCTGCTAGTAGTAGGAGTTGTTGGATGAATGAGCAACTACATTCAACAGGGGCCAAAGCCAGGTACATATACATGTATACATGTGTGTGATGAACAGTAGATGAACAGTAACCTATACACATCTAACACCCCCCCTCAAACTCATGGTGGGTCAACAACACTGAGTTTGGAGAGGAAGAACCCATGCTGCGCTCGAGTCTGTGCCTTCGTGAAGAAATCCGCCAACTGTAACTCGGAGGGCACATAGTGAAGAGCAAGAATCTGATCCTGCACAGCAGCACGCACAAAGGAGGCATCCACGCCGATGTGCTTGGTGAGCTCATGCTTCACCGGGTCACGCGCAATGCTGATGGCACCTGTACTGTCTGACAATAGAGAAGTCGGTGCAGCAGCAGAAACACCAAAGTCTGCTAGCAACCATCGCAACCAGGTCACCTCAGCCGTCAACATAGCCATTGCTCGCAACTCAGCCTCTGCACTGGAGCGGGAAACTGCCTTCTGTTTCTTCGTCTTCCAGGCAATGAGAGATCCTCCAAGAAAAACACAATAGGCAGACAGGAGCGGCGATCAGAAGGATCACTGACCCACGTAGCATCAGAGTAGGCCTGGAGCTGGAGAGAGCTGGAGCGAGGAAAGAAAAGGCGGTGAGAGATCGTGCCACGAAGATATCGTAGAACACGGAGAAGGTGACTATAGTGGACAGAACTGGGAGCAGATACGAACTGACTCAGAATGTGGACAGGATATGATATGTCTGGACGAGTGACAGCCAGATAGACAAGACTCCCAACAAGATGGCGATAGCGTGTCGGGTCTGTGAGGGGATCACCATCGGTAGCACGAAGTTGAACATTGAGCTCCATAGGAGTCTCAGCAGTGCACTCATCACCAAGAGCGGCGCGAGCAAGAAGATCCTGAATATATTTTTCTTGGGAGATGTAGAAGCCATCAGAAGTCGAAGAAACCTCAATCCCAAGAAAATAGCGAAGAGGGCCAAGATCTGACATCAGGAACTGCTCACGGAGGCGGGCCTTAACAAAGGCAATATACTCAGAGTCATCGCCAGTAATGATCATGTCATCAACATATAAGAGGAGGAGCGTCCGACCACGAGGTGAGGTGTGGACAAACAGCGCAGGGTCATGGTCGCTAGGCACAAAACCAGCGGCAGTCACCACAGAAGCGAAACGCTCAAACCAGGCGCGAGGGGCTTGCTTAAGGCCATAGAGGGAGCGCCGAAGACGGCAGACCATACCATCAGGAACAGAGTACCCCAGTGGTGGCTGCATATAAACCTCCTCACGCAACTCTCCATTGAGAAAGGCGTTCTGGACATCAAGCTGAGACACAGACCAATTACGAACAGAAGCCACAACGAGAAGAGTGCGGACAGTGGTCATGTGGGCTACGGGAGCGAACGTCTCATCATAATCGCGTCCCTGCTCCTGCTGAAAGCCACGAGCCACAAGACGAGCTTTGAAACGCTCAAGAGAACCATCGGAGCGAGTCTTGATCTTATAGACCCACTTGCATGTGATGGGACGAACACCAGGTGGAGGGGAAACCAGATCCCACGTGCCAGTGCGCTCAAGGGCAGCAATCTCCTCAGCCATCGCAAGCTGCCATTCAGGCTGAGCCATGGCATCACGGTAGGAAGTGGGCTCAGCAACAGCAGAAAGGCCGTACTGGGAAGGAGAATAGCGATCAGGAGACCGTAATGAGGTCCGAGAACGAAGGTTATGAACCGGTGTACACGGGGAAGGTGGCGCGCCGGAAGTAGAAGGCATGTCAGAGGGATCATCGTCAACACACGGGCGACGAGTGTAGTGGAGAGGAAAGGGAGAGAGGGTAGTATGCACTGGAGAGGGAGGTGGTGAGGTAGGTGACGAGTGAGGAGAAGAGGGTGGTGTCGACGGTGTATCAGAAACAGTGGGACTCACCGGAGGTGGAGGTGGAGAAGGAATATGGGGCACAAGAGGAGATGTGTCAGGGAGTATAAGGAAGGAGATATCCTCAACTGAGAAGGTCGAGGCGGTAGGACGCGGATAGTAGGAACGAGACTCATCAAAAGTCACATCGCGGGAAATACGTAGCCGACGACTAACAGGATCCCAACATCGATAACCCTTGTGCTCATCACTGTAGCCAAGAAAAACACATTCAACCGACTGAGCGGTCAATTTGGTGCGTTCGCGTGGAGCAAGGAGAACATAGCACACGCACCCAAACATGCGAAGAGCAGAGTAGTCAGGAGAACGACCAGAGAGACGCTCCATAGGGATACCACCCTGCAAGGCAGCCGAAGGCTGGATGTTGATAAGATAGGTGGATGCGGAAACAGCCTCTGCCCAAAAGTGGGGAGGTAGAGAGGCAGCGATCATCATCGCACGAGCCGTCTCTAGGAGGTGGCGATGCTTGCGCTCAGCAACGCCATTCTGAGCGTGGGCACCAGGACAAGAGAACTGGGGAAGAGTACCCTGCTCGGCAAGAAAACCACGCAACATCTGAGAGATATACTCACCAGCCGAGTCAGCACGAAAAACACGAATAGGCGTGGAAAACTGGGTGTGGACCATGGCAGCAAATCGCTTGTATATAGAGAGAACCTCGCTGCGAGATTTCATAAAATAGAGCCAAGTGTAGCGAGAGAAATCATCAATAAAAAGAACATAGTAGCGATGACCACCTTTCGAAGCAAAGGGAGCAGGACCCCATACATCGGAGTGAACTAGATCGAAAGGACGCTGAGAGACTGACTCACTCGTAGGATAAGGTAACTGAGTCTGTTTGCCAAGTCTACAACCATTACAATGTAAGGAAACATCACCAGAGACAGACCCTAAAACTCCTTGACGCACTAATGAAGACAAGCGAGAGCCACATATATGACCAAGTCGATGATGCCACTGTTGGAAGGACGCAGAAGAGGAGGCAGCAAGAGCATGAGAACTGGCGGGTGTGGTGGCAGCGGAAGAAACACGAAGCCAGTCAACCTCCCAAAGGCCCTGAGCATCACGGCGCCGAGGGCCAGCTCCAACTAGAGCCTGGGTGCGACGGTCCTGAACAGAGCAAGAGTCGGTATCAAGAATGACACGACAACCAGAATCAGTAAGTTGAGCAGCGGAGAAAAGATTCATAGTAAGACGGTGAACATGAGAAACACTAGGAACAGAGAAAGACGGGGTAGAAAGAGTGCCACGACTAGCAACAGGAAGGGTGTGCCATCGGCAGTGAGAACATTGACAGGATAATCAAGAGGTCGAATAGAAGACAGAGCAGAAGAATCAGAAGACATGTGAAAGGAAGCTCCAGAATCCAGAACCCACAGAGATGTACCTGACTGTGTAGGCGACGGTGACGGAGCAACAGTAGTGGAAGCAGTCAGCGAGGCAACGGTGCCGGTCGAGGAAGAGCCTGAGGAAGCCAGCTGACGCTTGAGCCGCACAATGTCCAGATCAGTGAGTGACGAGCTCGGTGAAGGCGTACTACCCACTGTAGAGGAGCGACCCAAGTCACGCTCCTTGAAACAGGTGGACACGAGGTGACCTGGCTTCTTGCAGTAGTCACAGAACATGCGAGGCCGGCCCGCTCCTGCAGGGCGCCCGCCCATCCCCCGTGAAGGAGTGGGTAGGAGCGATGGAGCAAACGACACAGGAGCTCGGGCAGCAAGCACAGTGGGAGTCACAAGCAAACCGGCAGAACGGAGGCGTGTCTCCTCAGCTCGAACCTCTGCCAGTACCTCTGATATAGGAACACGACCACGGGCAAGCACATGAGCACGCCGAGGCTCAAACTCGGGACGGAGGCGAGATAGGTACTCATGAACACGTTTAAACTCCAAGTCTGACCTCACTGTCTGACAGCATCGACAAGTACCACAAACAACTGTCCTCAGAGAGTCAAGCTGACGCCAGATGGCAGAGCACTGTGTGTAGAACTCATCAACAGTAGAGTCACACTGCTGAAGCTCATGCTCCTGACGCACCACAGACAGGTAGAGAGCATCACCAGATGGCTGATAGCGCTGACAAAGATAAGTCCACATAGCAGCAACAGTGCCTAATCCCATAAACTCAGAAGCAAACTGAGGCAAGACACTAGCAGTGAGAACAGCAGCAGCACGAGCATCATCATTGCACCACTGAGTGTAAGCAGCCAACTCATCCCGATAGATGGAAAGAGCATCGGAATAGACTGATACCTGCTGATCGTAGACTTCAACTGCACGATCATCGGCATCCTTGGCGGCATCACGATCAGCCTGAGAAGTATCGATAGCCAGAACAGGTGGCACCGGCGGAGAAGGAGCCACAGGAGCAACGGGGCCCGGCGGACGGGGGACCTCGCCGGACAGAACACCCCACAACAGGAGGCCGCGCATGTGGATACGCATAAAACCCACAAACTCGGCATAGTTGGTGCCATCAAAGATAATCGAGCACCGGGGAACAGCAACATAGCCCGAAGAGGACATCGCGGGCTCTCTGCGTTTTTTTTTTTTTTTTTGAAAGTCAACCGAGGAGAGAGATTATAGATCTCAGCGCGTGCACTTTTGCCCGATGCGCAAGGAGGCGAGCGCAAGGAGGCGAGCTAGCAGGGCAGAGGACGGCGGGAAGAACATCGGCCTGGAGGGGCGGCGACCGCGGCGGCCGGCGGCGGCCGAACAAGGGCGGCGGCCGGCCGGACAAGGGCTGCAGCGGCGGCGGCCGGCCGGGAACGAGCCGAGCCTGCGGCGGCCGAACAAGGGCGGCAGCGCACGACGACCGGCGAGGGGCGGCGGCGGCCGAGATGGCTCGGGACAGCGGCAGGGCGCGGCCGGGAGCAGCGGCGCCGGCAAGGGTGGGCCGGCCGGATGTGGCGGATTCCAGCACCGGCAGCAGCTCGATTTCGGGCAGAAAAGCTCGATTTCGGGCACGAGAAGAGAAGGCGGACGACAGCGGCCCGGCAGCAGCTCGATTCCGAGCGAGAGGAGAGGGAAGCAGCGCCGGCCTGCAGGAACAGCAGCGACAACGGCGGTGGAGAAGCACGAAGTTGCTACGTGCAGGGGAAGGAGAGCTGAAGCTAAACCTAAGCTTCTGATACCATGTTGGATGAATGGGCAACTACATTCAACAGGGGCCAAAGCCAGGTACATATACATGTATACATGTGTGTGATGAAAAGTAGATGAACAGTAACCTATACACATCTAACAGGAGTCACTCTCAAAATCGAGTTATTGAAGAGGTTATAGAATGTATAGTCATAAAGAGTAATAATTAGCATCTCTAATTCTTTGCAGAATACCAAGGACCATTGGAGTAGCTGTACCAATGAAAGCTACATTTTTCATGACATACATCATGGTCGATGGTTGGGCTGGTATTGCGAACGAGATTCTTCGGGTGAAGCCACTGGTCATATATCATCTGAAAAACATGTTTATCGTGAAAACTGAGAGGGACAGGGAGAGGGCGATGGATCCCGGCAGCATCGGACTTGGGGAGAACCTTCCATCCCTGCAGTTGTATTTCCTCCTTGGACTCGTATACGCGGTGGTCACCCCCATTCTCCTTCCTTTCATAATCGTCTTCTTCGCCTTTGCTTTCCTTGTCTACAGGCACCAGGTAAGTTGATGCTGCTTTAACCTCCCTGTGATAGTGTGATGTGTTAAAGCAGAGTGCACTAAACTGCTTCCATTGTGTTGTGTGTTGAGTTCAGATCATCAACGTATATAATCAGGAGTACGAGAGTGCAGCGGCATTTTGGCCTCAGGTGCATTCGCGCATCATTGCGAGCTTGCTGATCTCTCATGCAACTCTGTTTGGGTTGCTGAGCACGATGAAAGCCGCCTACTCTACTCCATTGCTCATCTTCCTGCCGTTGCTGACGATATGGTTCCACAAGTACTGCAAAAGCCGGTTCGAACCTGCTTTCCGCAAGTATCCTCTAGAGGTCAGTCATATCATTTATCTCCTGTTCTGGAAGATTCTTTGCGGAACCTGAGATCTTGTTTGTTTTCTCTACTTCAGGAAGCAATGGAGAAGGACACGATGGAGCACGCGTCGGAGCCGAGCCTGAACCTCAAGACCTACTTGGCAAATGCTTACCTGCATCCCATCTTCCATATGTTTGAGCAGGAGGATCAGAAAGAGGAGGCGACGGTAGAGGTGAGAATTGACAAATCACAGCATCAGCAGCAACACTCACAGTACGAGGAGGAGGTAAGCACGCAGACACATTATTACCACGAGGAGAGGACCAGCAGCCAGTACCAGTACCAATACCAGCATGAGGAAACTCACATGAGGAGTGAACAGTCACCACCGCACTTTGTCTACCACCATGAAATTCAGCCTTGATGCTTGAAATTTACCACTACCTAACTTCATCGGGGTTTTGTGAAAATGTTTTAGTTGCCGTGTAGTCTAGATGGCTGGCGCTGATGATGACTGATGTACATGCCAATATGTAATGTGGTGATTATCTCGTGGCTCGACTGGATTTTTTGCTGCAAAGGATAAAGTAGCTAGCTTGAAAAGCAAAGTGACTAGGCCTGGATGCAAACGCAAGTGGCTTGTGCCGTTTCCTGTGAGCTTGAATCATTTGCGTGACCGAGCTTGTGGTCCTGATGAAATATTATCTTTCTTTGTTGAAATGTTTTTGCCAACTTGTCAAGCTTGATCTGAGGAGGTGACATAAGATATAGTCCACTTTTTACGCCTTAAAATCCAACATGTGCTGTTCCATGTGTAGCAAAACTTCAAGCAGCAGCAAAATAACCCAATGTGGTTGGATGTATGTCTCCAAACAAATTGGTTGAATAGGTAGGAGATTGTACCCCTAACAAACCAGGATCAAAGTCTTGTTTGACGCTGACTCATTCATCCTGCTCATTCTTGCCCCGCTTGGTCCGAGAAAATTACGGACCTTGCTACCTCCATATAGTTTACAGGTATAGAGAGGTCCAGAGATATGGAGGGGAAAAATCAACTGCCTTTTCAAGCGGGGCCTTAGTGTTAGAGTTTGTATATACCTTGTATATGTATTGTAACCTAGTAGACTTGTATTAGGACTCTTGGGCCGCGCCTTTGCCCCTCATATATACATCGGAACCCCCACGTACCTACGTGTGAGAGGCTTCCCCCCAAACCATCGCTCTACATGGTATCAGTTTTCACGATCTAAAACCCTAGCCGCCGCCTAACCCTAGCCGCCGGCTCTCTCTTCCGCTGCCACCACCGCCGCCGCCATGGCCTTCACCTCGGCGTCCTCGGCTGCCCTCTCTCCGACCTCCGGTGCCATCGTGCCCTCCACCAACGGCGCCCCCGCTGGTGCCCTACCAGCCGGCGGTGCGCCTCGCCACGCCGCCCCCGTCGTCCTCTCCCTCGATGCAGCCAACTACACCAAGTGGAACATCTACCTCAAGACCTCGATCGGGCGCGCCGGCCTCATTGGCCACATCGACGGCACCACCCCTGCCGCGTTCACCGACGCCGCCTGGATGGCGGACGACTACACCGTCCTCAACCATCTCCACTCGGCCATCGATGAAGATGTCGCCAACATGGTGCTCTCCCGCGACCAAACGGCTCGCCAACTCTGGCTCGCCATCCTCGAGCTCTTCTCCGCCAACAAGGCCAGCAAGGCGATCTACCTCGACAACGACTTCCGTCAGCTCGTTCAGGACTCGTCGTCCATCACGGAGTACTGTCGCCGCCAGAAGCAGCTCTCGGATGCGCTAGCTGACCACGACTCGCCCGTCTCCGTGCGTGCTCTCGTCCTCAACACACTGCACGGCCTCGGCCCTCAGTTCGCCTCGGCAGCCACTGTCATCTCCATGACCGAGCCGCTGCCCACCTTCGTCCGCGCCCGAAGCATGCTTCTCATGGAGGAGATGCAGCAGGCGAACGCAGCCGCCAACGCCGCCTCCACTGCCCTTGTCGCCCAGGCGAGGCCTTCTGCTCCGGCGTGTACCGGCACCGCGTGTCGCGGCGAGTCTTCCACCTCCGGCCAGCCTCGCAAGAAGAAGAACAAGAACGGCGGCCGCCCCAGCGCTCCCCAGCGCGCGGCAAACCCTGCTCCGACCGGACCATGGGTGTGCTTCTCTCCTAGTCCTTCGGGTGCCGGGCAGTGGCGCCATCCATCCCCTGCCCCCGGGATCATTGGTCCTCGACCTCAGGCGTACACGTACACGACCACGGCCGCTCCGCTCTTCCAGTCGTGGCCGTCGACCTCTTCATCACCTGCATGGGACAATGCCGGGCTGATCGCCGCCCTCAATGCTCTCTACCAGCAGGGTGGCTGGGTCATGGACAGCGGTGCCACGTCGCACATGACAAACGACGAGGGTAACATCTTCTTCTCCGCTCCTCTCTCTCGTCCACACTTTGTCACTGTCGGAAACGGCTCTTCTGTACCCATCACCTCTTCCGGGTCACACCTATTTTCAGTCTCCTTCTGGCCATAGGTTTAAACTTAATCATGTTCTTCTTGTCCCACACTTGATTCGGAATTTACTTTCTATTCGAAAATTTACTAGAGACAATTTCTGTTCCGTTGAGTTTGACGCCTTTGGTTTCTCTGTGAAGGTCCTGAAGACTCGTCGAGTGATCCTTCGCTGCAACAGTGAAGGCGACCTCTACACATTTCCCGGCACCCCTCATCGTGCACCACCCACCGCCATGCTCGCCGCCACCACCGCTGACCTCTGGCACCAACGCCTTGGACACCCCGGTCAAGATGCAATGTCGGCTCTCCAGAAATTTTCTTTTATCAAGTGTAATAAAATTAGGCGGCCTCATGTGTGTCACGCTTGTCAGCTTGGCAAACATGTGCGCTTACCTTTTAGTTCATCTACTTCTGTGTCTAGTGCCAAATTCGAGTTGATACATTGTGATTTGTGGACATCGCCTGTTATTAGTAACTCTGGTTTTCAATACTATCTTGTTATTGTCGATGACTACTCTCATTTTTACTGGACTTTTCCTTTGCGTAAAAAATCGTCCACGATCAGCACTCTAGAAAAGTGTTTCAGTTATGTCCACACATAATTTGGTTCCACCATACGTTCTATCCAAACCGACAATGGCACCGAGTTTCTTAACTCCACCATAGACACCCTCCTTAGCACACATGGCACACAACTGCGTATGTCGTGTCCCTATACCTCCCAGCAGAACGGCAAGGTTGAGCACGCTATTCGCACGATCAACGACACTATGCGCACTCTCATGTTTCATGCACATGTTCCCGAGCCCTTTTGGGCCGAAGCCCTTGCCACTGCCACCCTGCTCCTTAACAGATGCCCTTGCAAAGCTATACGCTCGCAAATCCCGTACATCCAGCTCCATAATCGTCCTCCACCATACGATTCGCTCCGGGTGTTCGACTGCCTCTGTTATCCCAATGTTGCGTCCACCGCCAAACACAAGTTACGACCTCGTTCTATACCATGTGTCTTCCTCGGCTATCCACCGCAACATCGTGGTTATCGTTGCTGCGATCCTATCACTCGGAAAATAATCATCTCCCGACATGTTGTCTTCGATGAGGGTATTTTTCCGTTTCAGATTGCAGCTACGACACAGGAACCTTCTCTGTCTTCGCCGCCACGACGCCTGGATTTCCTCTTCACCGACATTTGGACTCCTCCAGCGCGCCGGGCCGCGCCGCCGTCCACGACTGCCGCTTCGACCACCGCCACGCCGGCGAGACCTCGCTCTCCTGTTGCGGCTCCTCGTGCTGTGGTCCCAGCCGCGCGTCGTCCTTCCACGGCACCGAGTTCTACCACGGCAGAGATTCCTGCCACAAGTTCTACCACGGCAGAGATTCCTGCCCCGACACGCGCTGCAGCTACGGTGCGTTTTCCTGCCACGGCACAACATCGTCCACAATCTTCTGCCGTGGCAGCCAAGCGTGCAGCGCCGGGATCTTCCTCAACGGCGCCGGGCTCTTCGTCGACAGCTGCTGCACCGCTTACAACGCGTGCTAGCCGCCGCTCCCGTCCACCTGACCGGCTCAACCTTTCGGCCACGATGACACCCGCTATTGCTCCGGTGCCGACTACGTTCCATCAAGCGATGCAAAGTCCTCACTGGCACCAAGCAATGGCTGCAGAACACCAGGCTCTTGTCGACAACAAAACCTGGTCTCTTGTTAGACGACCATCGAAGGCCAACGTCGTGACTGGCAAGTGGATCTCTCGGCATAAGTTCCACTCAGACGGCACTCTAGCTCGGTACAAGGCTCGCTGGGTTGTTCGCGGTTTCTCACAGCGTCCTGGCATCGACTATGATGAGACTTTCAGTCCTGTGGTCAAGCCAGCCACGATTCGCCTGGTACTTCATATCGCCATCTCTAGTTCCTGGCCCATCCGCCAACTGGATGTCAAGAATGCCTTCCTGAATGTTTTTCTTGATTTGGTTGTCTACTGTCAGCAGCCCCCTGGATTCGTTGACGCATCTCGACCTGATCATGTCTGTCAGCTACACAAGTCCCTCTATGGTTTGAAGCAAGCTCCGTGTGCCTGGTACCAACGGTTTGCTGCTCACCTTGCTACTCTCGGATTTGTTGCCTCCCGCACAGATACATCACTGTTTGTTTTGAGCTCCGGGACTGACATGGCTTACCTGCTCCTATACGTTGATGATATCATCGTTACTGCCTCTTCCACTAGTCTTCTACAGCGGCTCCTAGATCGGCTACCCAGTGAGTTTGCCATGACTGACCTCGGCGATCTTCACTTCTTTCTTGGCATTGCTGTGACCAGATCATCCGACAGTCTGTTTCTCTCTCAGAGGCAGTATGCTGTGGACCTCCTTCAGCGCGCTGGCATGGCCGAGTGTCACCCCTTTCTGACACCAGTTGATACCCACGCCAAGCTCTCTGACTCTGATGGTGAACTCATATCTGATGCTACGGAATACAGGAGTCTTGCTGGTGCACTTCAGTACCTCACATTGACGCGACCGGATCTCTCCTATGCGGTATAGCAGATTTGTCTTCATATGCATGCTCCTCGACAGCCTCATCTTGCTATGGTGAAGCGAGTTCTGCGCTATGTCCGTGGTACATTGGATCTCGGTCTCCATCTTCGTGCCACCTCCTCCACCGGCCTCACCGCGTATTCTGATGCTGACTGGGCTGGTTGTCCAGACAGCCGACGATCTACATCTGGCTACTGTGTCTACTATGGTGACAGCTTGATATCCTGGTCGTCCAAGAGACAGACCACCGTCTCTCGATCCAGTGCTGAAGCGGAATATCGTGCCGTCGCCCACGCTGTTGCCGAATGCTGCTGGCTGCGCCAACTCCTGCAGGAACTTCATCGCCCTCTCAGCTCAGCGACACTTGTCTACTGCGACAACGTTTCTGCCATATACATGTCATCCAATCCGGTGCAACATCGACGTACTAAGCACATTGAGATTGACATCCACTTCGTTCGCGAGAAGGTCTCTATAGGCGAAGCACGAGTTCTGCATGTCCCTTCTGCACTTCAGTTTGCTGATGTTATGACCAAGGGACTGCACACTCAATTGTTCATAGATTTTCGGTCCAGTCTCGGCTTACGAGAACCTCCCGCTGCGACTGCGGGGGGTGTTAGAGTTTGTATATGCCCTGTATATGTATTGTAACCTAGTAGACTTGTATTAGGACTCTTGGGCCTTTGTCACTCATATATACATCGGAACCCCCACGTACCTACGTGTAGAGGCTTCCCCCCAAACCATCGTTCTACACTTAGTGGTTCACGACTTCCATGCTGATAGGCGGGGCGTCAGTGCTGATTTCATCAATCTTGATGTTCCCCGACTCCAGTCGTAGGTAGATGTTTTACGGGTGTGCACATGTGGTGGTTGTGTGTGTATACGTCCATCTAGGTTGCATTAGTGTTTGTAAAACAACCACTTTAAGAAGCAAAATGTATATGCATGCATCATCACCATCCTCGTTCCCCTTGTGCTCCCAGCAACCACTTTGTTTCAGGAACACGCGAGAGATGGCACACCTTCTTATACATAGAAGAAGATCGAACACACAGAAAAGTTTACACATATCCACAAGAAAGGCATGTATAGTAGGCCTGCCAAATAAGCTAGAAAAAATTGAACAAAAACCCTACAACGCTCCACCTCTCCGCTTCAGCCATGATGGCGTCGAGAAGAACCACCTCCGGGTGTGAGACCATGTTGAAGACTCGGTTGTTCCTCTCGATCAAAATGCAACGCAGAACCAACAACATGAGTGATATAATCTTGGGGCCTACTTAGAAGGCCAATGAGAGGCCGCTGGCAGCCACCATGGTTCAAGTTTCTCTGAGGCCAAAGGAGTAATTAGGTCGGGCTTCCCAGGCCCCGAAAGAGTTCGAAACCAAATGATGTGCACATACGAGCAACTGAAAGATGTTTTTTTTGCGAGGAAACTGAAAGATGTCGGATGGATTCGAATTCTCGTAAGCAAATAGGGAAAACATTATTGTTGGTGAGGCCATGCCGATTCCGTCTTTCTCTTGTCCATCTCTATTCGTCGCAACCTTTCGGGTGAAGAACTTGAATTTCAGAGGGCCTTGCACTTCTAGATTGAATCATACATGCAAGGGCCATTGGGTCCGTCTTCTAGAAAAAACTAAGTAAGTAGAGTGAGCCGAGAAGAGTTTATTCCAGTTCCACTCAAAATGATCCACAATGTCAAACAAATGAACTTGTAATGTCTAGTATCATGAACATGTTCCATCCGGAGGTCGGAGTTTTGATGTGACTTGTCCCTAAGGTGTTTGAGGTTTGGTCCTTTGAGCGCCTCAAAGGACCAGCCCAAGAAAGCGCACCGAGAATGAAGTGGACACAATTGAGAAACTATGAGCACCGTCGATTTCAACGCAGCTAATAGGGGCAACCATGCTCTTCTGAAAATCAGTGTTCAACCTCGTCGCATCGCCAAGAATTATACAAGGTGGTAGATGTCCTCCTTGATACTTTATAGGCACCATGAACAATCATGCATCATGAGCTTTATGTCTGCCACAATATTGAAAGGTATTGGAGACAAATGATCTCCTTTTCTTAATCCTTTCAGGGTTTGAAAGTATTGGTCAATGTCAGCATTCACGCTGACGAGGTTATGCTCTGTGGGTACCCCAGCTTAAGGGTACCTGGTGCACGTGATGATCAAAGAAGCCCAAAGATTAATCGAAGCCCATGAAGGAAGGCCTAAGACGAAGAGTGTTTTCAAGTTAGATCAAGTTATAGTCGGTTAAGGCTTTCCATATATGTAACCTTGGTTGGTTATGTTTCCCGGGACCCAGCCTCCTATATAAAGGCTGGGAGGGTGATCGATCAAGGCAAGCAATCCATAGCCACCAAAACCTCGACGAGATCAGCTGCTCGTCGAACCCTTGTAACCTCCATATTCAATCCATAAACACAGACAAGCAGGAAGTAGGGGTTTTACCTCACTCGAGGGCCCTGAACCTGGGTAAATCCAGCTTGTCAGCCGTCGATTCCACCAATACTACGCGTTCTCTACCACACAATCAACCCTAGGTATAGCAACCATGGGACTTGCCGAGGGCACACCTCGACAATTGGCGCCGTCTGTGGGAAAGGTAGTATTGGGCTCACGGTTTCGCCGGTTTCATCATCAAGCGGCCACCCGACGATCGCATCTGCACAAGGTAACTCGCCTACTGCATCATCAAAAAGCAAATCACCGACCACCGTTGCAAACAGCAACTCGCCGGCAAGATCCACCAGCATCAATTCAAAAAGCGATCACTCGCCAAAATCTCCAAGGAGGCTCACGCCGCACTCGATGGAAGCTCAACAAGCCTTCGCCGGACTCGAATCAGGTTTGGATATTACGGTTGGAAAATTTAACTTCTTTGTCGATAAAGATGGTGTGCAGGACCTGTTAGATCCACTCGACGTGGAGACACTCGACATGGAGACAATCGACAACGCTTCGACTGCAACACCATCCATCTTGGGCGCGACATCGTCACAGATCGTCCCGATCCAATCGCCAAGCGACTCTGCAACGTCCATGACCTCGCAAGAGTTCCGTGACGAGGTGGCAAAAAGATTTGGAAGAAGCGAGATCGAATCTGCGTACCGCCCAAACAACTCAATCGAGTCACTCGACGACATCGTCGACTGCAACGACGTCGCGGGGAACGAAGAGAACATAGACGACAACATATATCTCGCCGATCTCAACGGCCCAGAAATCCGTGCCAGCCACGAGATATTCACCTGCGACGCAGACAGCCTGGACAAAGCACTCGAAGATATACTCGATTGTGGCGGAAACCCCAACAAGCAAAGCAACTCCAACATGAGCCTGGACGACGACGCCGAATCCATAATGCATCAGCAACACATGGATGGAGGATCGGGTGGTACCGTATCAGGTATACCGCGAGTACAGCAGAAACATCAGCAGCCGCAACATGCCGTCGACCTACAGAATACCCTTGCACAGTCACCATGCCAGACGGAACAACCACGCTGACCATCACCGCAGAGATGGCGGAAAAAGTGAGCAAAGTAATCGAAAGCTGCACAATGCTACCAGCAAACGCAACTCCGGAAGAGGTATTGACCTTACAATACTTCCAGTGGCAAGAATCGATACGGTTGAAGAACTACCGAGCAGTACTCGAAGAACGCAAAAAGCAAGCCAGCATATCGAGTGCTCGGCGAAGAGCATTGTCTACGAGTTCAACGGCAGAAACGACCCCGCGAATAGGTCACGATTCATCAACCTCGGAGACGCAGATCGTGCAGCGGTCACTCGGAACCTAAACCCAGCCTTTATGGCAGTCGACGCGGAAGGAGTTCCCATACCTACTGAGCCAGCCGGGGCGCTGATGACGCTAGGCACCTACCTCAGAACAATCGAACCTCCTGCAGGAGACCCAAAGAGGGATCAGCACCTCCAACTGTACAAACAACTGGCAATAGCAGCACAAGCCATACAGCATCCACAAGCAACTCCAAGGAGAGATACAGATCGGGACCGTCGCAGTCGAAGCCCTCGGGGAAGGAGCAGTCGAAAAAGCTCACGCCGTCATCGTTCCAGTAGGAGCCACTCGAGGAGGTCATACAGCAACAGCTCAGACTCGGAAGCAGAAATCGGGCCATGTGGAGCGCTATGCTTCACTCGACGGATCCGGGAGGCTCGTATGCCCAAGAAATTTTCGCTAGCTACCACGCCTAAGTTCAACTGCAAACAAGAGCCATCAGGCTGGCTAGAAGATTACAGGCTGGCAGTCGGATGTCAGCGCGGCACCACAACTACAGCTATGCAGTACATACAACTTATGATGGAAGGAACGGCTCGCGATTGGCTCAAATCGCTACCCGAATCATACTACGATTCGTGGGAACACTTCAAGGGTGATTTCATCAAATACTTCGAGCCTCTATGTGAGCGCCCCAAAACCTTCGAGGAGCTCCGGACCTGCAAGCAAAAGTCAGATGAATCTCTGAGATCGTACATACGGCGGTGGACCACCATCCGTAACTCAGTAGGCAACGTATCAGAAGATAGGGCAATCGACGCCTTCAAAAACGGACTCTGGAGGGAAGACTTCAAAGAAACACTTGGTCGAGAAGACCCAAAGACAATGGCCGCACTCATGGTACTCGCAACAAAGTGGGCAGACGGAGAAGACTCCGTACGAGGCACTCGACCCGTAGCATCACATGAAAATCACGAGGGTGGCAGTCGAGACCGCAGAGATAGCTACAGAGATGATCGAAGGCGCAAACGCAAGAATCGTTATCACGACGATGACCATCCAAACTTCATCGCAGCAGGCTTTGTCCAGTCAAGGGACAGCCGCGACCAAACTGACAGACGACCGACGATCATCGTGATAATCGAGATCATCGTACAGACGATCGACGCGACAGTCGAGACCGCTGCAGAGATAACAAACGCGATGACCGCGATAGCTACAAGAGGCCGAATGGCGCAGGCGAGCAGACAAAGAGCCTGAGCGCTCAGTCGAAGAGAGGATGAACGATTATTGCAGATTCCATCTTTACAGAGGGGATGATGGTAAGCTTCGCTCTAGCCACTCGCTGAGAAATTGCAGGGAATTCGATCAACTCGCGATTGAACATATATCACGAATGCAAAGAGAAGGACGTGCACCTCCTCAACTGACGCACGCTCCATCGACTACATCACAAGCACAGCCTGTTCAGCATATCCAGCACCGCAACAAGTACAACAAGCACAGTTATATTCCATACCACCGCAAACACAGCCTACTCAGGTGTATACTGCACCAGCACCAGCGCAACCGACACCAGTATACATGGTGCCAGCACAACCCGTTACGGGAACACAAATGGCAGCAGCCGTGCACCAGATGCAGCAGGAGATGAACAAAAATATCCCGTAACTCGCGGCAGATGAACATGATCCAGCGAGGACGTCCCTCCAAAAGAGAGCAAAAATTACACACTCGACACGTCAATATGGCGGTCATGGCACCCCCAGCCATCACAATTTTTTTGAAAGGATCAGAAACTCCGATTATCTTCAATCGAGAGGACCACCCACCCGCAGTATATCGACCAGGGCATGCAGCCTTGGTACTCGACGCCCAAATGGAGGCTACGCCATGACCAAGGTCTTCATGGACGGAGGTAGTGGCCTCAACATAATCTTTGCAGATACGCTACGCAGAATGAACAAACCAGTCGAAAATCTGCCAAAATCCGCAAATACCTTCCACGGTATCGTTCCAGGCAAAGCAGTGCTCCCAGAAGGCATACAACTCGATGTTACGTTTGGAGATCCTACTCACTTCAGAACCGAGTCGATTGAGTTCGAAGTGGTCGATTGGAAGTCACAATACCATGCAATACTTGGGCGCCCCACTTTCGCTCGATTCATGGCCGTCCCACACTACGCCTACCTCAAGCTCAAAATGCCAGGACCAAAAGGAGTCATCACGATCAACGGGAACTTTCAAAGGTCAGATTCATGTGACCGTGACTTCAGCAAAATCTCAGAGATGTATGGGATGGAGCAATCATTCGCCAAACTCGAGGTTTCTAACGACCGCACACTTCTGCCGGAACACAAGAGGTTAGCATCCGACAGACAATTCAATGCAACCAACGACACAAAAAGCATCAAGTGCACCCAACTGATCCCTCAAAAACAGTCAACATATCATCGAGTCTTACCAGCGAACAGGAAAATGCGCTCGTCGAATTTCTCCGTAAAAACTGGGAAATATTCGCATGGTGCCCAGCTGATATGCCAGGTGTCCCCAGAGAGTTCGCCGAGCATTCTCTACAACTCAAGCCAGGGTCTAGACCAGTCAAGCAAACTATGCGCCGTGTTTCCGATCCCAAAAGAGGTGCAATCGAGGCAGAAGTTGATAGGTTACTTGCTGCAAAGTTCATTCGAGAAATCAAAAAGGCAGACTGGGTTGCTAACCCTGTACTGGTCGAAAAGAAGCACTCAGACACCCTGCGGATGTGTGTAGATTTTACAGCCCTAAACAAATGCTGTCCAAAAGATCACTTTCCATTACCACGAATCGATCAGATCATCGACTCAACAGCAGGATGCGCTCGGTTATCATTTTTGGATGCATATTCAGGATACCATCAAATTCGGATGAAAGAAGAAGACGAAGACAAAACAGCATTCATAACCCCACTCGGGGTCTACTGCTACACAACCATGCCTTTCGGGCTCAAAAACGCAGGCGCAACCTACCAGCGCATGATGCAAAACTGTCTACAAGAACAGATAGGACGCAATGTTCAGGTCTACGTCGACGACATCGTCATCAAGACTGAAAAGGAGGACACATTAATCAGTGATCTACAGGAGACATTCAAGAATCTCAATCGATACAACATCAAGCTTAACCCAAAGAAATGCACCTTCGGTGTCCCAGCTGGACAACTCTTGGGTTATTTGATATCTGCACGTGGAATCGAAGCAGACCCAGAAAAGATACAAGCTATACTCACAATGAATAGACCTACCAAACTCCATGAGGTACAGCAGCTAGCTGGTCGAGTAGCAGCACTCAGTCGATTCATCAGCAAACTAGGCGAAAAAGCACTTCCATTTTACAAATTGATGAAGAAAGCAGACAAGTTCGAGTGGACGGATGAAGCTGAAGCCGCTTTTCTCGAACTCAAAAAGATGCTCACAAGCCCGCCAATCCTCGTAGCACCTAAGGAAAATGAGCCACTCTACCTATATATCTCAGCCACCAACCGAGTGGTCAGCACGTGCTGGTGGTCGACCGCATGGAAGAAGGACATAGTCAAAGCATACAGAGGCCAGTATATTACGTAAGTGAAGTTCTTTCCCCGTCCAAACAGCGGTACCCACAATATCAGAAATTGGCGTACGCCGTATTTATGACCTCAAGAAAGCTGGCGCACTACTTCACAGAACACCCGATAACGGTGGTCAATAAATCAGCGATTGGAGACGTCCTCACAAACCCCAACGCAACGGGGCGCGTAGCAAAATGGCTCATCGAGCTGGGCCACTAGGAATCAAGTACGAACACCCGAAAGCCATCAAATCACAAGTCCTACCCGATTTTCACACCGAGTGGGTAGAAGCCCAATTGCCAGGGGTACCTGACGTATCAAATTCCTGGACAATGTATTTCGATGGGTCCAAAAAGAATGAAGGAGCAGGAGCGGGCGTCATACTCATATCACCAAAAGGCGACAAACTGCGCTATATCTTGCAAATGGGTTTCGAGTTCCCATCAAATAACGAGGCCGAATACGAAGGTCTAATCCATGGCATGCGCATGGCAAAAGCCATGGGATGCACTCGACTAATGATTTATGGCGACTCTAACTTGGTTGTGCAGCAAACAATGAAGGCATGTGATGCAATCGCAGACAACATGATCGCTTATCGGGATTTGTACAACATAATGGAGGGCAGCTTCGATGGCTGTGAACTACGACACATAGGGAGAGAAAGCAATGAAGAGGCCGACAAATTAGCCAACATTGCTTCCACAAAAGCACCAGTCCCGCCGGGTGTTTTCTTTGAACGAATAGAACGTAGGTCAATCGACAAACGACCATCGGCTACGACAAGCTACAGACAAAAGCAAAGCGCCAAGCACAGAGGATCCTCCGATTGAGGTACTTCTCATTGAGCCAATATGGACTCAACCTTTTCTCGCATACATACTTCGCAATGAACTACCAGAAGATACAAACGAGGCCAGACGTGTCACTCGACGGCAAAAGCATACACCATCATAAACGGTGAGTTGTACAAACGCAGCACCTCAGGTATGTTCCAAAGATGCATTGCACTCGAAGATGGCAAGGATCTCCTTCGGGACATTCATGCCGGTACTTGCGGGCACCACGCGGGCAGTCGATCACTCGTAGCCAAAGCCTTCCGAGCAGGGTTTTACTGGCCTACAGCGCTAAGGGATGCAGAGGACATAGTCAAAAGATGCATTGGTTGCCAGAAGTTCGCTTCCAAGCCACATGCACCCCGTCAGCACTAAAAACCATACCATTAGCATGGCCTTTTGCCCAATGGGGGCTTGACATGGTGGGACCACTGAAGAAATCATCAAAAGGAGGTCATACTCACTTGCTAGTGGCAGTCGACAAATTCACCAAATGGATCGAAGCAATCCCTATCGCAAGCTCAACAGCTTCTACGGCAGTTCGTTTCATACAATCGATCATGTATCGATTTGGAGTAATGGATAGCATCATCACTGATAATGGTACAAACTTCACGGCGGAAGAGTTCAAATCCTTTTGCAAGGAACAAAACATCAAATTAAACTACGCCTCTGTGGCACATCCACAATCCAATGGGCAGGTTGAAAAGGCCAATGGACTCGTATGCAGTGGCATCAAAAAGAGACTCTTAGTACCACTCAAAAGGGCCGCGGGTGCATGGGTAGAAGAACTTCCATCAGTATTATGGAGCTTACGGACCACTCCAAACGCCTCCACACAGTATACACCGTTCTTCATGGTCTATGGTGCGGAGGCAGTATTACCATCTGACGTCAAGTTTAATGCACCACGAGTGGAAGCATATGAAGAAAACGACGCGAACAAGGCACTCGAAGATGCAGCCGATTTGCTGGAAGAAGCACGCAATACGGCTTTGGCACGAACAGCCGTTTATCAACAAGACCTCCGCAACTACCATAGTCGTCGATTACGCACACGGTCCTTCATGGTGGGAGACTTGGTGTTGCGGGAGAAACAGAAGAAAGTCCATAAACTTGCATCACCTTGGGAAGGACCTTACATTGTCACAGAAGTCATCGAAGGAGGAGCCTATCGATTGAAGAACGCAAAGACGGGCGAAGTAGCATCAAACCCATGGAACGTGGCGCACCTGCGTCGATTCTATGCATAGATCTTTTAACCTCGTATGTAATAGCACATAAGGCCAAAGAATCAGCAAGTTTCAGACGCACTCTTTTCCCTTACCAGGGTACCTAAGGGGACTGGAAGGTTTTAATGAGGCGGCTTGCTGATAGAACACATATTTTGAATAAAGATACATGTTCCTCCATATTTCTCATATATGCTTTTACGCTACTCAACCAATCGGGAACTCGATCGTAAAAACATAAGCATCAAAATTCTAGCTCAAAAATCAGTGAGCACAAAGACTTACAGCCCACTCGACATGTCGGGGGCTGGGTCAAACAGACAACCCAAACCCACTCGACATGCTCGGGGGCTGGGTCAAACAGAAACCAAAAACATGCTCGGGGGCTGGGTCAAACAGAAACCCAAATCACTCGACATGCTCGGGGGCTGAGTCAAACAGGAAACACAAACCCACTCGAAAAACTCGGGACCTGGTACAAATCAAAAACACAGATGTGTTACCAAGAACTATCTTGATTATACCATGATAAGTCAGGTCCAAAATAAAAATGGCGTCTTCTGCGGTCAAAAGTTTGAAAATTGGGCCCACACAGACATGTCTTGTCAAAGCGGCGAGTACACGCCTGAGACGTCATGAATGACGTCAGGGGCAGTGTAACGTCCACATTCGAGTGGTGGGTTCGAGACTACAATCGACGCAAGGATTCGACTAGCAAAGGTACTCCCATGGGAGCGTATCAAAAATTTGTTGCGATTGATCAAAAAGGAGCAAAATTATTGAGATTATCCTCTACTTCAAACGAAATAAAGCATAATCTCGGGGGCTACTCCCATGGGAGCGCTGACACGCTCCCATAGATTTCAAAGACAAAATATTTCGATTGACAAAAAGCAGAGTAAAAGGATGATTTGAGATTGTCCTCTATTGCAAGACAATAAACCACAATCTCGGGGGCTACTCCCATGGGAGCGCTGTCGCGCTCCCATAGATTTCCAAACAAGGTAAGAAAATTCACTCGAATACAGCTCGATTGAAAGTTTTAAGTACTTCACAAAATAAAGAATCAAACTTCATAAAATTCCCGAACTATGCCAATCGCAGATGTTTCGGATGCTGCATACGCAAATGCAAAGGTAAGACCCGCCGAGCAATCGAGATGGGCCGAGGGACGCTCCAACAGTGTTTTCCCTTGAAATTTTCCGTGTCAACAGACATGATGAAAATCCTGACGGACGCGTTAGGTATCAAAAGTTAAACTGCAGAACGAATCAGTAAGACCTACAACGGCCTGAGTCGAGTCTGTCCAGTATGTTCCAGCTTCGAGTCCGTGGACTCGAACCTGATTGAAGGCTAGTATGGTTTGCCCAAATGTGCGGTTAACTGAGCTCGATTTTCGAGTGAGTCAGGCCTGCTATGTCAATATCCCTAGGCAAAAATTGCAAAAGTGTTCCAGCTTCGAGTCCGGGGACTCGAACCTGATTGAAGGCTAGTATGGTTTCGCCCAAATGTGCGGTTAACTGAGCTCGATTTTCGAGTGAGTCAGGCCTGCTATGTCAATATCCCTAGGCAAAAATTGCAAAAGTGTTCCAGCTTTGAGTCCGGGGACTCGAATCTGATTGAAGGCTAGTATGGTTTCGCCCAAATGTGCGGTTAACTGAGCTCGATTTTCGAGTGAGTCAGGCCTACTATGTCAATATCCCTAGGCATAAATTGCAAAAGTGTTCCAGCTTCGAGTCTGGGGACTCGAATCTGATTGAAGGCTAGTATGGTTTCGTCCGAATATGCGGTTAACTGAGCTCGATTTTCGAGTAAGACAGGCCTACTATGTCAATATCCCTAGGCAAAATCTTTCGACTGCGTTCCAGACTCGAATCCAGGGACTCGAGTCTGACTGGAGATTAGTAAGGTTTTTTGCTCAAGTAAGCAGTTAGCTGAGCTCGGTGTTCGAGATTATAAAAGCAAAGACTGACGTGCACGATGAAGGGAGCACATGCTCGATTCTTCGAGTCAAGCAAGTACTCGGGGGCTAATGACGAGGTTATGCTCTGTGGGTACCCCAGCTTAAGGGTACCTGGTGCACGTGATGATCAAAGAAGCCCAAAGATTAATCGAATCCCATGAAGGAAGGCCTAAGACGAAGAGTGTTTTTCAAGTTAGATCAAGTTATAGTCGGTTAAGGCTTTCCATATATGTAACCTTGGTCGGTTATGTTTCCCGGGACCCAGCCTCCTATATAAAGGCTGGGAGGGTGATCGATCAAGGCAAGCAATCCATAGCCACCAAAACCTCGACGAGATCAGCTGCTTGTCGAACCCTTGTAACCTCCATATTCAATCCATAAACACAGACAAGCAGGAAGTAGGGGTTTTACCTCACTCGAGGGCCCTGAACCTGGGTAAATCCAGCTTGTCAGCCGTCGATTCCACCAATACTACGCGTCCTCTACCACACAATCAACCCTAGGTATAGCAACCATGGGACTTGCCGAGGGCACACCTCGACACACGCTAATTAGGACACTCCCACCTTGAACGAACTTGGCAATCCAATCTCGCCATTGAGGTGAAAAGCCTTTCATACGAAGAGCTTGTTGTAAAAAAAAAGGACAACTTTACTTTATCATATGACTTCTCAAAGTCGACTTTAAACAGAACACTCCAACCATTTTTCTTTGATGAATTTCATGGATGGTTTCATGCAAGATTACCTCACCTTCAAAAATGCACGTCCCCGGAAGGAAGGCAGATTGAATAGGACGAATTACTTTGTTCACTATTGAGGTGACCCGATTAGTCTCTAGTTCTTTGGAGCTCAAATTGAGTAGGTAAATCGGTCTATACTGTTCAATACAGCTAGCATCTTCTTTTTTAGGCAGCAAGATAATTACACCAAAGTGCAGTTTGAATAAGGTTATTTCTCCTGATTGAAGTTGAACAAAAATATTCATCAATTCAACTTTGAGAACCTCCCAAAACTTTGGATAGAACTCAACAGAGAACCCGTCTGGCCCTCGAGCTTTACTACAATTCATTTGAGAGATTGCATCAAACACCTCCTTCTTCATAAAACACAATGTTAAAAGTTCGTTTTCAACTGGAGATATGGTGGGGGCAAGTCCCCATTATTGTCTTGTACCATTGAGAACTAATTCGGTGCTGGTGACCCAAATAATTTCTTATAATATTCGGTGATGAAATCTTTCAGCTTGTACTGTCTTATGATTGTTCCATCTCGTTCTAACTGAAAAATCTTTTCTTTGGATGCTTTACATTTGCGATCAAATGAAAGTATTTTGCACCACATTTTGAATGGCCGAAAGGCAAAAAGGAAGGGGCTCAGCTAGATAAGATCAGTATCGGCTGCTCCTGCTGTTGACTGCTGGCTGACAATACGTACCTAGCTAACCAATGGCGTTTCGTCACCAGAAAAAATAAAGGAGTAAGGCAGAAAACGATAAATCGTACACAGTAACATTTATTGCGAGCAAAGACCCCCCCCCCCCCCCCCCCCAAAAGAGGGCCCGGCTTTATTAGAAAGCCACACAAACTGGCCAGAGGCCAGGAACAGAATCTGTTACAGGAAATAAAAACATGCGAACTGGGGTACAAACCACCACCAGTGGAAACATAAGCAAACAAACATATATCTCTGCTACAGGAACCGACACAAAAGTGCCAACACGAAAGAAAACACCAACACTAAGAGATCCTCCTCCGAGAAGCATCTATAAGTTGGTATCTTTTCGCCGTTGCATCTAGCTTGTGAATCATGTCGTCCCAGCTCCCCTTACGCTTTTCCGGCAAGAGAACTCTCCACTGTGAAAGGAAGGAGATGCATTTGTAAATGTTAGTAAAAACAGAGGACACCACCTTATCAACAAAGCCCACCCCGCATCATTCCCTACCATCCCCGGTTTTCTAAGCGCGATTTCTATAAAATCTTCGTAATCTATCGGTGGGTGTATCCAGCCTAGCGCTTCTTTCGCAAACCACCAGCAGAATTGCGACAACGGACACCCAAAAACCAAATGTTTTGCTGATTCCGCCTCTCCGCATAGACTACAGCCAAGCTCACCCGGCCAGCCTTTCGCTTTCAGGTCCACCGTTACTTGAATTCTCCCTTTGAAACACATCCAGGTGAATATTTTAAACTTCAACGGTATATTAGCTTTCCAGAGTTCCATGATCCTGGCACTACAACAAAATCATCACGTAGAGACGTCATGTATGAGACGCATCTGTTTTCGTCCCTAAGATAATGGACCCGCTCAACGTAGCGACGTTTCTTTAGACGCTCCACATAACGTCCCAGATTTTTTATTTATTAGCTGTCTAAATATATAATTTGATAATTTACGAGCACTTAGGGACGAATCTTAAGACGTTTTCGAATGCGTCTGTAATTAAGTTAAATATGGACAAGGTCATTAATGACACAAATAGCTGTATAATACCTCGATCTATACCTCATCCGAAACTTCCTGTATTTTTTCAGTATGGCGCTAACGTTTTTAGTATTGCCGCCGAAGAAATATTCCCGCTTATTTTGAGAAAAAGATTTCGTAATATATACTGTCGGCCACATTTTTCCGTCGTCTACATCTTTTTAGGTGTAGGGATGAAACCCTCGCCTCCATCTCTCCAGCCGCCACCCAAAGATCGAATCTGGCGCCTCATCTCTACAGCCGCCATACAAAGATCGAATCCGCTGCCGTGTGCGGTGTGCCTCCTCCCAGGTTCGTGCTTCCTCAAATCCATCTCGTTTTGAGTTATTCCAGTATTAAATCAATCTAGGGCTGGCCGGTTAAGGCGGCGCTGCCGCTGCCGTCATGTTAGTTCCCTCCACATCCCCCATTTGCAGATCACACAAGGAGGTACTAGCAGATCTGATTGTCGCTCTCTCTCCCCGGTATGCGTTGATCGATCTTAACTTTTCAATTTCAGTCAGTACTCTATAGGATTGCATCTGTTTCTCTAAGTTTACCTAGCTAGGTACGAAACTGAAATTGAGATGTAACTGGAAAATATTCTATCGGACATCCCAGATAATGACCATCCTTTTAATGTCACCTTCCATGCCCTGTTTCTCTAAGTTCTGTCATGCGTGTAAATCTGAACCTTTGGCTAATTTGCTTTTGTGTATGTCATCTACAAAATAATCCTTGCAGAAGATGATCGATAATGGCCAGGAGCAAACAAATCACTTGGTGAGCATCTAAAGACCAGCATAAGTATTGTTCCAATCTCACTCGTATTTTCGCTGCATGCTAATCTGTTACTACATATTTGAAGGTTTTTCCTCAGTATTGTAATATTGGTTGCAGGACTGAGATAAGGAACATGCCTCGGTTAACAAGGTGGCAATTGATAACTAATTTTTTTTGAGCCTGGGAAACAGATAAGTTGTATTAAATTAACCAACCTTAATATCCCTATGTTTATGTGACATACCATGACAACTTTTTATAGGTGTGGCAAGAGTAACTCCAGACTAAAGTTTCTCATCTCAGTGAAGTACTGATTTTTTCCTCCCAGGTACATTTTCATTTGCGTATTTGGCACTTTTCCTCCTATTGAAACTGAAGTGTATATGTTTGCTTCAATTGGACAATCAATATTGCAATTTATTTGCCATTTATTACTTTAGACAATAGTCATCTCTGTTAATTCAGTTTATGAGATGGAATGGTAAGCTCGGATTCAATTATGTAATAAAATCTATTTGCAGTGGAAGGAGTCAATAATTAATCAAGGTTCAGTTTTCATTACAGTGTGTTTATGATATTTGATGTATCCTTTTCCACACCTGTTAGGTACTATATATCCCATTGGGTTTTCTCCTGCCTATGAAATTGTACAGGTGTCCATTGGTATATTTTACGGTATGACGTGCTTGCTTTAGTCCATCAGACACCTCAAAGCAGATTATGATTCTGAAAACCTCGATGGCCTTTTGTCCATGTTTGAGGTAATCTCACCTTTGGAGCAGGCATATATATATGTCAGGTTAAATATTACAGTTGTGGTGCTTCATATGGTATGATCTCTCTAAGATATAAGAACCAGAACATGATCTATAATGAGTTTGTTTACTCAATGTCTACAATGCACCAACTAGAGGAATATCAAATGGTTCTTTCCACGATTTTACAACTTCAGTCAAATCCGATGGGGATGGTCGCGGCATTGTCGCGAGCTTCGTGTTGTTGGTGCAGTCTCGGTTGATCGGCCCCCTTCGGCGGCGAGGTCGCCTCCCCACGTGGCGCTGGTGCTAGGCCAGAGTGCTTGGGGCTGCCCCTTTGGCTGAGGTCGGGGTCAAGGTTCGTGGCGCTGGTGCTAGGCCAGTCTCACTCGTTGGTCCCCGTTCGCTCCTGTTTCGCCAGCTTGTGGGGTAGTCGCCATGCAAACAAGTGGTGGTGCTGCAATCTGCAATGTCTCGGGACCGTGATGCCCTTCGACGGCGTCGGACGCACTCCTCAAAGCACTGTCCTGTCCGTCTTCCTGGTGGTGGTCGTCTTGCGAGCACGCCTGATAGCGCTTCTCAAAGTGCACCTGTATCACTCTCCCGCCCCCTTTGTGTGTGTGTGTTGGTGTGCGTTGTTTTTTGTTTATCTTCTCTTCGTTCCTCCCTGTAAAATTCTGGTTCGCTTGAACCCATTAAACAGAAAATGAATACAATTCAGGTGGAGGGTTTTCTCCCTCCCCGGTGACCATTCAAAAAAAAAAAAAAAAAAACTTCAGTCAAAAGTTGCCTATCAACCAGAGAAATACAAGATTTGTTCATTATGTTAAATACGTTTGTTCTGAAATTGAGTGTATGCACATTTTCCTACTTTGCATTTTGTCTTAGCTATGATGTTATTACTCAATCTCTTTCCATGTCCAATACTATATTACACCACATTGGACGCAAATGATACGTTGTGTCTACTAGCTTATTCTAGAGTTTCTCACCTTGGCCGTTACTATTTTTCAGGTTAATTGTGTCGAGCTAAAAGAGATCGAACTGAATGAAGATATGGGGGAAAAGCAGTAGTTTATGCTTCGAAAAAACTATGGAGGCTTTACAATCAGTTTTGAAAGATAGCTCATGATGTATAGGATATTTATGATTTTTCTTGTTCACGATCTTTCATGATGTATCTTCAAATTACTAATATAATATTTTATATTCAGTTCCAATTTTCATCTGCAGTTATTGCAGTTATTCTGATTTGCTCTACAATTTTGAGTGTTCGCTGCTTATAGCCTGTACGATAAGTAGGTTCATGATCAGTTTCCACTTAATTTCTTAACTAAGGTTAATTATACCAGCACGTGCTAAGACACACTATGAAAAGGACAACCAAAATGAATACTTATAATATGGATGTACGTCATGCGTACGCAGAATGTATGAACTCACGTATATACAACTATAATGTGTATACCAAAAAAAACCAAAAGCATCTTCGACCTTGTTGTGATGCAAAATATAGCGTGCCTATATTAGTAGAGACGTCACGTAAGCGTATCTATTAAATCGTCTTTACATGTGTAGACATGCTTTCGAGCGTCTATGTGAAACGTCTTTATGTATGTAGACACGCTTCAATATCGTCTATATATCATTTGAGACGGTGGATAAGAAGACGTTTCAACGACGCTTTATGAAAGCGGTTGTACAGTCCTCTAGAGATGAAATATCATGTCTCTACCATTCAATTTAGCGTCTCTACGTGCCTAGTGTGTTGTAGTGTGGTGTCTTTCACTCCCGGGTTCAGGATGAAATCGTAAAGCGATTTTGCAGTGTACTTCCCAGATTCATTTAAGGCCCAGTATCCAACATTTTCCTCATCCTTCAAACAAATGTTACTCATTTTTTCTTGTAAACCCTCCCACTCCTCCACCTCTCTCGGACCAAACGATCTATTAAACGTAAGGTTTAGCTGCCCTTGTCCCAAAACTTCCCAGACGGTGGCCATTTTTATATCACAGTGAGCGAACAGGGTTGGAAAGGACAGTTTCAAAGGCACCCTGTCATACCAGCTTGCACCCATTCCCAATGTGATAGGCTATGCCTTTTCTAACCCAGGTTTTGATCTTGTGAAGGCCTTTCCAAAACTGAGACGTGCCTCCTGGGGTAGAGGCGAAAAAACTACCCTCTCCCATATATTTTTTCCTCAAGATTTGACAACTCAAATCTTTGTCGCCCCTTTCCAGTTTGATAATCCATTTAGCCAAAAGAGAAACATTTCTTGCCCTGCTATCTGTGAAACCCAAACCCCCATACTCTTTTTGTTTTGCAAGCCTATCCCACTTTACCATGTGGTATTTGTGATTATCACCATTACCCTCCCAAAAGAAATCAGCTCGCCCTGTATCTGCACCGTGATGAATCCCTTCTGGCAGCATATAAACCCCCATCAAGAAGGTTGGCACATTACTTAGGCAGGAGTCAATCAAGGTTTTCCTGCCCCCTATTGAAGCCGGTTGCCAGTTCCCCAATTTTTTCTGGATTTTTGTCAACACAAAATCCAGATCTGAAGTTAAAAGTTTCCTATACGAAACTGGGACCCCCGGATATTTGAAAGGAAAACTTCCCACTTCACAGTTAAACAAATTAGCAACCCTCCTTTGCTCTTCACTGTCACCACCTACCACAAAAACTTCACTTTTCTCGTAGTTTATCTTCAGTCCCGACATCGCCTCAAAACAATAAAGTATAAATTTCATCGAAGCAATCGACCTTTCGTCATTTGTTAAGAACACCACCGTGTCATCGGCGTACTGAAGATGTGTTAGACCACCATCAACCAAGTGAGGAACCAAACCTTTGATATGATTTTTCTCTTTTGCTGCTGTGATCATGGAACCCAGCGCATCTCCAATCAGATTGTATAGAATGGGTGATAGCGGGTCCCCCTACCTCAGCCCTCGGAACGTGCAAAAATACTCCCCATTCTCCCCATTTATATTGATGCAGACCTTCCCTGATTCCACAACCCATGTGATCCACTGTATCCATTGGTCACAGAAACCTTTTTTCCTCAACACCTCTTTCAGGAAAGGCCATTGCACTTTGTCGTAGGCTTTTTCGAAACCGAGCTTCAACACGATGCCTTGCGCATTTGTGCTGTGAAGTTCATGTAGCACCTCAGTTAACACCACAACCCCCTCCATAATGTGCCTCCCTGGTATAAAAGCAGTTTGTGTAATGTTTATTATTTTATCAGCCACCTTGATTATTCTCCCCATCAGGACTCTAGTAATAATCTTGAAAATGACGTTCAACAGGCAAATCGGTCTGTACTGCTTAATGACCCGTGGACCTTGTACTTTGGGTAGCAGGATGATGACCCCATAATTCAGTCGCCCCAGGTTGAGCTTACCAGCATGCAATTCGTTCATCATTTCTTTCACCACGCCCTTCAGTTTATCCCAAAATTCTTTATAAAACACCACTGGGAACCCATCTGGTCCCGATGCAGTGTTTGTTTTCATGTCTTTTACCGCTTCCTCAATCTCCTCAAGACTGAAAGTTTTTGTCAAAGCTACACCCTCCTCTGATGAAATCCTTCCTGAACTCCTCCATATATCCGAATGTAGGCAAACTTTAGAGGCCGGTTCTTTTCCAAACAAGTATTTGTAATACTCAGTAATGTGGGTCTTTAGTTTGTCCTTTTCCTCTAAAAAAATTCCTTCCTCCTCAAGAGAAAGAATCATCGTTTTTCGCCTCCTTCCATTAGCAATCGAATGGAAATACGTTGTGTTATTGTCGCCCTTCAGCAGCCACTGTTCCCCTCCCCTCCTTTGCCAGTAAGCCTCCTCCTCTGCTAGTAATTTGGACAGGTCAGCCTCTATCTCGTACCTGCGGATCCAGTCTGCTTCTACTAATGCACCCAAATCTCCCAGCTCATCTATCCTCTGTAATTCCCGCATCCATTCACTTTTTTTCCTCTTTGATTCCCCTCTCCAATTCGCTGCCCAACCTTTCATCAGCCTGCGCAGCCTGTATTGTTGCATTTTCCACCAGTCCAAAACCCCCTTCTGTGTTCGACATGGCCATTTGTCCAAGACCATCGTCTTGAACTCTGGGTTGTATAACCAAGCAGGTTCCATTTTAAACAGCTGAGGCGCCAAAATCGCACCGTCGCCCGTGTCCACACAAATGGGCGCATGATCAGAACCTACCCTCACAAAAGACTGGACAGTAACAAGTGGAAACATTGCTTCCCAAGACGTGGATACCAACACCCTATCAAGTACCTCCATTGTAGGATCTTTTTGGTTGTTCGACCACGTGTATCTCCCCCCAATACGGTGGAGCTCACGCAGCTGCAGAAGGTTTATCATGGTGTTAAACTTCTGCATCGAAAGCCGATTCACCACCCCTTTAGATTTTTCATATTCAAAACGGATCATGTTGAAATCCCCACCAAGAATGATTGGTATTCTTGAACTCAAAACTTTATCAGTTAACTCAGCCAGAAACGCATCTTTCTTGTCATATTGTACAGGACCATAAACATTTATGACCTCCCAACGGAGGCCACTAGTTTTATTCTGCACAACAGAACTGATAAAAAAATCACCCTGATCTACACAGTAACATTTATTAAAACTAAAATCTATACACATGAATCACCTGTCATCTCAAACTGGCGAAGAATCAAAACATGTACTCTAAATACCTGTCTGTGTTCAAAGCCTCCGTCTGATCAGGACGCCAAGCTCCACGGACCACGACAGAGATGATAGCTACGACATCAAGGAGCAGCCGGCGGGCGCGGCTGGCGGCGGCTAGGAGAAGGGGACAGCCTGAATTATTCTATGCTGAGATCGACGTGCCTGCAGGAGCCAAGCGACGATTTGCCGCTTGGAGACGACCGAGAGCTTGCAGCTTCCTGCACAATGGAGCTCGCCTCGCCGCCTTCGAGCTGGAGGAGCCCGCCGCGGCCACTCGTGTCGCCGTCCTACCCTTCGCCTAGGAACAATGAACAATGACCTGACTTAGTTTCCACGTACCGGCCGTCCCACATGACCACATGAACCAGTTCATTTGTCATGGGAGTTTGCTGTTTGCAGGAGATGGATGCCTCGGAGATAACATCGTGTTGAGATCAAGTCTTGCATGCAAAACGGTATATACGCATGATGATTTTAGAGAGGTCTCGTTGTAGTACGCGGAAGATATATTTTTTCTAGATAAAAAGTATATACTCCCTCCGTCCTAAAATAAGTGTCTCAAAATTGTCCAAAAGTGAATGTATCTATACTTGTTTCATGTCTAGATACATCCACTTTTTGACAAATCTAAGACAGTTATTTTGGGACGGAGGGAGTATTAATATCACGAAGATACCAATTACACACAGCCTACACTTGATCCTCTCTCTGTTTGGTTGCTTCCAAGTTATTACGGATGCACACAGCCAAAAAATAATAAGAAGAAGAAATTAGAAAAGAAAAGTCAGGTTACATAGTTGCAGTCATTACAGCAGCAGCACATCAACTACCAAGACACCACTCGATGTTCAAGTTCTTCAAAAACAACGTATTCAATAAAGGAAACAGTGCACAAGCGCTGTTGTTGCCCGATCAATATGAGTTTTCACCCTGTATATAGTCCCCTCTCTCAAAACAATGTGTCTTCAACAAGACCATTGCTAGGCACAACCAATTAATGCCAGACCTTTGTTTTTCACCCTGAAACGTGAGACTTTGAACTTCACCTGTGCCGACGCCCTCACTTAAGTACCATTGCTACGAGTTCTGAAACTCCAAGCAAGTTCCTCATCGTCGCCAAAGGCTCGAGTCAACAATCCTCCATTCTCGTTTTCATGACATTCTCCGCGTCTGACTTCATCGTGGAAGATATAATAGAGGGTTGTTTAAATGTTTAGTGTGTGGTGGCGTTCCTATAGTTAGTTGGAAGTGTGACACCTAGCGGCCCTAGTGACACCAGCTAGGGGCTCAGATTTGGTACTCCTTTCGTACATAAAAAGATGTCTTAACTGTGTCTAAATTTGTACTCCCTCTATTCCAAATTAATTGATTTTCGTTTGCCCACATGTGGATGTATCTAGACATGTTACAAGTATAGATACATCCACATTTGGACAAATGGAAGTCAATTAATTTGGAACGGAGGGAGTATGTAATCATGTTTCATATGTAGATACATGCAAACTTGGAACAAGTTGAGACATCTTTTTATGGATGAAGGGGAGTATATTTATGCTTATGCACGAAGTTTCACGAAAAAAGACATTTTATGTGACTTGTGTAAACAAGACAAATTTTGGTGCTACCAAACTACGTACCACTCGATATTCTTTTCCTTTTTAAAATTTTATGTGTGAGCACAGAATGTTAGGATGTTCATCCGATTTTTTTTTTCAATTTTTTGACATTTTAAAACACAGTTCTTAAGGGTGTGGGAGCAAATGTTGCTATGACTCAAAATCGATTTCCGCGAGCTGCACGTCCTTATATATTTAAATATAATTACAGAACATCGAAGCATCGTCAATGCCCAAGCAAGCACAAGACCGTGAAGACACATGCAAGCACCTAGAACTGGACATCCTTATCTCTACTATATAATATTGTTAAAGGTGATGGTTGGCGGCGGTACGTCAAGAGAACAAGCAAATCCAGTTCCGATCCAGTTCTGGTATGGTACGACGCACGCACGCTCGATCAAAACCGATCGCTAAACAAACCGGGACGTACAGCAAACTAAATTCGCTTCCTGTTCAAAAAAAAAGCAAACCCAATTCGCTCCGGATTCCATCGCCCAGCCTACGATCCAAACCTGACCATACCAGCCTACGAGCCGCGAGAAAATCGATTGGTTGCGCCTTCGGCTTCCGGCCCGTGTCAGCCATGCAGAAACAACAGCACGTCCATGTCGAGCACGCGCCGGCGGATGCTTGTTGCACGACAAAAGGGAAGAGGAAGCAGGCCGGCCGGAGCCTGGGACGCTTCCAGTCCTCATCTTCCCGCCTCCGGCCGAGCGCCAGCGCGGTCGATTCCAGACTTCGACGACCGCGTCAAGGCACGCGTGGTGGCGAGATTGATGCCCACGATCGATGCTATCTGGGTGACGGCGCCGGCGCCGCCGCCGTTGCATGTCCTGCCATCATGCGAGTTCTGCATCCGTTCGCTGATCGGTTCGTGCACCAAGTTGCGTTCGGTTAGATTTCTTATGGGCCGGCCCAGTAGCATGATGTACCAGTATGATCAGATCAACTTTGACTCCAGCAGTGCCATGCGATTTATTTTCCGACTTAAGGAGCTCTACGAGCACAAATGTGAGCAGCCTGATTAGCTACTCGGGTATGCCATGCGAAACATATACGAGCTGAAAATTAATTGGTTGTACGAAAAATCGCCTCAACTTTGGCTTCTAGAAGTACAACCTCGAAAATCCACTCACATCCCGATGATGAAGATTTTATCCTTCCCGTTGCAGCGCACGGGCATTTTGCTAGTATTAATAAAATAATTACACAATATGCAAGGCATCGCTAATACCCAAGCAATAACCAGGGTCCATCGTCAAGAGACATGTAACCATGCACGAACTACGCCACCTTATATATTTAAAATAATTATACGGCATGCAAGGCATCGTCAAATACCCAAAGCAAGCATCAGGGGGCATCGTCAAGACACATGCACCACCTCCTTATATATTTTAAAAAAAATTACATTGTGATTTCTATGGTAAATCAGACCAAACTGTTATTAGTACTACTTCATGATCACCCTAAGCATGTCATTAGACATCGACTATCCTTTATGCAGCAAGTCTGAATTCTCAAAATTTATGGACTCATATGCATCTCTATTGAGCTTATTATGTGGGTTTTCTTTCCAATTGTTCTGAAATCATTAAATAATACGTATCATTACATACATGGCTCCAGTAAAGGTAATTATGTTTTTTTCGTTCATGATTATTAGTATTTATCATTGCACCAAATCTCTCTACAAAATCTCCACCAAATCTCTCTACTTCATGACTGTAATGACTAGTATTATGAACATGTTCCTTCCGAAGCTCGTGTGGTTCTTCTCCGAGTTTCGATGCGATTTTTATCCCTAAGGTGTTGGAAGTTTGGTTCTTTTGAGCCTTTGGACCTATAAAGGCAGCACAAGAAAGCGCACCGAGAAGGAAGTAGGCACAACCGGGAAACTATGCAGACCGTCAATATTGGCGCATCTAATAGGGGCGACCATGCTGTCAACACAAAATATTATCACTGTTGCTACTAACTAAAATGCGTGCCTATGGAAGATCTGAGAAAGCACCATCGTCAACGAGAATTTGTGAGTCTGCTGCATGTGGCTAATTCCCGGTCGTCTTTCCGGCATCGATGTCACACTAGGAGTCCGACGCCTAGGTACTCTGTACAAAAGAAGGCTTCTAGGCTTGCGTAACTGCTCCATAAGCGTCTACCTCTAGCGCCCATGCGGTGTGGATGCTCTAACTAATGCGTGCCTGTAGAACTAAAATACAGAGACAATCGCTGTCATCAACTGATAATCACTGTACCCCGAACCCAAACCCCACCACATGTTTTGCCTTTAAATCCCCAACGTGCTTCCCCTGATGGGATGCATCTTTTCTGCTGTTTGCATGAAGCGAAACGTGAAGGGAGGAGACGGCGCAACAGCAGGCATGAGCACGGATTGAATCATCATTACCACCGGCGGCAGCATCCGTATTAATCTTCTTCCAAATCCAGTTCCTCCTACTCAATTTTCTCAGTTGAGTAGTAGAGAACTGCAGCAAGATCAGCAGACGGAGGGAGCAGCAGCAATGCAGGACGCGACGCAGGACCCAAACCCCACCACCACCACCACCTTCTACTCCGCCGCCACCGGCCTCTACGCCAGCACCCACCCGCCCCTCTCGCTCCCCGCCGACCCGGGCCTCTCCCTCGTCCCGCACCTCTTCTCCCGCCTCCCGCTCCACCCGCATTCTCCCCCGTGCCTCCTCGATGCCGCCACCGCCGCCTCCCTCTCCCGCGCCGACCTCCGCCGCCTCGTCGCCGCCCTCGCGCGCGGCCTCCGCCGGACCCACCGCATCCGCGCCGGCGCCGTCGTGCTCCTCCTCCTCCCCAACTCCATCGCCTTCCCCGTCGCCTTCCTCGCCGTCCTCGCCGCCGGCGGCGTCGCCACCACCATGAACCCCTCCAGCTCCCGCGCCGAGATCGCCCATCGCCTGCGGGACACCCGCCCGTCCCTCGTGCTCGCCTCGCCCGAAAACGCCGCCAACCTCCCGCCCTCCGCCGCGGCCCCGGTCGTCCTCGTGCCACTAACCTTCCTTCCCTCGGCCGACGACGACGACCAGTTCGCGCCCTTCCGCGCACTGCTGCTCGATCCCGACGCCACCGACGAGTTCCCGCCGGCGGAGGTGGGGCAGGACGACGCCGCCGCCGTCCTCTACTCCTCGGGGACCAGCGGCCGGAGCAAGGGCGTCGTGCTCACGCACCGCAACCTCATTGCCATGCTCGAGCTCTTCGTGCGCTTCGAGGCGTCGCAGTACGCGCGACCTGCTTGTGACAATGTCTACCTGGCCGCGCTGCCCATGTTCCACGTCTACGGCCTCTCCCTCTTCGCCGTGGGCCTCATCTCGCTCGGCTCCACGGTCGTGGTCATGAGGAGGTTCGACGTCGGTGAGACCATCAGGGCCATCCACAGGTACAAGGTCACGCACTTGCCTCTCGTGCCGCCCATCATGGCGGCGCTCGTCAGGGCCAAGGCGGCAGGCGCCTTGTCATTGGACTCCTTGGTGCAGGTCTCCAGCGGCGCAGCTCCCCTCAGCGGCACACTCGTTCATGACTTTCTCAAGGCTTTCCCACATGTCGATTTCATCCAGGTACGTAACCTACCAAATTCCAATTGTTTGCAGTATACTCTTCTGGGAAGCAAAGGTAGGTGCAGGCTACAAATTGTTTAGTCCAAGTGTCCATGTTCTGACTGTAAACTATAAAGTATTGTAGTAATAAGATTTGATCATGTGTCATGTTCTGAATCTTCTGATATGTGATGAATAGTCTATTCATCCACTACTTATCCACTCATGTATTTAGGGACCTGCTAGTTTTCTCACCTTAAAATTCAGCCTGACAATTTTCTGCAGTTGATTGACTGTTCATACATTATAAACACCTGTAGCTATGTGTGTATTTTTCATGAAGTTACCAAGTACCGAATCACTGGATTTGAAACAAGCTTTGCAAAATATGCTTAGTTAATATTCCTGCAACCAAGCACTGGAAGTTATTACTGCGATATTCTTATTGTAGTGCTTGCAATATTCTGAGTAAACTGCAAATCTTTACCCAATGGAAGCACTCACTGCATGGTTGTTGTACCTGTACTATTTGGTTTTTCTTTGTAGTTTTGTTGATAGCTTTTCCCTCCAAATACTTTGCTGGTTTTTGTCGTTTTTTCGGTTTTCCTTTTGGCTTGTAAGACCTATGTCATCTTGAATTCTTGATGCCCTCTTCTAATACAAAGCGACACACGCTTCCGTACATGTTCGACAAAAATCCAATTCCCACTGCTTTCAGTATCCTGAAAGTCACTGATCCAATCCCAGCTGCTTACAATATTTAGTCCTAACCGTCTGTTGATCAACGGTCTATTTCTCCATACGATCTCTCTACTTATGGCAAGTTGTTGATTCGTGTTAGACAGGAAAGTTTTAGATGGAATTAGCATATCCCGTTTGTACCAGAACACAACATTTTTATACCATGTGAAACTGTCTAGTAGGATTATATTTCTTCTAGAGCTAAATATGCATCCGATCATTTTTTTTATGGTACATGTGTCATTTTTGGTGAGCTCTTGGCTCAAATAAGAATTTTATTCGTGCGTGGTACTACGTCGAACAAATCATTGTATATAGACTACTGCCGATTGTAGGAGCGTTCAAAGTTAAGATTTTTTTATATGCTTCAGATTAGCATATGTATTTCTACTTATCTGTTATCACTCACATGAAAGTAAATTCATCTATTAAATTTTCTTAAGTAAAAGAAAGTCTATGTAGTCATTTATAGTTTGTTGTGATTATTGTACATATCAGTATTTGTATGATATGCTATTGGGCCAAAAAATGAACTCAGCTATTTACCCATCAACGAGCTAATAAAGAAGGAAAATCAAAATTTAGGAAATCCACTGATTAGCCTAATTTTACTATCCTTACTTAGCATTGTGATGTAGTGATGAGATTGTTTAATTCCTTTGTATTCAGTGCAAAGTCCATAATAACCTTTCGTGGTCATTGATGCCTATTACCTACTAGGAGACAATATTGTTATTAACCATTGATCACATGAAAAATAATGGCCAGTTGCAGTTCAGTTGTACCTTAAAATTTCCCTCTGTGTAAACTTTCATACTTTGCACAGGGGTATGGCATGACAGAATCGACGGCTGTGGGAACTCGTGGATTCAATACTTCAAAGCACAAGAAGTATGCCTCTGTAGGTCTTCTAGCCCCAAACACTCATGCCAAAATAGTTGATCTGGAAACTGGCTTCTGTTTACCTCCAGGCTCTTGTGGGGAGTTATGGCTCCATGGGCCAGCTATAATGAAAGGTAGCGTTTCATGAGCCCAACTCAGTCGCTTCAACAAAAAATGAATTTCGCGTTGCAGTCCAATGCAAACACATGTTCAATGAAAAAAATAATGTCACTTCTGGAGACTTGTGTATTCTTAAAAAAATGGGCGAAAGGAGATTTCGTGCTCCCGAGCACCAGTGATCCTGGTTTTTAAAAAAATCGAAAAAAATGTTTACAAGTTTCAGAAAAATCTGAAAAAATCCCGGATGTAGCCAATGATGTATTTCACAAACATGCAAAAAACCAACTTCAAATACTTTGTATTTTGGGCTACACAAAAATGACAAAATGTGGATCTGAATATATATTTTTTCAAATCTCCAAATTTATCAGATTTTGCCATATTTGTGTAGCGCAGAATACAAAGTATTTGAAGTTGATATTTTGCAGGTTTGTGGGATTCATCATTGGCTACATCCGGGATTTAAAAAAAATTGAAACTTGTAAATATTTTTTCGATTTTTTTAAACCACCAGGATCACTGGTGCTCGGGAGCCAAAGACACTTTCTGAAAATGGGCATGTTATTAAACCTGACAGTCCCAGTTTTACTTAACTCCTCGGTAGCTGGTTACCGAGGATCCTATGAAAACTCGACATATATGCACTCTTTCTGTTTTTTCTGCTATCCTATTTAGCTCATTTGGCTAATAGGAAATTTTCTTGTACTCGCACATGATTTCATCGTCATTTTTTTTAAACCAAGTTTATATTAAATCATAACAACATGTTCTGATTACAATCACGATCAATCAGTCCAGCCACGCAGGGAGGAACTGACTCAATCAACACTCGCCCTTGTTTACATAGACCCAGCTTAGCTAGTTCGTGCGCCACAGAGTTATTTGCGCGATTAACTTTAGTAATCTTGGAGCCCGGGATCAGCCTGAGAGATTCTTGCATCTCGCACACCAAATCTGCTATGATTGACTTGTCAGGGACATGGTCTTGCAAAGCTTTGATCACAGCAGCGCAATCATTCTCAGTAATGACCAGTTTGATACAGTATGGCAGAATGGCCTTAATACTCATGTTACCAGCAAGAGCTTCAGCCATTTCTGCACTTGGACAGTAGTCTGAACGCCCCCAAGCAGAAAGAAGGACCTGGTCATTTTCATCCCTAAGAATGGCCCCCCAGGAGCCCGTATTTGTTCTCTCAAGGAAAACAGCATCAAAGTTCAGTTTACACCAGCCTGAAGGCGGTTTGGTCCAGCACGTAGCCTGCACAACATTGGAGGAAATGTGGGGGGTAAAATTATTCATAACAGGTTGTTTACCTTTAGGGTCGACCAGAAGCTCAAAGTTAGTAGTGTCAAACTGTCAATAGAGGTGGACAGACAAGTCTGAAGAAAATGGCTGACTGCTCAATCCCACTCTTCCCATATCCAAAGATCACGTTATTTCGGAGATGCCAGGTTCGCCACCAGAGAAGGAGGAGCTTGGCACACATGTTTTCATCAACTTGGCCAAGGAGAACTAGCACCCAATCATTTCCAGTGTGTTTGCGAGCATCATCATGAGGCAGGGTCCAGTCTTCCCTCATTCTTTGTCTTAAACCTTTGGCTTTTGTACAGGAGACCATGGCATGGTAGGTATCTTCAGGTTCAGTTCCACAAATAGAACAGGTAGGCAAAGGATCCATCTTTCTTTTGCATCTATGTACTAGGACACAGAGAGTATTGGAAGCCAGTTTTCAGCCAAAGACTCAAACATTAGGTTGGACTTTTGTTTTCCAGATCAACTTCCATGTATCCCGAACACCAGGCTGCAGCGCCAGAGCAAGTCTGTATGCACTCTTAACAGAGAACATACCATTTTTCTCGTATTGCCATGCGAGATAGTCCTCTCCTGTCCGAGATGTAAGCTTTATTTGTAGAATGTGGTCAGCATCTGCATCATGAAACATCGCTCCGACAAGCTGCTCCTTCCAAGACTTAGTCTCTTGATCAATAAGTTCAGAAACCCATCTCCTTCTCGACCCCGAGGCGTTTCCAATAACTTTTAGGTTTCCCCTTGGCACCCATTTATCACGCCAGATTCTGATCTTCTCTGTTATTTATGCACCATATCATACCTTTCTTGAGGAGGTCTAACCCATGGGTAATACCTTGCCAGCATGGCGAAGTATTCCGAATGAAGGCAGTGTCAATCAGGTCACCCGAAGGTAGTATTTAGCCTTGAGAAGTCTTGCGTAGAGGCTGTTTGGGAATTCAATAAGTCTCCAAGCCTGTTTTGCAAGCAAGGCTTGGGTAAACAGCCGAAGGTCACGAAAGCCCAGACCGCCTTTGCACTTGGGTTTTATCATATTTTCCCAAGACATCCAGTGGACTTTCCGGCGATTTTCTTCATCCCCCCACCATAAGTTCCTAATGATTTGAACAAGGTCATCACAGAATCCAGCAGGAAATTTGAAAACACTAATAGCATGGGTTGGAATAGCCTGTGCCACAGATTTAATAAGAGTTTCTTTGGCAGCGGTAGACATGAATTTATCAGACCAGTCTGAACACTTTTTCTGCAATGTTTCTTTGGTTGATTGGAACTTGTCATTTTTCATCCTTCCTTCCGGGATAGGGAGGCCTATTATTTGTCGTCAAAACTAGAGGAGTCAACTTTCAGAATAGAGGCAACCATCTTACCATCTTCATCAGAACAATACTGGCCCAACATGAGGGAGCATTTTGCAGGACTCAGAAGCTGGCCGGTGCTAGATTCATAAGCACGCAAAATACCGTTGATGTTTTGGTCTTCCTCCTTATTAGCTTTAAAAAAGGAGTCTGTCATCTGCAAAGAGAAAGTGGAGATCCCGGGGATTTTTCTGCATATTTGGAGGGCTTGGATATTGTCCGAGTTTAATTGTTGTTGGAGCAAGGATGAAACACCTTTAGCGACAAATAAAAATAGGTAGGGCGATAGAGGGTCACCCTGCCGCAGCCCTCTAGTGGGTTTGAAGCTTTTCAGAAGCTTCCCATTTAACTCGACCGAGAAGGACACAGTTTAACGCAAGTCATGATCCAGCTTATCCATTTCTCAGAAAAAACCAATTTTTCTCATGGCTTCCTCGAGGTAGTTCTAGTCAACTCTGTCATACGCTTTCATAACATCCAATTTATAAGCACAAAATTACCAGCATTCTTGGATCCATTTTGAAGAGCATGGATGCATTAATGCTATAATCGCATTATCAGTGATCATGCGTCCGGGAATGAAGGCACTCTGCGTCTCCGAGATGATGTCTTGCAGGAGGGACCTCAAACGATTCACGAGACATTTAGCTACCACCTTGTAGACGACATTACATAGGCTGATGAGCCGGAAGTCTTTAAGGGACAAAGGGATTCTTTATTTTGGGAATTAAGACAATGGGAGTGTCATTGATCCCAGCAGGCATAGCACCATCAGTAAAGAATCTTCGAACAGACGGAATAATATCCTCTTTTAGAGTACCCCAATTTCGTTGGAAGAAGCAGGCAGGGAAGCCATCAGGTCCGGGCGCCTTCGTTGGTCCAATCTGAAACAGGGCAAAACTTATTTCCTCATCTGTGAAATCAGCACATAAGGACTCGTTCTTTATGTCATCAACTTTTTGTTCCAGCGTTTGAGCAATGATGGAGGGCTGCACAGATGGGTCGGCCTTTTAGTGGTTTCTGAAGAAATCAGTGGCCATACACTCCTTCTGGGATGCATCATCAATCATATCACCATTTTCGGACTGAAGCTTTTCAAAATAAAATCTGTCTCCAAGTAGCCCGGCGGTGGAAGTAGCTGGTGTTCCTGTCTGCAGCCCGCAGCCAGGAAACACGTGAGCGCTGGCGCCAACGAATTTCCTCTTTAGTCAGCAGTTCATCAATTTCTTTTCTGATTTTCTTGGCTGCTTTCTTGCTATTGTAGTCTGCCCGAGCTTCCAAATTTTCCAGAACCTTTCTCTTGCTTTCCAGTTGTTTAGGGATGCAGCCAATGGTACGACCACTCCAGGCATGCAGCGAATCCATGACTCCGACAGATTACTGGCCACCTCGCCCAAATCTGTAGGTCGTTTGTGCATGTTCCAAGCATATTGATGGTTAAACTTATACCATCCCTTGGTGTTTGTGATATCTGCACCGCTTGTCATTGTATTTCAAAACACGCTAATTATCTCATTATGCTACAAAAGAATTGATTTATACTGCACTACATGGGAATATTTGCTCCTTACACAAGTAAACGAAGTTAAAACTCTCATATATAATCTTTAGCTTCATGCGAGTGCTATATTTCCACCTGAGTACACTATGATGTATTCCATACTGTGTCCCCTCATTTATGTATGTATATTTGAATTTTCTTCTTCACAGGTTACTTGAATGATGAGGATACATGTACTAAAAAGGATGGCTGGTTGCAGACAGGTGATCTTGCTTACTTTGATTCAGACGGGTACTTGTACATAGTGGGCCGCTTGAAAGACACTATCAAGTACAAAGGGTTTCAGGTATGACTTCCTGTAGCAAGCCTTAGAATATATTGTCCATGCAAGGAATTCTTGGTTATAACAAATTATCATCCTGAATTTCTTACCATCAGATTGCTCCAGCTGACCTTGAAGCCGTTTTAGTCCAGCACCCTGAAATTGTTGATGTTGCTGTAACATCGTAAGTTTGAAACCGTCTTATAAGATTGAGCTGTTTTAACGTTGTCTGTCATAATGTACTTGATCCTTCCTTTTATCTTGCTTTTACATAGTGCTGAAGATGAAGAAGCTGGAGAGATACCGGTAGCTTTCGTGGTGAAGAAATCTGGAAGCACTCTGACGTGTATGCAAGTGATGGAGTATGTGGCCAAGCAGGTAAAAAGATGCTACAGCACATCACTGCTTCTGTTTCCTTCCTTGCAATTGCCATGTCATAACAGTATGGCTTCATAAAAATATTAGACCAATCAAACATGACAAACATTCTGAGAAATATCGAGATATTAGTTGTTGTCAAGACTGTGCACGAGTGATTGTTGTGCATGCTCCCCACCTGTCCTGACTTGCTGTACGGATGGAGATGCATACTCACTGATATGAGGTCAGGTTATTTGGCACACATTCCATTCTTTACTCCAGAATTAGTGTCGTATAATAGGTCAGGCTGGCATGCACTCCTCTCCTACCTTTGTTGACTTATATCAATTAAACCCATGATTCGGTCAAGAATGATGCACGGTGCTGGACAAAATACAAGAGCTCAGCTGTTCCTGGGAGACCTATTCAGGCAGTCAGGAAGGAAGAGTTTCAAGAAAAGCTTGCGTCAAGAATTTGTTGGTTCTTCTTGAACATGTCCATGATGTGAGATAGGATAGGACTACCTAGTTTATTATGCATGGAAACGCATTGCGATTTGTGGACAGTTACCAGAGTTTTCTTCTGCTGAAGCTGCGAATTGATCTGATGATGGTGGGTGCAGGTGTCCCCGTATAAGAAAGTTCGGAAAGTAATATTCGTGGAGGCGATCCCCAAGTCGGCTGCTGGCAAGGTTCTAAGGAGGCTTCTCAAGGACTCCCTGCATCTTGATGTTGCTGCTTCCAAATCTAATTCCAATACCAATCCCAGTTCAAGACTCTAGTAACTAGAGCGAGCAGCTTGGATCAAAATGGATTGAATGCATGTGTTATTGTGATTTTTTACTTTTGTGTGTGAGATATGTTGGTTGACCAGGGATTGGGATTGCTGGTAGTTGTATACTTATAGTACTATGCCATACCATACCACCATAATAACTCGTTATGGTGAGCATACGTGCAGTCGAACAATATAATACCATAATACCATAGGATGAGTGAAACGACATAAAAGACTATTGATTGATTCTTGTGGTGGGTGCATGCTTTTTCTGAAGGCATATACCATGCAGCTGCTAACTAAAATGGAACTTGAGGAGTTTCATAGCAACAAAAGGAGAACTCTGGAAGAGAGAATATTCCAGCAGCTAATGGAATGAGTTGCTGGCGTTGTGAATTGTGATGCAAGGACTATAAATAAATGAAGCAGTAGTACTCATTGTCTATGCAGGTTGATATGTTCAACTAAATAGTTAAACACCAACAAACAAAGCAACTGGACGTATCCATGGTCCCATACGCCTTGCCTGCTTAAATTAGGCAGGCATCTGTTTCCATCTATTCTCACATCTTCTCGAGAGAACTTGAAGAATGACAAAATCATTGAAAATAGAAAATGCAGGCAGGCGATGACTAACACAACATCCACATACGGAAGAGACATACGTGGTTATGGTGTGCTGATGAAAATAGGGTTGTACGAGCGTGTTTGGTTGCTTGTACGTTTTTCGGCCACTTTTCGACACATGGCCGAGCTGAGTCTGGTTGGGCGCGTGCAACTCTGTCCCATGTTGTGCAATCTGTTTGGTCGTCCAAAATGGTCTGATTTGTATTACGGTAACCATAGTCTCGTTGTTCGTGTTTCGGACTTTTTTGGTCTAGACTATTGCAAATACTACTACACGTGTTTGGTTGCACACATTTGGCTCAATGTGGTTTACTTTGCACCCATATGTGGTGAGCTTACCAGTTTAGTTCTATCACTCATGTCACTGCATGATTGTTCTTTTTTTTTTAAGTCATCGGGAGGGGAGGCCCCTACCTGAAGTTTTCATTAAGACGGTGGCCAGCACAAAAAGGCTCTAAAGGTTACAATCTAGAGGGAGATACAAACTAGTGATATATGATTGGGAGAGGCGTTTTGGCTCCCTGGTGCATATACTCCTGATATATGATATATGTTTCAAAATTAGAAAATTATGAAAACACTTCACAAAAATCTGAAAAAAAATTGGGCACAAAGATATACGAAATAACATTTTCTGCGGTCTTTGAAAAAAAAAATCTGTGCTTTGAAAAATGTATTTTAAATCTCATTTCGGCCACAGATTTTGTCTTTTTTGCACATACCATATAAAGTGTCATTTCCTTCCGAATTTTTTCACGGATGTTGAAAACTTGCATATGTTCGTGCCCAAATTCTTTTAGATTTGTTTGAAGTGTTTTCATATTTTTTTAATTTTGAAAACTATAACAGAGCATATGCACCCGGGTGCCAAAGTGAATTTCTGTATATGATTAGTCTTCTCTTTGACTACAAACTTGGAGTATTCACGAGCTGCCTCCTATGTCTCAAACCCTCTGTAGGGTTGTTATAACCATTCACTTGTTCATGGCATAACTGTAGATTCCTGAAAAGTCACACTGTACACCATATACCACTTCATCTTCAAAGACGGAACAAAAAAAATAAACAAGTAGGGCAAGCATCACAAGAACATAAGCATGCATAACCAAAAGTCATAAGTTCATCATAGCTACCATGGTGTCATCTTTACCACCACACCAGCTCATCTAGCTACTATCATGCCATCCAGTGGCGGATCTAGAACAAAATCGATGGGGGTGCCAAACTTAAAACTTCCCTATTATACTTGGCATTTAGCAACAATTAGTCCAAATACTAGCAGCATTTAGCAAAAAGTAGTACAAATATTAGTAGCTAAATAAATTTCTACTTTTTTTAGGGGGTGCCATGGCATCCATGGCACCCCCACTAGATACGCCCCTGATGCCATCCTACCACCATATCAAAAGTGGGTCCTCACCGCAAGTTTACCATCCGAGGGGTTAGTATATACCAGATAAAATATATACGAGTCTTGGCATCGGTCTTCATCAAGTCCTAACCACCATAAAATGTACATCATCCTCATTCATGCATGTATCAGCACGATCGTAAGCCTAACTAAACAACTCAGCCTCACTCATCTTTTACAACGGTAAGCGGCAAGACAAACAATGTGAACAATGCACCTTCAAAAACAATTTTTAGCATGCATCATGCGGTTAAATGTCATGATCTTCATTGCATGTTGTCATGTCCAAGGAGAATATTGGTACAAGGATGAGAACTACACCGTGTAGAACAAATGCTCGTACAACGCGGCAGTAAATCTCAACACACTACCAACAAACATGGATCACATCGAGAATCACAAGCATCTTATTTAGCATGCTACAAATGACCAAGATATCATTTGATTTACAACATCCTCACATAACATCATCAAAAAGACATGCAAAACCTATCATACTACCACATACGATCTGGTCTACCACATCCTCACAGAACATCATCAACATCAACAAAGAAGACATGTGAAACCTATCATATACCAAGCCGCCATCTGATCTACCACATCCTCACAAATATCATCAAGTACTACCTGTAGATCTTGTCGGATTTAACACATGCTCACACTTCTAAGTTATCATAGCTAGGTTTTGATTTTACTTTCAACTATTGGGCGAGCAGGGAGATGTAGAGATCAGCTCGGCGAAGACGGGGAAGAAGGCTTGCCGCTATCGACCAGCGTCGTCCAGAGAAGATGGTGTGGCTTATTGACTGATTGAAATAATTAGGCGACCGATTGACATTGCACAACCTCGATGATGCCCTACTCTGAATGGCATGTGTATGCTGGTGCTCATGTCGGTTGATCGTTCATTGCGCTCTGTCATGTCATGTCAGTTTGTTTGTAACTGTTTTCGTCCCACAGGTTTTCTCCTAATTAGCCGAGCACTTCTTTTTCACTTAATTAATAAAAATAATACTGTAAATGTTTTGCCTCTTATATTAAAGAAAAGACTTATAAGAGCATCCACAGCGCGGTGCTAAAGCAGCCGGCGCTAGGATCTATTTCCTGGCTGATCGCCAGTTACGGCGTAAGATCCTGGTCTGTTGGCGCTTAATTACCAGCATCGACGCAAAATAAGGCGTCTGACGCTTCGTTGTAATTTTGCCTGTTGTGTACAAATCGGACCGAATCAGTTAGAGCTTAAGCGCCTGCAATTGCCGGCATGCGTTGAACCTGTGGACTCTTATGTCCGACGCTAGGATTAGATTCCTTTCTTTGCTCTGTTCAAGCGTCTCTACTAGCGCTCAGCACTGTGGATGCTCTAAATAATCAGACAACAAAGGCGGATGAAACTATGGAGACACGTGGTACTACGCGCCTGCAATCCACAGAATTCGTTAGAATCAGGCCACCTAGACCTAGGTAGGTATCTTGACGGCTCCGCTTGACTAAATAATTCGCAAAAACAAAACCAAAAACGCTCAAAACGAGCCAAATGCCCAAAGCGGAGACGGATTTGGGCGGGCGGTCCCACACGTTGACAACACTGCTTGCTCACGAGTCCGAAGCCGCGAAGAACACCGTGAGAGAGGGAAGCCGAGCCGAGTGACGACCCACCCGTCCCCTCTGCTCTGCCCGCCTATTTAGCCATCGCCGCATCGTCCTCTCCTCCTCAATCACCATCCGGAGCGCGCGGACGCACACACGCCGAGAGCGAGCGAGGAGCCATGGCGCGCGTCTCCAATTCCAAGAAGCGGATGCTCCAAAGTAACCGCAAGAAGGAGGAGGTGGCCGCCGCCAACGCCCCGGAGAACGGCGACCGCCCCGTACGCGTCTACGCAGACGGCATCTTCGACCTCTTCCACTTCGGCCACGCCCGCGCCCTCGAGCAGGCCAAGCTCCTGTACGTCCCCATCCCTCCTCCCGCCAAAATCCATCGTACGCGTAGATCTAGGTCCCAATCCGTTTGGATCTGGGTTCCGCCTTCCGCGTCGTGCTGTGCCGTTCCAGGACGACATCTCGATCTCGACACCTAGTTTTTGCCCGCATCTGCCCTCTGTGATATGCTCATGTCGATCTGTCGCTGCTCGCAGGTTCCCCAACACGTACCTGCTGGTGGGATGCTGCAACGACGAGCTCACGCGGCGCTACAAGGGCAAGACCGTCATGAACCAGGAGGAGCGATACGAGTCCCTGCGCCACTGCAAGTGCGTAACCGCCAACCGCTTCCTCTTTTAATTACGAAAAAATGTTACTTTCTTCGTTCAGTTATTACGGGATGCAGACATATAGCAGTTACACATCACTTTCGGTTATCAAATTATACCAGTGCTAATCTAATCCCTAGAATGCCTCCAGTTATGCATTAGGCAGGGACATCCTTTCCTGTTATGCTCTTCATATGTTATGCACCATCAATACAATAGGATGATGATATTGTTTTGCAATAGCCATTCTTATACAGATACTTGACACATTTTGCTTAATTTTTTTTCTGTTTTAAGCCCGGTTGTCTATGATATTTAGCTTCAAAAGATGTTTTCTGCTCTGGGGAAGCGCTAACTATTTATTTGCTGTTTTAGGTGGGTTGATGAGGTCATTCCTGATGCTCCGTGGGTTCTCACTCCAGAATTCCTTGACAAGCATAAGATCGATTATGTTGCGCATGATTCTTTGCCGTAAGTAATACTCGAACAAGGGCTATTTGAAATACCCCTTTTCCCTCTCTCTAATCAGCTCTATTAACTATCTTTCTCTTGCTACTCATTGCAGTTATGCTGATACCAGCGGTGCTGCAAATGACGTCTATGAGTTTGTAAGTTTGCATCTCCACAGCTAGTATATATGTATATCGGTTAAAGGTGATATCTATACCATTGCTTACTTACTCTTATTGTAATATCAGGTTAAAAAGATTGGGAAATTCAAGGAAACAAAAAGAACTGACGGAGTATCGACATCAGACCTCATAATGAGGATAGTGAAGGACTACAACCAGTATGTCATGAGGAATTTAGCACGAGGATACTCAAGGAAAGAAATGGGTGTGAGCTATGTAAAGGTTAGCCACATGTCTGATGATGACTTAACTTTTTTTTGGGTGTGACAAGCAGAGTTTAGCACATGGCTTTTTTTTTTTTCAGAACAGTGTTGTTATATGTATGGTCTTCCAGGTAATAACTTGTGTTGGTTGTTTTGTTTTTAGGAGAAACAACTGCAAGTGAATATGAAGATAAATAAACTGCGGGAGACTGTGAAGGCACAACAAGAGAAGGTAGCCATCTGATTTGAATAATACTTGTCGGCATTACACATATGGATTGTTCCTCTCACATGCTATAGTATACTTTATCTGCATCTGGTGATTAGTTGTGCTGATCTCTTTGCCTGATGTGCAATCTGTGTGCTATGTAGTTGCAAACTGTGGCAAAAACGGCTGGGATAAACCACGAAGAGTGGCTGGCGAATGCGGATCGTTGGGTGGCCGGCTTCCTTGAGAAGTTTGAGGAGCACTGCCACGTCATGGTATATTATGCTTTCTGTAGAATCATCAGAATTGGAATTCCGTCGAAAAGAGATACTGATGCGTTTGTGATGGTTAACTCAGGAAACTGCCATCAAGGACCGGATACAGGAGAGGCTGGGGAGACAGGCGAGCAAAGGCATAGCTAGTGGCCTCATGCGGCAGCCGGTGGCGGCGGCTTGATGCTTTCAGACCCAAGTCAGGATGCGAACTGGAGTGGGGTGCCGACTGCCCTTGGTGGTGGTGACAACACAACACCGAGAAGTTGCTAGTGTGCTTGTGTCATGGAATGTGATGCTTGTACGAGTAAAGCGGTTGAGATTTAGCTGAGCAAGATCTTTGTAGTATTATTAATTTTTGTAAGGTGGAGGAGGATGTAATGTGTGCGTGGTTGTTGTTTACACGGTTTTGTACGCAAATGTCTATAGCAGAGAGATGCTTTCGTGTCGAGCGTCTGCCTCTGTAGAGAGTTTTGTTTATATATTATCTTTGATGATCTTTGTAGGGTGTACCTTCTGTAAGGATATGGATATTCGTTCATTTTTTATCAGAAACAGACACAATAAAAATTACAGATGTTTTCTGCAGTTTTGCAAATCAAGAATGTTGATGTTGAAAACGCTGCCTAGAGAATACTGACGTCTGCTGGGTGCTGACGGCCGAATGGTCACCCAGGGATCCCAATCCGGATACATCCTGGCCTCCGATTTCTGGCCACAGACGGCTGCGTCGAACAAAAACACTGGAAAAAGTCGGCCTCCCATCAGCGGCAGCAACGACAGCAAAAGAAAGAAGACTCTTGCTTCCGTCTTCTGCTCTGCTCGGCTGCAATCCCATTCATGGCAGCGATGATTGGGATTTCCGCTCTGCGCTGCCACCACCCGCTCCCTCCCACCTTCTTGGGCGCGGCCACGGCTCTCCCCCGCGCCACGTTGTCGTTGCCGCTGCCGTTGCAACAACTCTGCTCCTGCACGCCTCCAAGATGCCGATGCCAACGACGGAACCTTCCCCATTCTGCTCCCCGTGCCAAAGCAACAACAGCAGCGGCAGCTTCGTCGCTCCCATCAGGCGCCACCAGCTCCGCTGCCTTCATGGCATCGGCTCCCCAGAACAACAATGCCGCCCTCCGCCACCGCCTGATCGCCCCCAACTCCACCGCCGGCACCGGAAACACCGCCACCGCCCCTTCAGAAATCCTGCCCAGCGTGAGTCTTCTCTCTTTCGCTCTCCCTCAAGCTCAGACTCAACACGATAGCATTCATTCAACTAGTCTCTTGCTATATGCGTAGGTTCTTGAGATCGCGCACCTGGCGGTGTCGCTGGGCATCGTGCTAGCCACGGACAAGTACCTGAAGCAGGCGTTCGTCGCCGCCTCCATCAAGTTCCCCAGCGCCCTCTTCGGCATGTTCTGCATCTTCTCCGTGCTCGTCGTCCTCGACGTCGTCGCGCCGGCGCTCGCCAAGGGTTTCATGGACTTCTTCGAGCCCGCCACGCTCTTCATCCAGCGCTGGCTGCCGCTCTTCTACGTCCCCTCCCTCGTCGTCCTGCCGCTCGCCGTTAGGGACGTCCCTGCTGCCGCCGGCCTCAAGATCTGCCTCATCACATGTACGTATATCCATTGCGTGCTTCATCTCATTCGATCGATTCAGCAGCGAACTGGCGATGATGATCATTTTTCTTCATTTTTATGGATAGTCGGTGGCTGGTTTGCTTCGCTGATGGTGGCGGGATACACGGCGTTAACTGTGAGGAAGATCGTCAAGACGGAGCTCATCGCAGCGGAGCCGATGGGCAAGCCGTCTCCGTTCGCGACGTTGGAGTTCTGGGCGTGGGGTGCCCTCTTTGTCGCGTCGTTTGCGACGGCGTTCGTCAATCCCACCGCGCTTGGCAGCACGGCGAGGACATGCCTTCCGTTCCTGCTCGCATCCACTGTACTGGGATACATGGTTGGTTCTGGGTAATTGATTATGTCTTTCTGCTCATGCGCATTACACTTACAGTCAATGTACAGACAGAGTTTAGCACTTTAGCACTGTATTCTCATTTTACTGACACTAACAACATGTATGGGTGTTCTTCAGGTTACCATCTGGTGTTAAGAAAGTGTTGCATCCGATCATCAGCTGCGCGCTTTCTGCAAATTTGGCGGCAGTAGCATATGGGTACCTCTCCGGGTCCGGAGTTGATGCTGCGCTAGGTCTGGATTTTCACATATCAAACTCTGAATTTCTTTAGTTTCATAATGTTCCCTTTACAACCGCAACCATTGCGATGACTCATACTTCTCACGGAACAAGTGGTTGTCCAGGTGATTACCTGACAAAGGTGCCATCCAATCCTGGAGCTGGTGACGTCCTCATGGGTTTTCTTGGGTCTGTCATCCTATCATTTGCGTTCTCAATGTTCAAGCAGAGAAAGGTAATACTACTACCTAGTTTTATAACTTAGTTGTACTTTCTTATCGTGCAAGGTAATTAATTACCTCTGTTCTGCTATGTGGGTATATATGCCGTTTATCTAACGATTAACTTGTTCTGCTGTGGATTTCAGCTTGTGAAGAGGCACGCGGCAGAGATCTTCACATCGATCGCCGTTGCGTCAACCTTCTCTTTATACTCCACTGCTATCCTAGGACGCCTACTTGGGCTGGACCCGACATTGACGATATCGATACTACCAAGGTGTATAACTGTGGCGTTGGCGTTGAGCATAGTATCTTTCTTTGAAGGTAAACCTCCATCCTCTAGCTTTTGCGTGCGTGTGATCTGTTATTGCCCGAGCGCCGATTAGATCTTTCCTAAGACATGGTTCGCGGTGTACGCATGCAGGTGCGAATACTTCGGTGACCGCTGCCGTGGTTGTTCTTACGGGCCTGATCGGTGCAAACTTTGTGCAAGCGGCCATGGATAAGCTTGGCCTCAACGACCCCATCGCAAGAGGAATTGGAACTGCTTCCAGGTAAGTTGATGAACATTTCAGCTATGTCCTTGTTTTGCTCTGAAGTTTAAATATGATGGTATTTTGTGGGTGCAGTGCTCATGGTCTGGGAACAGCAGCGCTGTCAGCTAAGGAGCCTGAAGCGCTCCCTTTCTGCGCCATCGCCTATGCTCTCACTGGCATTTTCGGCTCCCTGATTTGCTCCTCTGCGGCCGTGAGGCAAAGCCTTGTCTTCATAGCAGGCTGACAACATCTTGTCACATGACATTTTTCTTTTTCCTTTTTCTGTTCATATAAAAAAATAAAAAAGGAAGCGCTCAAAGAACAAAAGTGTAAATCATTTTTTCTGTTCGCTAATGAAGAGTTTGCCTTGTATAGATCAATTATCGGTTTTGCTAATTCTCGGTCGACTGAGAATTAGCTTAATTCTCATTCATTGCAACTGAGAATTGATGACATCATGTGAATGAGAATTAAGTTAATTCGTATTCGACTGAGTTGCAAGTGGACTTGCAACTGATAATTGATGACATCATGTGAATGAGAATTAAGTTAATTCTTATTCGACTTGCAACTTCTCCGTACCATTTGATTTGCTTCATGATTCATTCATCAGTTGAAAGTCAACTTGCAACTGGGATTTGATGACATTTAAATAAGAATTAAGTTAATTCTCATTCGACTGAGACTTACAACTGCTCTGGACCATTTGATTTGTTTCATGCTTCGGGCTAATCATGAGTTGTAGCTTGACTTGCAACTGGAATTGATGACGTCATGTGAATGAGAATTAAATTAATTCTCATTCGACTGGGCGCTAGAGAGACCCATCAATTATTGTAACAACTCGATGGGTAACTCTGCGACTAAAAAAATAACGGGAAAGGCCTTGAAGGAACTCAAAACCGTTATTAATCCAGCGGCATGTAAAAAATTACTAAGAGCCGCCTAAAGAAATAATAAATTACAACAAAGGGCTAAAAAAAATACAAACATGACCCTGAAACACGGAGAAGAAACGAGATCCAGTCCATGCTCCTCTCCTGTCGATCCTCCAGGTCCGGGCGAACCATCCACTTGGGGCAGCGCTCACAAAAAGTCCCAGACCGAGATCGATGAAGATAAAACGCTTCCCGCATGGATTGGCTCCACTTGCCAAGGATAGCTTCGGCGCGACACATCCGGCGTTGTCGAGCTCCAACAGAAGACACAACTTTCAGAGCGCACACCACATCATGTACGCCGACTCACCGCCGAGCACGAAATCTACGAGAGCCACACCCTTCTTCCTCCCGCGTATTGCTACGACTGTACTGAGAGAGCACCAGTTCTCCTCGAATCTGAGCTCTGCACACGTATTGCAGGGGCGCCATCTCTCACCTTCGGCTCCACCCTTTGGAGCTCCGTGGGCGGCCACACCACCGCGAGAAGCAGCTTGCGAGTTTCGGTAGAACAAATCTCGACGGCATGATGCACGGAGGTAAACCCTAACGCTACGGGTAGCCCTTCTGGCCGCCGGGAAGAGGGGAGGCTAGGGAGCGGCGGACGAGTCTCAACTAGGGGAGGAAGGAGAGAGAGAGGGGAAGAGGAGAAATGAGGGTCGTAAATGTTTAACTCACTTGCTAGTTCTCGTGCGTATGAGAATTAACTAAATCTCAGTTCCCTCCCTAATCATTAGATTTACATCACGATTCATGTGATCTTTGAGCTACAACTGAGACCTTTTAAGTTACACATGGGTTACAACTCTATAGTCATTAGATTTGTATCATGATTCGTGTAATATGTGAGTTGCAACTATTTTTTTTCGTGTTACATATGGTTGCGATTTAGTGACAATTAGATTTGCATCGCGATGTGTGTGGCCTTTGAGTTACAATTCGATTGAAACTTTGATTATGAAATGACGTGAGCCAACTGAAATTTAGTTAAATGTCGGTCGCCTCAGCGCTAGGTGTATTTTTTTTTTTTTTTTGAAATTGGTGTAATGTTTAATTGCACACAGCAAACAAAGCAAAGACAGCGGTCAAGAAAAGTCCCCACTCTGCAATCCAAATCTCACTCTCGCCCACTCACTCCACACTAGCTCCCGTGAGCTCAAGGAAAGGAGGATCGATCGGGTAGGCCGGCGATGGGGAAGACGGTGGTGGGCTCCGCCTCCACGGTGGGAGGCTGGCCGTGCGGTATGAACCTCAACGTGGTGTTCCTGCTCTCCATGGTGGCCACCAACCTGCTCTCCCTCTACCACCTCTCCATCCGCGCCTCCCCAACCACGCCGCCGGTCCAATCCGGCTCCGACTACGACCAGCAGCAGCAACTCCTCCAGCAGCTCAACGCCATCCGCGCCACCGTCTCCCACCTCCGCTCAACCACCCCTCCGCCGCCCCCCGAGCTCGTCCTCTACTCCCGCCTCGCCCCCGTCGCATCCGCCTGCTCCGCGCATCCCGACCTCCTCCACCGCTTCATGTCCTATGTCCCCTTCACCGCCTGCCCCGACGACGTCCACACCCTCGCCGAGCCGCTCATACTCCGCGGCTGCCACCCCCTCCCCAGGCGCCGCTGCTTCTCCCCCACGCCGCCCGCCGCCGCCGGATCCGTCCAGCTCCCCACCGACCCCTTCGCGCCGCTCCCCGATTCCGCCGTCCGCTGGCCGACGACGGACGCGAAGAAATGCAGATCCTTCTCTTGCTTGCCCGCGTCGCTGGGGTTCGACGTGGCGCGGACGGAGGCTGCCAAGTTCCTCCGGGCGCGGGGCCCCCTCGACCTGACGGTGCCGCAGCTGCTGCGTCTGGCGTCGATGAGCCGCGCAGGGCCCATCCGGCTGGGTCTCGACGTGGGCGGCGGCACGGGGACGCTGGCGGCGCGGCTGAAGCTGGCCGCGAACGCGACGGTTCTGACGACGACCATGGACCTGGGCGCGCCCTACTCGGAGACCGCGGCGGCGCGCGGGGTGGTGCCGCTGCACGCGCCGCTGCAGCAGCGGTTCCCGGTTGGGGACGGGACGATGGACTTGGTGCGGGCGGGGCACGCCGTGAACCGGTGGATCCCGGAGGCGGCGCTGGAGTTCCTGTGGTACGACGCGGACCGTGTGCTGCGGCCCGGTGGGCTGCTGTGGGTGGACCACCTGTGGTGCCGGAAGGGCGACCTCGACGGCGTGTACGCCGCCATGCTGCGGAGGCTGGGGTACAAAACCATCAAGTGGGCCGTCGCCGACAAGACCAGCAGCGGCGCCAAGGACGAGCTCATCTACCTCACCGCGCTGCTGCAGAAGCCATCGTAGCCAGGCTGCAGATTTTTTTTCGAGTAATAAGTTATGGAAAAAAATAGCATGCTATTTCGGCGCTAATAGCTCTATAACATATCGGGAGAGTCTATGCTATGTTTTACAACTTTTGCTTGCTATGGCGCTATTTACGAAAATAGCACCCTATATTGATCTAAAAGGTCATAGCGTTATAGCACGCTATTAGTTTCTAGCCTATCGACTCAAATGATCGATGTTTCCACTTAGTAAGAAGAAGAAGCTGCTACCTATTTGTAGTGGTGACGAACCGTAATCTGTTGGATCATCTTCTAAATTAGAAGGTGACATCGGTAATGTTCAGATTATGAATAAATAATATTAAGTGTTGCTTTGTGGGCTAGTAAAAATATGGTGAACAATTTTTATGTGGTTATGCATATATTATTCTAACATTTTTGGACTATTTTTTATTTTTGTTGAAATTCTTTATTTTTGAGCTATACATATTATTATTATTTTAAAGGCTATTTGAATGCTATAACTTGTATAGCATGTCGCCGCTATTTCCTATAGCACGCTATTTTTTAGCGGTAATAACCCAACCGATTCACAGGCTGATGATGGTGAAACTAGATTTTTTGGACTGTGGTCTTTTGTTTTGTTATTGGTAATGGTCAACAAATGGGCGATGCTAATCTTCGCACCTGCTAGCATGGATCTTCGCTAGCGCCTGTCTTCTCCAGCGAGTGCGCCTCCCGTAACCACCGCCGTCCACCCCGCACGGGGTTGGCGTGATGCCTCGCCCATGACCCCAAAACAGGTCTCGCCAGCGAGCGCCACCCCGACCGTTAAGTCCATTGCTCGCATCCGCTCGCTCTAATCTCCACGACGTCTTCCCGTCGTGTGTCCCTACCGGTCACGGCGACGTTGTCGGCGCCATCTCAGGCTGGTTGAGGGTGGAGGGTGGGGTTGGGGGTAGGGCAAAGGAGTGGAACGAGACGCGTGAGTCGTGCGATGCTTCGCACACGCGTAACGGAGCATTCCAGACAACAAACATGGTTTGTGTAAAACCCTTGACAGGGTTGGAACCTCTTTGGGCCTTTTTGGTTCACAAGAATTCAAAAGTAAAGGAATAGGCAAAATGTAGGAATAGAATGTCATTACATGTGAAATCCTAAATGAACTAAAAACGCAAGAATCAATCACCAGTTGTTTGGTGGCACCATAGGAGAAACGTAGGAATTTTCTATAAGGTTGTGTACAACAGTAGAAGTCACAATCGTAATGGACACATAGAAATTAATTTTTCCAAGAGGTCTAACCTCTTACTAAAAATCACATACACGATGCTCTCCAACGAGGCATCATTCCCCGCATAACATCGACATCTGCAGCTAACAAACAACAGTCAACTGGAATCTTAGAAGTTGTTCGTGGCGGCAAAATAAGCTGAACAGCCCTGTTCTGCTACTCCTACCTTCCCCAGCGGTCGTAGAACCTATCTAGGCCAACTAGGCACAATGCAGTGCGGACAACTAGCACGCCACGTAACAAAGCTCCAGGAAGCTTTTTTTTTTTGAGGAAAGGATCCGATCCATATATTCAGAAAACTCGGTACAAACTACAAACAGGTCCAGCAAAGAAAGAAAATTACAGAAAGACCCTGTAATTTGCACAGAGCACCCTGAGCCATCTGAAAGGAATACAATCGGATCCACCACCGCGCTCCCTGAAACTAGCCACCGCCGGAGCCGCCGTACCGCCATTCGTGAGGAAGAGAGCACCTCCACTTCATGTAGTCGACCGCAGAACCGCCCGCCGCCACGCGACGAAGACCCAAAACGATGAACGAATTCGGCCATAGCACCATCTTCCCCAGTCCACCCAACTTCTTGCCGGCTCGGCACCAGCTAGACCATCCACCAGCATCACCCCATCTCCACTCGGCCGCTCCCCTCGCCACCACGGCCGGCCAGAGCAACAGCAACGAGGAAGACCACCGCAAACCACAGCAAACACAGGAACAAAGGATAGAACAACGGCGCTCGGTACCTGATGTAGAGGACCTCCTGCATGGAGCTCGAGCAAACATCAAGACCTCACACTCCGGCGACGTGTTCCCCTCGCCGCCAAGATAGCCGCTGCGCTCCAGCTTCTGTACTCCCTTCCTTTCCTCCCCCTCGCCACCGAGGCCGGCCAGGAGAAGAAGAAAGCAGCACAGAAGTTGGAAACGGCGACGCTTATTGAAGAGAGACGCCATCGATCCGCCTCCACACCTCCTCCACCTTGGAGACTTGACGAAGCACAGGTCGATGGCGAGCTCAACGCCGCGCCCGAGCGTCGGAGCTGCAGCCCTCCGAGGAAGAAAGAACGGGACATACGCCACGGGAAGCAAAGCAAGACAAAGACCTAAACTACCTACATACAAGACGGGCCGGCACCCGGGATCATCTCTACACCAGCCGGCGCAAGCGCCGCCGGCGAGAGAGGCCGGATCTGGGAGGAGACGCCGGCGGACTCTCAAGGGCGGAGGAGGACGAGGAGACGAGGAGAGGGGAAAGGCCCCACCCCCAATGTTCTTGTAAACAAAGCTCCAGGAAGCTTTTATCAGAACACTCCACTAGTTGGGACGCCTCCTCGTAAGTCAGGTGCATACCAATCACTGCGCCTGATAGCTGATATTGTGCGATTTCATTATGGGAAGACTCGAGAAGAATACGATAAGCCATTATCGTGTCACCAAACCGGAACATTAACACCCTCAAAAGTGTGAACTTTAAAGATAATTCCTCCTCCCATTTCAGCCTCGAGAAGAATACGATAAGCCATTATCGTGTCACCAAACCGGAACATTAACACCCTCAAAAGTGTGAACTTTAAAGATAATTCCTCCTCCCATTTCAGCCTACCTACTTACTTGTTACTAGTTTATAACCTTCTGTAGCTAATTATGTCTTGCCATATATATTGTTCTCACCTAATTGCATATCTAAAGAACTGTATAATGGTTGATCCTATAAATTGTTAACAAAAATATTGTAATCGCTTATTTAACCCCTCGAGTCGAAACTCTTTGATCTCTTGACAGTGGCTACAGACTATACAAACATTATCATGAATGAAATTTATAAGGCCATTGCTATTGGTCGTCAAACTTATTTCGCACGCAAACACAATTAATAATACATTTACCACACTAACATGAGTGTACCCAGGCGAAGCACATCCCAGTTTGAGCAACATCGGCACAAGTAGCATGAAGATCTCTTAGAACAAGTAGAAGCGTGATGATTTTCAACTCACAAGGATACCCAGCTTGGCTTCATCTCAGTCGGTCAATGATGAAGGATTATTCTCGGCGTCTCACTGTGGCGCCCCGACCCGACTGCTATACAGTGATACTGTGTCTCCGGTTATCCGATACCAGCAGGCACACTATCAGAGCATAATAGAGAGATCAAGACTTGTGGAACAACTGGCACATCACAGACTCTACGACACAAATCATTATAGTTCAACTCTTATAATAGAGAAAGATAGCAAATGACAACCAGATGTCACAGACCCAACATTACAACAAGCGGAAGCAAATTAAGTTGTTCTAAACAACAAGATCCAGATTATGGCCTAAGAGGCCTACAAATAAACATCCAGCGCCAGCTGTTCCGGGATGTCCCAAGCTGCCACCTGGGAACCCCAGACTACTCGTCGACGTCCACAAAGAACCCACCTTCGAGGTCGGTGAAGTCCTCCTCTGAAACAAAACAAACGACGTTGAGTTCGACGAACTCGCAAGATTATAAATAGAGCTTTAGCTCGATGTAGCTTTCAAAGTTATATGGCTGTTTTGCATAAAGCTGATTTTATTTATGAAAAACATAACTCAAAGGCATCGTCTAATCAGAATACTTTTAAAAGAGGTAAGGAGTAACTCTCTCTTTCATCACCTTACCCATCATCAACCATCATCAACCATTATACCTGTTCATCAAAGGCACCTCCGCGAATCACCCTCGAGGAAGCTCACCTTACAATTTTGAGTGGTACCTCTAGTACCCAGTTTTTAATCATTCCGTTAAAGTTATTCTATGATCTCTGAATCCGTCACCAAGTCGTCCATAACCGCGGACACGGCTTTTCGAAAAGATTTATCCCTGCAGGGGTGTACAATGTGAAAGTCGCCAGGTTCCCGAGGGACCTCCCAGCTTCTTATCCATGCGTACCGTCCGGCCCATTGCCTAGCTCTTAGCTCTCTTCCGGGGAAAGCCGGCTGGGTGGGAGCGGCTACGACCTTTACCTTGCTTAAGACTAACCCAGAATCATCAGTGGCGGTAGGACAAGAGGTACCTTCTCGCACCCTGTCCCGCGGCCACTTATTTTCCTGACACAACCATCCTCATCTCAGTCTTGGCCACCATCTTCAACGCATGCGCAAATGGAAAGCCAAACTAGAGGACCCTCGGCTAGTCCGCCACAAGTTAGTCGGTCGACGAGGTTCCATATGCCCACGCATGGTTGCACGCTCAACTTGGCTCGTAGGTGAGAACTCGCACTTAGGCGGCGAGAACGAGACAACCCACCACATCCCATGTGGCCTCTCATCCCCACCTTTAAGCATTTTATTATCCGTCACCATAATTTCTCCACCATCATCTGAACACTTCAACAACCTGTTTCCAACATGAAGTATCCATCGGACGGCTAAGCATTTAACTAAGCATGGCTAAGCATCAACATTGCATAGTTAAGTATTTCAGGCCAACAGTACAATCCTATGGATAATAGGAGGGGAAACAGGTAATTGGCATCGGAATCTTAATGCAACTATAGGATACTCTAATCCAAGCAAATTGACATTTGGAACCGCATGCAATATTATAGTGGAGAAAATATTTGCGGATAATAGGATAAGATATGCTCAGAGGGGGGATTACGCTTGCCTTGTTGAGCGGAGGAGTCAAACTGCTCGTCGGAGTAATGATGCTCAACTCCGAACTCGTGATCTACCGTAGAGCAAACAACACCGGAAAGCAAGAACAACAATCAACACATGGCAATTATGCAATGCATACAGAAATGATGATATGACATTTTAATGCAACTAGGGGATCATAGACATGATCATCAAGTTAAATGGGGTCCCGAAGTGTAATTAGGAGTTATTCGGTTAACCACCCATATTTATCTTAATGTCCAACATGTTGTTCTAGGTATGACCAGTATCACAAAATGATTGTACATGCATGAGAATGATGTTTTCTGTTAGTATTTAACTTGCTGAACATTGTGATATGTTGTTTGCAACTTTCGGAGCACATATGAATATTTGGTAAGTATTTCAAATTGCTATTTGAATTTGTCATTTTAGGGAAATGCAATTACCAATGATATTAAAAGTTCATTATTGTGTAGAACTGCTTGAGAACAATTAGTATATGTTTCTCGGAACATTTTGAGGTAGTTCACCTTTCTCGGAGTATTTTGGTAGAACGAACACAATTTCTGATGTCCCGACAATAAGTTATTGCATTATGAATTTCCTTTTTGATATTCCCCTTTTAATTAGTTATTTTAAACAACAACATAATTCGTTATCCAACTTCGGAAGAAATAGGTGAAAAAGGAAATATTATCTGGCACTGACCAATTTCGGATTATCCGGATTTTCCCAACTCGGAATATCCGATTGCCCCAAAGGTCTGAGAATTCTGCTAAGGACTAAAATCCACACGCACTGGACCGTTTCGGAATATCCGACTTCTCCATTATCGGATTATCCGACGGGGCAGAGAGAGAGCGGCCGCGCACGGCGACCTGCGGGCGCCGGCGAAACACGGCGGGGGAGGGAGGAACGGAGGGCAAGGGGAGGCCAGCGGCTCACCAGTCACTCGGGGATGCGCTCGGCGGAGGCGGAGAGGGACGGAGGCGGAGCCGCGGCGGTGGCCGGCGAGGGAGCGGGCGGCACGGTCAATGTATAGCCTCCCCGGTCGATTCCTTTGGCAGGGAGGCGGAGCAAGGCACGGCGGAGATGGTGGTGGTCGGCGATTTGCTCGGGAGCTCCTCAAACACCGGCGACGAGCACGGCGAGCATGGCGGCCATGGCGGCTCGCGGGAGCTCAGGGAAAGAGAGAAAAAGGGGAGCGGGGCAGGTGGGGATGGGGAGCAGAGGCTCGTGGGCGTGCGCTCTTCCTCTCCTTGCAGGGAAAGGACGGAGAAGAGGGGGCCCGGCGCGGCATCGACGCGGCGGTGCGGCGCGAGCGCAGCGCGCTCGGTCGCTACAGAGAAGGGGAAGGTGATTTTGCAAAGAAGTCCATGGAGGTTTTAAAATCATCACGAACAGGTCCTCCCCAGTCCTGTGTGCACTGTTTTCGAATTAAAAGGGCAACTTAAACACCTCCAAAAATTATGCCAATTTTTGTGGAGTCTCTTTATATTAATATTAGGTTCGCCTAATTTTTACAGATTATTTGAAAATCATTTGATAGGAAAACAAAATAGGAATGGCTTATAGGCATTTTTGAGAATTTCCAAAATAATACTCTTTTAGAATTTTTGAAGCAAGTCAAAATATTGATTTGAGCTATTGGAACTTCCTGGACAATTATGAGATGTCAAAGTGATTTTGTTTTGCAAGTTTGTGTGCCTTCATTAATTTGAAATTGGTTGAAGCAAATTTGGCAATTTGGTTTTTAGATGTTGCCAACATCCACAATTCCCTAGCAACAACCACAATTCCCTAGCAACAATTCCCTAGCACAACCTTGATGCATGGATGCCATGATGCAATGCAACACAAAAGCGAAAATTTTACACAGGTTTTTCAGGTTCTTAACTTCGGGCTGTTACAACTCTACCCTCCTTACAGGAATCTCGTCCCGAGATTTTAGAGTAGGAAAGAGGGAAAGGTTACGACGGTCTTCAACGGTCTTCTCGGTGCAGATTGATTCAGCACATCCTGAAGATCTTCATCGGCCTCACTTCGAGTTCATCATCCACGTACACCATAGGGAAGAAGGAAACTTTTCCGGAAAGATGGATCTTGGTGAAGGTACAACGACCGAGTACCTCCTGGTAGCACTTAGGATGAGACCTCCAGCATCCCTTGATTTGACAGTTAGGAGACACATTCGTTTGACGGGAGATTGATAAGGAGTTTCCAGTTGGTAGACAACTGTTTCTAAACGATTCGGAATATGAACTTTGCACAAGGCCTTGAATTTCTGAGGGAGAGTGTTAAAACGAGATTCCAACAGATGAAGAGGCAACTTCTACCAACCAGCTTGAGTAGAACTTCCCTCACGGAGGAGCATTTCAACCCACGGGAGAAGGATCATGAGGAGGGACCGAGAAAACTTTAGGAACTCCGGGAACGTTAGAATCAGGAACACTTCTTGATTTTTCTAGACATCGGGAACAAGCTTCTTGAGGATCACCAACTATCGTTTCTGATTGAGATTTAGATCTGGTCAGGTGTAGAGATACTTCGGGGTCAACATGGATGAATAGGAAGTCTTTACACGGGATACCAACAGATTACAGGGGCTAGGAACCCCAAGAGTTGGACTAGAATGTCAAACTCCAACGGAGGAACGAGATGGCGGAACTCGTGTATTATCACTTGTCAGAGGGCATCAGCACCTACTGGAATTACTCGCGACAATACACCATTGAGTTTCTGCTGGGGAAACACCAACGAAGACGAAAGAAGTTCTCAGACTTCCTCTCTTTCTGGAACAAATCAATCAGTGGCTTGGATGCAATGACGAGAATTCCCGAGGGATGGAGGTAACAACGCACCATTCCGAGAATATTCCACACATGCATGGTCGAGTTGAAATGATTTCGAGGAAACCAGACAATTCACTCAGATTCACGGCGACATCTTTCAGCAATTGTACGTGAACCAAGGAAAAGTCACTTCTAACTCCAGAACACATACCTTGTGACGACACAAAGTTAGTTCAAACAATTTTCCAATGCTAACGCCCAATATTCAATGTAAATCTCCTCAAACATGGAGAGAATAAGAATGTAGTTGATGGGCTCAACAACAAACTTATCCAGGTACTCCAAGCCGGTAGACTCATATTTCACCAGAACGAGGCATAAGTATTGGTCAGACTAACACATTCAGATAGGTTGGTCTGAGTTTGATTTGACGATAGCCCAATTAAAATCAAAAGATTTGGAGGTTAGCATTTCCACCAAGGAAATACCACTTTGCTTCGGCACGAACAGAATAGACATCCCTTTACAAAGGAACTATGTCGGGATGGAGCTCTTGTCCTTTTAACTCTCCAAGTCGTTTAAGCTCAACCGAATAATTCAGGACATCCAGCACGATTTTCTTGGAGAAGGGAGTTGTTCAGAGAACCAGCTTACTCATAAGCTCAACATCACGGTCAGGTGACAACCTGGCGATACTTCTGGAAGACCTCCCGAATATCACGATCCACATATAGGATATCACGACATACTGGTGGATCTCGAGTTCAAGAGAGGATCATGCCTTTCAAGGCACAACGAGGTGGTCTTGGGAGCTTCGGCACCACCTAGCTCTTTGACCGAGGAAGGGCACCAGAGAAAACGAACTTGGGAACACAGTTAAACTCAACTTATTGATCGGCTAACCAATCATGCTAAGGAGGGCAATAAATGTCCTTGGATTTCAGCGCAGTAAGAACTGCTAAGAATATCCGATAGTTACATTATTACTCATGTCTTATCCTTCTCGAGTAACAAGTCACTCGGAACACGGAGAGTAACAAAGTGTACGAGCATCACTTCATCAAGAGGATCATGATACTTAGCTCGATACCCTGATATCAAAGAGTGTGACACTCTAAGATGGAGCAGAACCAAAAGCTAGACAAGCCCCTTATTCCGCAGATTTAAGTTACTTTGACCTGGTCCGAGAAGTGGGCGAGGTACGGGAGTTTGTTTCTCCTAACAAGACTAAGTGGAAAGTCTTGACGGATCAAGGGAGTGACTTGCATCGGAACATACCAACGCACGATAAAACTTTACTGTCAACAGACAGACAAAGGTCGGAAAACAGATCAGAGTACGAAACATGCTCAGGAGAAATCCTAAGATGTTGAAGAGACACCGGTTATTACTCAATTGTGATAACCATGCCCAAAAAGGAGAGATGCAGCAGAGTCATGAACATAGATGGGGGTTCACGAAGAGAAATCTGATCGTAACCCAGATGGTTTCAAGACAGAACTTAGAACGAGGCTAAGGGAGAGCTGAAGTTACATAGCCAGCTGAGGGGTGGTAAAGGGTTGGACATTACCTCGCTGACCACATAAAGGACTTGGGTTAAAGGTCAGCTTCATGTGCCGAGGATCATAAATAGCATAACGATCATATGGGTAACAACCCACACAATTCATCATACCAGACTCACAGCACAATCCGGGACCTTCGGTTCAAGACCTTGCGTTAAAATCCAACAAAGGAGCAAAAGATTAGACTCGGTCGAAACATCTGAGTTGATTTCGGATTACAACGCAGCGGGAGCAACTGGACACATAACACTAACGGTCAAACCCACCCACGTTTCTCCTAATTTTGAAGTAACAGACGAGAAGCAAAACTTTTAACTCAAATCGAGGTAAGATTGCTCCGAGATTAGAGGGTAACCAGATAAGGAGTAAAAAGAATCCTAAGATGGTTTTCACAACTCATTTTTAGGTTAAAATATTTTCACAAACACTAGACTCAACATCGACCAGTAGAAGGGTTTCCTACAGGCAGTACTGCTCTGATACCAACTTGTGGCGCCCCGACCCGACTGCTATACAGTGATACTGTGTCTCCGGTTATCCGATACCAGCAGGCACACTATCAAGCATAATAGAGAGATCAAGACTTGTGGAACAACTGGCACATCACAGACTCTACGACACAAATCATTATAGTTCAACTCTTATAATAGAGAAAGATAGCAAATGACAACCAGATGTCACAGACCCAACATTACAACAAGCGGAAGCAAATTAAGTTGTTCTAAACAACAAGATCCAATTATGGCCTAAGAGGCCTACAAATAAACATCCAGCGCCAGCTGTTCCAGGATGTCCCAAGCTGCCACCTGGGAACCCCAGACTACTCGTCGACGTCCACAAAGAACCCACCTTCGAGGTCGGTGAAGTCCTCCTCTGAAACAAAACAAACGACGTTGAGTTCGACGAACTCGCAAGATTATAAATAGAGCTTTAGCTCGATGAAGCTTTCAAAGTTATATGGCTGTTTTGCATAAAGCTGATTTTATTTATGAAAAACATAACTCAAAGGCATCGTCTAATCAGAATACTTTTAAAAGAGGTAAGGAGTAACTCTCTCTTTCATCACCTTACCCATCATCAACCATCATCAACCATTGTACCTGTTCATCAAAGGCACCTCCCCGAATCACCCTCGAGGAAGCTCACCTTACAATCTTGAGTGGTACCTCTAGTACCCAGTTTTTAATCATTCCGTTAAATTTATTCTATGATCTCTGAATCCGTCACCAAGTCATCCATAACCGCGGACACGGCTTTTCGAAAAGATTTATCCCTGCAGGGGTGTACAATGTGAAAGTCGCCAGGTTCCCGAGGGACCTCCCAGCTTCTTATCCATGTGTACCATCCGGCCCATTGCCTAGCTCTTAGCTCTCTTCCGGGGAAAGCCGGCTGGGTGGGAGCGGCTACGACCTTTACCTTGCTTAAGACTAACCCAGGATCATCAGTGGCGGTAGGACAAGAGGTACCTTCTCGCACCCTGTCCCGCGGCCACTTATTTTCCTGACACAACCATCCTCATCTCAGTCTTGGCCACCATCTTCAACGCACGCGCAAATGGAAAGCCAAACTAGAGGACCCTCGGCTAGTCCGCCACAAGTTAGTCGGTCGACGAGGTTCCATATGCCCACGCATGGTTGCACGCTCAACTTGGCTCGTAGGCGAGAACTCGCACTTTGGCGGCGAGAACGAGACAACCCACCACATCCCATGTGGCCTCTCATCCCCACCTTTAAGCATTTTATTATCCGTCACCACAATTTCTCCACCATCATCTGAACACTTCAACAACCTGTTTCCAACATGAAGTATCCATCGGACGGCTAAGCATTTAACTAAGCATGGCTAAGCATCAACATTGCATAGTTAATTATTTCAGGCCAACAGTACAATCATATGGATAATAGGAGGGGAAACAGGTAATTGGCATCAGAATCTTAATGCAACTATAGGATACTCTAATCCAAGCAAATTGACATTTGGAACCGCATGCAATATTATAGTGGAGAAAATATTTGCGGAAAATAGGATAAGATATGCTCAGAGGGGGGATTACGCTTGCCTTGTTGAGCGGAGGAGTCAAACTGCTCGTCGGAGTAATGATGCTCAACTCCGAACTCGTGATCTACCGTAGAGCAAACAACACCGGAAAGCAAGAACAACAATCAACACATGGCAATTGTGCAATGCATACAGAAATGATGATATGGCATTTTAATGCAACTAGGGGATCCTAGACATGATCATCAAGTTAAATGGGGTCCCGAAGTGTAATTAGGAGTTATTCGGTTAACCACCCATATTTATCTTAATGTCCAACATGTTGTTCTAGGTATGACCAGTATCACAAAATGATTGTACATGCATGAGAATGATGTTTTCTGTTAGTATTTAACTTGCTGAACATTGTGATATGTTGTTTGCAACTTTCGGAGCACATATGAATATTTGGTAAGTATTTCAAATTGCTATTTGAATTTGTCATTTTAGGGAAATGCAATTACCAATGATATTAAAAGTTCATTATTGTGTAGAACTGCTTGAGAACAATTAGTATATGTTTCTCGGAACATTTTGAGGTAGTTCACCTTTCTCGGAGTATTTTGGTAGAACGAACACAATTTCTGATGTCCCGACAATAAGTTATTGCATTATGAATTTCCTTTTTGATATTCCCCTTTTAATTAGTTATTTTAAACAACAACATAATTCGTTATCCAACTTCGGAAGAAATAGGTGAAAAAGGAAATATTATCTGGCACTGACCAATTTCGGATTATCCGGATTTTCCCAACTCGGAATATCCGATTGCCCCAAAGGTCTGAGAATTCTGCTAAGGACTAAAATCCACACGCACTGGACCGTTTCGGAATATCCGACTTCTCCATTATCGGATTATCCGACGGGGCAGAGAGAGAGCGGCCGCGCACGGCGACCTGCGGGCGCCGGCGAAACACGGCGGGGGAGGGAGGAACGGAGGGCAAGGGGAGGCCAGCGGCTCACCAGTCACTCGGGGATGCGCTCGGCGGAGGCGGAGAGGGACGGAGGCGGAGCCGCGGCGGTGGCCGGCGAGGGAGCGGGCGGCACGGTCAATGTATAGCCTCCCCGGTCGATTCCTTTGGCAGGGAGGCGGAGCAAGGCACGGCGGAGATGGTGGTGGTCGGCGATTTGCTCGGGAGCTCCTCAAACACCGGCGACGAGCACGGCGAGCATGGCGGCCATGGCGGCTCGCGGGAGCTCAGGGAAAGAGAGAAAAAGGGGAGCGGGGCAGGTGGGGATGGGGAGCAGAGGCTCGTGGGCGTGCGCTCTTCCTCTCCTTGCAGGGAAAGGACGGAGAAGAGGGGGCCCGGCGCGGCATCGACGCGGCGGTGCGGCGCGAGCGCAGCGCGCTCGGTCGCTACAGAGAAGGGGAAGGTGATTTTGCAAAGAAGTCCATGGAGGTTTTAAAATCATCACGAACAGGTCCTCCCCAGTCCTGTGTGCACTGTTTTCGAATTAAAAGGGCAACTTAAACACCTCCAAAAATTATGCCAATTTTTGTGGAGTCTCTTTATATTAATATTAGGTTCCCCTAATTTTTACAGATTATTTGAAAATCATTTGATAGGAAAACAAAATAGGAATGGCTTATAGGCATTTTGAGAATTTCCAAAATAATACTCTTTTAGAATTTTTGAAGCAAGTCAAAATATTGATTTGAGCTCTTGGAACTTCCTGGACAATTATGAGATGTCAAAGTGATTTTGTTTTGCAAGTTTGTGTGCCTTCATTAATTTGAAATTGGTTGAAGCAAATTTGGCAATTTGGTTTTTAGATGTTGCCAACATCCACAATTCCCTAGCAACAACCACAATTCCCTAGCAACAATTCCCTAGCACAACCTTGATGCATGGATGCCATGATGCAATGCAACACAAAAGCGAAAATTTTACACAGGTTTTTCAGGTTCTTAACTTCGGGCTGTTACACTCACCATCAGTATATTTCATTCTACTCTCTAGCTCGTGTTGTATCTCCTTTGTCATATGTTCACCGGCGTTATTGTCTGATGTCAAATGCACTACTTTGAGTTTTGCAAGGTTTTCCACACCAAAAAGACCCTCAAGCATGCTGAACCTCACCTCAAGCCTTTCCTGCTCTGGCATGGCATTTTTTGGAAAGCTCAGTAATGGCAAGAGAGGAGCAGAGAAGCGAAGAAGCTTAAGAGCCTTAAATCCTGTATCTGGAACTTTGATTTCCCCGTTGGAGAATAGCTTGTTTTTTGCAAGAATTCTCAATGTTTGTGTATCACGTTCTTTTGCTCTAAATGAAAACGTGAGAGAGATCAATGCCTCTAGTTCACTGAGGCTCTTCAAAGTATCTGTCCGGAGTGCTGTTACTGAAAGGGTTAATTTGTTGAGAGCACCGAGTTGGTCAATCCAACTGGGGAGCATAAGCATCTTGCCTGACAGCTCAAGGGCAACAAGGAATTTGGGTGGGGCTGACAGATTATGCAGTGATCCTATAAAATCAGATGACTCGTCATGAATTACAAGTGTGTGTAGAGAGTAACCACCAAGGTACTCGATAGAGGAGCTTAAATCCTGGAAGCTCACATTGTCCCCAATGGTTTTGAGCTTGTAGATGACAAGCTTCCTCAGCTCAGTCAAATGATGAAAGTCCGCTAATCCAGCAAGGATCTCAATCCCTGACAGTATGCAGGGCCTTCATTTTCTTTTTCTTACTTAACTCTTCAGGAAGCTTCAATGCCCTCCGTGTTCTTTTGTCTCCACCAAGTATGTTAACTAGCAGTTCGAGGTGGCATACAGTTTTAGGTAACTCAACAACATTCGTCTCTCTGATGTCCAGAGTCTCTAGGTTCTTGAGCTTTCCTATTGATTGGGGGAGCTGTTTAGTGTCAGTTCTGCGGAGGCTGAGATACTTGAGAAGAAGCATTTTGCATATTTCCTTTGTGTGGTGCCTTTTGAAACCTGTGCAGCCTTCAAGATCCAGAACCTGTACAATTCCAATCTTGAACGAATGGGAAGGCAGTTGATTCAAGCTTCCAAACATGGTTAGTGACCGAACATGAGACAAGTTCATCTTCTCTGTATCCTTTGCACGTTTGCAATCACTGCCTTGGAGGGATAGCCGACGGACCTTACTGCTAGGTGGCGGCATGAGCCAGTTACCACCAACCACGGTGATGAAATTCTCCTCACTTGCCTTCGCTACAATGTGTTCAAGAACCATGTCATGAACTATGCATTTCTTCACCTTCAAATTGCTGTTGTGCTCCACTGGTTGGATAATTTTCCTTCGTATAAGATGATTGAAATATGTCTCTGCAACATCCTCCACACTAAGCCCCTGCTTCTCAACAACAAAACCTTCCGCTATCCACCGCCTTGTCAAACGCTTCCTGCTGATCCTGTGTCCCTTAGAAAATATGCTCAAATATAGCGAGCAAGTCTTGATTTCAGCAGGCATGTCGTTGTAGCAAAAACTTATAATTTTGCCCAGTTCCTCTTGGGTAAGGTCTTTCTCGCCATCCTTCCAGTGATCTTTCCCTGACTCTGGAAATAGGGAACTGCAAATCTTCAGCCAATCATCCCGTGATTTGCGTGGGTTGCAGGCCGCATAACCAGCCATGGTAACTATGGCCAGTGGAAGTCCTCCGCACATCTTCCAGACTTCCTCCGGAACTGTAACATCATTGTGACCTTTGGTTTTGAGAGAGAGAGAGAGAGAGAGAGCTTGATTAGATAGATAACTCAGTTGGTTTGTTGACATCAAGGATGCCAAGGATCTCGTGAACAAAAAGGAAAAGCTATGAATTAACTGACCTTCTACTCTCTTAGATGTTGTAGAAACAGCTTGAGACCGTCTGATAACATCTTGTCTTCCTTTGGATTCAAAGAAGGCTTGCTTAAATAACTTCTCAGATTCCTTGACACCAAGAGGAATAACTTTATGAGTATGGTCACCTCCTTCTCCTCTACGAGTTGTAGCAACAGCTTGAAAGCGTGTAGTTACTATAATTCTGCTGCGTTTCTCACTTGGAGGCAGGGCCTTTTTTATTTGGTCCCACGTTGTTGCAGACCATACATCATCAACTAAGACCAAGTAACTGCAAGGAAATGAAATTAAAAGTGGAAGCAGAAAGTGATCAGTGACCAATAAGGCTTCAGTGCGCAGGACGTACCTGTTCTTCGTGAACTGCTTCTCGAGGTCTTTCTTCAGTAGATCTAGCAACGCGCCATCAGGCGTTTCTGAGGTGTTGGCGCTACAGCATTTGGCCATGATGGCTGACGTGCCTTGCCCGACGCGACTCAGTATGCCATTATCGTCTTGCTGTTTGTGGCTGTTTGACTGTGGCATGACTTGATTCTTGATGTTCGTGAGGACTGTGTTGATGTCGGAGCTCTGAGACACTGTGACCACTGCACTGTGGTCGAATTGGTCCATAAATTTCCTATACAAGGCGTTGGCGATGGTGGTTTTCCCCACACCTCCAAACCCGACAATGTACAGCACGCCGGAGCTGTTATCTTCGTTGGTCACCCACTCCTCAAGCTCCCCCATGTAATCCTCCACTCCCACGGGGTCCTTCATGGCGACAAGCTGAAGGTTGGAGTCCTGGTTGTCGGCGGCGTCAAATCCAGCACCAGCAGCCGTGCTGGGTCCCCCGACAGATCGGCTGCTGTCCGGGTTGTTGACGCCGTATCTCTCGCGCCGCTCGCCGATCTGCTGTGCCCGCATCTTCAGAATAGATATCTTGGTAGAAAGATCCCGCCGAGGCCACCACGTGAGAACCTCGTAGACGCTGTTAACGAGGAAGTAGCAGCACATGTCGGTGCGCAGGCCGTGGAGGCGGTGGCCGGAGTCGTCGATGCAGTCTTCAATGTCATAGGTGATGTCACGGATCTGCTTCATCCAGTCCTTCATCCGGTCGTCGTGGCCATGGCTGCCTCCGACGGCGCGGAGGAAGGACTGCATGGTGGACAGCTCGTCGTTGATGTATTGGAGGTCGCGGTTGACGCCCCGAATCAGGGTGTACTCCTGAGCGAGGAGGCCTCCCAGCTTGCCCAAGAGCGACCTCATCGTCGCTTCCGAAGCGCCCACCACCAGCTCCATGGCTCTGTGCTTGTTATTCCTCTTTCGTTGCTAATCAAGGAGAACTCTGCACAAATTTGGGTGGAGAATGAGTGATGATTTTGTCAGTATGGGTCGGGAGAAGCAGAGAACGAGCGAGCTGCCATATGTGTACCCAGCGGCCAGATCTAAGGCATCTCCACTCGTTCGGCCAGGTTTCGGTGCGGCGCCTTTTTACGTTTGCGCCTGCGCAAACTTGGGTCGGGGAGTGAAGTTACGGGAAACCAAACTTTGCAACTAGTTGCACCCGCAACTGTTTCTACATGTAATTCTCAAAAACAAAAAACTGTTTCTACATGTCGCACTTTTAAGTATCCAAAAAATATGAAATAAATCATAGACATTGACTATGTTGTTTCTCATGTATCCACAAATTTTCATAAAAAAATTGGACAATACGTGGCCTGTATAAAAAAGACAAATGACATGTGAATAGTACATGATACTATTTACTTGTGTTTTTTCTTTTTTGCACAGGACATATATGGTAATATTTTGGGATGAAACTTTGTGGATGCACTAGAAACAACATAACGAATGTCCATGATTTATTTCACATTTTTTTTAAACTTGAAAGTAGTACATCTGGTAATGGGTTGCGTGCGCAACTAGTTGCGGAATATTCACTCTCGCGAAGTTACCAGCCGTTTCGGCCCCCAGCGAAAGCACACATCAACATGATTTGAATGTTCATATTCCCGCCCCCAAAAACAGCCCGAGTTCGACGATCAAACAGGCACAGTTGGACGATCATACAAAAAAGTCATAGTTTCGGCGAATGGATCAAGCCACAGTTCGGCGATATGGTGAAACGGCCACATTCGGCATTCTGATACGCAGATCAGATGGTCGCCGGCGACACCTCGGCATCATCGTCCAGCTCGATGGGCATGGTCATCGGAGCAAGGGCAGAGCTCGGAGTGGCCGTTGTGTTCGGCTCGGCGGTAGGCTAGGCTCGGTGGTAGGCTCGGTGCTCGGCGCCAGCTCCATCCCCTCTTCCTCTTCTTCCTCTTCCACCTCTTCTTCGCCGCCAGCCTCTGCCAGGCCCTCGGCCAGGCGCTTGGCCCGCAGCACCCTCTCCCTCTCCCGACGGTGCGCGTTCTCGGACTTCCGGCACGCCTGGTCCGCGATCCACTTGGCGTTGCTCCAGCCCGCCGGCCTCTTCTTCGGCGCCCTTGGCTTCCTCCGCTTCTTCACCTCCGCCACGACGGAGAGCGCGGGAGCAGCGGCGGCGGCGCGGGGGCCGGTGAATTTGCTGGGAGCCATGGCGGCGAGATCTGAGGGAAATGGCGGGATCGGCCGATGGGGGAGAGTATATGTGGCGCGAAGCTCGCCGAAATGGAGGGAAGGGCCAAAATATGGAGGGAAATCGACTCGGCTCGCCGACAGGTCTGGCCCACGCCGCCTTCCCCCCCCCCCCCCCCAAGCGAACCCCGGCGCGCTGGGTTTGGCTTGTGTGCGCCGGCGCGAAACGGCCCTAAAAACGGCGCAAAGCGGCGCTAAATGAGGTCCTGGGGGGCGACTGGTAAAATTTCCTTAGCGCCGACGCTAAAATAGGCTCCTGGGGGGCGCTGGGGGGACGAGTGGAGATGCCCTAACTCGTTTCTTCCTATTGAGTTCCACCTAGATTGATCCCAGGCGGAAACGTCCGCAGCTGCCGGATAAACCTCTGGCCTATGGAGGGGAACAAAGGGAATATGACTGTTGGCTACTTGGCTTGTTGGACTCATACGCCATTTGGTCATGTTCCGCGTTCGTTCGTTTGATTGTCTTTTTTTTTGTTGGTGTTTGGTGAGATGCAAACTTGGCTTAAATGTGATTAGATGCAAAACACATGTGTTTGGTTATGTGCAGAGCCTGTGGTCTGCTCAGCCATCTGAATCTGGTGTCCTGCCACCTCTTTAACAACATACAACACTCAGCACATTAAACACATCATCACACAACATAATAACATACAATTCAAGCAGGTTCTTTTTAACACCTGCATAATTACAACACAGGTTAATGTACATCTACATATTACATATGTATTTTGCAATTAACATCAGGTACCTGACAAAATATAGTTCTTTTGATCATCATAAGCCCCTCGACAACAGCTAACATGGGCATCGCATGCCTCTGCACAACACTAACAGGGCATCACATGCCCCTGAACAAAATGCATATATATATATATATATATATATATATATATATATATATATATATATATACACACATGAGGGACTTACCACAATGGAGTTAGTCGTGGTAAGGATACTTATACACCTTCGTCGTGGAGGTGTCGCTCTTGTAGACATCAGCTTCAAGCCGGTGGCATCAAGTTTGAAGACAATGACGTCGTTCACCTCCAGGTCGTATTTGCGCACAATGTCAGGCCAGTTCCTTACGAGCACCACCTTGCCACTGTCGTGATTGGCCACCTGCACTCTCTCGTCACACCAATGGGAGGCATACACCAGCATGCAACGCGACAGCGGGATTTGAAGCCAGTCCTTCAAGGCCTTGTGGAAAAACCTGCGGCACAACGAGCATGTGGAGGTCATCCGGTACAAGGCCCGCCGGTGGGCGGGGCTCCTCGGCGATGACGCGAAGGCGGGGAGCTCTAGCGGTGGCCAAAGGAGGAAGCGTCCGGAGCCGCCGGCGGACGACTTCGAGGACGACGTACGTCTGCCGGAGGAGCCTCCCATTCCGGCGGGGCACTGCCGCGTGACTCTCGGTGGTGGGCAGGGTTCCGGCATCATCCACATCGACCGCTTCACCGAGGAGGTGCTGCCAGCGTGGTCGCGCGTCCGCATAGCCGACGCGGAGGTAGCCGCCGCGACGACGGCGTTGGACGTCGGAGCTCCCGGTGCCTCGGAGCGCCTGATAAAGGCGGTCGACGAGCAGGAGCTCGCGGTGGCGCTGTGTACCATCGTCGAGAAGGATGAGCTTGACATTGACCCGTAGGTCGACGCCGATGTCGGGGAGGAGATCGGCGATGCCTCCGGAGAAGCTCGCCGCCGTAGAAGCTCGCCGTAGATCTAGGGTTTCCATTTCAGTTTTTAGTTTAGTTTAATTTCAGTTGTATCGCACTGTTAAATATGTGCCCTCGTCGATTTCTCGCGCGAATTTGCAATCCTGGTTTTCCTTTGAATATCTAGTTCGGTTTCCTGAATCTATTTCGCCATAGCTCATCTACCGGATATGAGATTATTCGACATCAGCTAGAGATGCTCTAGGGGTGCGTTTGGTATCCAGCAGCCCTTTTGGAGCTCACTGGGGGCAGGCTCCAAAGGGCACTGCTGAGCAGAGCCACCCCTAAAACCATGTTGTGGTTGTTGTTTGGTAACCCGCAGCAAAAAACGAGAGCTCTGATGGTGCAGGACAACCAAACAACATGGTTGTGTTTGCAGATTTGGTTAGTCTCACCCATTTCCACATAGGTGAACTTACCTCACACCACCACATTTGAACAGCTCTACGTGGCAGACCCATGACGAGCGGCCGCGGCGGCGGAGGTCACCGGCGAATGATGCGGTGAGCACGACGACGTTGTTACCACCTACTTGGACAGCTCTACTGACAAACCAATGACGCAAGTCAAGTAGGACCACGATGAGACATGGCGGAGGAGGAGGTCGATGACGAAAACGTGGCATGGCGGCGGCGAAGCTCGACGGCGACGACACGGCATGGCGGCGGTAGAGCTCGACAACGACGAGATAGAGCAGAGATTGAAGAAGGCCTTCGTCAAGGACACGCATCCCTGCAGTACAAAATCTATTCATCTACGAGCACCAAAACGCAAAACTTACAACACGAGAGTTGTGTGGAATGACGAGGTGAAGCTACTCTTCGAAGGAAATCGAAAACAGTCTAACGTGTGCGACAAAGTTGACGAAATTAGTCTAAAAAGGCTGAAAACATGAACACGAAGTGCAAAGTTATCGTTCGACGAAAGTCAAAACCGATTGCCGGAATGGAACCACATCGTCAGTGCGCATCATTTTCGTGTACAACATATTTTGAATCGAGCATTATAGCAGCGATTAGAAGGAAGAAGATGAAGTGAGGGTAAGGAGAGTAACCGGAAGCACAACTCAAGTACATGTTGGAGGGCTCGAGGAGAAGAACGAGCCAGGCTCCACGGTTCCCAGCCTGGCCTAAGGGTGCTTTAAGAAGCACGCTGGCCAAAAGGTGGCCGAATGCAACCAAACGCGCAGCCCATCTCCGCAGCTGGTGGGCCTGGTTGGGCTGTCTGCAGCCTACCAAAGACGCCCTAGATATACTAATATAATAGTGTTGTGCCCTTGCAAGTATCAGATGCGACTGCGGGGCGTGCTCGCGGAGGTGGAGGCTGGTGTCGGGCAAGCTCACGCTTTGGAGGCGGGGAGCAGCGCCCTCCGCCCTGGACCTCTATCTGGGACTCGATCGGGACAAAGGGGACGGAAGGGAAGAGACCGAGAGGATAAGGTGCGGTGGTGGGTGGGCCCTGTGGAAACGCGTACGGTGATGCTAACCCAAAAAGAAGCGGAGACCCAAACTGTACAACTCAAGTACATGTTGGAGGGATCGAGGAGAAGAACGAGCCAGGCTCCACGGTTCCCAGCCTGGTCCGAGGGTGCTTTAAGAAGCGCGCTGGCCAAAAGGTGTCCGGATGCAACCAAACGTGCAGCCCATCTCCGCAGCTGGCGGGCCTAACTGGGCTGCCTGCAGCCTACCAAACACGTCCTAGATATACTAATATAATAGTGTTGTGCCCTTGCAAGTATCATATGCGACTGCGGGGCGTGCTCGCGGAGGTGGAGGCTGGTGTCGGGCAAGCTAACACTTTGGAGGCGGGGAGCAGCGCCCTCCGCCCTCCGAGACACGTGTCGCCTGCCGCCACCAGCAGAGGCGGCAGGGACCTGCCGCCACCAGTCCCTGCCGCCACCGGCCCTGGCGGCTGGGCATTGTACGTGCTTATTAGATTCCTAACCAATTCTTAGCTCTTAATTTTTTTATTTAAATGAACTTGTTTAATCGTGTCACGAATTGAGATAAAATCTATATGAAACATATGCGCGCCGACGAGTAGATTCCATTCCCGTGATCGGTTTCGAATTTCGTCGACTCTAACTTTTTAATTTTGGACTGAAACTCATACAATTGTTTGACGAATTTTATCAAATTCGTCGCACTCGGTTGATTGTTCATAATTTTCTTTCAAGAGTAGATGGATCTCCCTCTTTCTCACAACTTTTATGTTGTAACTTTTTCATTTTGATGGATATATACCTGTCTTCTCTTTAATACGTGTGTTTCCGGTATATGTTATGAAAAATAGGTATATGTCTGTCGAAATGAAAAAGTTACAACTAAAAGTTGTGGGAAACGGGGAGATCCATCTACAACTGAAAGGAAATTATGAATGGTCAACCGAGTGCGACGAATTTGACAAAATTTATCAAACAATTGTACAAGTTTCAGTTCAAAATTAAAAAGTTAGAGTCGACGAAACTCGAAACCGATCACGGGAATGGAATCCACTCGTCAACGTGCATGTGTTTCATATAGATTTTATCTCGAATCGTGACACGATTGAGCGAGTTTCATTTTAATAAAAAAATAAAAACTAAACCAATCGGTTACGAACCTAATTAGCACGTAGATACCAGCCGTCAGGGCTGGTGGCGGCAGGTGCTGGTGGCGGCAGGGGACACGTGTCGCTATATGGTGGTCCTTTTTGATAAAAAATTTAGAGGTGGTCCTTTTTGATAATCCAGTGGTCTCTTTCTTCAAAATTTCCCGCCCTGGACCTCTATCTGGGACTGTGATCGGGAGGAAGGGGATGGAAGGGAAGAGACCGAGGATAAGGTGCGGTGGTGGGTGGGCCTGTGGAAACGCGTAGTGATGTTGACCCAAAAAGAAGCGGAGACCCAAACTGTACATTGACGGGCAGATCCTCTGCGCCTGTGTACCATTCCATTTTATACCATCAATCACTGAACGCGGATCTGGTTGAGCAAGAGGTAGCCATGGCCCAAGCCATCGTCGATAGAACGCGGATCTGCATTAAACTCAGATCCGCCATCCGTGATGAAGCCACCATGCGTTGGAAGCTCACTGACGTCCTGGAGGAAATGCTGACGGCTCTCGAGGAAATACGGCCGGATCTGGATGAAGCTGAGAGGCGGTCGTTGTGGGAGGTGGCGGTGCGGGACTGGCTGATCCTAGTCAGGAAGGCCGGCTACGACATCTGGGACATGGTCGACGAGCTGCAGGACACGTCTCCTGCTGCAGGAACGGTATGCAAATACCTCTGCTAGCTCCATGATTTTGCCTCCGTAACGTATTCAAAACTTCATTTTTTTTACTGGACAAGCTTGATTCTTTGCAGATGCCTTGGATGCCCTGCTGCCTTTCGGTTGTACCCAAGAAGGAGAATTACGTGCCAATCAAGATAAAACATCTGAAAGAACAACTGAAGACGCTGCAGGACGAGTATCTTGGTTTCGGTTTTAGGCGATTGGATGCCAACGTCCAGCAAGCTATTGATGTAGCAGGAGATAAAGCACCCGAGGTTGATGGGCAAAAGTGGTCGGAAGGGATAGAGATAAGGAGAGGATGATGTTGCTGCTATCCGAGACTGAGAGTGACTTCAGAGAAGGAACCATTATTCTTCCCATCTATGGGCCTCATGGCATAGGCAAGACAACGCTGGCAGCAATGATTTTCAACGATGCCCGATTCAGAGGCTATTCACGGGCGTGGATCCATGTCTCACAGGAATTTGATTTGCATCAAATTGGCAACTCCATAATTTCTCAAGTATTAGAAGAACAGATCAACCATGATTCAAATGAGATGGAATATATAACAGAGCGCCTCCATGAGCTGCTCGGTGCTGCTGCGAGGGTACTCATTGTTTTACATGACCTCTGGGAGGAGGATCCCATAGAGCTGCAGAGCTTGAAGCGTATGCTAAGCGTGACCCACAAGGACACTAAGGTGATTGTGATAGTAACCGCACCCAATGTAGCCATTGCATTGGAAATGTGTACCATTCGACCATACAGGCTAGACCGTGTTAGTGATGATATGTGCTGGACAATATTCAAGCAAGCAAGTTACTTTGAAGATAGATCAGAGTCTGACAAACAAGTGTTGGAGAAGATAGGGCGACAGATTGCAAGCAGGTGCGGTGGTCTACCATTAGCAGCTAAAGAGATCGGTCGCATGCTGCAATTCCAAGATGATAGAAGATGGGCAGAAGTGAGCATGCTGCTATATGAGCATGCTGTAAGATGGGACATGTACAGTTTTTATAGCACGGATTCTTCTCCTTCACGGGTGGAGCTTTTAGATTCAACTCTGCCTGTGGAGATTTCAGATTTACCTTCACCTGAGAAGTTCAGTTACCGTTATTCTTTTTTATCTTTGAAGTTCAGATACATAAGTATGCCACCAAATATGAGGTTATGATTTGCTTATTTGGCAATGTTCTCAGATGATTCATTTATAGTTAAAGATGACCTGATTCACCAATGGATTGCTCTTGATCTAATTAAACCATCAGACAGATTCTCTAGCAAACAACTTGGTGAGCAGTACTTTAAGATGCTTATAGGCATGTCATTCCTTGGAGCCGCAGAGCTGGATTCGGTGAGTTACCTAGTTCCATCGTCAATCAATCCACTCTAGAAATGCAAGTTCATATAGCCACGCAGAGAGCATACATTTTGCATTATTTTGTGGCAAGCACAGTTAGCACAGTTAAACTGTTAGCATACCACTCAACTTTTATTTTTCCTCTGCAGATCACCATTTTACTCATATAAATGATTATGGCAATTCTAGCCACTTAGGTTAAGGGGCTCCTATTATTGTGGTCATTTACCCCCGCAAAAAAAAAACTTTGGTTGATACAATAGAATCCACTTTACACGATGATTAATCTATGACCGAGCGGGGCGAAGCCAGAGGAAACTCTGGTGGAGGCTCAAAGCGAGACTGACACGCAAATCATTCGTCTGACTTGGATATAGGAGCGAAAGACTAATCGAACTATCTAGTAGTGGGTTCCCTCCGAAGTTTCCCTCGGCATAGCTGGAGCCCATTACGAGTTCTATGAGGTAAAACCAATGATTAGAGGCACTGGTGACGCAACGCCCTTGACCTATTCTCAAACTTTAAATAGGTAAGATGACGTGGGTGCTCCGGTGAGCTCTGGCACGGAATAAGGTGCTCCAAGTGGGCCATTTTTTGTAAGCAAAACTGGTGACGGGGGATGAAACAGAAGCCGGGTTATGGTGATCAGCTGCGCGCTAACTTCCCATCAGTCACTTGTCAGCATTAGAAACAGTCCATTAACTACAGTTATGTGCAACACAATTTGGAACAACGAGAAAAGAAAAGGTCACCTTCATGCAAGTCTTCACCTACTTTGTCTCTCTTATATGGGGTTTCTTCTTAACGAGTTGGACTTAGCTATTTACATTTCACCTACATTGTTTTGCTTTGTGTATCACTCCTTTGTCCAGGCTAGGGCCTACCACCTACCAACCAAGCTGCTCAATGATCAATCACCGTTTGTTGATGGCATGTCTTTGATTTACTGGTTTCAAGCACAACCAAGCAACCATTTATATTTGTCTCATCAGAAAAAAACACATCCCAATTTTCCAAGATGAACAAAACTTATTGCAGGGCAAGTTATCCAGGCGACTAACCGAACATATGATTAGCTTCGGTATTTTTCAACATTGGGGTGTTCCTTAAAGAGAATGTGTAGCTTCTTTTGGTTTTGTTTTGTAAATAAACTAGGGGAGTTACCTACTCACGGTGCACAGATAGACTCAGTAACTCCGAATATTTAATATTTTAGTCAAACCATTTTCTTATAAAATATGGAAAATGTTATTTTAGTTATAAATAAGTCTAAGTACTGCAGCCAAAATGAGAGCCAGGGGAAGCAAGTTATAGAGCAGGCAGTGCCTTGCCATTCATTGTGGAGCTCTCTAGGTTCGGGTGGAGGAGGCAAAGGATTGGATAGTGCGTCCGGTGTTGGCTCCTGAGTTCAGTATCATCTTCTCCACCAAGGCACCAATTCTAACATGAGGATCAGCTTGAGGAGTGGGGCCAATACTAACACTTTATTTGCTAGATTATACCTCAGTTATATTCATACCACTTATTTGCTAGATTGAATCTCTGCCTTCTTTACGACTTATTTGCTAGATTAAATCCTCACTTTTCCTTTTGTAAATTATTTGCTGGATTAATTCTTCACCGTTCCTTTCCTATCTTTTTTATAATATTACAAATAGGTTATAACAGATATTCTCTTATGCTGTTATTTATTATTGCAGGATGGATCCATGTTTTGTTGGCAATTTCCAGTGAATGACTTTGTATCAAACATTATGAGTGATGAGTTGACCTTTCTGGATGATAGAATGGATGTATCTCATCAGAAGGAACATTGTCGCTATGCACTAACCTCCCATTTTGGTGACAGATTGCAGCTAATATTGCCTACCCAGCTAAGGGCGCTACGTTGTAGCAATGCGGGTCTCAATGATGTTTCATTTTCATTTGCCAGCTGCTGCCTGCGTGTCTTGGAACTAAAGAATAACTCGATACAGAAACTACCTGATTCTACCTGTCAGTTGAGGCAGTTGAGGTATCTTAATTTATCAGGCTGCTTTCAACTAGTGACTCTACCAGAAACATTTGGAGATCTTATAAATTTGGTGCATATAGACTTATCAGGCTGCTCAGGACTGCTAAAACTGCCGCAATCATTGGGGAAGCTAATAAATTTGGTGCATATGGACATTTCAAGCTGCTCAGAACTAGTAAAACTGCCGCCGTCATTTGGGAAGCTAATAAATTTGGTCCATATCAACTTGTCAGGCTGCCGTGGACTAGTTAAACTACCAGAATCATTTGGGGATCTAATAAATTTGTCGCATGTGGATTTATCAGGATGCTCTCAACTCGAAAATCTACTGGAACTGTTTGAAAATCTAAAAAATGTAGTATATCTGGATTTATCATTCTGGTCTTGTTTAAAAGGAATCTCAGTTCTCGGTGGCCTAACAAATCTCCAGCATTTGGACTTGTCACACCCTTGCTGTTATCTTGCTGAAGACTCATCCCAACTTGAAGATCTGCCAGATGTTTTGCGCAAGCTCGTGAAACTTCAATATTTAAACTTATCGATGCTACTGAATCCTATCTTCTACTACAAGTCAGAAAACCTACGTCGTTACTACATTCAATCATGTCTTAATGCCCTGTACAATACGAAGCATCTGGACTTGTCTCATAACATATTTCTTTCTGAGGTACCTGAAAGTATATGTTACCTCAAGAAGCTACATACACTGAACCTCTTGGGCTGCGCTAGGCTGAAGATTGCAGCAAAATGGATGGAGAAAAATAAATCTATGAAATTGATAGTTGGGAGGAACTGCCCAGGTCCTGAAAGTTACCAGTTTGTGGTTAGCTCCAGTCATGGAGCATATAGAAGCAGCAACCTTGTTGAGCTGTGCGGTGTGGATTGCGAGTACCTCGAGATAAGTTGTCTTGAAAAGGTCAAGTCAAAAGTGGAAGCTCAGAGAATCAGATTGGCAGAGAAACAAAAGCTCCGAAAGTTGAAACTTTGTTGGACTGTGGGCGCTCAAGAATCTGTGAAGGGCAGTGCTTTGTTAGGAGAACTAGTGCCACCACATAATCTGCAGTGCCTTGAGATACATGGTTATAACAGCAAAACCTGCCACCCAGCCTGGATGTTGAGCGTCTCTTCTGATCTTACAAATCTTGTAGAGGTTACCATGGAGGATCTTCCAAGGTGCAGCAGCCTACCACCGCTAGGTCTATTACCGAACCTGCAACGTCTGGTTCTCAGGAGAATGGCCAGCATCACCAGAATCGACCCCCGTGATTCCCTTGATGGTAACAGATCACAATTCCCTCAACTCTCCAAGGTTACCTTACATGAAATGGAACACCTGGAAGAGTTTATATTCCCGGCTATTGATGAATTGGTGATTCACAAATGCCCCGAGTTGAGCTTTGGACCAATACCGCCCAGGGCTCGAAAATTACTGATATCAGACTGCGACCAAGTGATATCTTCATCAGGGAACAGAGAAGGACATGGTGTGGAGGGTCCTTCTACTCCAGTAACTGAATTGGTGGTCGAGAGGTGCAAGGTGCCTCTGTGTGACTGGAGTTTGCTTCACAACCTCCCTGGCCTCCGTAGCTTAACTATCAAGAGTTGCTACAATCTAACCAGCTCACTAGAGGTTATGAAGGTCCTATCCTCCATCGAGACATTGTCTTTCTCTAATTGCGACAACATGAAATTACTACCAAGGTACTTGGGTGAACTCAAGTCTGTCCAGCAGTTGAAGATCGAGTCCTGCAAACAGCTATACTGTTTACCGAGCATACATAAACTCACCAACCTGAAGCCGAAGGATGTGCATATTTCCGACTGCCCCGAATTGGAGAGGTGGTGTGAATTAGAGGAGAACAAGGAAAAGTTCGCTCACTTACTACGAAAATCCGAGTATGTACCAGATCGCTCATATGTACTCCCACTGTTACTAATGTTTTAACCTTTTCTGACCCGCACGTATCTAGACGTGTTTTAATGTGTAGATTTATGTGCATCTTACACTAAAACACATCTAAATACAAATTCAAAAAAAAACACGTCTAAATACGTGTGGGTCAGAAAAGGCTAAAACATCTTATATTTAGAAATGGAGGGAGTATATTTCACTTTCAAACATTGCAATTTCAATATATCCTCGCTATTTTATACACTCCTGCCACTAGTCATATTTTTACTTGTGTAGTCCCTCAGTTTCATAAAGTAAGACATATATTTTTAGTCAAAAGTCAACTTATGCTGTGTTTGGTTGCACAGAATTCATCTCTGAATTGAATTGGCAATACAATACCAAATCAACGATTTCAATGGAATACCACAATTGTTGTTTGGATGCGCGTGGTATTCATCTGCAGAATCGAAAAAGCAATGGAATTCTAAATCCTGTTTGGATGCACATTGTGTGGAATTGAATGTTTTTTCAAATTTGAACAATATAAACTGTGTAATATGGAGAAAATATATATATATATATAGGGTTGGACTAAAATGACATTTAGCTTAAACAGAAACCTTTCCTAATCTACAGGAGGACCAGGTGGAGGAGATGAAGCCCCCAGCTCCTTTTGTTGCACGCCCACGGAAAGGGCCTCCATGGAGAGACGAGCGAGGTCCACGACGCCTAGATGCCGGAGCTGCACACGGATCAGCCCTTCTCCTCCGCTGCTACATCTGTTGGTTGCAGCACTGACGGCTACACCTGCAGGGGGTGCCACGCTCTCATCAGGCATCTCAACGCCTGCCGCCACCTTCTCTTCCCCGCCGGCGACCGCCGCGCCCGTCTCCTCCCGCACCGGCATCCCCGCGCCCCGTCTCCTCCCGCACCGGCGGCCCCGCGCCCCCGCCTTCTCCCGCCACCGGACCACCTCCTGCGCTGCCCGGCCAGCGAGGTCCCATGCGCCGCCCCCGCCGGTGACCTCGCGCGCGCCGCCCTGCTCGCTCTCCTCACCAGCCGCCCCTGCCGGCGACCGCTGCCGGCGACCTCCCGCGCTCGCCCGACCCCCGGGATGGCCTCCTCCCTCCACCGGGCGCCGCCCCCGCCGGTGACATCCCGAGGCCCCTGCTCGCTCTCCTATCTTTGGTCGCGCGAGGCTGGAGGTCGGGGACCCGTTCGGAGATTCCACGAGATTTCCACGCGCGGGTGGGCTGCTCGGAATTGAGCCCGAATTCCACGCCCCAATTCTGAGCGCAAACAAACAGCGGAATTGGCCTATTTGGACCTCAATTCCAATTCCGTGCATCCAAACACACCGTTAGTGTAACTTTGACCGATTTTATTGATAAAAATATGAACGTTTCGAATATCAAATCAACATCAATAGACTCATCATACTATATATTTTCATTGTACGTTTATCAAATTTTATAAATATTCATATTTTTGTCTATAAGATTGGTCAAAGTTAAACTCTGTTGACTTTTGAATAAAAATGTACGCCTTGTTTTACGAAACGCAGGTAGAACAAATTAGCTCCCGTCTAACCGGTTATTTATTTGTCCCTCTTGCTATTAGGTTTTATTTGTCCATAAGTGTTTTTATGTAGGAATAATATGGACACTGAGCCCTAATCTAATTATACACACCATTGTTTTTGAATTTTAATTATACACACCATTGTCTGACGTTCTCACATTTCAGGGTCTCTAGACCGTTGCCACGGGATGACTGGATCATCGACTCCCCATTTAACGGGGAATATCCGTGGTCCTCAAGTTCCTCAGAGAGTGACTTCAAGCACGTAAGGTATTCCCACTACACATTTCTAGAGCAATGATGATAGGCTGCATCAAACCAACAATTTCATTCATGTTTAATTGGAAGACAAGCTATTGTACAGTAATTAGACTACAACGATCAATATACTTGTCATAATCTAGTCTCGAAGCATGGAGGTCATTTGACATGCAGAGAAATTTTATAACCTCATCTCAGAACTTTTTTCATTTTTGGAAAACCGTCGAAATTGTTACGGTATATGTAGATTGTCTAGCTTTGTCCATCATTTCGGACTTTTGATTGCGTTGCATAGTGCATGAAACTTGACACGGTATCGGGGCAGTGAGGTTTTGGGTTCAAGTCTCACCTTTCACAATTATACTGCTTTGGTCCCCTCTCTGCCCACGTGTATACATCTTGAGTTTTACATGGGATTTTTCTTTCTCTATGCACGTGTTGGCCTCCCGAGTCACACGTGAAAGGGGGTGCTACATTATATGTAGATCGTCTAGCCTTTTCCATCAGTTCAGACTTTTTATTGCGTTGGATAGTGCATAAAATCTGATAGAAACGACATGCATCTTGTATTCATTTGTAAAGTAGTTTTTTGTTTACATTAAGGTATGAAAATGAAGCTTCCATGGCATGACAAGGTAAAAGGTTCATCCGAAAAAAGACAAGGTAAAAGGTTGCAGTTATCTTCCATGCCCATGTAGTCTGGTTTTGATGGAAGAGGCCATCTAGCTGATGCTCCAGTGTGGCCATAGGTTAAGGGTCATAGAGGTAATCTTATTTTATCAGAGAAGTAGTTTCAGTTGGCAAATATCTATCTACTTAACATTTTGTGTATCTGCCTTTCTGCTATAGGTTGTTCTCTTTAAATGATGGATGCTTGGATTTAAACCTCTTTCTAATGAAGTGTCAACCCTTATTATTCTGTTATTACATTATCGGGTTAAGCTTATCGGGTTAATCCTGATAAGGCCTATTCTCTCAAATCCCACAAATAATTTTTCACCCCAATACACTAGTAGGATGTAGTGTATTAATCTACATAAAAATGAGGCGGTTTGTAAGTGATATGTTGAGATTATCCCAACTAAAACCGGCTTGGTATTGGGATTTTCGGAACTTAGAAATACATAGTGTGGTTGTGGAGGCACATGGCTCGTGACATGCGAGAGCCATATCTTTATAGCATATTGATTTTAGAGAAAAAACGCAGGCATGAATTTGTCGAGAATGTGCGCTTTGGTCACCAAGTTGCAGAACTTGAAAAGCGGGTCAGGAAGCTGCCAAGCGTGAGCGTTTGGTCACACGTGGCTAACTGCTTTTTTACAAATCCCCCCTAAAATTTTGTTTCCCTACGGGTTAGACATTATAGCAAACAGGTTGACCGCGTCAGAGTTCGTCTTTGTTGCCGTGTGTGAGCTGGGCTCTCGCCGTCCCGGGGCTGTGAAGCACGCCGTGGCCGAGCCCCTGCGCGTCTCCGAGCTCCACCCCGCCGCCTTCCGCTCCGGTAGCCACTGCCGTCATGCATGGTGACCGGTGGGGCCATTTTAAGCGATGAAGTGGTGCACCGGCGCGCTTCTGCCCAGCGCAGCCGTCGAGCACGGGAGGCCTTGTTGCGCGTGTGCAAGGCGAGCTGCGTCGGCTGTCCGTGCACGCGCTGCTGCTGGTGGTGAAGGCCGAGGCCGCGACGGAAACGCCTCTGGTGCACGGTACTCGCCGTCGTCGCCGAGCTCGATGACAAGCAAAGCTGCGTTCCGCCAGCCACGTTCTCTCGCACGCATGACGAGCTGGACAACAGTCGACATGAGGCAAGCTTCCGAGTTGTGCGCCGCACCACCACGTCCCCATGCAGCGGCGCTGCTGCAATTCCCCGCCTCCGACGCCTAGGCAGCTCTCCACAAAGTTTGAGAACCTCCCGTGCTGTGTACGCCGGGAGCGTGATCGGCGTCCAGAGCATGCCTGCCGTTGGCATCGAGCTCCTCCCCATCAGCATGAGCCTCCTCGAGCACTAAAACCGGCTATACGCTGTAGCCGCTAAGATCTATCCATTGTTTTTTTTTTTGGTAGGGGAATTCCATTGATTTTTTTTGATAGATCTGCCACTTTCGACGAGCGCCACAGCCACGGCAGGGCCGAGGTACTATAGCAGCAAGATGCGGCCTATTGGCTCAGCTGTTCTGGTCGCCCGCGCCTAGGATAAAAATAGATCGGATGCGAGATCAAAGCTGGGCTCCGGACTACTCTCTTCCTCTTTCCCCTGCTACAGTGCCCACAGGCGGAAAAGAGGCGACCGCAGCGTTCGGGTCTTCGCCGACAGATCTGCTGCTCCCCTCCGCCTCCGGCCGCCGTTTCGGCGCCGCGAGGTGGGGGGGAGCCTTGGCTCTGTCCGTGCGTGTAGTTTAGGTAGGGTTCTAGGTGTGTGTGCCCGTGTGGCGTCTCCGAAGACGGTGGCGGTGGCGGTGGCGCCGGTTAATAGGGCTTCGTCCTCCCCCTCCTGTCTCCGTTCCGGCCTCGTCGCCGGGGAGGCTGTGGAGGTGTTTCGTCGGGCGCGGGCCTCTGTCTGTGCTTCTCTGGCCGGCCGTGGCGGCGAGGGGAGGAGCTCGTGGTGGTCGGCGTTTCCGTTTTGGTGCAGGTGGTGCTGGTGGTCTTCTTCTTCGACGTTCGAGCTCTGGCCGGCCATGGTGGCAAGGGGAGCTGCGTCGGAAGGTGGTGTGGGGTTGGCGGTGGCTGACCTGGGCGGCGCTGCGTCGGCTGGATGTTCGGTGGAGCTGGGGTGTGAGCGTTGTGGCCGTGCTCGTTCATTGAGTCTAGGCTCCGGCGCGCGGCATCGGACGACTCTTGCGGTCCTCTACATCTTGTGGCGGCGCTCTCTCCCCGGCAGCAGGAGGTACGGCGACGGCGGCGTCGGCTAGGTTCTTGGGAGCCGGCTTTGGGTCCGATTGAGGTTCTTTCAGGGTGCTCAGGGTGCTTTGTGCAAATTTCGGGCTCCTTTTGTATTTCCTTTTCTTTGTTGGACTTTCTTGTAATTTGTACTGAGTACGCTGAATTTATGGATCGGATCCTTCCTCAAAAAAAAAAAGATCGGATGCGGATTGGATAATACTCTTTTCATATTTTTAAAATAAATACGAATATAAATGTGGTTATTGTCGGATACGAATGCAGATCAGACGTTATTCGAATATGGATGCGGATCAGATATTTTTCAATTTGAAATGTAAACGAATATAACAAAATAATAGACTCGTGAGTCAACTATAGAACGGTACAGTGATAAATATAACTATACGGTACACTATAATTTAATTTTTTTGAGCAACCGGTATGGGCTCTGTCTTTTCATTAAGAAGAAGAGAATTGACCAGTTTATAAGGAAAACTAACTGAAACATATACAAACACGAAACTCACGCGACCGGTTTCCGGTTTATAAGGAAACCAGACAAGAAAAACCAACGCGGCCCTGTTTTTCAAGAAAAACTGGCAAAAATCCACACATGGCCACACTACCTAGCTTCGTTTTTTGGAAGTACGTATCCGCGCGGAGAAGATCCGCGTGTGACAGCATGGAAGCGCCCCGTGCTACACAAACAGGTCTTCGCCTGAATGTGGATAAATGGAGGCCGAACTACATGTAGCCTCTTATTTTTAAAATTTCGAAATTATATTTACAACTTTAAAAAAAAATCTTATTCGGATGTAGTCAATGATGTATTCTACGGACATGGAAAATCTTAAAGTGAAATTCTTTATATTCTAAGCTACAAAAATAATAATAAAATCTGACAAAATTAGTTTTAAATGTGCGTTATTCACTATATTTAGATCTACACTTTTGTTATTTTTTTGTTGTATGTAATACAAAATAGTTTGTATTGAGATTTTGTCACGCTTGTAATTATATATCATTGGCTAGATCCAAAATATTATCAGATCTTCTTAAAACTTTAAAATATGAATATTATTTTTTTGAATATAAAGAGCTGCATGTTGCTCGGCCTCCATTTTACGTCTTCACCTTTGCTACTCGTACCCAAAAGATGATTGGCTTTTAAATGTTTGGCTAGTAGGCTCTGAGGTCTGAGCACATCTGGCCCTGGGCAGCTTGTGACGTGGCCCCATCGTGTTGGGCTAGGCTGCTTGTGTCGTAAGCCGCCACCGCATGCGTCTCCTCTGGGTTCTCTACCTGGCCTCGCCTCTGGCAAAACTTCTTCCACCCGTAGAATGATTTCCTGTCCGGGTCACTTCCGTTCCACGACAAGTATCTCTCTCCCCTCCCCACGGTGAGCTGCCTACCCCAATTCTCTTTCTCGTTTGTATTGTCAAACTAGGGTTTTACTTTCATCTCCCTCGCTCGCCTCACTGCATTGCTGTTGTTCAAGTTGGCCGTTGTTCTCACCCTCTCCCTCTCCAAACCCTAACAGAAAGGCTTCTCCAGATTCAGGTTCGCCTGCCCTCGCTTGCTCCCTACTCCCTCGTCGTCCATGGCGCTGCAGATACTCCATAAAAAACAATGGTGAAGAGTTTCTCTCAAAATATATTGGCTGTTAGAAATAGCCCGGAGACTCCGGTGTGCAAACACCGGAGATTCCGGACTCAGGGCAACCCCGAGACTCCGGCCTCATTTGATTCAGAATATTGGCCCAAATCTAGCAATTGGCGTGCGTGTCTGGTGCCCTGTCCAGAGCATGGCCGGAGCACGGCCGGTCTGGCCGGAGTGTCCGGGCCCCTCGTGGGCCGGAGATTCGTCCAGGCCGGAGACTCCGGTCCTTTAGGCCAGAAACTTTGGGGTTAAGTTTCTTGCAATGGCTAGTTTTTGGGAGACACTATATAAAGCCTTCTTGACGTGGGGTGGCCACGGCAAATCTTAAGGTCGAGTACCCCAGGTTGATTGAGAGGGAGAAAGGTTGGAGTGTTGGTAGTTACCACGGCTGACAAGCAAGGCGATTTACCCTGGTTCAGGCTCCCGGAGGATAATACCCTACTTCCAGCTTGTCTGTTATTGATGGTTTGGAGGTGTTACAATGGCGATCCCGGCGAGATGTCGATCTCGTTAGGGTTTTGTTGGTGGAATATGAGCGTACCCCAGATCGGCGACCCTCCCATCCTTTATATTGGAGGCTGGGTCTCGGGAGTTCACAACCGACTAGGTTTACAGGTAAGGTAAGTCCCTACCGACCTATCCTACACCTTCCTTGGGGCATACTATGTCTTCTTTGGGCCCCTTCGTGGGCCTTGAACGTTATCTTCTAGTAGGCCGCCCGTCGGGCCCTAATCCTTGCGTACACCATGTATCTCCATGGTGGGGCACCCGATAGGTAGGCCCACGTCAGTAGCCCCCGAGTGCTTGGTCGAGTCGAAGAATCGGGTAAGGACTCTTCTCCGGGTGCACGTCATTCTTTACCTGTTGCAAAGCGTTTTGTTCTGAGTCGGTAGTACATCGACTGTTGGATATGTTCATGTTTTGCTGTCTAGCCGACAGTTTCTGGGGATGATGACATGGCTGGCCTGGTTCACTCGACAGATCGGGACCAGTTAGATACTCTTGGGTAAGAACCTAGCCAGCCTACTTCAAGCCCGAGTCCCCGGACTCGAACCTGGAAAGAGCTGATAAGCTTCGACTCATGCCGCGGAGGCCTTACAGAGGATATTATGATGAATCGGGTACCCAACGCGTCCGTCAGGATTTTCTTCATGCATGCTGGCATGGAAATTACAGGGTGAACACAGCGGGTGCGAGCCCTGGCCGGCTCGACGGATCGGCGGGTCTTATCTTTGCACTTTGGGTGCAGCATCCGAGGAGCATATGCGGCGGACGCATCTCGGGAATCGAATATCTTGCGACTACTGTCGTTGTAAGCTTGTGTATGAAGCTGTGGCCCTTGGGACTCGATGGTCCAGTCGTCTTGTGCTATCGGGGGCGCGACAGCGCTCCCGATGGGAGTAGCCCCCGAGATTGAGCTGAATTGCTTGCAATTGAGGTTAATCTCAATTAACATCCCGTCGAAAGATTTTTGATGCGCTCCCGATGGGAGTGAATGAAGAATGTTTTGATACTCGACAGATCAGGGAGTCCCGTTTCAGCCTTGTGCTACTGAAAGAAGTGTGATTTCGGGGACTCGACAAATTAATGGAGTCCCTGGTCAGCCTGCTGGCTTACTGATTGACATGCTCGTGTGGAAATGCATCTGAGTCGAATGACTCAAGGGTCCGTCAAGGGCACTCGAATGATTCTCCAGCTCTTAAAGCTGACATCATGCATGACGATCTTTGTTTGCACGGTTCCGCTGATGGGACGCGTCAGTGCGGGCCCATTATCAGTGTTGATCAGGAAAGACGCCGTTTCAGTTCTGATTTGACCGCATGGCGCGAAATTTTCGGGACGTGATGATGGTTGCCTTGTTTCTCGTGCGTAGTGGGCGGCGTGGCCTGCGACGGTTGCGTTCCGCTGCCGCCACGTGTATGGTTGGATGTAGACCGTTACGGCCGATGCCGTTTGGACGGTGCTGATTGTGCGGCGCTGCGGTATATTTATTTCACCACGGGGGGATAGATCGATTTTCATTCCCATACTTGTCGTTCCCTTTCCTTGTTGCATCTTCTTCCTCGTGCTCTGCCTCCATAGCCACTGCAACCGAGCTTGGTCCACACGCCAGCCTCCAGCCGCTAGCCATGATGAAAGGAGGTGGAAAGAAGATTGCGGCCACAACGAGCTCCGCCGCCGCCGGCGCTGCAGCTGTGAAGACGAAGAGGGGGAGTACGGCGGCGAGCGCCGCCGCCATTGTTGATGCTGCCGCCGTGGACACGTTGAAGAAGGTTCCCGGCGACTGGGTCAGATCGTCCGTCAAGCAACGGCACCTGGATGAACTCTGGGAAGACGGGTTGCTGCCGCCGGCGGACCAGCTGGCCACGCGCGCGCCTGGGAAAGAGGTAACTCCGCAGCCTCGAGCCAGCGAGCGCGTTTGCTTCGTGGATTTCTTGCATCGGGGCTTCTCTTTTCCCCTCCATGATTTCGTGCGCGGGTTGCTGTATGTGTATGGGATCCAGATGCATGATCTGACGCCGAACGGCGTCCTCCACATTGCTTGCTTCTTCATTCTTTGCGAGTGCTTCCTGTGAGTGCACCCGCACTGGGGCCTGTGGAAGGCCATCTTTAATGTTAAGAGGAACGTTGGTGGTGGTGGCACCTACCCACTTGGCGGCTTTGGCATCCAAGTGCGTGGTGACACCAATTATTTTTTGCTGAAGCAGTCTGATTCCGTTCAAGGCTGGCGGAAGAAGTGGTTCTATGTCCGCGTGGAGCAGGAGGGCCTCCCCGGCTTTGCGACTGACAAGCCTATGAGGAAGTCGAACGCCTGGGCGCACGCGTTGTCGAACGAAAACAAGGTGGAAGTGCGCCCCTGCTAGGAAAAGTCGCAGAGCTGTTGAAGGCGATGGGCAAGGAGGTGGGTGGCATCCACCTCATCGCCACCATGATGAAGAGACGTGTGCAGCCGTTGCGCCTTCGGGACCACCCTATGTGGGAGTACCAAGGCGAGAACGATTCGACTCGCCTAACGAAGGAACCGCGGTCGAAGAAAGAAGTCGAAAGCTCTGTGCGGTCCGTGACCAGTCTCAGAACTGTAGACCCCTGCAACGTCGACTACCCGGTGAAGCCATATGAAGCCGATAACCTGCTGCCTGAGGTATGGATCTGAATCTGTTTATTTTTTGCGCTTCTATTTTGTTGTTGCGCTAGTACTCTGTTCGTGCGTCCTTATTGAATTTCTGTGTGCTTGACTCGCAGGGTCACCCGGCTCCCACGTGTCAGCCACCTCTGCCCGAAAATGGGTCAACCTTCGAGGTGGAATTTCCTGAAGTGGAGCCGGTTGATGATGACGACTCCATTCCCTCGGCGACCACCTCACCTGATGAAGTGGAGGAAACGGAGCAAGATGAGGAAGATGAGCAACCGCTCAAGCGCCAGCGCCGGGACAAGGCCAAAGCTATTACCGAAGACTCGCCATCCGAAAGGGTGGAGCTTCGCGACGATGGCGACTCGGGTTCGTCGTCGCCTAGCCTGAAGGAACCTGTGGTGGTTGAGCCGCTCAACATGGCGCCTCCTGTTGGCAGCGCGACCGAGTTCGGCGTGTTGTTCGACGTCGACGACCTCGGTAGTGAAGAGAAGGAAATGAGGTGAGCACCTTTCTTCAATCTGAGCTTCTGTCTCTGTTTGTGCTCAATGTGTTGATTTTATCCTTGCTTGCGCAGTCCCGGCCATGGCACGAGTATGACTCATTCTCCTGTCCGGGAGCAGGCGTCGACGCCGAGTGGCAGGGAAGCAGAGTTGAATCCTCCAGAGGCTTCTATCTTGGCGACTGCGACAGCTGCTACGGAGGTGGTAAAGGCTTCGACCCCTGCCGCTTCGGAAGTACCTGCTCCGTCTTCTTCGAGCGCTGCGTCGCTCTATGATCATGTAAGTGTTATCTGTTCATCTGATGTATCGGGTGCGATACAGCGCTCCCGATGGGAGTAGCCCCCGAGGCTATGTGCAACTAGAATAGTTGGGCATAGGCTCAAAAGTCACGGATTTTATCTTGATGTGCAGCCCTACTGCCGCAACCTCCTGGAGTCGGGTGCGGCCTACATCCGAATGGAAGAGGAGAGGGATCAACTTCGCGCTGCGCTGGAGCAATCGAAGCGTAAGCACCTCCCATTGTTGGTGTTGACTTGTTGTCTCTCTTGTATCGCAACCACTCGACTCTTTTTGTCTTCATGCAGGCGATCAGGAGGCTTCTACGAAGCGGGTGCGCGAGCTCGAGAAAGAGCTCAAAGCTTAGCATGATGATGCCGAGCGGAAGCTGAAGGAGGCCAAGAACCGCGAGGATGCCACCCTCCAATGCGAAAGAGTGCAGGTGGAGCGCCTGCTCGCGCTCGCCCACGTTGTAGGAGGTAATGCGTCCTTCTCGCTCGTTGTTCGCTTGAAGTTTGTTCTCCCAATTCAATCGAATTGGTACTTAGGGTTTCCGGGATGTGCAGGTGCTTTTGGCGCGTCCCCACCTACGGAGCCTACGGATGATGATGTCCCGCTGGAACGTGCCGTCAGCATCTTTGACTCCCTGTGTGCTTACGCCAAGAACGCGTTCACCAAGTCTACCGGCGCTCTTGCTGCGGCGCACAAGAGTGTCTTTCCACTGCGCGCCACCTGCCAGTGTTGATGGTCTGGCCGCGGTGCTTGGCCCCGAGTCCTCTACCATGGCGAACTTCACTCGCGCCCAAACGGTACGCGGCTCAGAGCTTACATTCAAGCTGTAGCTGGGTCACGGTGTTGCGGGTGACTTCAAGAAGGTTGTTGCGGACTTCCCGCGGAAGCCTGATGGAAGGACAACATCATTGGGCCCAGTGAAGGAGGAGGCAGCACGACTGGCGGAGGACATGGTGTCCATGGTGGAGCGCCGGAGTGCCGAAGTTGCTGCCCGCGCTGTTAGGGTTAGGTCGGAGTCGGTGTCATAGGGTGTAGCGCCAACTCCTTTCGCTATTTTGTTTGTAATGAGCCCTAAGGCATTTGTATATTTGCTTTCCACTTCGCAGTCGGCTTCTGTTTGATTGCTCTGTCGGGGCCCAGCCCCCAAGTGTGTTGTCTTGTATTTTTGGAGGTCTCATGTTGATCGACCTTTGCCATTGAGCAGGCTGAATCTTTCGGTGCATCCGAAGCTTCTCCTTCCACGAGTGCACGGCCCCGAACCGTTGTCCGAAGCAGAAATGATGAGGTCGTCATGTCGTGGATGAAGACCCGCATCACGAATCTGGAGCGGGAGCTGAAGGATGTACGGGGTGAACTGGACGTGGAGAGGGCGAGGCCCGCCCCCTCGTCTGAGCGAGAGGACTATCTGATTGGAGACCTGGACCTTATTAACCGACAGCTAGAATGTTAGATTATTTGACAATCCCATCGACTACGAGTTGCTATCGCATCGACTGCTTCTCAATGTGTTTGCTTGTATTGCTTTTGCAGGTGTAAATCCTGACTGGAGAGCCGAGAAGACTCGCGTAGAGGAACGCTTGGAAGGGGCCATGACTGGTACGGCTTCCGGCTCCCAGTACTTTTGGTCTGATAAACCAAAGGCTCGGGTGCTTGCTGTCTTGTTGGATCGCGCCTGGCGAGGCGGCATGCTTCTGGAGTCATGTAGGGCTACCTTGGCTCGGTTGCACCGAGCTATGTTTCCTCACAACGAGCAACCGCAAGGTATCCCCGCCTTGTTGGAGAGGTTCCGCGATGGCAAAGCAATCAAGAAGATGTTGCACGCTGAACTTGTTGGAGGGGCGAACGTTGCCTTTGCCTATGTGCGGCTGCACCGTCCGCATCTGAACATTGAGAAGCTGACTGATGGACTACCTTCCGAGGAACAGTATGCGGATACTCTCGAGCCGGCGAGGAAAGTTATCGAGCAGGTCCGGCAGCAAACTGAGCGGCTTGTAGGTCCATTGGATGTACCCAAAACTGAGCCTGTAGATTAGGAGGTGAAAAAAATGTGAATGCTTGTTGAGCTGAGTTGTAAATGAGTGATATAAATCTGTGGGGGGCAGCCCCCGAGTGTAAATTTGTATTCGAAAGCAATAGCGGCTTTGATCGTAGGGTCGCAGCCCTCGAGTGTTCGAGTGCGACCGGGATTTTATTTGTTTTGTGGAGTTTAACCTGTGCGACTCAGCCTCCGAGTGTTCGAGTGCGGCCAAGGCTGTTTTGTTTCTTGAACCTGTGCGGCTCAGCCCCCGAGTGTTCGAGTGCGGCCAAGGCTGTTTTGTTTCTTGAACCTGTGTGGCGCAGCCCCCAAATATTCGAGTGCGGCCAAGGCCTTGTTTGTTTCTTGAACCTGTGCGGCGCAGCCCCCGAGTGTTCGAGTGCGGCCAAGGCCTTGTTTGTTTCTTGAACCTGTGCGGTGCAGCCCCCGAGTGTTCGAGTGCGGCCAAGGCCTTGTTTGTTTCTTGAACCTGTGCGGCGTAGCCCCGGAGTGTTCGAGTGTGGCCAAGGCCTTATTTGTTTCTTGAACCTGTGCGACGTAGCTCCCGAGTGTTCGAGTGCGGCCAAGGCCTTGGTTGTTTAGTTTATATCTTCAGGTGAACCTGTGCGGCGCAGCCCCCGAGTGTTCGAGTGCGGCCAAGGTTGTTTTTGTTGCTTAAACCTGTGCGGCACAGCCCCCGAGTGTTCGAGTGCGGCCAAGGCTTTATTTGTTTTGCTTTTTGACTGTAAAAAGTAAAGGGAGAATGCTTTTGTATCTCAACCATTGTATATTAAGCTAGCAAGCCGCCTCATTAAAAACCTTCCAGTCCCCTTAGGTACCCCGGTAAGGAAAAGAGCGCATCTGAAACCTGCTGCTTGTTTGGCGTGTAAGCACGATTACATGGATGTGTATGCTATGCGTAGAAACGGCGTAGGTGCGCGACGTTCCACGGGTTGTGGGAGAGCTCCCTGTCTTCGCGTGCTTCAGGCGATAGGCGCCGCCATCGATTGCTTCCGTGACGATGAAGGGTCCCTCCCGTGGGGAGGTGAGCTTGTGCACCTTCTTCTGCTTGAGCCGCAACACCAAGTCGCCAGGGACGAAGGATCTTGTGCGCAATCGATGGCCATGGTAGTTGCGGAGACTCTGCTGATAAACGGCTGTGCGGGAGAGTGCAATGTCCCGTGCCTCGTCCAGCGCGTCGACGCCATCTTCGAGTGCTTCTTCTGCGTCTGACTCGTCATATGTGACCACGCGAGGTGCGTCGAATCGCAGGTCGTATGGCATGACTGCCTCTGCGCCATAGACCATGAAGAATGGAGTATATTGCATTGATCTGTTTGGCGTGGTTCTCAGACTCCAAAGGATAGAGGGCAGTTCCTCCACCCAGGCACCCGCGGCGCACTTGAGTGGCACCAGTAGTCGTTTCTTGAGGCCACTTCAGACTAGGCCATTTGCTTTCTCGACTTGTCCATTGGATTGAGGATGTGCGACGCAGGCGTAGTTGAGTTTGATGCCCTGCTCCGCACAGAATTCCTTGAACTTGTCGGCTGTGAAGTTTGTGTCGTTGTCCGTGATGATGCTGTGGGGTATCCCAAATCTGAAGATGATGGATCTGATGAAATTGATGACGGATGTAGCAGTCGAGCTTGTTATGGGTACAGCTTCGATCCACTTTGTGAACTTGTCGACTGCCACCAGGAGATGTGTGTGTCCACCTCGAGATGATTTCTTCAGTGGGCCCACCATGTCGAGCCCCATTGGGCGAAGGGCCAGGCGAGTGGTATCGTTTTCAGCTCCGATGCAGGTGCGTGCGGCTTGGTGGCGAACTTCTGACACCCGTAGCATTTCCTGACTATTTGTTCGGCTTCCCGCATTGCCGTGGGCCAGTAAAACCCGGCTCGGAAGGCTTTGGCTACCAGGGCTCGACTGCTGGCGTGATGTCCGCAAGTTCCTGCATGGATGTCGTATAGTATTGCTCTGCCGTCTTCTGGGTCGATGCAGCGCTGCAGGACTCCAGATATGCTGCGTTTATACAGCTCGCCATTGATGATCGTGAAGACCTTCGAGCGGCGAGTGATGCGCTGAGCTTCTGTTGTGTCTGCTGGCAACTCCAGACGCAGCATGTATGCGAGAAAAGGGTTCGTTCACGTCGGCTCGACGAGGAAGACTTCTACGTGTGGTTCTTCTGCATCGGGTGCTACCGACTCCTTTGCTGGATGATCCTTGGTTGTTGTTGATGTAGAGGGTGCGACTGGCTGCTTGAGCTTGATAGACCGCTGATTGATGCACTCGACGAAGACTCCGGGTGGAACTTTCGCCTTGGTCGAGCCGAGGTTAGCTAGCATGTCTGCTTCTTCGTTATTCTCGTGGCCCACGTGCCGCAGCTCGCAGCCATCGAAGCTGCCCGCCATGATATTGTAGAGGTCCCGATATGCAATCATGTTCTCTGCTGTGGCCTCGCACTCTTTCATCGTTTGCTGTACGACGAGGTTCGAGTCCCCGTAGATCATGAGGCGAGTTGCGCCGCAGTTCTTGGCCATCCGTATGCCGTGGAGTAGAGCTTCGTACTCAGCTTCATTGTTTGAGGGCTTGGGGAAGTCCATCTGCAATACATTGCGAAGTTTGTCGCCTTTTGGCGATGTTAAGATGATGCCCGCACCTGCGCCCTCAAATTTCTTGGATTCGTCGAAGTACATAGTCCATGCGTTGGACAGGTCGGGCATGTCGGGCAGCTGAGTTTCTATCCACTCGGTTGTGAAGTCCGGAAGTACTTGTGCCTTGATCGCGTTGGGATGCGTATACTTCAGGTCCCACGGGCCCAACTCGATGACCCACTTGGCGACTCGTCCCATCGCGTCGGGGTTGGTGAGGATGTCTGATAGGCCCGAGGCACTCACCACTGTGATCGGGTGCTCGGCGAAGTAATGGACCACCTTCCGCGAACTCATGAAGACGCCGTAGGCTAGCTTCTGGTAATGCGGGTATCGCCATTTTGATATTGAAAGCACCTCGCTGAGGTAATATACTGGCCGTTGCACTCGATGGGCGTGTCCTTCTTCTTGGTGTTCGACAACGAGGACGGTGCTGACCACCCTGTTGGTGGTTGCGACGTAAAGGTACAGGGGTTCCTTCTCGTGTGGTGCGACGAGCACTGGTGGAGTCGCTAGGACCCGCTTGAGGTCTACGAATGCTGCTTGAGCTTCTGGCGTCCACTCGAATTTGTCGGACTTCTTCATCAGTTGGTAGAAAGGAAGTGCCTTTTCACCCAACTTACAAATGAACCGGCTGAGCGCTGCGACTCAGCCGGCTAGGCGCTGGACCTCCCGGAGCTTGGTCGGGGATGGCATTGTGAGGATTGCCTCTATCTTTTTGGGGTTTACCTCGATGCCTCTGGCGGACACGAGGTACCCGAGTAGTTGCCCAGCTGGTACGCCAAAGACACACTTCGTTGGGTTGAGCTTGATTTTGTAGGCGTTGAGCGCGGCGAAGGTCTCCCGCAGGTCATCGAGGAGCGTGTCCTCTTGTTTGGTCTTGATGACTATGTCGTCAACATAAACTTGGACGTTGCGTCCTATCTGGTCCTTGAGGCAGGACTGCATCATGCGCTGGTAGGTAGCCCCAGCGTTCTTGAGCCCGAAGGGCATGGTTTTGTAACAGTAGACACCATGGGGTGTGATGAAGGCTGTCTTCTCCTCGTCCTCCTCTCGCATCCTTATCTGGTTGTAGCCTGAGTAGGCATCCAGGAAGGACAGTCGCGCGCAACCAGCTGTGGAGTCGACGATCTGGTCGATTCGCAGTAACGGGAAGTGATCCTTCGGGCAGCACTTGTTGAGGGAGGTGAAGTCGACGCACATGCGGAGGATTTTTGTCTTCTTCTTTTCGACCAACACTGGGTTAGTGTCGTGGGGTTATCACGGCAGATGTTACCATAGGGTAACTTGATGATTGGGGCAAGGCGCCTTGGTCCTTCAGGAGATTGTCACGCTCGTAGGGGAAAAAGGGTTTACCCAGGTTCAGCCTCTCCATTGGAGATAAAGACCTACTTCCTGCTTCTATGTTATTGATCTCGAGGTCTCGGTAACTCGGCTACCACAATAGAGCCGGGTTACGAGACAGGTTACAAGGGTTTCGCTTGATAGCGGTGATATCGAACTAGGGTTACTAGACTGCTTATGACTTGCTTAAGGCTTAAGACTTGTCTATCTATGTTCTGGGAGCCCGTTTATATAGACGCCGGGTCTCCCGAACTTACAATGAATACCGAGTTACATACGAGCCCGGAGTCCTACTCTAGGTTCTTCTTGACCTTCCGTAGCCTCCAAGTCACCCGGTTCCTTCCTTCACTCGGACTCCAGTTCTTCTAGGTCCTTTCTTCTAGGGACGAGTCATGTTAGGCATATTGGCCCAGCTATAACCCGGCCCACATCTTGTACACATCACCCGGTCCAGGCCTTGGGCCGTCCGACTGATTCTTCCTTGGTCATGAGTATACCGGGTTATTATCCCCCCAATAGTAGTCCCCAAGTTTGACTTGAATAAGCTCATTGGTTGCTTCACTTGATAATCTTGATCTTGATCTGATTACTCGAGGGTAGCTGCTGATGGGATTATCCGAGTTAAACTCCTGAAAACAAAATAAATATCATTAACACTGAATGGCCGGGTTATGTTTCAGACCAGCTCCTTTTGGCGGTTCTCTTATAACCCAGCTTTTCTCTTGTCCCAAAACCTTAAATGACTCGACTTTTATCTCGCACTTAATTCTCTCCAGTCAACGACCAGGGGACATTCTCTGACAGATTCCCTCGTGTCCTTGACCCATGGTCAAACAGAATCTTAACGTCTCGATTTTCACGATCCTAGGGTTTCACCCCAGGGCTATAAATAATGGGCCACGGTGAAAAGTAACTCTACTTTTCCCATTCGTCGCCACTTCATCTTCTTCCTCAAACTATTCTCTCTCCTCTCTAGGTTTAGGGTTCCTGTAGATCTCGCCTCGCCGCCGTCGGCCATCGGAGCTCTGCATTGCTGCAACTCACCGCCGAGGAATCTGTACCGCGCCCGGTCTCCACGAGCTCCGGTAAAATTTTCACTCCTGCACTTAGCTTTCATCTGGATCTTGACTTGTTCTTCCTCGGGCTGTTCTTGAGCTCGTTGTTCTCCATTTTTTTTCTTGCTATTTTCTAGATCTTCAGATCTCATGGCACCCAAGGACTCGAGGAAGCTTAAGGCCAAGGCCAAGCCCGGTGATGGCGCCGCCGCATCGGCATCGAAGAAGATCAAGAAAACAACCAAGCCCAGATCTGGGATTACGGCTAACTGGGCCAAATCCATGGCCACACAATCCAAGCTCGAAGAACTGGCTGAATCTGGTGTTCTTCCTCTTCAGTCGGAGATCGAGTGGAGAGGGCTGAAGAGGAGACTCGGCCTTCCCTCCAGGAAGGTGAAGTTATCTGCTTTCCTGAGCATGTCACCCGGGGTTTTCGTCCCCCGGGTCATCCTTTCTTTAGGGATCTTCTTCATCACTACAAACTCTGGGTCTTCGATCTCGGACCCAACTCCATCTTGAACATTAGTAACTATATAGTTCTTTGTGAATCGTACTTATGCATTCCTCCCAACTTAGCTCTTTTCCTGGAGCTATTCTTGTGCAAACCTCAACGTGAGCACAAGAATGGCCCCCTCTTAGTCTGTGGCGGCGTTTCTATTCAACGCCGCAAAGGCTCTGCTATGCCCTCACTCGAACTTCATACTCATGTAAAGCTTTGGCAAAAATCATACTTTTACTGCAAAGCCAAGATACCTTCTGGTGAACACCCTTTACCGGGGTATTCGGTCGAGCCCCTCGTTATCAACAGCAACATGAACTCCTTCGCCTCTGAAACTGAGAGAGAAGCTCTCCAGCCTCTTCTCAAGAAAATCTCCGTTCTTGTTAAGCACGGACTCCGCGGAACTGATCTGATCAAGACGTGGATGGGTTGGCGAATTCAGCCCAACAGTATTCGCAAGAAGCTTCTTTGCGATTACTCGGGCCATCTAACTGATTCCCTCCGTTACTCGGAGAAGTCCTACCCCACCACTGCGCTGAACAAAGCTATCAAGGCCTTCCTTGCTGAAAAGGTTGAGACGATCAAAGATAATGGCCTTCTGCCATTCAGTAGGAATAACCCGGCTCCACCAGTGAGTCCCGACTGATAAATATCTTAATAACATATTCTTTCTCAATTGTATACTGATTATTTTACTTCTATTTTTTCACTAGGAATCTGATGTCTGGTGGCAAGTTGAGACTCCCCCTGCCACTCCTGAGGCAGATGAAGATGAAGATGATGATGACGAGGCTCTGTCCTCGAGTGAAGAAGAAGAAGAAGAAGAAGAAGAAGAAGAATAAGAAGAAGAAGAAGAAGAAGAAGAAGAAGAAAAAGAAGAAGAAGGTGAACTTGACTCCCTTGGCCACTTCTTCATAAGCTTAATTGAGAACGATACTCAATCCAATTTATCCACTGATGCCAATTTTATAATACCAGAACCGACTGAAAAAATAATCACTCCTTCACCCGGCCGTAGCTCTGAAGCCACTGAATCAGCTGCTACCGGGAAAAGGAAGGCTCGCACTATCTGTGCCAAGGTGCCATACTCTCGCATGACCACAGAACCATATTCTTATCTTGCTATGCAAAAACTCAACCAAACTCTTCTTGAAAAATCTTCGCAGAGATCTGTTGAACCCTCTACAAAGAGGAGAGCAACACGGACCTCCCCTGGAGAGGATCCTCTTAACCCGGGAATCCCAAACCTTCAATCTCCACGCCGTCCTGGTACTTCCTTTTCCAACTTTGAACCACAAAAACATCCCTCTGATAGTTATCCTTTAGCTGGTCAAATCCGAGTTTCTAAATCATACTCTCTTACAGCTTCTTCAGGCTCCAGCAACGACCTCCCCCGTGACTTTCAAGTCAATACCGGGTAATACGTATAACCTTCTGTTACTTGTAGTTACTTTCATCAACTTTGCTTTCTTTTGCTCTTTCTTATATTATCTTCGTACTTGCAATTTCAGGGCGAAAGCTACTCTTAGTGGCGCTCCAAGCCCTCCCATTGATGAGGAGGATAACTTCGAGAACACCCCTGAAAAACATGCTGAGCCGACTGATAAAGAGCAGACAACTGACCAGATGAATGTTTCTCCTTCTCCTGCTGAAAAACCGACTGATCCAGAAGTCGTGATCACAGGAGCTCGCTTTACTGAGAAGATCTCTCCCCTCAATACCGCAACCAAGTTTGCTGCCTCTGAAGAGAAGTCCAAGCCGACTGATAAAGGCGAAGCTTCCACTGTGCCACACTATGGCCATATAAACTTTGAAGGTCTGTTAACTGAGTACAACACACTGAAGCTTACAGAGGGCAAACTCGTGGATTCTCTTGTTCGAGAACATCAGGTACACATCTTTTCCTTTTCATATCTTTTATACCAAACCTAGTCCCCAAGTATCGAGTAAACTGTTCTCAGTCACTCGGTACTTGAAAATATATATCTCTTATTGCCTTCATTTTGAAAACTTCAGAATATCCCAGTCCCCAAGTTCCGAGTTATCAGTCTACGATAAGATGGAACTTGTTTTACTTTCTGATTTCAAATCCTCATTAATTCTGACTTTCATCATAACGATACTTTCAAATCCTCATAACCCCCAAGTTCCGGGTAATATGTTCACAATTTATCTGGAACTTTGAAAATGTGTTACTGAATAACTTGTAAAAATTTAAAAGACATACCAGTCCCCAAGTGCCGAGTGATCTGCTCTTCAGTCACTCGGAACTTGTATAAATACTCTGTCTGTATATAATTTACTATCAACTTATTCTTTCTTGCCATTGCCGACTGAAATATATTTCAGCCCCCATGTTTCTAACTTGCTATTCTTTTTTCAGAGGTATGTGTCCCATAATGACCAGGTACTTGCCAAGACCAACCAACTCCTTGAAGTTGAAACCAAGCTGCGCAAGGAAACTGAAACTCATGCTTCAGACTTGGAGAAAACAATTGAATCTCTAACTGCAGAGAACACCAAACTGAAAAAGGAGCTGGAAGAGGCTGGAGATAAGTATAATATCTGCTTTGACAAGATGGTCAGTAGCCAGAAATACTTGGACACCCTGAAAGACCATATCAAGGATATCCTCAATCCACTCATTGGTAAACACCATCTCTTACCACTTTTTCTATTTTACTCGGCTTTCATATACTAACCCACTTCATACTTTTCAGGTGAGAAGGACGCTGCCATCAGGAGATCCTATCCAGAGAAACTGAACTGCTTGAACACCATCATTCGGCAGTTCCAGTTTGGCACTTCTGAGATTATCAAGCGTGTCAAAGGCAACTGTACTCCTCCCCAAATGATATACGAGTCCCTGCATCAGCTTTCCACAATCCCCGAGTGGTTGGACCTCTGGACGCGCTCAGCATGCCGGGTTGGCGCAATGCGCAGTTTAGCTCTAGCCAAAGCCTACAACCCACGCCTTAACCCGGCTCCTTTTGTCAAAGGATTCCCTCAATACAATGCTGATGGTACCAAGTTTGGGGGAAAAGATTTCGAAGAAATTGCTGCCCAAACCCGGACCGTTGCTTGCAAGATCGCTGAGAGCCTTAACCTATCGGTTTTCCAAGATGCAGTGGATGAGAACAACACTCCAATCCCCACTCCTGAACCCGAGCATACTGATCTGTTGGCCAAGCTGAGAGACTCCATTGCAAAGAAGAAGAAGGCTGCAGCGCCAAGTACTTTCACTCCAGTTGTCCCTACACCCAGCCGTTCTCCTACCACGCCGATCATGGAAAAGCCGGCTGATGTTGCTAAGGATACTGCAGAAGATCAAGATCCTGTACAAGCTAAGTCCCTGGCCAAAGCTCCTGAAGATAATCCGGCCTCTGTCGAAGCTGAAGCTGCCAAGGGGACCTCAACTGATAACCCGGCTATGTGAGCCAGTTTCCATTCTGTACTTTTTTCTGCAAAACAATTATTCGGCCAATGAACATTGTAATATGCTTTGAAATACTTTGCCTTAAACTTTTATTTGATGGTGCGCCTGTGCACTATATGAAACACTCAATCTTTTGTAATAACTTATATTTTTTATGGTTTAGATGACCCTTTTGGTTTATCTTTAGCTTCTTATCAGTCGGCTTTCACATGACTTTCTCAGTTGCTACTTTTTCCTTTGCTAAAACAGGGTCAAACTAAGTCCCAGCATGGGCATCATAGTTGATTGAATTAACAAGTAAGCAATCTGGTCATAAAATTGTGAGTAACATCAAACTGATAGGCAAGTTTAACCAAGAACAAAATTGAGGCTTAAAAGCCGGGTCTTAGGATTAAAACTTATGAATTTACAATTCATAAGTCCCCAAGCCCTGGATCAATGTTTACAAGTAAAGGCTTAAACTATGCATCATTACCCCCACTGATCTCAAACATCTCTATCTTTATTAAAGATACACCAGCAAGCCGCCTCATTAAAAACCTTCCAGTCCCCTTAGGTACCCTGGTAAGGAAAAAGCGCGTCTGAAACCTGCAGGGGGTTACATAACTCGGCCTAGGTTCATGTTCACTAGGTATAATACGGGCGAAGATGAGCAATGTTCCACGGCCGCTTCGTCTCTTCCATAGGAAGGATAGCATGGTCCGTGTTGTTCTCTTCACCTTTCTCTCTCACATCTATCAGATAATATGAACCATTGTGCAATTTCCGACTGATGAGGAACGGCCCTTCCCATGGAGGAGTTAGTTTGTGCATCCCTGCCTGCTTCTGTCTGAGCCGTAAAACTAAATCTCCTTCCTGGAAAGTTCTTGATCTTACTCGGCGACTATGATAGCGCCGCAAATCTGCTGATAAACTGCGGACCGTTCCAATGCTAACTCACGCTCCTCTTCGAGGGCATCAATCGAATCCTCCCTTGCAATTGCATTGCTTGACTCCACATATGCCGCCACTCTTGGCGAGTCATGGACTATATCACTCGGTAACACTGCTTCTGCTCCATACACCAGAAAGAACGGTGTACGCTTGGTTGATCTATTCGGGGTTGTATTGATCCCCCAAACCACTGCGGGTAACTCTTTCACCCAAGCTCCATACGCCTTTTCAATCGGAACTCGAAGTCTTGGTTTGATTCCTTCAATATTTCCTGATTACTCCTTTCTACCTGCCCGTTGGCCTGTGGATGTGCCACCGAAGCAAGGTCTAATCTGATTCCCTTCTCTTTGCAGAATATCTCTGTTTCACCGAGTGACATGTTGGTCCCATTATCTGTGATGATACTGTGAGGATACCAAACCGACTGATAATTTTCTTCAGAAACGTGACAACTTTGGAAGCATCACAACTTGTAACTGGCTCTACTTCAACCCACTTAGTGAACTTATCAACAGCCACCAAGAGATGAGTTTTCTTGCACGATGTCATCTGAAAGGGCCCCATCATATCAAGACCCCAAACTGCAAACGGCCAGTGATTGGTATTGTCCTCAATTCCTGAGCCGGCACATGCTCCTGTCTTGCATATCTTTGACATCCATCACATGCCCTAACAATCTGCTCTGCATCCTTGAAAGCTGTGAGCCAAAAGAATCCATGCCTAAATGCCTTGGCCACCAGAGACCTAGATGAAGCATGATGACCACAGTCCCCAGCATGTATCTCTTGCAAAATTTGCCTTCCTTCGACTGATGAAACACATCGCTGATAAACTCCAGAAACACTGCGCTTGTACAACTCACCATCAATTACTGCATAACCGAGTGATCTTCTGACAATTTGTCGCGCCATAACTTCATTACTCGGCAAATCTTCCTTATCATATAATCCAGATATGGTTCAGTCCACTCAGGAATCTCATGCAACGCTGCTACTAACTCGGAATCTTGATCTGGACTTCATCTTCCTCTTCACCCGGAAGTTGGACTGATGGCTTCCATAACTCGTCCAGGAACACATTAGGTGGAACTGGCTCTCTACGTGATCCCAATCTTGACAAAGCATCTGCTGCCTCGTTTTTCCTTCTATCAATATGATCCACCTGGAATCCTGAAAAGAATCCAGCTGCTTCATCAACAGCCCTTCTGTAAGCCGCCATCTTCTCATCTTTCCTGTCCCAAGTCCCAGAAACTTGCTGCGCTACAAGATCCGAGTCACCAAAACACATGATCCTTTTGATGTTCATCTCCTTGGCAATGCGCAAACCATGTAACAAAGCTTCATACTCAGCAATATTATTGGTGCAATCAAAGTGAATCTGAAGAACATAACTCATCTTATCCCTTTGGGTGAAGTGAGAACCACTCCTGCTCCTGATCCCTCATATGCTTGGATCCATCAAAATGCATAACCCATGACTTATAACTCGGCGCCTTGGGTGGTGCCGTGCTTAACTCGTCCAATCATTGACAAAATCAATCAAGGCTTGTGACTTAATCGCTGTGCGAGGCTCATACTTGATGTGATAATCACCCATCTCAATCGCCCACTTGGCAATTCTTCCAGTAGCTTCAGTATTGCACACAATGTCTGCCAATGGTGCTCCACTCACCACTGTAATGGGGTGTTCTTGAAAGTAATGCTTCAATTTCCGACTGGCCATGAAAACGCCAAAAACTAACTTCTGCCACTGGGATACCTCTGTTTAGCCGGAGTCAAAACCTCACTGACATAATAAACCGGCCTTTGAACCAGATGCTCCTTTCCTTCTTCTTTCGCTCTACCACAATAACTACACTAACTGCTCGGGAATTTGCAGCTATGTACAACAGCATGGGCTCCTTTGGAGCTGGAGCAGCTAAGATTGGTGCTTTCGATAATGTTTCCTTCAATGCCTCCAGGGCTTTATCAGCTTCCTCATCCCAAACAAATTTATCTGACTTCCTCAAGAGTCGGTATAAAGGAATTGCTTTCTCTCCCAGTCGGGATATGAACCTACTCAACGCAGCCACGCAGCCCGTGATCTTCTGGACTTCCTTCAATTCAGTCGGCTTTCCCAACCTATTGATTGCTGCTATCTTTTCCGGGTTTGCTTCAATCCCACGCTCGGACACAATAAAGCCGAGTAATTTTCCTGATGGAACTCCAAACACACACTTTTTTGGGTTAAGCTTCATCTGAAACCTCCTTAAGTTAGCAAAAGTTTCTCTCAAATCATCAATAAATGTCTCAGCCTTCTTTGTCTTGATCACCACATCATCAACGTACGCATGCACGTTCCGATCTATCTGCTTCTCAAAACAACTCTGGATGCACCTCTGATAAGTTGCTCCAGCATTCTTCAGTCCAAATGTCATGTTCTTGTAACAAAAAGCTCCAAATGGGGTGATAAATGATGTCTTCTCCCAATCTTCCTCTGCAAGCTTGATTTGATGGTATCCTGAATATGCATCCAGGAAACACAAAAGATCACTACCTGCCACAGCATCTATGATTTGATCAATCCTTGGTAACGCAAACGGATCCTTCGGACAATGCTTGTTCAAACTTGTGAAATCAATACACATCCTCCACTCATTGTTCTTTTTCAACACTAAAACCGGGTTAGCCAACCACTTTGGATGTAACACTTCCATAATGAATCCTGCGGCGAGTAAACGAGCTATCTCTTCTCCTACAACCTTCTTCTTTCCTCATTCAATCTGCGCAATCCCTGTTTAATCGGTCTTGCTTTAGGATCAACATGTAAGCGGTGCTCAGCGAATTCAGTCGGTATGCCTGGCATGTCACTAGGTTTCCATGCAAAGACATCCCGATTCTCACGGATGAATTCGATGAGCGCGCTTTCCTATTTGTCAGTCAGATTTGACCCGATAGAGAACTGCTTGGACGAATCACCCGGCACGAAGTCAATCATCTTGGTATCTGAGCCGCTTTGAATTTCGCCCTCTCTTCGGTCATTGGTTTCTTCAAAATTGTCCCATCATCCGGGTTTGTGGTAGCTTTGTAGTAATTCAACTCCTCTTCCGCACAGGCTTGTTCTGCCATAACAGCATCACCTTCCTCACATTGTAACGCCAACTCACGACTGCCATTGACTGTGATAATACCTTTGGACCTGGCATCTTCATCTTTAGTACACATAACACGGCCTCGCCATGAATCTAGCAAAAACATTGCGGCCAAAGAGAGCATGATAGGGCTCTTCAATTTGACCACCTCAAAACAAATCATCTCAGACCTGAAATTATCCTTTGATTCTCCAAACGCGACCTCCAATGTTATTGTTCCCTCTGGTCTTGCCGACTTTCCAGGGACAATACCATGAAAGATAGTACTGGAAGGGTGAAGCTGCTTGGCTGTGAAACCCATCCGGATGAATGTATCCCAATACAGAATGTTGATGCTACTACCTCCATCCATAAGAACCTTGTGTAAAATATAACCCGAAACCTGAGGTGCAACAACTAAAGCCAACGCTCCAGGTGCATCTACTCGGCCGGGTGATCCTCTCTAGACCAAGTGATCGGATACTCGGACCACTTCAAATATCTCGGAACTGCGGGAAGAACGGCGTTGACAGCTCTTTCTTCAATTTCTGATCTCTCCGACTAGTGCTGGAAACTGTAATATGATACTGTCCTCGATTTAACTCTTGGGGTTTTGCTGGAAACCTAACCCGGCTGGTCCGTTATCCGGGCCGGGTGGTCCTCCATTATTTCCTCCAGCTTGTGGTCCGTGGCCGGGTTATTTCCATTACCCGGCCTCGGGCCGTTTCCTCCCATATCATCCTGGCAAACTCTCGTTCTTCCATCTCTGAAGATCAACACACTGGGCCAAAGAGTGATTTGCCGGTTTACCGTTCCTACTATGACGTGGACACGGCATGTTGAATGCTTCCTGGGGGTTAGCCGGTCCTCGGAAATTTCCCCTGTAATTGCCATTGTTGTTATTGCCTCGATAATTATCATCTCGCCGCTGAAACTTGTTATACCCGGTGTTTGTGTTTGCCACCAAATCTGAACCACCCTCATGCTGCCTTTTGGAGTTATTCCCATTGTTACCATTGTGATTATTGTTCCCATTGTTGTTGTTACCGTTGTTGTTGTGGTTCTTTCCTCCGTTGTTGACGTTTCCTTTTCCCTTATCTTCATCATCATCCCGGGTCTTGTCTGTGGATGCGTGCTTATGAGCCGCTTCCATCAGCTGCCCATGGTGATGGTTTCTGCTTCGCCAGTGGCCCTCAGTCGACCCATCTTCTGAATTACCGGGTCATATCTGCAGGTTTTCTCCATTGACGACACGGCCGCAGCTGGTGTAATTCCCTTTGATGAGTGAATGATGGCTGTAACCGGCGCATCCAGTGACGCGCTGACTCGCCTTTCTTCTGGAAACATCGCTCCAAATCTCTATAGTGAACAACTTCTCACACGTGCCCTTGAAATTCTTGACAAATAATGCCTTCAACTCATCCCAAGAATTGATAGATTTCTCGGGTAATCCATTGAACCATAACTTTGCTGCTCCTTCACTCATCATCAGGTACATGTATCTCGCGCACAAGTTGGCGTGGCATTGCGAATACTCATCGCCATCTCGTAACTGCTGAGCCATGTTTCTGGATCCATGCTGGGGTCATAATTCGTCACCTTGCTTGGCTCTTTAAACTTCTCAGGAAAAGGTTCACTCTTAATAGCATCTGAAAGACATTTAGTTCCAACCGGGTTAAGTAATGAAGAAACTAACGGCAAACCTGACCCGGTATTTGGTGCGTGGCCCATCACTCCTGCTTCAGGTTGTCCTCCGGCTCCTCCGGCGACACCTAAAGCCGGGTTTGCGCTCGCCGCACGCCGTGCTCTTGAACTGTTGACAATTGCTTGGGCCACAGACTGGGCCGGGGCCGGTTGATGCGGCCTCGGCGCCGGCTGATTCTGGCTGGCCTCTGCTGATGTGTCCCGAACGTTGAGGCTGCGGCGCCGGGTGACCTTGATTCTGCTGTCCGTTCCTGACGCCTGATCCGGCTGGCCTTGGTGTTTCTCCGTGATGACTCCGGTTAGCTCGGCTATTGTATGGTGTTGAATGTAACGCTCCACTCTTATCCGGCATGTTTCCCTGCTGCGTGATCGCGGTTTTCAACATCTCAATTGCCCTGCGTGCTTCTTCTCCCTCTGGCGATTGATCAATCGGCATGCGGCATAATGCTAATGTTGCTGCGTACACGTTATCAGCCGGATTTGAGTAGTGACCACTGGGCGTGTGGAACCGATCTGCTGGTGGTGGCATACCACCCGCAGCCGTGTGTTCTGATTTTGCTGAGCTCCGCCCGAGTGTTGGGTGGCACCCCGTTTCCTCCCTGATTTGCTCTAACCATGATTCCATGCCCATTCCAACCGGCGCTGGCTCAGGCCGAGTGACATTGGGAGCTCCGTTTGGTGATGCAAAGTTCAATCTGTTGGATCTAAGGTCATGCCTGGCATCACCCGGGTCTGTGCCTCCTCTGATGTACTGCTGTAAGATCTTCATGGCGATTCTGCACTGTTATCCTTTCTTGCTCCACACGGGCTCGATCCCGTTCTATCTCTTGTTGCTCATCAAACATGCGCTGCTGCTCCGCCAATAAAGCCTTCTGTTGATTCTCCAGCGTGATTCGTAACGTATCCAATTGCTGCGCCCGGGTTGCTGCGTTATCTGGTGTGATTGGGGTGGTAACTATTGCTGCGTCAAAGTCCAAGGGCCTAAAAACTGGTGGGATTTCCATCACAACCGGCTGTCCGAGCCTTCACCCGGTTGAAAGGTCGGAGACGCTGAATTCTTTCTCTGTTTTCTCTGGCCGCGCGTGGCATCGTCCTCACTCACTGAAGTTTCTGTCCCATCATTGTGATTCCTCAGGTGTACACCGCAGCACGCTTCATGGTCCTTGGCTCCGACTCATAATCTTCCTCATCAGCCACGTACCCAAATCTCTCGTCAAACAACGGTAAGATCGATTCAGTATCTGTATCCAAATCTTCCTCACGTCGGCACTCCGGCTCGCAAGCCTGGATGTCCGACTGATGTTCGAAACCTCCTGTTCCGACTGACTCTTCTCCATCAGATTGGACGATGGTGGCTGCCCCTGAAACGGAGTCGCACATAACCTCGTCATCAATTTGCTGAGTTGCATTAACCATACCTACGAAGACGTGATCCGACCGAACGGGATCACCCGGCCGGTATCCAGCAGATCTGCTTCTTCCTTCCAGCCGGAATCGTCGACGATGCGCTTTCCGTGCCGATCCATCCTGACCTCGCCGATCGCGAGGTTCTCCATCCCTCGCAGAGCTTCTCCCTTGATGAGGACAGCTTTGGTCGCAGGCCCCACGGTGGGCGCCAACTGTCGTGGGGTTATCACGGCAGATGTTACCATAGGGTAACTTGATGATTGGGGCAAGGCGCCTTGGTCCTTCAGGAGATTGTCACGCTCGTTGGGGAAAAAGGGTTTACCCAGGTTCAGCCTCTCCATTGGAGATAAAGACCTACTTCCTGCTTCTATGTTATTGATCTCGAGGTCTCGATAACTCGGCTACGACAACAGAGCCGGGTTACGAGACAGGTTACAAGGGTTTCGCTTGATAGCGGTGATATCGAACTAGGGTTAAGACTTATGACTTGAGACTTAGACTTGTCTATCTATGTTCTGGGAGCCCGTTTATATAGACGCCGGGTCTCCCGAACTTACAATGAATACCGAGTTACATACGAGCCCGGAGTCCTACTCTAGGTTCTTCTTGACCTTCCGTAGCCTCCAAGTCACCCGGTTCCTTCCTTCACTCGGACTCCAGTTCTTCTAGGTCCTTCCTTCTAGGGACGAGTCATGTTAGGCATATTGGCCCAGCTATAACCCGGCCCACATCTTGTACACATCACCCGGTCCAGGCCTTGGGCCGTCCGACTGATTCTTCCTTGGTCATGAGTATACCGGGTTATTATCCCCCCAACAGTTAGCGACCCAGTCAGACTTCTTGATTTCTCGGATGAACTGGGCGTGAAGTAGTCTGTCGACTTCTTGCCCTATGGCGATGCGCTTCGGCTCGGTGAAGCGGCGCATGGTTTGCTTGACAGGTTTGGCATCTGGATACATTTGAAGAGCGTGCTCGGCAAATTCCCTAGGTACACCTGGCATGTCGGCTGGACACCAGGCGAAGATTTCCCAGTTCTCACGTACGAACTCGACGAGCGCGCTTTCCTATGCGATAGGTATGCTTGATGACACGAGCACTGTCTTGGAAGCGTCAGTCAGATCGACTTGGTGTTCCCTTGTGTCACCGGTCGTGCTGAAGGAGGCGTCAGATGCCGGCTTCTTGCTTGCAGGGAAGAGGGTCTTATCGTTGCCGAGTGAGAGGTTCTCGAGCTGCTGCTGCATACTGAAGGACTCGGAGATCCTGCTGAATTCGCGGTCGCAGTTGTCCGAGCGCTGGAAATCGCCACGCACGGTTATGACTTCCTTCGGTCCTGGCATCTTGATCATGAGATAGGCGTAGTGTGGAACTGCCATGAAGCGGACGAACGTCGGGCGCCCAAGTATAGCGTGGTACTGCGATTTCCAGTCCACCACCTCGAAGTCAATCATCTCCTTTCGGAAGTGATCGGGTGTGCCGAAGATAACTTCGAGTGTGATTACTCCTTCAGGGTAGACTGCTTTCCCTGGTACGATGCCATGGAAGGTGATGTCTGACTTTGCTAAGCTCTCCAGGGACCTGTCCATCTTCCGGAGAGTGTCGGCGAAGATGATGTTGATGCCGCTGCCGCTGTCCATGAAGATCTTGGTCATGTGGAATTGTCCTATCTGTGCTTCGAGTACCAACGCGGCGTGGCCTGGGCGCGGTACCTGCGGAGGGTGGTCCTCTCGATAGAATGTGATGCTGGTCTCCGAGCCCTTGAGGTACTCGGGTACGGCCGGTGGCATTGCGACGGCCTGGTAGACTTGGCGGGTTATCAGTTTCTGGCACCGGTTTGATGGGCGCCCCTTCTGTATCATATTCATCTGCTCTCGAGCTTGAGGGTACTGTTCCCCTGGCGCGGGAGGTGCTTCCTGTCTCTGCTGGTACTGCATGGTGATACGTCCAAAACATATCTATAATTTTTTATGTTCCATGCCTATTATATATTGATTACCACATGTTTATCTTACACTTTATATCATTTTTATGCATTTTCTGGGACTAACCTATTAACAAGATGCCACAGTGCCGGTTCCTGTTTTCTCCTGTCTTTTTGTTTCAGAAAATCTATTCTGGAAATATTCTCGGAATCGGACGCCAATTTAACTGATTTATTTCTGGACCGAGACAGAGCAGCAGCCACGCGCCTAGGCCGCCGCCCCACCTTGGCAGGCCACCGACGCCGCCCTTTCGCCTATAAATTGCATCTAATCGAGAAACCCTAGATACCCGAGCAAAAATCCACGAAAAGTTCCGAGGCCGCCGTCGTCTTGAACCCTAGTTCGGGAGGGTTTCTGCAGTTCTTCCCGGCACCTTGCCGGAGGGGAAATCGTCACCGGAGGGCTCTACATCACCATGCCTGCCTCCGGAGTGATGCGTGAATAGTTCTCCACGGGACTACGGGTCCATAGCAGTAGCTAGTTGGTAGTCTCTCCACCTTGTGCTATCATGTTTAGATCTTGTGAGCTGCCTAACATGATCAAGATCATCTTTATGTAATGCTACATGTTGTGTTTGCTGGGATCCGATGAATTGTGAAGTTATGATCAAGTTTCTTCATCTATCTATATTATGTTTTATCTATGTTCTTGCATGCTCTCCGTTGTTAGTAGATGCTAATGACTTCAAGAGAGGATATTTTTACTAGATAGTGGGTTCATGCCTCAAGAAGCCTGGGCTTGATAGACAGAAACAACTAAGGCTGTAGATGTGTTGTTGTCACTAGGGATAAAATAACCGATGCTTAGCTTAAGGGTACTGCTGTTAAGTCTAATGCGTTTGTTTACATTACACACTTTGCTTAATGCTATAATCTGTTGCTTGCAACTTAATACTCATGGGAGACCCGGAAGCTATCTTGTGAGTGGATTATGAGTCATAGATGCAGCTAGTAAGCGGTCTATGTATATTGTTGTAATGCCCAATAGATATAACAATGAACATGTGCTTGTCATATATTGCATTGCCATGCGTTTGTAATTTGTCAATTACCCAGCTGTAATTCGTTCACCCAACATGTATGTTTATTTGTCTTATGGAGAGACACCACTAGTGAACTGTGGACCCCGGTCCTTTATTCCACACTGATACAAACACCGTTTTCACAACGCTCTACGTTACTTCCTGCTGCTACTTTTGTGTTCATCATCATATTCTTCACCATACGTTTAATCCTTTGTATTCAGCAAGCCGGGGAGATTGACAACCTTCCTGTTTCGTTGGGGCAAAGTACTTTGATTGTGTGTGTGCAGGTCCACGTCAGTGATCGGGTAACGGCGCCACTGACACCTTTCTGAAGCTCTTCCAATTCCTACTGGATCTGACAAACTTGGTTTTGTAATCAAGGGAAAACTTTGCTGCTGACTACATCATACCTTCCTCTTGGGGTTTCCCAGCGAACGTGCGTTCCACGTCATCAAGCAACTTTTTCTGGCGCCGTTGCCGGGGAATTGGAGGCTACAACAAGGGGAGTTACACGTCACCATTCTCTTTACTTTGTTTTTGTCTTGCTTATTTTATTTTTATTTTATCTTGTTTGCTTTTATAATAAAAAAACACAAAAAATTAGTTCTAGTTTTATTTCATGTTTTTACTCTAGTCAAAATGAGTTCTCTTGAAAATACCAAGTTGTGTAACTTCACTAGCACAAACAATAATGACTTTATTTGCACACCTATTGCTCCACCTGCTTCCAAAGCAGAGTCCTATGAAATTAAACCCGCTTTACTAAATCTTGTTATGAGGGAGCAATTTTCTAGTGTTAGTACGGATGATGTTGCCTCTCACCTTAATAATTTTGTCGAATTATGTGATATGCAGAAGTACAAAGAGGTAAGGTGACATTATTAAACTGAAACTATTCCCTTTCTCTTTAAGAGGAAAAGCTAAAGAATGGTTATTATCCTTGCCTAGGAATATCATTGATTCATGGACTAAATGTAAAGATGCTTTCATAGGAAAATACTACCCTCCTGCTAAAATTATATCATTGAGAAGTGGCATTATGAATTTTAAGCAATATGATAATGAGCATGTTGCCCAAGCTTGGGAAAGGATGAAAAGCTTGGTTAAAAACTGTCCCACACATGGACTGACTTCTTGGATGATTATTCAAACCTTCTATGCAGGATTAAACTTTTCTTCAAGGAATTTGCTGGATTCGGCCGCTGGAGGGACCTTCATGTCCATCACTTTGGGTGCAGCAACAAAACTCCTAGATGAGATGATGGTAAATTATTCCCAATGGCATACTGAAAGGGCACCAACAGGTAAAAAGGTAAACTCTGTTGAAGAAATTTCTTCATTGAATGATAAGGTTGATGCTATTATGTCCATGCTTTCTGGTAATCAAGTGCCTGTTGATCCAAACAATGTTCCCTTGGCTTCATTGGTTGCTCAAGAAGAACATGTTGATGTGAACTTCATTAAAAACAACAATTTCAACAACAATGCTTATAGGAACAATTTTGGTAATAACAATTATAAGCCCTATCCTTCCAATAGTGGCAATGCTTATGGTAATGCTTATGGTAATTCCTACAATAGTAATAAGAATGTGCCCTCTGATCTTGAGGTTATGCTTAAAGATTTCATTGGTTCACAAAAAGCTTTTAACAAAACTGTTGAGGAAAAATTCGAAAAGATAGATAACCTTGCTTCTAAAGTTGATAACCTTGCTCTTGATGTTGAATTTTTGATAAAGGTTATGCCTCATGATGTTAAAGAAAGTAAGTCTCTTAATGCTATACAAATTAAGATTGATAATAATATTAAGATGCTAGCCGAGTTGCATGCTAGATGGGAAAGAGAGGAAAAAGAGGCTGAAACTGCTGAAAAGTGTAGGATTGCTAATTTTTGCACTATCTTCACCAATGAAGATGTTAAAACTTTGAGCACTAGTGAATTACCTACAGGTCCTAATCATACTAGTAACAAGAAAATTAAAATTGGAGAAGGTCCCACTTCTGTTGAGAAGGGCTCCAAGTCACTTAATGACACTAAAGTTACTCCTGAGAAAAGTGCTGATTTTTCGTGTTGTTAGGAATGATACTCCTATTTCTTTTGATGATAATGAGTTTGATTTTGATAGTTGCAACCTTACTGAAGTTATTAAGTTCTTACAAAAGCTTGCTCAAACTCCTAATGCTAGTGAAATAAACATGGCTTTCACTAAGCACATCACTAATGCTCTTATGAAGGCTAGGGAGGAGAAACTTAAACGTGAGGCATCTATTCCTATAAAGTTAGAAGATGTTTATGAACCTACTGTTAAAATGAGAGTAAATGATTTTGATTGCAATGCTTTGTGTGATCTTGGTGCTAGTGTCTCTGTTATGCCTAAGAAACTTTATGAAATTCTTGATTTAGCACCATTAGAGGATTGTCACTTGAATGTTCATTTTGCTGATTCTACTATGAAGAAACCTGTGGGTAGAGTGAATAATGTTCTTATAATGGTTAACAACAATTATGTCCCTGTAGATTTCATTATTTTGGATATTGAATGTAAGGCTTCCTGTCCTATTGTTTTGGGAAGACCTTTTCTTAGAACTGTTGGTGCCATTATTGACATGAAAGAAGGAACTGTCAAATATCAGTTTCCACTCCGCAAGGGGATGGAACACTTTCCTAGAAAGAAGATGAAACAACCTTTTGAGTCTATTGTTAGAACAAGTTATGCTTTCAATGCTACTCTTGATAATACTTGATCTTTTTGCTACTGCGCCTAGCTGAAAGGCGTTAAAGAAAACGCTTGTTGGGAGACAACCCAATTTTATTTCCTGTTATTTTTGTTTTCTTGAGTCAAGGAGGTTGTTTACTTCTGTAACAACTCCTTTGTATCTTTTTTTTCGTTTTTGTTGTGCCAAGAAAAGCCTCTAATGCAAGAGGGTGGTAAAGTTTTATTTGCTGTCCAGAAACAGATTTCTGTACCTCACGGTAAAAATTCGTGAAAAATCACGGATTACTATTTTAATCTGTAAATTTTTGCAGAAGCCTGAACTTATTACCTATCTTTCGTTAGTTAACCGTTTTCTGATTTGAGCATCGGAAGTGCCTCAAAAAATTCGTCTTTACGGACTGTTCTGGTTTTGACAGATTTTGTCTTTGTTTTGCATTGTCTCTTTTGCAAGTTTAGATTCACGTTCTTCGGGGGGAGATCACGATCTTGCTTAGTAACAGTAGCTAATGTTTGAACTAAAGTATGCAATGTGTTTTTACAGAACCAAGTGAGTTTATGTTTTGATGCACTAACCCCTCTAATGAAGTTTGCGAGTTATCTTTGTGTGAAGGAAGTTTTCAAGTATTAGGAGAGGAGGATGATATAAGAAGATCAAGAAGAGAGAAAAGCTTAAGCTTGGGGAGGCTCCCTTGGATCTCCCCAGCATATATCAAGAAGACTCAAGCGTCTAAGCTTGGGGATGCCCAAGGCATCCCTTCTTCATCAACATATTATCAGGTCACCTCTAGTGAGACTATATTTTTATTGCTTCACATATTGTGTGCTGTTCTTGGAGCGTCTGTGTTTTTTATTTTCTGTTTGTTTTTGTTTTGTTTTCTGATCATAACTTAGTTGGATCCTAGCACTCTTGTTTGGGAGAGAGACACGCTCCGCTTTTGCTTAGAATACTCCCGTTCTTCACTTATACTTGTTGAGTATTCTTGTTTAGCACTGCTATGCTATTAGCTCTTGTTTTTCATGTATCTCTTGTTCAGAGCTATTAGTTCTTTTATAGAAAGTACTCTCTTGCTTCACTTATATTTGTTTGGAGAGTTGTATAATTGGCGTCTGGTTGGAACAGAAAATGCTAAAGTGTGTGGTAGTTGTATAATGAAAAAACTTGCATAGTCTTGTAGATCATTGAACTTTGATAACTTGATTCCTTGCAAATGTTTTGAGATATTAAGAAATTAGATGCTTGCTGGTTAATTAAAGCTAAAATCTGATTAGTGGTTGTGTTATTAAAGCTTGTACCGTACTACAAACTCTTAAAATTGCTGAAGGTGTAGTTGGACTTGATAGCTTCTCATGTCTGAAGGTTTTGGAAACAACATAGTTGCGTGCTAAGGTCGAGGGATCTAGCGGGGTACTTGTGCCTCCGTGAACGGCCCTCCTTGGGGTAAATTTAATCATGCTCTTAATGTTGAACCTGCTAGTTGTTTGCAATAAACTTGTGAGTTCTTTTTACTAATGTTGAGCTATGGTTTTTGGCACTTCCACCATCCATATTTTGCTAGCCTCTTCGGTGCTGTGCATTGCCTTCTGCTCACATTGAGAGTTGTGCATACTTCGCCAGTACATCCAACCCCGTGGGAGAACTTCATCTTGTTCTCCTACACATAAGCCAAACATCTTCCTCAAAACAGCCACCATAACTACCTATCACAACATTTCCATAGTTGTTCCGAGATATATTGCCATGCAACTTCCACCTTACATTACATGACTTGTTGTCATTCATCATTGTTATATATTGCTTTGCATGATTCTATACAGCTGATGTGTGGTTTTACCCATGTTACGCTAGATCATTGCACATCCTGCTACACTGGCAGAGGCATACAGTTTTATACATCATGTTTTGTTCATTATGAGTTATTTGTACCAAAAAGTGTGTTGTCATATTAGAGTGTTGCCCCTACAGTGAGGGAGAGAAAAGTGAAAAAGCCACGGAGGCCATTGAAAAGAGAAACATAAAAAGAAAAAAAAAAGAAAAAAGAGAAAGAAAGAAAGAAAAGAAATAAAGAGAGAGGGGCAACATTACTATCCTTTATCCACACTTGTGCTCATGTTTAGCACCGTTTTATAGTCATCATTTGTGCTAGTAGCACCTATGCTTCATATGAGAGAGTTCTCATGTTTCATTAGTATAACTATGTGGGAATTTACGTTATAGAACTTGGGTTGTATATTCCAATGATGAGCCTCCTCAAAAGTGCTCTAGGTCTTCATGAGCAACCAAGTTGGATGCACCCCCACTAGTTCCATTGGAGAGTTTTCATACACTTATAGCTCTATGTGCATCCGTTGCATGGCAATCACTACTCCTTGCATAACTTCGATTATAAAACTTCCTCTTGTCTAATGATCATTTATAGCTTTGTGAGCCTTTCTTCCATTGGCCTTCCAAACCCCCATTATTATTTCTTTGCCATAACATCCTGGTGCCAATACCAAATGCTTACGCTCACGGTTGAGTAAAACTTCTAACCAGTGAATTCATTACGTTTGTGATACTTTTGCTTGACTGGATCCTTTCTATGTTTGTGAAAGATTGCTGGATGCTTGAGTAGAAGGATAACTTCTATACTGAATGCTTAAAACATCTATAATGAACTTTGTACGGTTTCATGTCTTTATAGCATCTTCCATGAAAGGTTTTTACTTGTTTAATTGTCTTGCTTTATTCATCTATGTGTTTAATATCAAACATAGACTTTTGCTTTGAATGATTTGATCTCAGCTCACATGCTTTACATTATTATATGATCAAGATTATGTTGGTAGCATGTCACCTCAAAAATTATCTTTGTGTTATCGTTTACCTACTCGAGGACGAGTAGGAACTAAGCTTGGGGATGCTTGATACGTCCAAAATGTATCTATAATTTTTGATGTTCCATGCCTATTATATATTGATTACCACATGTTTATCTTACACTTTATATCATTTTTATGCATTTTCTGGGACTAACCTATTAACAAGATGCCACAGTGTCAGTTCCTGTTTTCTGCTGTCTTTTTGTTTCAGAAAATCTATTCTGAAAATATTCTCGGAATCGGACACCAATTTAACTGATTTATTTCTGTACCGAGACGGAGCAGCAGCCACCGACGCCGCCCTTTCGTCTATAAATTGCATCTAATCGGGAAACCCTAGATACCCGAGCAAAAATCCACGAAAAGTTCCGAGGCCGCCGTCGTCTTCAACCCTAGTTCGGGAGGGTTTCTGCAGTTCTTCCCGGCACCTTGCCGGAGGGGAAATCATCACCGGAGGGCTCTACATCACCATGCCTGCCTCCGGAGTGATGCGTGAGTAGTTCTCCACGGGACTACGAGTCCATAGAAGTAGCTAGTTTGTAGAGTCTCCACCTTGTGCTATCATGTTTAGATCTTGTGAGCTGCCTAACATGATCAAGATCATCTTTATGTAATGCTACATGTTGTGTTTACTGGGATCCGATGAATTGTGAAGTTATGATCAAGTTTGTTCATCTATCTATATTATGTTTTATCTATGTTCCTGCATGCTCTCCGTTGTTAGTAGATGCTTTGGCCAAGTAGATGCAAATGACTTCAAGAGAGTGTATTTATGCTAGATAGTGGGTTCATGCCTCTAGAAGCCTGAGCTTGATAGACAGAAACAACTAAGGATTTGTTTATCACTACTAATATCACCCCACAGAAAAGAAATGGGAGAAACGGTGTTTTGAAGTTTTTTCACAGGGATTAGAGGAGCTGCACCAAGAGCTATCCAAGGATGGTGAAGGCCATAAGCTTGGGGATGTCAAGACAACCCCACTGGACCAACACACTCTCGGTTTGCACACGTCTAACTTCTGTTTTTCGATCAAAGCACTTTATCGTATAAACTTGGAGCGTCTGTTTTCTTTTGCTTTTGTTATTTCGGTTTGTTAAATAAGACCACCACTATCATTTATATATAAGAGAGCTACTGGAAGTTTGGGTTGAATTATGTTGGATGCTATTAAATATATTGGGATAGGGATGTTTGAGTTGGTTTTAAAAGATACATATAGTTGCATAATTCATGTGCTTTGAATGACTATTAATTTGCAAGTGTGTTGTCAAGAGCTATCTTTTACCATGTTTAGATGTTGAATTTTAACTTTACTTGGTTGAACATGGATTGATTAGTTCTATGGACACTTATGCATGCATTTAGATGGTCAACTTTCTCCCTATTGCTAGCCCAAAAATTACAACAAGTAAAAAGCTTGTTTCCCAACACCTTCAACCAAAGTTTTTCCAGTGAGTCCACCATATCTACCTATTAGCTTTATGCTATTCCAAGTATGTTTATCATGTTATATTGTGTTATCTACATTTCTGAATTTAAATGCTTATGTTATTGATTGTCATGGGAAAAATTGGTTAAAAGCTCTCACGAACTTGATGCACAATTTACTTTTATTGCATTTAATAAGCATGAACCATTGTGATTAAAATTATGAAGTTGTGGGCTTGACAATAGTTTTGGTTGGGAGTTAGCCCATATGTGCTGTCACATGGCAAGCTTTCAACATTGCACTTATTTATATTTAGTTGATGTCATGTACTTTTGTTTATGGATGCCTATCATGGGTGAAATGAATGTGGATACTTAGTAAGTTCAAAGAGTTTGTATAAATGGTTAGAGAAATGCCTGGGCCGCTAATCTAAGCCATGCATCATTCATGGTGGAAATTTACAGCATAACCATAATGTTCATTCAGTGATGCACCTCATAATAAAAAGCTATACCCATAGTAAATAAAAGAGTGCTGAGATTGTTCATTGTCTGTTTGTCTTGTTGTTTTGACATGGGCTTGTTCATGTCATGGGACAAGAGGTACCCCAGTGCAGTTCTTGATGACACTATTATTACTTGCAATGACCTTTATTTGAATTTACTTTGTGGACCAAAGTGAGTAACACATGGTGTAGGTACTTGTATTCAAGGGACATGAGACATTCAACCAATACATTGTCAAGCACACCACTCATATTTGCTTTCACTTTAAACATTAATCATTCAAGATGCTATGATAGGGGTAATGAGAGCTCCACACCAATGACTACCACATTGCAAGCATTAACTTAAGTAGAAGTGTTTGGAAGTTAGATGAAACTTATTCATGCTTTACCTCTACTTATTTATCTATCCAAAGTGTCACCTTTTATATTCAGTTTTCATAAGAAGTACTCTATGACCACCATAGGATGTTTTTACTTTTCATTATGCATACATTTGGTCCATAGTACTTTCTTCTATGTTACACTTTGTGAATTTATCATTGAACATCTTTACATTGAGTATTTGATATCACTTCATAATTTATCTTGCTTATTGTTATTCCTTTGAAGAATGAATCATTTGACTCTATGTAGCAATAGTAATCACCTTTGATATCCATTGATAGTATTAAAATGCAAAGTCCATGTTAGTTTTATCACCTTCATACTCGGGACGAGCATGGGTTAAGCTTGGGGATGTTGATGCATGTAAAATGCATACATGAACTTTACATTTTATTACATGTTATTCCATGTTATTTGCATCATATAAGGGTTATATTCATGATTTATATTAAGTTTTGGGGATAATTAACAATGTCCCCATTTTTCTGGAATTAACCCTGCACTGTCAGAAAACCCCTTTTTCTATATTTTTACGTTTCAGGCGACCAAACGACGTCCAACTGACCTGAAATTTTACGGGGATCACTTTTTTTGGAAGGAACGAAACGTAGGCGCAAAGGAATCGAAGAAACGGAGACCAGAAGGCCAAAACAAGTGGGCCCACGTGGCCAGATTCCCTGACCGCGTGGGACCCCTCATCCTGGCCCTCGGGCCTCCGCTGATGTCGATCTTTCTTCCCGAAGCTTCGTCTTGACCTAAAAACGACTATATAGACCCCCCAGGGCTTTCGCGAAAGGAGGCGGCGGAGAAACACAAAACCACGAAACAGAGAGTGAGAAGGCTGCCGTCGGAGAAGATCGGAGGGGGGAAACGCCGCCGGAATCACCTCCGGAGGGCTCCACCCCCCTCCGGCGTGTTCATCATCAACATCTACAGCAAGATCATCTCCATCTCCCCACTGTAAACTCTTGGCAAACATGATGTATGATGCAATATACTTTTCCCATGATCTATTGTGTCTCCCCGTCTATGTTTGAGAAGTGATTTGTTCATGGCAAAAGTGAAATAGTTCGTTGATTGGTTGCATACAAGTTTTGTTATCTTTTATGATTGTCTTGATGTACAATGTATGAGTGCACGCATATGTTGGGGAATGCATGTAAGGTCATCACCGTAGTGTAATGGATTGAGTAGGACGGGACGGAGTAGACAGAAACCGTGGTCTGAGACTTGAAGTTACATTATGGGGGATATATTTGGGGGACTCGAGAACTTAAGGCTATGGTGGGACAATTATGTCTTAATAATTCTTGTGCTGCACATTTACTTGGCCATGAGATCCATCATAAGAGTTGTGTAATTTGCTCATTTACTTGGCTACACCTATTTATGGCTCCTACCTAAAAGAAACAACTAAGACTGAAACATATGCTTCACTAATTGTAACAACCACACGAATGAAATAACAATTGCTAGAACACTTGCTCCCTTGAGATATTTGCTACTTGCTACTTTGAGAAACTTGCTTGAGAAAACTGTTGTGAGAAATTTGCTTTTGAAACTAGATTGAGAAACTTGTTACTTGATAAACCCATTCCACATCACTTATATAACTTGCTTCCATTAGTTAATAGTAAAAAGTTCCTTTCATATTTAAATTTATTGCTTTGCATAAAAGGCCATATAAGAGGGTTATAGGGCTTTAGAGAATAGATAGTTTACCTTCAGCTCCTCGTGGGTTCGACATTCAAATACTTATCGAATTGTGCTACAGTGATTCCTTGCTCTTGGGGATTATCACCTGCTGCTACTTTTGTGTTCATCATCATATTCTACACCATACGTTTAATCCTTTGTATTCAGCAAGCCGGGAGATTGACAACCTTCCTGTTTCGTTGGGGCAAAGTACTTTGATTGTGTGTGTGCAGGTCCACGTCAGTGATCGGGTAACGGCGCCGCTGACACCTTTCTGAAGCTCTTCCAATTCCTACTAGATCTGACAACCTTGGTTTTGTAATTAAGGGAAAACTTTGCTGCTGACTACATCATACCTTCCTCTTGGGGTTTCCTAGCGAACGTGCGTTCCACGTCATAACATGGCTATTGTCGTGGTGCCTCCTTGACAATTGACTGCGATGATGTAATCGTCGAGCCAAAGTTTGGGATCCTGCGTGCCGTCGAACTTGACTAACTCGGACGTAAGCTTGAAACCTCGCGGTATTCTTGTGGCGCGGATGCGGTAGTTGAAGCAGGCAAGACCGCAAGGCTCGCTGTCGTCGTCCGAGTAAAGTTCCTCAGTCGGGTATTGACGGGTCGTTTGGAGCGGTTGCGGTCGACTGTTCGCTGTGTAATGACGTTGCGCAAGTCTTCCCCCTCTTGCAGGTGACGGACGGGTCGGTCTCCGCGCGCTGCGCGTTCGCGGTCGCGTCTGTCACGATCTCCGCGTGGTTAGGTTGTTGTTGCGGGTGTGGCGTCTGGGATAAGCGCCTCCTCTGCTAAACGGAGCGCCTGAATTTGTTGCCGATGTAGAGCTACGCGAGGGTCGCCCTCCGGAGGCTGAGTTAACCGTAGGTACGTGGACAGCGACATGAGAGCACCCGAGGCTGTTTTGGGATGGGTATCCCGTCTGCGTCCTCTGACAGAAGGATGACTCGAGGTTGCGGGTGGTCGCGGCACTTTTGGCATCCATCATTACACGGGCACGTGATCGATGACGTCTGTGTTGCTGCGTGACGGTATCAGCAAGTTCTTTACGCTGGGCCAGCTCGGCTTTCTCTAGTAGCAGCTTCTCGTTCTCCTTCCACACGAGGTATTGGTATGCCATCATGTCCTCTCGAGTCGCCTCCACAGGAGGAAAGGTACATTCTTGGACATGCTTCATGGCCTGTACTCCCATCTCTTGAGTAATCACTAGGGTAGTTACTTTGTCTGGCATGGTGACTTCCATTGGAAACGCAGGTTCATCACGGTGGGGACCGGTTCTGGGTGTCCTGTTATTTGTTGCGTCCACCATGAAGACTTGGACGGGGTAAGATTACGCAGTCGAGTACGCGTTGCTGCTGCTGCTCTCGCCGCCGGAGCTGTCCTCGGAGCCGAAGATGGAGGCGACATGGTAGACGCCGCAGTCGATGCAGAACTCGTTGGGCTAAGCCGCAGTCGATGTTGTCGTAGGCGCCGGAGTCGAAGGAGACGCGGGTGTAGTCGAAGCGGATGGGATCTCCGCGGTCGAGGAAGGCGCGAGTCCCGCGGTCGGAGCAGGTGCGATCTCCGCGGTTGGCGAAGGCGCGAGTCCCGCGATCGGAGCAGATGCGATCTCCGCGGTCGGGGAAGGCGCGAGTCCCGTGGTTGGAGTAGGTGCGATCTCCGCGGTTGGCGAAGGCGCGAGTCCCGCGGTCGGAGCAAATGCGATCTCCGCGGTCGGGGAAGGTGCGAGTCCCGCGGTCGGAGCAGGTGCGATCTCCGCGGTTGGCGAAGGCGCGAGTCCCGCGATCGGAGCTAATGCGATCTCCGCGGTCGGCAAAGGCGCGAGTCCCGCGGTCAGAGCATATGTGATCTCCGTAGTCAATGAAGATGCAAGTGACGTAGTTGAAGCGGGCGTGATCTCCGTAGTCGACGAAGATGCGGGTGATGTAGTCGAAGCAGATGCGATCTCCGTAGTCGACGAAGATGCGGGTGATGTAGTCGAAGCAGATGCGATCTCCGTAGTCGACGAAGATGCGGGTGATGTAGTCGAAGCAGGCGCGATCTCCGTAGTCGACGAAGATGCGGGTGATGTAGTCGAAGCAGGCGCGATCTCCGTAGTCGACGAAGATGCAGGTGCGCGGTCGGAGAGTCGAAGCATCCCCCACTTGTTCACATGGAATTTCATGCTACCGAAAGTAAGGCACATACCTCCATAGAGATCGGCGTACACCGATCGGTGGGCCGGCGGGTGGGGGACGAATTCGAAGGAGCCGAAGCGGGTCGGCGCCGTGATTGTCGGCGTGTGGACGGTCATTGCAGATGGAGCCGGTGCAACCATGATTCCAGCACTCTTCTTTCCCACAGACAGCGCCAGTTGATGTGGGGTGGCCACGACAAATCCTAGGGTCGAGTACCCCAGATTGATTGAGAGGGAGAAAGGTTGGAGTGCTGGTAGTTACCACGGCTGACAAGCAAGGCGATTTACCCTGGTTCGGGCTCCCGGAGGATAATACCCTACTTCCAGCTTATCTGTTATTGATGGTTTGGAGGTGTTACAATGGCGATCCCGGCGAGATGTCGATCTCGCTAGGGTTTTGGTGGTGGAATATGAGCGTACCCCAGATCGGCGACCCTCTCAGCCTTTATATTGGAGGCTGGGTCTCGGGAGTTCACAACCGACTAGGTTTACAGGTAAGGTAAGTCCCTACCGACCTATCCTACACCTTCCTTGGGGCGTACTATGTCTTCTTTGGGCCCCTTCGTGGCCCTTGAACGTTGTCTTCTAGTAGGCCGTCCGTCGGGACCTAGTCCTTGCGTGCAGCAGGTATCTCCATGGTGGGGCACACGATAGGTAGGCCCACGTCACTTCTTCTTCCTTGAGGTGAGTACCAAGACCATAATATCTTCACCCACCATTGTTGGAAGCTCCATTTTCCTAAATCTCTCTCTCTCTCTCTACCCACTCAAATACCTTGTATTTCTAGGACTTGAGAGAGTTGACCTAGATCTACACTTTCACCGAATGAATTTAATTTCCCCTCCATTCCATTGAGCAACTTGTTACTCTTGGGTTCATTGTAACCCTAGACATAAGTGGTCATCTTCGTGGCTTTGGTTGTAGAGTATGCCTCAACCTTTCTTGTAAAGATTTGGTTGCTGACCTCAAGAGCAACATATAGTGGCTCGTGGCACTCCACATTGGCGGGGGCACGAACGAGATTACATTGTGCCATTGAGGGCTATTCGGGGATCGCTTGTGACTCCGCACCACTCCAACGGGGATTAGTTTCCATTGGGAAGTGAACATTGGGATAAATCTTCACGTCATTGTGTGGTTATCTCTTAACCTTCATTTAAATACTAGTTGCTAGCTTATCTTGTTTAGTATATCACCTTCATTTAAATACTAGTTGCTAGCTTATCTTGTTTAGTATATCTTGCTCATCATATAGGTTGTTTACCTAGTTGCATAATATATAAAACTTATATTTGAGCAAAGCCTAAATTATTGAAAAAAGTAAAAAAATTAGTTGCCTACCCACCCCCTCTAGACAAGCTACTCGATCCTTTCAAGTGTTACTTTGACAACAATACAAAATCTAGTAATATTTTGGAGATTGGAAAAATTGTAATGAAATCAAGTTCAACAAGCAGCTTCCAAGCCTATGTTGCAAGCAAAGAAAAGTTAAACAACAATAGAGGCGTTTTGAATCCTGAGTGCATTTGCACCTTTTATTTAAAATATTTCTAAACGCATTTCGAAATGCTAAAAGAATTGCAAAGAAGTTTTGCGCCTAGATCTTAAACATCCTATGTGTTCACAAAGTCGTCCCACGAAAATCGACATTTTTGTGACGTATGTAAGAAATACGAAATATTGTGCTAAAATAAGTCTTTCCATGAGTACATCTTTTGTCTTTTTACACATGCTACAAAAAAATATCGATTTTTCCACGAAACAATTTTCTAAAAACGTTTGGCTAATAGGCTATGAGTAAATCGGGCTGGGCTGGGCTGCTTGTGCCGATAGCCGCCGCCGCACTCCGCGTCTCTTCTGGGTTGTTCTCTACCTGGCTTTCGCCTCCGGCACGGCTTCTTCCACCCGTAGATTGATTTTCCATCCGGGTCCCTTCCGCTGCAAGCCAAGCATCTCTCCCCTCCCCACGGTGAGCCCGCCGCCCGCTCCAATTCTCTTTCTCGCTTGTATCGTCCGTCCAACTAGAACTAGGGTTTTACTTTCTTCCCCGCCCCGCCTCGCCGCATTGCTGCTGTTCTAGTCGGCGGTTGTTCCCACCCTCTCCCTCCCCAAACCCTAACGGAAAGGCTTCTCCAGATTCAGGCCTGCTCCCCACCCCCGCCGTCGTCCATGGCGCTGCAGTACGTGGAGGCGCAGCGGCAGGCGCGGCCGGACCTCGCCGACTGGTACGCCGACCTCGCCGACCTCTACCAACGCAAGCTCTACCACCAGCTCACCCTCAAGCTGGACGAGTTCCTCCAGATCCCGCTCGCGCAGGTACGGTACCTACCCCCTCCCACTCCTCCCATCTCCACTCCCCCCGATGCAGATGCAGGCCCTAGACTAGATGTCGGCGTCAATCCCCACACACCAACTCACTCACATACCCCACAGGCTATACAATTCGATTTCGAGCGCTAATTAGTACCGACCGACTGATTCACTCTCGACGGCAACCACCCGTTCCTTCTGCAGACCGGAGACACGCTCATACAGCTCTACAACAACTTCATCTCCGACTTCGAGACCAAGATCAACCTGCTCAAGCTCGCCCAGTTCGCCGTCATAGCCTCGCGCCAGTACCCGGACAAGGACGCCGCCATCGCCTTCCTCGAGGGGGTAATCACCAAGCTCCGTGAGACCAGGGAGCTGCGGATCAATGAGCCCATCCTCCACGTCAAGATGCAGATCGCCGCGATTCACCTCGACAAAGGGAACCAGAAGGAGTGCAAGAACCTCCTGGAGGAAGGGAAGACCACGCTGGACGGTATGACTGATGTCGACCCCACTGTCCACGCCAGCTTCTACTGGATATCCTCTCAGTACCATAAGTCACTCCAAGAGTTTGCTGAGTTCTACAAGAACGCCCTTCTCTATCTGGCGTACACTACAGTGGGTTCTCTTTCAGAGGCATTTAAGCTCGTAAGTTTTGCAGTTAACAACAACGCCAATTGTACTACTGAAGAATACATTTCTGCTTTAGTTTGAAATGTGCCATTGATGTTTATTTCTACTCATATTTGATCATGTTGTCTTGCAACAGGATTTGGCTTTTGACCTTTCGCTGGCCGCTTTGCTGGGGGACAACATCTACAACTTTGGGGAATTGTTAGCTCACCCTATTGTAAGTATTGCTTGCCTTTTGTCTTGTGAATTAAGTATTGCTTGCTTGTGCACCATTTTATTGTTTCCAGCCCTAATTGATGCGCTGGTAGTTTGTTATCTGCCCATTGCTTATGTCATTTGTCCACCTGCTTCTGTATGCTGTTACATATCACTTTCCACGTACTTCATCATCCCAAATGCCAAATGACAGTTACTTTTTGAATTCTACACTATAAGAAGCCAAGTGCTGGATTTTGAGGTACACTGTAATTGGCCATCTTACATAGATTAGTGTTCAATGGGGGGAAACTTGTCACTCCTTTCATTGAAATTGTTATCAAACACAAATACTCGCAGTAGCAGTATTAGCTGTTGAGTTATCATCGGCAGCTACGTCAGTTGGTATATGCTGTTATAGGCGAGCAATGGAATTTAAGCTATGCAAAAGTTACAGAGTAGTTCTGAAGTGTTTGTATCCAAATACATGCACTTTATATAATCATCTACCATGATTGTCAATACAGAGAGTTATTTTTTAAGCATAAATATAGCAAACTACCTTTTAGTTGGACAAGTAACTAGGATATACAACTACTGTTTAGACAAGCTGACTCATAGAACATGAGCATTGCACCATCTTGAGTTAAACTTACTGTTTGATACTTCTCATACCTGAATATTGAATTGCTCTTGTTTGTGCCCTTAGATCAATAGTCTTATTGGGACCAAGGTGGAGTGGGTCTATCACATGTTACAAGCATTCAACAGCGGCAACCTAGCTCTCTACCAAGATCTTTGCAGGGTTCACAATACTGCTCTTGGTGCACAGCCTGCATTGGTGCAGAATCACCAGAAACTGCTTGAGAAAGTCAATATTTTGTGTCTGATGGAGATAATCTTTAGGTACAGTTTGTGGGCTAGTACTTTCCAGTATCATCTTCATTCCCTTTCATGTTCTTTCCTAATGTTTAGTATTTTGTGGCAATCTATAGCCGTCCGGCAGAAGATAGAACTATCCCATTGAGTGTTATTGCTGATCAGACTAAACTTTCAACAAGTGAAGTAGAATGTCTTCTTATGAAGAGCCTCTCGGTAACTCCATTTCCTACACCCTTCTGCCATAAGATTTGCTGTTCATAGATTATACTTGCATTATTTTATGGCTGTGGGTTCAGAACACGACACATGTTTAGATGGTCGGTGGTTATGGAACATCAAAAGTTAATAGCTTGTGCTATGTGTGTTGATCAGTTCCTCTCTCTTTAGTTGTGATGTACTCTGTTCCAGTATAAGATGTTTTGGTAGGCCATTTCAGCCTACCAAAACATCTTATATTTTGGAACAGAGTTACTCCCTCTTCATGATTATAAGACGTTTTAGCTTTTGCACATGTTGTCTAGATACATATTGCAATGAGTGATCATGCACACTAAAGTATGTCTAGATACATGTAGATATATATTTACTAGTGTGGTAAAGAGCTAAAACATCTATATTAAAAAACGGAGGGAGTAGTACTGTTAAGGATCATGAAAATACTATTGAATATTGATTGTGAATCCGACTGTTGTTGCAGTTTGTCACATGTTTCATATCTTGTTTTTTTACAATCTACTTTCTGTAGTATCTGTCTGCTGTCTCATTATTCCCATCTGTTTCAGAATGTTTGATGCTTCTTCACATCTTTATCAGTGTTTCCTTCCAAAATTTGACCATTGTTGCAATAGTAATGCTGCCCTGAATGTCCTGGGAATCAAATCAGTGATTCCTCTATAGTTGTTGAAGTAGCAGTTTAGTACGTGAATTGCATATCCACTTGTAGTACTGACATATTTTTTCTTGATTGCAGGTTCATCTCATAGAAGGAATAATTGATGAAGTCGACAGCACCGTTCATGTCTCATGGGTCCAACCCAGAGTACTTGGAATCCCACAGGTGACGGCTTTGCGCGAGCGTCTCAACTCTTGGATCGACAAAGTGCACTCTACGCTGTTGTCAGTTGAGGCCGAGACTCCTGATCTTGTGGCGGCATAACTTGTTGGCCAAAAGCTTTTTGCAATAGGCTTTGGTTGGCAGCAAGGCGGCTGTGTAAGACAGACGAGAGATGTTCAGGCCGTGCTGCTTGTACTAGGTCTTTTCTGGATAGTGAAAACCTGCTGCCTTGGGCATCCAATTGATCTGGATCTGTAACTTTTCAATTATCCTACGAAGTCTTTACGTTGCAGGTTTCAATGTTGACAAAGTATCACGAATCGGAAACATGTCATACTGGTAGAGGGTGTCACCGTAGTTTTTGCAGTCGAATTTTATAATGTAATCAAGCGGATTGTCTTTACTACTTTTGCAGTCGAATGTTGGACATGAATGCAGGAAAATCCTTGATTTTCGTGTTCTCTAAATACTTGTCAAACTGTGAGCTTTGCTAACTCTGTTATGGTTTGGCTTCGTACGTTTTCTTAGCCTTAGTTGGTTTAAAACAAGCCTCTGGCTTTCCGAGTTGGTTTTGATTTACTGCACCTATTTGGAAGTTTTGATTTCTGAAGCTACGGTCTAATGCTCAGTTTCAGCCAAATGCATAGTTACATTCTCAGGGGGGATGGGCCATTTTGATTTGATTTAGAAATCTCATTTTGTACATTTCATCCATATGAGGAGAGCGTTCCTAAGTAAGGTTCATATTTTTTTAAAAAAAATTCACGTATATTAAACCAACAAAGAGTACACGATTACATCGATTACAAAAACAAACCTAAAATAGGCTAGCAAATCTATGAGATCTTTAAGCCTTTTTTTCATTCATGACATAATCTGTACTTTCCTTAAGGCAGCCGTAGAACAACGCCAAAACCACCAAACCAAAGACCTGTAAATACAAAGATTTTCCTTTTTAATTATGAGCCGCAATGCCAAGCTTTGTGCACGCACGTAGCCATTAAATTAATCAAGCAACATCGGCAGGAGCACCACACTGATATTTCAGGGACAAATAACAAAGGTTCATATTAGTCTGTGAAGTAGCATTTTTCTGTCGGCAGTATCGGATTGTAGGACTAGCATCAACTACGTGTTGATTGCCACGTGACACACAAAAATAGTTACTTCCAAAAATGTGATACGAATTCTATTCTGTGTTGGAGGTTTGCCGTTTCAGCCCTGTTCCTCCTCTCGTAGCGCCGCCGTGCAAGTGGCGGCGGCGTTTGCTTGCTCCGTCCTCGCTGCAGCTCAGTAGATATCCAGGTCCTCCTCCCCGCCAGCGTTCGCGCCTGCAATGCCAGCCTCTCCGTCCCCGCCCACTCGCTGCTTCTATGCTCCACGCCGCACGGAGGCGGACACCGCCCTTCTCTGCCCGGCTCGCCGCCGCCTTCTTCGCCGCCAAGCCCGATCCCCATCCCCGGCCGCCTCCTCTCTCGCCTCGGCTCGTCGACGCCGCCGTCTCCCGCTGCCCCTCCGACGCCCTCGCCCTCTCCTTCTTCCTCTGGTGTGCCCGCCGCCCCGCCTACTTCCACCCGCCTTCCTCCTTCGACTGCGTCCTCCCCGCCGCCACGCGCCTCGCCTCCCGCTTCCGCACCGCCCCCGCGCTCCTCCACGAGCTCCAGAGCCTCGGCTGCCCCATCAGGGCCCACACCTTCCTGCTCCTGCTCAGGCTCTACTGGCGCGGGGGCCTCTACCCGCTCGTGCTCCACCTGTTCGAGCAAATGCCCCTCTGGGGCTTCCACCACAACGCCTTCGCGCGCAACGTCGTGCTCGACGTCCTGCTCAGGACAGGCTGCGCCGACGACGCGCTGCGCTTCCTAGGAGACGACCCGTCGCCCAACTACCTCACCTACGCCATCGTCCTGACTCATCTTTGCAGAGCCGGGGATTGGTCAGGGGTGCGCGAATGCTTCACAGCTATGCTGAGGCAAGGTTTTCTCCCGAGTTCCGCTTCTCTCGCCTCAGTTTTTGCCTGTTGCAGCAAGGCGGGCACAATGTCAGAGCTACTACAGCTGCTGTCGTACGCACATGTCTCGGGCCAGCAGCTCAGTTCGTCCATGTGGACATGTCTCATCGCTCGTATGTGTGCCGAGGGAAGGCTAGACGAGGCCTGTCGAATTCTGGGAAATATGGTGCGTTCTGGCTCGTCTCCCACGGTGGTGACTTACACGCCGCTCGTGAGAAGCCTCTTCCGAGCTGGGAGGCATGACGAGGTCAGCGAACTTTGGGGGTCCATGGCGTCAACCGGTTGCAACCCAGACATTGTTCTGTATAATGTTCTGATGGACTGCATGATGAAGGAGAAGAGATATGATGAGGCCATAGACATTTACCTGCAGCTTCATGGGAGCAATATGAAGCCGGATGCATACACTCTGTCTACTTTAGTTCAGGTATTGCAGTTGTCAAGGAACATAGATCTTCTTCCTAGGTTAATCATGGGCACGGAAATCTCCTATGATCTCGTGGCTTGCAATTCTGTGCTGAGTGCTCTGTGCAAGTCCGGGTTTCCATCCGAAGCCCTTCAGTTTTACATTGATATGACGGTTTGGGCATCAGGCCAGACAGATACAGTTATGTTGGATTGGTGGACAGTTTATGCCAGTTAGGATGGATAGATCAAGCGATCAATGTGTACCGCAATGTTGTCACAAGCAATCCTGACTCAGACGCCTACATTCATGCAACCATCCTCCGTGGCCTTGTTAGAAGGGGCCAAAACCATATGGCACACAGGATTTTCAGGGAGGCTGTGCGTCAAAATTATGCACTTGATACTGTGTGCTACACCATTGTTTTGCATGGTCTTTTCCGAGCTCATTTGGTTGAAGAGGCTCGTGATTTGTTTGACGAGATGAAGCATTCAGGAATTGCTTCCAACACTTGCACATACAATGTAATGCTTCTTGGACTTTGTAGAAGCAGGAATATGCTTGCAGTCAAGCAGCTATTAACAGAAATGGAATGCGCCGATGTTCAGATGGATAGTATCTCTTTCAACGTGCTAGTTGTGCTCTTAGTGAAGTTGCAACGTATCAGTTCGGCAACAGCTTTGATCAGAGAAATGCTCAATCTAGGCATGAAGCTTAGCACCAAAACTTGTTGGTTACTCTCTCAATCAATTGGTCATAGATTCGTTTTGGAGGATACTACCATTGCTGAAAGTGACGGGTCTGACTCAACTAGTGATCTGCTTGTATGCTCAGCTTCATAGTCAACTTTTAGACTGACCAAACATGCTGTGTCTGGCATCTCCACTGTGATGATACTAAAAACTGGGCAAACCCCAAATGAATTTCTACCATGCAGAGGTGCTTGCTATACCATTTCCCCTTGTAGCGTCCAAGAAAAATACCATAACTATTAAAAATGTTTACCTCATAGCTACAAACCTTTTCAGTATCATCCTGCCATTATGTTGATAACTTTAAGATCCTTAAACTTTCGGTTCTACTCAGATGCAGGTTGGTGAGACGTATGTGCAGTTTGATTCAGCATAGAGAATGAAGCAGTGTGTCCTTGTCAATATTGGATTGTTCGATGGCACAGTGCTGATGTTCTCTATTTCAAGTGGCTTACACCAAATGTATTTGCCACGTGACCCATGGACTAAATTTAATAGGAACTGAAGGTACACTTTAGTTGTTTCTCTACAGAAATTTCACTTTTATGCATTCTCTCAAGGATACTGTTTAACCGAGTATCATTGCTACAACTGTGTGCGACTTTGCAATAATTTTCCTTTTAACCATTTTTATTGATCGAATTTTTTTCTAAAGCAAATGGTATATATGTATCCATTTTAGCACAAACAATTCTATATAACTTCTACATCTATTTATTAAGGCTTCTGTCAAATCGATATCGGCTTCAATATTGTGGAGTGGTTTGCTCTAACTCTGAAGTGTAGGATGTTGTCTCCTAAAAGGTCAGGTACTTGTCGGTTATGACAATATATTTTCCAGGAAAAAAAAAGACTTGTGACTAAAGAATGACATTCAGCTCAAATGTGAGATATTGTGTAATGTAAATTATTAACATACTGACAAAACATTACACTTGTTTGCATGTCTTTATCTTCTGTATTAAGCACATGATCCAAATGAGAACAAGCTCTACAAAAAATTTAGGAAAAAAATCGTAAAGAACCAAAAATTGTGATAGTATACTAGAGATATCCTATGCGTTGTGACGAACTTGATCTGGATTCAACTGCAGATTATCCATCATGTAATGCAGAATTTGGTTCATAGGGGCTCTTCTGGCCTGCTGCAGAATGTGGCTCATGTTGTACTGTTGTCTTCAGCAATTAGTCTGTGAATACAACAAGAGCTATGAAGCTTCAGCATGAATTGGGTCAAGGGAAAGTGAAAGACCCGCCGCCTAACTGCGAGTTGGCAGCTGCTGATGGAGGATTGATTGCAATCCAGAGCAATGAAATAGTGATGGAAACTAGTCCAGCCCAGACATACACAATGGTGGGTGTTCTGCCTCTCCTGCCCATGAGACCCTTTGCAAATGGATATAAATGGGCAAGCACCCAGAAGCTGAAAAACACGCCACCAAGAAGCTTGCTCCATTGAGGAATTGTGCTGTAAATTGTGCGGCTGAAGCCAACAGCAATGGCAACAAGGTTGACCATGATGATCGTGAGAGGCGGTATCATCAATGAAGTCCACTTCACTTCATAGAGATCTGCAAATTCATCATCCACATCATCACTCACCGTCTTTGATGTTAGTGTGAATGAGATCTCAATCCCTGCAACAACTTTCAGTAGCCCTTGCATGACCGCAGCTAAGTGAGCACTAGTTCCACCAATAAGCCAGAATTGTTCATTCCGCCACCACTCTTCAAGTGCAATCCCAGACCACTTGATCTCCAACATGGCCAGGAGACAAAGTGTGATGGTGATGATAAGTAGGTATACCAGGAAGGTGACATTCAATGTTTGCACAATGAACTGTCCTGAGAAAAGGGAGAGTGCTGGAAGGAAGCAGTATACAATAAGGAAGATGGATGTGAAGGGATATATGCCAACATTGAGGTATGCGATCCTTTGTAGTACCTGTTGAAACAGAAAAGGTTAGTCATATTTTCAGTGAGTCTACATTTGTAAGGGATAGAAAGTCTTGAAGGACATATACCTTCATTTTGGAGCTGGCTAACAATGCATTGTTCCGAGAGAAAAAGATCTCAACAGAACCAGTAGCCCACCGAAGCACCTGGTGAAGGCGATCTGTGAGATTGATAGGGGCGGTGCCACGGAAGGCATCACGCTGTGTGACACAGTACACTGACTTCCATCCACGATTATGCATACGGTACCCTGTCACAACATCCTCAGTGACAGATCCATATATCCACCCCACACGAGTGCCCCACTCTGTCTTCTCCTCGTACCAACATGAAACCACACTGATTGCTTCTGCCACAATGGATGCATCCAGTAATTCACGTGGAATTGTTAGAGCACCAGGTGGACGCCCATTCTTGACAGATGGATGGTCAGCCAAGGGCCTTCCCTGGAACTCTGCTACTGGGATGGAGTCAATCAGAAAGCTTGAATTTCCGAACTTCTTCGGGAATGTGGCGAGGTTCATGCTGTCCCCATCAAAATCACCCATACGGAGAGCCATTGTCTCCTCGGGGTTAGCATTGGAAGCAGATGCCTTGCGGCGTCGTGGGAGGCAGCAACCACAAAAGCCTGGGCTGTGATCCTTGGAACGAGGTGGGTCAAAACCATATAGGGCAATTCGGCGGAAGAGGCATCCAGTACCAACATACACTGGTCCTTGCAGACCATCAAGAGCACGCATGTTAATATCAAAGAAAACAGTATTGTGGTTAGCATATCGGTCAGAAGGGTCAATTCCTTCAAACCGCTGAGGGAACTGCACGTAGCACAAGCGGTCACCACCACGGTCCATCATGAAGCACATCCCCTCCCTGAAGGCCTTTGAGTTGTAGACGTAGTGATCACAGTCCAGATTAAGAATGAAGGGACCATTCGACATGATGGCAGATGCACGAACTAATGCGTTCATGGCACCTGCTTTCTTGTTGTGATCATATCCGGACGTTTCTCTCGTGACATGTACACCAGCATTGGAAGTCTTGTATCCACAGCTGAAAAGTCAGGAGATGACTTTTCATTGTTCCCATACATTGGCATGTCCCTTGGTGGTTTCAGCATAACCTGTGATAGAAGAGAGATAATGTAAATAACTAAATATAGGTCTATACCAGAGATAGTATTTATGCGATCATCATTAAACCGGTACCTGTATGATTCCTGCATGATCGCCTCTTGCATGATCTTGTGACGACTGAAGCCATGTACCAGGCCAGTGAGTGCTATCGGCCATCCATGTTGCCTTGGGAATCTTCACTGGCTGAATTTGTTCATCGCCTCCAGCTTTTATCTTTTCCCTCTGAAGGTTCATTGCCTGGATTTCCTCACGGGCATGGTATGCATCAGAGCGGCGTCGAATGGCATCTGGCAAGCCATTAACACGGACCTTGAACTCATCATACTCACGCTTGACCCTTCTCCTGTCCTTCACAAAGTCGGCCTTCACCTTATTCTTGAAAGGATCTCGCTTCAGGTTGAAGTAACTGTCTGGATTCCTGGGTTCAATGTCATGCTTCCTGCAGAATGGCACCCAGAGATTAGCAAAGCTTGCTGCCTCAGCCATCGCCTCGAAGGTCAGCAATGCCCCCCCATCATCTGACACATAACATGCAAGCTTATCGACAGGGTAGTCGACTGCAAGGATCGACAGAATTGTGTTTGCTGTGACAAGGACTGGCTCCTTTTCTGGATCAGCAGTTGACACAAAGATGTCAATTCCAGGGAGATCAGATTTGCCTGTTGGATTGTTAGGCGTTGGTGTCTCAAACTTTTCTTTAAGCACAGAGAGATCTGTAGCACGGTTTATAGGGCAAAGCTTTGGAAGCTGGTCCAACACCCATGAAAATGCAAACCAGAGCTCACAAACAATTGACATTCCCCAGAGCCAGATGGCGTCGTTATTTACATGCTTGATACGCCACATGAGGAAGAAGGCCAGTGCAACCAAGCGGATGAGAACAAGCAGCCTGCAGGCAAAGGATAATTCAGACAAGAGGACATGGCAATGCACCTATGAATGTTACTATCATGTACTAATATAAGTACCGGAATCAATATTTGACTGAAATTCAAACTGATAAGTAGTAGAATAATATTTAAGCTTGGGATCTCCGTATTTTAGTTTCAGTTTCAGTATATGAATTTTGGTATAGTTTTGTGACAGAGAACACTTTAATTAGTCCTTGTACACATGCTATGGCCATTTGAAGAAATTTGCAAGCTCACTTTGTACAAGCACAACACTTTTTAACTACTCTGTCTACACATGCTATGATCTTTGACAGAAAGGGATGACTCAGTCGACATGTGCATTTGATTGGTAGTGAAACCAATTGGTATAGTCGGGTTATTTCTGAGCTTCCTTCTAGGATTTTTCTTTGTTGCATCAGATTTACTAGAAAATTTAAGATTAACATCATCTGGCTCTAACTGAACAGTGCGATAGTTTTATACTCCCTCCGTTCCTGAATGTAAGGCCTATAGTTTTCTGCACGAATATTAAGACATGTGTATTTTGCATACGGTGAACTCATTTGTTTTAGAAAAAATCGGAAGAGAGGAGTCCCTAATATCCACCAAAGTAAAACAAATCATAAAATCGTTCTGTTCGAGATTGGGACTCATTTGTGGATGGCTAAAATTGTTCATAAATCGCAATAGACCATATATTTTGGAATTTTCTTCAAAAAACTATAGGCCTTACATTCAGGAACGGAGGGAGTATATCAATTTTACTAGGAGTGGGCCTAATAATCACCGCAAAAAGAAAATAAGTGGGCCTAATGAGACATGAACAAAAAATTGCAGTTCGTTATGTTTGATGTAAAATTTATTGATTCAATATTCTTGTGATGGTGGAACATGTAACTGTAGGTTAACAGGTAACCGTAACGACACTTGTTTTTTTCAGATTAAAATGGCACCTGTAAGGACTGATGACACCAGCTGGAATCTTGAGCTTGCGGGTGAGTGGCCGCCATGGTTTGGACATGAGCTCCTTGGGATGCCCTTGCATCCCATTTCCGCCATCATCGTCCACACTGTCGTCTGGCCAAATGGCATTACCATAGCCATACGTCCCCTTGGTCTCGAATAGCCAGCGGTTATGGTCAAACTCACCAGACTGGTTGGTGCCCTGCTTCACCAGAGACAGTCGCCTCTCCATCTTCCCCCCTGGTCCTTGTGGCAGCGACAGAGCCCGGGTCAGCTCATTGGTGGAGTTGGAGAGGACTTCCTCCCACTCGGTGTACTTGTAAAGCTCTTTGCACCCGGGGCAGACACCGCCGTTACCCTTGACAGCGTCGGTGAAGCAGTCGACGCAGATTTTGAAGTCACACTCGCAGGGGAGGATGTCCTCTCCGCGGCCGTTGCGCATGATCTTGCTGTCGCATCCGTCGACCATGCAGGTCGAGCCCTTGGGGCCACGACGACCCATTTCGGTGTCGGGGCCCTGCTTGTCCATGACATGGGCACGGGTGACGCTGTTGAAGCCGCCGGTGAAGAGGGAGCTGGAGACGTACTGCTCGTCGGCCTTTCCGTCCTCCATGGGCTGGTTGTCCGGCGTCATGGGGAGGTGGACATGGTAGTCCTGGAAGTCGACACTGCTGATCTCAGAGTCGAGGTCATCACGCGAGTAGCTGATGAACCGCCCAGACTCGGTTCGCCGTCCAAAGACGACCTGCGGTGCCGATGATGGCGCGGTTGGCGGCTTGCCAGAGCCGTTGTTCTTGAGGATCCCCTTGGACCCCATGGCTTCCTCCGTGCGTCCTCTTTACTTTGGCTCTATTCCTCTCGATTTTTCTACGTTGATGTTATCTTCTGGCTGATCTGCAGAATGAATAGCATACCAAAACAAAGGAAACCATTGGCATGAGTCTCGCTGTAGGAAAGCACAGTAGGAAATAAATCATGATTGACAGACCATAATTATCTATAAACGTCATCCTAGCTGGGTAACGCAGAAACCAAGATTTTGGCAACTATTTCTAACGGATGCTTTGCTCTTTGTTTCCAGAAACAGGGGGAGAATAAATGGCAAGAGTATGGTGCTTTGTAAGGCAAGTGATCAATCAGAAAGAAGAATCGGGAGGTCGAGCAAGAATTAAGGAACCTTTTCCTCCTTAGCATGCTGTGCTGCATCCGCGGCAATGGCGATGGAACGAGGCTTGGAAGGTAGTAATGACTAATGAGGAAGCGCGTCCTGGGCCATGGTTATTTGAATGGTTCCAATCAACAACCAACTGGAGTGGAATCGAAGAGGTGCGTCAAGACTGGGGAGGCGCCAAGGAGAGGGGCGCACGATGCCTCGGTGCTCCATGCATGATTCAGGAGTACATCCTGGCTACATGCAACGCAATCATCATTCTCTTTCATACGGATGGCTTCCTGATTGCCTGCTTGCTTAATTATATCTTCATGGTTAAGGGTAATTATCACTTAGTTTTGTTCACACCAGAACACCTGCTACTACTATCCTTATTACTGTGACGTAAGTTTTTTGTTTTCCATCAGCCAATGCTGTCTTTCTCCTCTAGACACTGACCGTGGAATTTGTTTTGGCCTGACGACGTGCAGTGAAAACCTGGAGCCAGAGATCCAAAGTCAAACCCCGCAGCACACGGACACGGTGGCCGGTGGGCAGCTTCGTGCAACAAACGTCCAGGCTCCTGGTCAAAGAAGTATCAAATGCATCGTGCCCGCTACTCCGAGCCCTCACTGACATCATTCATACACCACTGCAATACATCCCCAACTTATTCCATGCATAAAAAAATACTATGCAAAAAGAGAGATAAATGTATAAATAGATCTATTTTGATACGCTCCACATGCAAATTATTCAACTTTATTCCTCATGTTTTGGTTTTTTCTTACGCCATTCCATTTATGACGCCGTACTTTCGCAAGAGTTGTGAGGCTTTGATTGTTGATTGCTCCTCAAAAACCAGCAGAGCAACCACGTTGTTTCGCTAACTGGAGTATATTCTTATGTCTCTGAGCATTTGTCATATGTTCAGTTTTTTTTTTTTTTGCCTCCAATGCCATGCTCCTGCGGGCCGAGACAAACAGGTCAACTCATCGATTTTTTTTTTTTTTTGAGGACCACGCAGTGGCGTGGTGGTTGTGTGAGCAGTGGCTCACCAGCCCGCCCGGGTTGGCGGGTTCGACTCCTGCGGGAGCGAATTTCCGGGTTGTCTCACCAGCACGTGAACAGTGTCCGCGCTGTAGCAAATTTGTGTAGGGCTTCTGGGCTGTGTTTACGCAGAAGACTGAGCCCTTAATCAGTCTGCCCCAGTTCCAGCTTCTGGGCCGATTCCACCGTGGTTCAGTTAGTGGTATTGTGGTTTGCCCACCACCGCAGGGTTTCCCAGTAGGTCTAGGCTCACGGAGGCTCAGAAGCTTAGTATAGTCTGGTTAGGTCTAGCTTGCGCACTGGTGGCGTGTGTGTGGTGTTGAGTGTGTGTGGAGTGAGTTGTGCGTGAGTTCAGATACTACAGCTGTACTGTAAAAGACCAGGAATTCTAAATAAATAAAAAAACTCATCGATTTTTTTCAAGTATCAACAACATGCATGGCATTACTTCACATACATGCTACGAGTTGCTTACACGACTAATCTTTTTTTGCAACTCGCGCTTTATGACATGATTAAGTGTGTGTAAAATCCCCAAATTGTGATATAGTGGGCACTCCATCGCGACACTGTACACAACATATACAGTGCTTACTCTGGGGAGGTTATCGCGCTGGGCCTTACAGTTTTCTCGGGTCGAGTTGTTGCCAGCGGTTCACGGGCACCACAAAAATGTGTGCCCAAAACTGTTGGCGCTCTGCCTCTGAACTTTTCTGGAGCTCCGAAGATTTCAACATGGTGGCAGAGCAGATTTTCATAACCCGCGCGCGTTTGTGGCCCTGGGGTTCGCATGCACCCGGGCTGCCACCACCTCCTGCCGCACTGGTTCGCGGCAGTTGGGTAGGTGCGTCTGGTTTCCGCCGCCCCGGCTTCCACCACCTCCTGCCGCACTGGGAGAGTCGGATGCCGCAGACGATGGTTGCGACTGGCCTCGGACAACTATGCAGTGACGGCCCTGCGGGTGCGGGACACAGCAGTGGCCTAGCATGCTTTTAAGTGGTGACCTGGAGCTGTCCGGATTGAACCTGACTGGTTCGACTTCGACCGATGTGAAGTCTGATCTGGATGATAAGTTAGCGCAACGACCCTGGATTTCGCACGACGCTCGACACTGCGAGCAGTTGTTTGGGAGGCTAAGGCCACAAGACGACTGATGCGGTTTTTTGCGCCCGACTTTCCTCATAAACATGGCAAAATATGATTTTTAAGTACGGTTTTATTTATAAACCGGGCCATCTCTCTTCTTCTATACGAATTACATGAACACCCTGCCCTTCTCGAGAGGTTACTCGAAAAAAAGATCATAGTCGTGATCTCGTGATTCCATGAGAGATTCTTCCAACATACCTCAAATTGCAAGGACCAAAATTTACAACTTACTAAACACTTCAAGCTTTGAAATCTGAAAAGTTACTTTCATATTTTTCTCATTTTTGAAAAGCATAGCAAACGATCATATTATCCGAGGAAAAATTGTATGGGCAAGTTTCAACTCAATATTTGCGTGTAAGTCACTTCTCAAGATTTTTTAAACTTACAAGATTTTTTTTTTTACGATCTACAAAGTGTGTGTGTGCTTTCCAAGAGTTATCTTTATGATTGTTTATTTTGTATTTCTTGGCACATATCACTTTAAGGGAGTGAGCAGGTGGTCTAGATCTTAAGTTCAAGCGTTATTAATTTTGACTTGAGACAAATCTAATGTAGGTAGTAAAAAGGACACGACTAAGTACTCCCTCTGTTTTTATTTAGTTCGCGTTCTAGGTTTTTTCAAAGTCAATATTTTTAAGGTTTGACCAAGTGTATATACGAAAATGTATCAACATCTATAATATGAAATATATGTCATATGCAAATATATCTTTTGAAGATTCTAATAATGTTAAAATTTCTTGTAAACATTTATATTTTTACTATACATTTGGTCAAACTTTACAAAGTTTGTCTTTGACTATACCCAGAACACAAACTAATTGTAAACGGAGGGAGTACTTGAGATCGTTCGGATGTGGTTATAAAGCCGTGTAAGAGAGATGAACTTCCCAGGCTATTGATTTCTCCATTAAACCAGACATCACGAGGGAAAATCTTGAAATTCCACAAAAAATATCGTTTATGTTGTTCTTTATTTTTCTTAGTTCCCTAAAATCACGTGTGGCCTTAACCCGCACCAGAGTGATGTCAAATATGTCATATAATCAAAAACCATATGCATGTTTTCTCGATATTAAGCCATATCATGACCCACATTTAATGTTTATGGGATTATTATGCATATTATCGGATATCACTATTTTTTACCCATATTTGTGGGGAGCCTAGCTCATGCTTTATGTCTTGAGGAATTTTTTCCATAGAGATTTTTGGAACTCAATTGTCTTAGTCCAATCAATTTTGCGCTTGTTACCACAAATTTCTCTATGTCCTCGCTAAGTTATTTCAAAGATAGTTTCTACACAGACATCGGGCATGCTTGGTTGGTTTTATTTCTGGCTTTTAAACTGGGTTGTACAAGGCACAAAGTTATTAATAAATGTGCTTTCGGCTTTTGACCGGACATTGATACATGATGGTATAAACAAAAAAAAAAATCAAAAGCGTCTATTTTATGTGCTTTTGTGTTGTGCAAGCGAAAATTATCGCCAACCAAACAGCCCTGTCATCTTCTTACTTACCCCCAAATGTGTGACGATCAGTGCATGTATTTTACGTCCTTGGTTTATTTTTCGGGGCAAAATAGTGGGGCGCCATGGGGGGTAGTGGTGCACCCTCATCCAACCGTTGGATACACTATAGGGAGCACATGATTGGATACAATGCAAACAACAAATATTAACGGCGTCATACCGAGAGCACAAAACGATTGCATGTTGAGTCCTCTTTCTCTCTCATACCCATCACATCACATTGTAGGGAAATTCCACAACATGACTAGTCCTTTATGGAATTATAGCCAAGGGAATTGTCTAAAGTGAATTCTAGCCAAGGGAATTGTCTAAAGTATATTTTTCATGGAAGAGTGCATATTTTTCATGCAAGAGTTCCGGCTGCATCCTTTTTCAAAACTCGGAAGGCGCTTCCAAATCCACCCATGGATATGGGAGTCTAGTGGTTGCTAGCTTATCAACATCTGCCGCATGGTATATATGTTGCTTGCTCTTGGCGGCGGGGAGAAAAGCCCGGGAGGGAAAAAGCGCGGGAGAAAATCTTGCTCAACATAAATTTTCCCCGGGAATAAACTTGGCGTACCTTTTTTGGCCGAAGTTTATAAAAAGAATATAGACCACCATGAAGGTGCGCACAATAGGAATTGTTGTGTATGATGGTGAAGGACAACGACATCCATTTTCAACTTGACAATTGTCTAAAAAGGTGTGGCCAGCTAAGATTCATACTAGAATGTTTCTACCTCGGAATTATGTCTAGTGTTTTTGTGGACGGCGTCTAAAAAGGTGTGGCCAGCTAAGATTCATACTAGAATGTTTCCACCTCGGAATTATGTCTAGTGTTTTTGTGGACGACAGCACATACAAAAGAGGTGGAGAGAAATAGACGGAAAACTTCTACCGTTGCATGCATAGACGGCTCTTCTAAACATGGATTCATCAAGAGAGTACATGTGGGCTTTATCCAACGGGCGGCCACCACATGCACCACTACCCCCCTGGGCACCAAATCCGCATTGATTTTTCGGGCAGTGTTCTTTTCTCTAGGCCCTCCTTCATTTTCACTGTCAGTAGTATTTCTCAATAATCATCACAAGACGCTATTTAATGCCCCCGACACGGCACCATGCGTGCACTTTCCACCATTCCTCGAATTTTACAGATAGGTATTCCTAGATAAAATTTAAATTATCTGTTTTCTTCAGTTTTCATTTTTTTTTGCGGGAAACCGCTGGAGATTACAGCATAGAAGTTACAAAAAGGAACCCAGGAAAGATCGAAAATACAACACCGTCCTTCTGCAACCAGATGCCACCGACGCCGAGCACGACGTGCCGCCGCGTCTTCTTCACACAGTCCCTGGAACGGAAGAAGCCCCCACGCGCGCGGGAAGTCCTCGAACCTCGAGCTCCGAAGAGCCTCCATCGAGCTCCGCCGGCCGCACCTCCATGCACCATCTCCTGCAGCTTCAAAGTCAACAAGCCCCGGATCCGCCGCACCGGACTCCGGAAGGGGGAAAGCCGCGCACACCGGCCACATAGGACCGCGAGCACGCACACAGGGGTGCTCCACCGCGAAGCTCCGCCGAGCATCACGTCCGGAGTTTTCATTTGATTTTGTGGGTGGTTTGCTTTTTTGTGTGGGTAAAAGGGAGATTTCATTAATCAGGTAGGGCAACATGACTCTCTTTCAAACTTCAACTGCTTGTTCAAATGCAGGACTTGCTTTTACCAAAAGAATGGGCATAAATTAAATATATTCACTCATATCGGACTACCGAACTCCTCCTTGTCCTTCTCGGAGCTGACGTTCACCTGCATGGACTAGACGGATGAGCTTGGGCGACGAATCAGTCAGACGATTCGCTCCTACGGATATTCCAGCCCGGGACAGATTGCTCATAATCTAACCACGAATTAAGGTCAGCCGTCAGCTACCTATCTATCCCCTGAATCTAGCAAGTGCGGCCGCGATCGTAAGTGGATCAAGATTCATCAGGAGAAAAGGATGGAGCGGACCGATTCACCCTGCATGCAGGCAGTTAAGCGAGCACAACTGCACAAGAACAAATCCAACTGCGATCCCATTTTCTCTCTGCACGTTAAGCTGGTCAAGCACAAGGCCTATAAATACATCGCACGGTGTATCCCATCCTAACAGTCCCAAGAAAACAGCCGAAGCAAAGAGAAGCATTTGAAGCCCTCTTCTCAGCTGTTTGCAGCTATGGATGCGAGGAATGCTTCTCTATGCCTTTTACTGCTGCTTCTAGTGTCTGCGAATCCTACACGTGCAGGTTCCGTGTTCCTCCTACCCCTGCTGTCTCCCTCTCTTTCTCTGTCTCATATTGTGTTCGGACATATCTCACGGCAGTTGATGCCTGAAGATGATTTGCAATGACTAACTGCTGTCTACTTTTTCTTTTTTCAGAGGAGTTTTGCTTTGATGTGGAACACACACATTTTCCAGTTTGTTTTAAGCTCATGTGCAAGGCGGAGTGCAAGCTTGACATGAAACTCCGCGTGAAGGGCGGTGTGCAAAGCTCCCTCAAGGATTACAAGTGTTCAGGATCGTGGCCAAGCAAGTCATGCCATTGCAATATCTGCTTGAAGTGATCTCCCAAGATACAGTTTCTGGTTTTTTAGCTAGTGTCACCCCAAAAGTGATTTAATAATTTAGACGAGTTAGCTAGTCCGTGTTAGGTTTTGGTGATTTACTAGTTGTCTAGTTAGATAATCAGTTGTTGCTTCCGTATTTCTTGCTTAAATGATATCAGTTTTAGTTTTCTAATATTATTTATCCTATAGTGTGATGTGGATTACTACAAAGAGATCATTGTGCGGTCTCTATCTGCCGAGTAACGTTGGAGTGAACAAACATCAATGCTTACAACAATTGACGCACTTATAAATATAGCCTAAAAGATCATTGCTAAAAGAGGCATTTTTAGGCACTTATAAATATTATTTGTTTTAATCTCAATTGAGCAAGAGGCATTTTTAGGCACTTATAAATACAGTATTATTTGTTTTAATCTCAATTGAGCAAGAGGCATTTTTTTTCACCCTTATTAGGGCCTCCTTCGAAAATAAAACTGATTTCTACACTGCTTGATACGCTGTCAGAATAGACATCAACAGCATTGAGAGAGCACTGAATTATTCAGTAACTCGAGATACGTTGCATTAAAACTGAATTGGTAACAGACAGTGATGGTACGATGTCCTCAGAAGAACTGGAACATCAAACGCAAAGCACAAAAGATAGCCTGTCCAAACAAAAGAATAGATTTCTACACTGCTTGATACGCTGTCAGAATAGACATCAACAGCATTGAGAGAGCACTGAATTATTCAGTAACTCGAGATACGTTGCATTAAAACTGAATTGGTAACAGACAGTGATGGTACGATGTCCTCAGAAGAACTGGAACATCAAACGCAAAGCACAAGAGATAGCCTGTCCAAACAAAAGAATAGGTTGCTTGGTTGGTGTCAGGGAGCGACAACCACTTCTGTATTCATGCATGCCCGGCTTTACTCCTCGTCATCATCGTCGTCGTGGAACCGGAGATGCTTCCCCTCCCGCACCGGCAGGCCCCTCAGCAGTGCGCCATGCTCCGCCACTGCATTCTCCACCTCCTTCCTCTCCACGATCTCGTCGTCGCTGTTGTAGACGAACCGTGTGTGCTTACCCTCGAAAGCCAGCAGCCCGACCTTCTTCTTCTTCTCCTCCTGCTCATCAGACACCGCCATCTTGCTCATCCCCTCGCACAGATCATCAAAGCACTCGTCATCATCTTCATATTCTTCCCAGTCCTCCTGCTCCTCGGTATAGTACCCTTCTTCCAGTTCCTCCTCGGTATTGTACTCTTCTTCCAGCTCTCCCACGGTATCAAGGCCGAGCTCCTCGTCATCCTTCTCGGAGCTGACGTTCACCTGCATGGACCACACCGAGGAGCTGTCGTCGTCCGCTGATCTGTCGCCGCTGCTGCTTCCATGGAACGTCAGGGATGATGAGGCGACCGATCCATCAGTGGACAGGTCTGATTTCTCAGGGGAGTCGTCGAACACCAGTGCACGGTTCGGCGGGAGAGCAGCAATGTCCTGCACGATAAGAGGAGCAGCTCAAGACCAATAACAATGAAGGCAAAATTTCAGGCATTATTATTGTTCAGACATCACATTCACAACCGATATGTCCTGCACGATAAGAGGAGCAGCTCAAGACCAATAACAATGAAGGCAAAATTTCAGGCATTATTATTGTTCAGACATCACATTCACAACCGATATGACAAATGTAATAAAACAACCAGTGCAAAAGTAAGAATACGTAAATCTAAACAGGAAATAAATCTTGTGATCCGGGTATGCAACTGAGAATCAAACTATGGGACTAACTGGAAAAGAAATATTGGACGAACACAAGTGTACGCATGGTTAAACTGACATAGCTACCATATCATTCACACCCAATTCGATCAATAAGAACTTGAACTTAGCATCATATAATAGAACACCTTGAAATCTGCCAGAACAGGCAATGCAGCACACTGTTAATCTGAAGGAATTGCTAATCTGAACTCTGAAAGCAATGCGCCACATGCCTAATCTGAAAGAATTGCTATATCACCCAACTCAACAAGTAATCTGAAAGAATTACTATATCAGGCAATGCGCCACATGGCTAATCTGAAAGAATATCAGCCAGCTCAACAAGTAATCTGAAAGAATTGCTACATCATCCAACTATAACAAGTCATCTGAAAGAACATGAATCAGGCTATGCACCAACAACAAGTTAATCTGAAATCAGTACCTGCAGCTTAGGGATGAGTTCCTCCTCCTCGAGGACGCAGGGCATGGCGGAGAGGCCATCAGGCAGCAGGGAGGCGGCAGAACCGGGCCAGAGCAGCGGCGTGTTGGCCGGCGTGGGCGCGAGCAGCAGTGCGGGCGACCTGGCGACGCCGAGCAGCGCGTGGATGCGGAGCGGCCTGACGACGGCGTCGCCCTCCTCGTCGACCTTCTGCAGGAGGGTCTTGACCTGGCCGCGCAGCAGCGCCTCGCCCGACCCGGGGGTGCAGCGGGGCCGGGCGCGGTTTGGCGCCCGCGGTGGAGGCCTGCGGCGTCCCGTCGGCGGCGCGGACGAGGCCGCCCGCGGCGAGGCCGACGATGGGGGAGTCGTTGGTGATGTCGTGCAGCGCGGCGCGCGGAGGCGCGTCGCCGGCGGCCTTCTTGGATCTGCAGGAGACGTCGTCGGCGGCGGCGCTCTTCTCTGCAGAGGGAGAATTGAGTTGAGGAACGGTGGTCAGAACTCAGAACAGAGGGTTCGGTCGGGGACCAAGAAGCAATCTTGGAGCAAGAGAATTGCACGGGATCTTTCAGAGAGGAGGGGGACTCACGGGCGGAGGCGGCGAGCGAGCGGGTGATCATCCTGGTGGACAGCGGCGTCTCCATCGCTGCTGCTGCTTCTCGCGCGCGCGGAGACGACGAGAGAGGCGTCGCTGGAGGAAGCCTGGGAGCGCGAGGAGAGGAGAGGAGCGGGGAGAAGGGACTGCGGCGGCGGCAGGAATCGGAGGTGGAAGAGGAGAGAGGTGAGGCGGCTTAAAAAGGGTTTGTTTGGAAAGGACAACGGTAATATGACCGTTGTCTCACGCGGACGGCGACTAGTAGCCGTTGGTTTTGCCGTGGAGAAAATCGCACGCGCCGTTACGTGGGCCTGGCCCTGTACGTGAACCCGGTCCGCTAGTGGGCAAAGACTAGTCCCTTTGCTTGTATGGGGCCACCTCCAAAATACTGGCCCATGTAACTTGTCAGATTCCGTGAGAGCATCTCTGATAGCATTCCTTTCCATCGGAAAAAGGAAATCATTCCTATTATGATAGTAAACGACATTTTTTGAAATCTCAGCAAAAGAATATACGAGATTCGAATACAATTCACGTTTTGACATGGCGCCTATCCATGTCGACTTCCTCGGCTATCCTAGTGAACACAAGGGATATTGTTTTCTCAATCTTTCCACACGTCGCAACATTCTCTCTCTCGCCATGTGTTCAAAGAAACGATATTCTCGTTCTCCTCTCTTCCCAAACCCTGTAAGAGCGTACGATTGATGTCACACACCAGGTCTCGGTCCGTTCTTCAGCATATTGCTATGATCGAGTCTAGCCCTCCCCTTGCACCTCATGTTCGTCTAGTAGGATCTTGATCCGCATTTAGCTAGCCTTCCTCCAGTCTCGCTCCCGTTGCACACTCCTTTCATATCTCCCCCTCCATCGGCTCTTCTACGAGTGTCGCTCCGAGCACACTTGTACCCCTCTCACAGCTCGTTGTCTCGGTCCAATCTATCCCCCCACAAAACTCTCACACCGTGCGAAGTCTGGATTTCATCTTCCCAACCGCGACTATATTTCCTAGATAAAGACTACGTCATCTTGCCGCTTCCCTTTTTGTATTACTCTTCTCTCTCAGATCCCAACTAGGCCAGTGTCATGGGAGACAAATACCAACTCTCGTTCACAACGACACATGGTCTCTCGTACCTCGCCCTTCCAACACAATGACAAATCGTTTTTTCTTCTTCATAAACACAAGTTCGACGGCTCTCCCGCTAAGTACAAGGCTCGCTGGGGTTGATGGTTCTCTTAGGAGGACATGATCTATTACGATGAGACCTTACTCCGATCGTTAATAAGTTGTAAAATGAAGTTTGTTAATAATGAAATAAGCAATGACATGTTAATTGATGCAGAGGCTGGGCTACCCCTTTTCAGAAGAAGAAAAAACTCGAGTCGTTAAGCCTGGAACCAGTGTCGGCCCCTCACTCATGTCCTTCTCGTGGCATGTCCATCAACTAGATGTTATAGATGTTAAGAACCCATTCAATAGTGGCTCGCTCAACGAAGCGTCTATTGTCAGCAGTCGCTTGGATTCAAAGATCTGTCCAACCCTTCTTCTCAAATCTATTAATGGCCTAAACAGCCCCCAAGGTATGGTCCCAGTGATTCCATTCGTTCACAACGAACGGCTTCAATGCCTCTTTACTTCTAGTACAAAACACCTACCCAGACTACCTGCCTCCTCCTATACATAGACGATATCGTTCTCACCTCTTCCTCCACTAATTTGTCTTCACTCCATCACTCTACTCTGAGTCGTGAGTTCGCCATGACTGATTTGGGTTCTCTTTCACATTTTCTGGTCTTCGTCGTCCATACGGCCCTTCCAACATTTTTTCCTCTCTCACTGGCATGGCTGATTGCCAATTCGTTCGCACGTCGATCGACTCTAGCTCCAAACTCGCTGTCGCCGATAGTGACCCATTGGACAACCACACCTTCTATTGCAATCTGACCGCCCCCTCTAGTACGTATATATAATAATTGAATTTTTGTATGTGCACTAGTGTTGGTAAGTGATTACTATAAGCAATGCTACCACAGTAACAAGTATAAATCATTAACAATCCTAACTAAATCCGAGGTAAGTTGTAGTACACATTTGACCAATTAAAACAATATATATCCTGGCAAATTTTAAATTTATCTTCCAGTAGTTTCTATATATTTCCATAACACACTAGGCATCTCAGACGATATACGCTAGGTTACATTGAAAACTTTACCAAAATATTTAATCATAGTAAAATAGAGAAGAACATCCATAATATACACATACAATATATAATTCATCAATCTAAAAACCATGAAAGAACTGTGTTTTCTCTATTTTTGTTTGTTTTCACATTTAATATGAATTTGTATCTTATTAAGAATAGTATCTCACAAAGGTTTGTTTTTGCACAACTCAGACATATTTTCTGTGATATACATTACAACTATATAATGGAAACAATTAATATACCTTGTATAGTTAAGAATGATCACCAAGTATACAACACATATTTGTTAAAATCATAATATGGTTAAAAAACTAAAAAATATGAAAATTCAGTGTAATTATATTTATTTAACTCGCCCCGAGTCAAAAAATAAATTGAAACGACAACCCTAAGCATGCTCCCCTCGAGACTCAACAACAATTAAGCGATTAAGCCTCACCGTGAGTACCTTGATGGAGAAGAGGAGAGGATGCCGAACCTTCCATCTGGTGTCACATCGACGATCGTTTATGGCGGAGGGAGGAAGTTGCAAAGGGATTTCATGTTTCGAGCTCGTGGCTTTTGTTCGGCCTCGACGAAAGGGAAACCGAGCAGAGGATAACCATCCAGCGTTGTGTGTCTGCCCCGAATTGGACTAATCTCAACACAGCTTTCGGACATCTGTATTTCGGTACAAAGGTTTTTTCAACATGAAATTATTTTCGGCATAAAGTTTACCATTGTTGGATCGGCTGGAGGCCCAAGAACCCTCCACGGCGGTCCAAAAGGACTCAGCGGCCCACGAGAGCAAGGAGTTGAGGCCGAGACCCTAGAGGGGAGGGGGATCGCCTATACGACGACCTGGTCGATGTTAGCACGAGGTCGCACACCCCCGCCGCATTATTGGGCGGCCCAATATCCATCGCTTGGTCATTATCTCCCAATGCGGTTGCCGAGGACTGTTAGACTATGTCTTAGCTGATTCAGTCACACTAGTTTATCTAGTCTTCGGATGTTGAGTCCACGACATTGTATTCCTTGCTCTCTCTTACGTGTTTAATATCTATTTAAACACCCCATGAGAATGAATACAAGTGTATTAGTTGTAGCCACTCGGTGTACTCTAACAAGACAGATTTATATTCATGAATAAGTATGAAAATAAGTTTAGATAATGGCTAAATGATCAATACAAATCTTTTTTTATTATTTCTAACCCATTGTAACATATGTACATTTATAAAAATGACAGTGGAGAATGTTCGCACTACCATTTGTAAATGTAAATTTATTTAAAAACGTGATTTCTTCTATAACGATGTCTCCTCCCACAGGTTACAACTTCAACATGTTGTTCAATACATCAAGTGAAACATAGAGAATACATTTTTCTCACAACAGTCACTATGTTATAGATATCTAAGCAAATGATCACTGACGAAGTTTAAATGATTGTGCAAATATCTAATGTTGTGCATTTACATTACTTTTTATAAGGGAACCATCTTATGCATAGCAATTACAATTTTTATATAGTATTTAAAAGATCAAATATATGTGTATTCCATAAATCTACATGGGAAATTTATAGAGGATAAAATCCTGAACGATAACAAAAAAAAAATCTCAAGGTTGAGATCCATTATCCTAGAAGCGTGCCAAATCTCAATGCAAAATATTGTACGGTTTGAGCTACACAAAAATGACAAATGTATAGGCTTGAGTATAGTGAATAATGTATAGTTTCAAATATCCAACTTTTATCATTTTTGTGTAGCCCAAAATATATTTTGCACGTTCATAGTATACATCGTTGACGACATGCGGGTTTCTTCAGAATATTTCAAAACTTCTAAATATATTTTTTATATTCTATAAAATCGTAGGATCACTGGAGCTCAGGAGCCAAAATGACTTTCCGTCGGATGGCCTTCCAATAATATTAGGATAAATATTTGTTTGTGGGAGAAATAAGCACATCACATCACAGTTTTCCTCTAAAGGTTCTTAATTGAGATACCAATACATGTAAGAGTAAGACATCCATTCCAGAAGCTGATTGATGCCTTATTTTTCGGAGGTTACGAGATCATATCACCTCTTTCGACAATCCTGGAGTTCTCTCTTGCGAAAAGCAGCAGATCGAATGCAGCTCTGATTTCACTGGTGTAACTTCATGGTTTGCTGATAAGTCTGACCCAATTCTTCTGTCTGATACTCAAAAGCTTGACATCAGTGAAGAGTTCAAACGTGTCATTACATCTTTGTGCAGTCACCATACAAAAATGTGGTACTGAACAAGGCAGACCGTTGACACTCAGCAGGTATAGTTTTTGTTGCAATCTATTTGTATGGCCCTTTCTGTTGATTATAGTAAATGTATTCCTGTGCACATGATGGTATCATCACAGCCTCCGTTATCAGTTATCAATGCCGCAGCTGATTATAGTCCAGACTGGAAAAAAAATCTCAAGTATTACTTCCTGGAGTCAGGTGAATAATTACTCATCCTCTACCTAAATCAGTTTTATCTCATGTAAAACCTGCAGGATTTAAGTACCAACCTTCCGTTGTGAGTTTACTAAGATCAGCAGAAACATTGTGCTCCCATCAACGATTAGTAACTTGTGTCTAAATTGCTTATGCAACCCTTGTGTGTTTCATATATCTTAAAGCTGAGCGCAGCATCGCTCTTGCTTTTCGATCTGGGGCACATCCTGATGTGATCATTTCTTCGTAGATAACTGGAACCTGTTACAGTATTAACAAACCACGAGGTCCACAACTTCAGATCATGGGTTTTCGCTGCCAGGGCTTGCAGGTAATATGAAATAAAAGTATAAAACTACTTGATTTATGTGATGCAGCAAGATGCTTGTATACTTATCCACAATGAGAAGGTTAGAATGTCATATCAAACAAAAATTGTAATAAAAACTGTGAAGTATTCCAGTATGAGCAGATAACATTTTGATCTGAGTTATCTCTATCAGCATTGCAGTATAAAACATTACGCAAGAGTTTGTGCTTACCTTGTCAAACTGCTCAACACGGATCAGAGCTTTCATTAGTGTCGTGTATGTTATAACGTCAGGCCTAAAATCCTGGAATATGAAGGGAAAAAGAAATAGGACTTCATGAGATCCGGATGAATTGTGCAGATGACAGATCACAAAGAAAGAATATGATGCAGGTCAATATAATAATAACAAAACAAAGGCAGGTCATCGCTTACATTTTCCTTCATGAACTGAAGCACTGAGAATGCTTCAACAACCCTTCTATCCTCACCAAAGGCGTTAATCAATGAGTTGAGCACTACCGTGCTAGCCTCTAGGCCATCCGCTCTCATGGCCTTGACCACATTTAACGCATGGTCTGCTAAACCCTGGAGATGATCCATGCATGAATCATGAGAACCAAAAATTAATTCGAATCTGGTAATTCCACGCAGACATATTGACGCTGCGACATTCTTATAATACCATATACCACCTACAAGTCAGGAAAATGACAAAAGAAATCCAGAACATATAGATTAACATGTATGACTAGGTTATGTAGGTTCTTGTTAGTAGGAAAGTACTGGCTAGCATGAAGAAACTGACTATCAAAGCTAGTTACCTAGGATGCAGAAAAATACTGGGTAGTATGAACAGAAAAAAAATCCTAGTGTAATATTAATGATAGTTTAACATCAACACTATCAGAGCTACTTAGCTAGGAAACTAAGCAAATTTGCTAGGAACATTCATGGGCAGTCATAAGCCATAACAGAAAATCTACATTAAAGAAGTTTCTTACCCTTTGGGCATATGCATTGACGAGGGCATGATACATGGTGGGCGATGGCTTTAGGCCGTCAGCCTTCATCGCCTCGATGCAATCAATTGCCTCCTTGAACCTACCAGACCTCCCATACACATCCACAAGTGTAGTGTAGGTGATAATGTTGGGAACCAATCCCTGTTCCTTCATCTCTGACATCATCGTTTCCACCAACACCCACCGCTCTTGTTCACCAAGCAAATTGATCATGATGTTATATGTGGTCGTGCCTGGTGGGCAGTTGCTTTCACGCATCTCCTTAAACAGCTCCATGGCACGATCATGCCGCCCTCCCTTGCAATGCGAATCAATAAGTGTGTTCCATGTGACAACATCCGGTTCAATCCCTTCTTCTCGCATCCGGTTAAACGCGTCCATAGCGTGCCCAAGGCAATTGTACTTCCCAAATGTATCTATCATGACGTTGTAGAAATGCCGATCTGGCTGTACGCCGCTTGCATGCATCTCACGGAGTACTGCAAATGATTTCTGCCAATCCCCCTATCACGGAATCCCGCTAGGATTCGGCTGAACACGTATGAGCTCGGCTTGACTCCATCAGCTTCCATCTCCTTGAGCAGTATCCTGGCACTCTCCCACCGACCAGCCCTCGTGTACGCATCCACAAGCAAGCTGTAAGTGGCCTCATCCGGTGCCACTCCACACTCCGACATTTCATCGAGCACGTGCTCAGCGTTCTTGAGCGACCCGATTTTGACATAGCCTTTGAGCAGCGCGTTGTAGGCGCGCGTCCTCGGCTTGATTTCCCCGGCAAGGAAGAATTCCAAGAAGAGCGCTTCAGCCTCAGGCACGCGACCGGCGACACCGAGCGCGGAGATGAGCGCGGTGACGGCATTGGAGCGTGGCGTGAGGCCGATGGCCTGCGCGGAGGCGAGTAGCTCGAGCGCGGCGTCCGGGAGCGCGGCGCGCGCGAAGGCGGAGATGAGGTCGGAGAAGAGCGGGGCGTCCGGCTCGAGGTGCGAGTCCCTGAGGTCACCGAGGAGGCGCTCGAGGATGGCGGCGTCGGGCGGGTCCCGCGTGTTGAGCAGCGAGGCGAGGAGGTGCGAGTAGGAGGCGAGGTCCGGGAGGAAGTTGTGCTCGCGGATGAGCGCGAGGAGGCGCAGCGCGATGGCGGGACGGGAGGCCGCGGCGGAGGCGGCGAGGAGGGAGTTGAGCAGCAGCGGCGAGGGCGGGTCGGAGAGGGACGGCGGGAAGGAGAGCAGCAGCGAGTGCGGGAGCAGGCGGCCGGAGACGGAGAGGGAGTGGATGAGAGAGGAGAGGAGCAGGTCGAGCGGGAAGCAGAGGCGGTGGCGCTGGAGGAAGGGGAGCAGCGCGAAGGCGAGCGGCAGGGACGCGTCGCTGGCGGCGAGGCCCCGCAGCAGTGCGTGCCACTCGTGGGACGGCACGGCGGAGTAGGACGCGGCGAGGCGGCGCTCGGGGGCGGGCACGGAGGGCGGAGGGGACGGCGACGTGAGGGAGGCGACGGTGGCGGGGTCGGAGAGGTAGGCGAGCAGCGGATCGAAGTCGTAGCGACTCGCGGGGCCGGCGGCGGAGGCGGAGGCGGAGACCGAGGAGGAGGAAGGGGAGCAGTGGGTACGGGGAGACGGAGGCGGTGGCGGTGGCGGTGGTGGGGGAGGAAGGTCGGGGGGAGGAGGGAGGCGGGCATGGTGGCCGGGGAGGAGATGGCCGGCAGAGCGAGTGGTGGAGACGCGGACGCGGGAGGGGCAATGGGCTCTATGCCTTTATCCTGGTTTTGCGATTTTTTTTCTCCTCGGTCTCGCTAGAGCACTGCCGCCTCGCAGGTGACTTTTGGGCCTCCATTTCTGTGCCAACTCTTACTGAGCTCCATTGTCTTGGTCCACCGGCCTGCTGGTTCTCCCCTCCTTCGCATGTGGCGTTTCAATTTTGGCCCACGAGTGAGAGAGAGATAGGCCTCCGCACGAAACATCGGAGATAATAGGGTGATGCTATGCCGAAAGTTGTTTTTCTCCCGACCACCAGTGATCTTAATTAATGTTTAAAAAATCGAAAAATCAATTAAGAGCTCTAGAAAAAATGTCCCACTTGTAGCCAATGATGTATCCTACATTATGTATGTTGGACCGACTATAAATGACATTACAATAACAAAAAGATATATCCAACATTAGGCTCTATAATTATTATTTTTCTCTAATTCACCGACAAACGAGGAGAGTGAGTGAGAGAGACAAAGAGAGATTTATCTACTAAAACTATTTTGGAATAATTGGCATGCGACGTAATTGGCAGCCATCTATTAGGTTGATATTGTTTCTTGGTATCTTACATAGAGATAGTGAACTTGTATATAAAAACAGAGGGACATGTAACCAAGGAGAATACTGAACACAATCTCCTAAACTTGGAAAACCAACCCCCGCATCGCCAACCCTAGGCGACATGTGCCGGCCTAGAGGCCCTCCTCTCAACATCCCTCTCCTCCCGCCGCCGCCAGAGGTCCTGTCGGGCAAAGCCCAGGCGGCGACGGCGGCGGAGGGGCCTTCTCCCTCGCGCGGTGGGGGCGTTCTCCCTGGCGGCGGCACATGGTGTGGCGGTGACTTGGCGGCGAGGGGCCGCGGGATCCCGACGACGTCCGTGCGCTCGTCGGCGATAGTGGAGGCGCGGACTACCCCGCGACGGAGGCGCTCCGCGGCGGCGACCGGGAGCTCAAGGCCCACTCGCGGCCCAGATGGGTCTAGAGGGCTTGCAACTCTTTTCCGTGTGGCTGCAGGGCGCGTGGATACACCTGTGGGGCGTCGGCTGCTGGGCACCATGGTGGTGCCAGCGGCCGGCCAGGCGGCGGTGGGCTGGATTCTCACCGTCCAGCCCCCGTTTCAAAGGTGGATGCGGCCGGTGGGACACGGTGGTCGGCGCATCCTGCATCGGTGGCATTCCGAGTTTGCTTCTCCGGCAGCGATGCAGCCAAAGCTGACTCCTTGAGGCGCATATCTGAGACGCTTTGGGGTCGACGGCAGGCCAGGGCAAAATCCCTCCTTGAAGTTACGACGGCGACGCCCGTGGGCGCCGTCACCTCCTTGGAGGCTTCGTCATGGTGCTGCTCGTGCGTCCCCACCTCGATCACCGGGGGAAACCCTTGATCAGTTCTCCGATTAGCGTTGGCGGCGTGTCTACGTCGTTCCCTTCTTTGAGGCGCCGTCTAGGTGGTTCGGGGGTGTGCTCGGTGCGCTAATTGGATTTGAAGGCGGCCGCCGCTAAAGCGTGGGCTACCGGGACGCTATATACACCGTCGCTGGAACTTCTTGGTTGCGCCTCCTCCGGTTTGGTTCGGTCCCCCACTCACTCGCCGGCCTTAGGCGCTTATGGGTGGGTGGTTGCGTTGGCATGTGCCAGTTTTGGAGTTGGCGTTGACCTCCTGGAGTTCCCTTCTTCGGTCGTGACGCGGCCTAGTAGCTCAATGTATCGTCTCCTTAAAGACGGTGCAAGGCGAGTTCTTGTCGATTGATGTGGGTTGTGTTGTAATCCGTGTGGCGTTGTGTTTGTATCGTCTAGCCTTCTTGGCGTTCTGCCGGCCGTCTTGGCCTCTTCTTCTATGAAACTTGATGTACCTTCCAGGGTGCATCCTTGTAAAACAGAGGACAAATGGCCAATACCCCCCCCCCCCCCCCCCCCCCCCCCCAACCTCCTAGCTCATAGAACTCGATGTTCCAATCAATGATCTTGTTATAAGAAACACAAAAGAGATTTTTATGTTTGTAGTAGCATATGAATTTCACATTTAGAGAAAAAACATGTTATACATTTTTTTGCGAAAAAATGTGATTAAATACTCCATGTTATAGCATGGAATGTTATCTCTAGCGGTATGCTCCTATAATACTGTGTGATTAAATTTTTACTAAATATGTAGTTAAGATAAGACGTCTCATATAATTGAGAAAATTTCCATACTTTCTTCCTTCGAACAAAAAATATACTCTTGAGTTCAGATATTATTAAAAAAATGCTTCTTTCTTTCAATTCATTAGTTATCCTAGATGGCGTCACTAAGAAATCAACATTGTGGCGAGAAATTATCCTAAACTTGGTAGGCAATTTGGTGCATCCTTTGATCTACTGACAATCAGGTAATGGCAATAGCAGGTATTTACTCCCCCGTTTCGCAATATAAGAGGTTTTAGCAATTATCCATATTCGATGTGTACGCATGTATCTAGATACATTTTAATATATATGCACGTTTATTTTAGTGTGAATCTGAACATCATGTGAAACATCTAAAACATCTTACACCATGAAACAAAGAGAGTATAATCCAGTGCCGTTGGATCTTACACATAAGAGTTTGCCCGTTGTAGCACCGTGAGCAAGTGGACCGTAAATTCAAAAAAAAAAAAGTGGACCGTATGATATACTCCGTATTTATCCTATCAATTACATCTATCTACATAACTCTGTTTACATATCCGATACATACAATGCAAAAAAAAAAAAAAAATCCGATACATACATGCATGCCAACCTCGATCTTGAAAATTATATGGGAGTATCTTGAATTCATGATGCATGCCACGCATCGATGGGCTCGACTCACTGGATCAGAATCCATGACCTACTGCATCCTAGAAGAGTACTGCAGCGGCGACGACGACTGGCGTCGGGCCTTCTTCATCTTGGCCTCCCCCCACTCGTGGAACGTCGAGCCGCCATCGGCGAGGTCGTCGCACTCGGGGAACACGGTGGTCTTGTAGCGCACCCTGTCGCGGCACGCCGTGTAGGTGAGGTACTGCTCGCGGAAGCTCCTCATGGTGGCGCGCTTGGCGGGTGCCATGACGGCGACGTCGTGCGTGAGCAGGTCGACCTGGCACCCGCCGAGACTGGGGGCGTCGCAGCCGCTGAGCACGAGGTCGGAGAAGACGGCGGCGAAGGGCGCGTAGGCGTAGTCGACCTTGTACTTGCCGCCGTCGGTGGCCCAGTTGGAGCCGTCCCAGATGGTGGCGTAGACGGACATGGGCTTGGAGGGGAAGTCCCGCCAATGGAGGGCACGCGGACGACCTCGCGGATGGGGACGCCGTCGAGGTAGAAGACGACGTTGTTGGGGGTCCAGGCGATGGCGTAGCGGTGCGCGGTCGCGTCGACTAAGGGGAGGAGGTAGCGCTCCTCGCGGCCCCGGGCGGTGCTGCCGTTGCCGTACATGTTGGTCTGGACGTGCCAGCCGTGGCCGCGCCGGTTGCCCAGCAGCTCGAAGTCCAGCTCGTCGTGGTTCTTGGGGTGCTCGTCCCAGTTCGACAGCTGCACCCACGCATGAACAGTATCAAACAAATATCAACACTTAGTCATGTCAATTAAGGTGCACGCATGAGTACAAATCAACTTCTTCTCATACTATACGTGTTTGCAATCTTCATTTCTTTCGTAGACTTCGAAAGGCAATCCATCATCATCATAACTATAATATGAATCAGTGCTCTGTTGGGTACGTTGCTTGAGCTAGTTAGCGCAATCAATCGATGGGGGAATTTTCGAGGCCGCGGGGAAAGCAAGCAACCGATGTCGACATAACCCACCATGTGAATTGCGAAAGCGCATAAACTCCTTTAGCTGAACCAAAAGAGATGGTATTAACAGACCAGCATTCTGTCTCACTAGCGTTGTTGGGCCGAGTAGGGCAAAAAGGAACAATTTCGAGGCCAGAAAAGCGAGCCGTCAATGTCGGCATATCCCACCGATGCAAGCACCAAGATGGATCGATCGAGTTCGTTAGCTCTACTAGATGGATAGGATACCCATGCCGTAGGGCAGTTGATCGATGCCAACGCCACACGACGCACGCTAGATGATGACGATGATGGATGTCCATTTCTACACCAATAACAATATACTGTATTCATATATTTTTCTTGGGTTGATGACGGATGGGTGTTTCGTGTACTACGGTGTTAGGAGGACGGTGCTAAAGCGAAAGCGATCGATGCTGACCGGTCTGCACCGCACCGCGCCACACCACATCAGAGGGGAAAGTAGATTGAATTTTTCTTCCCTACTTCCTGCCGCGTCGTCGTGGCTGCTCTTGCCCAGTCCTGCCTTACCCAAAAATTCATGGACAAACCGGAATGAACAACACTTTGCAAAAATTCTAGCACTGACACTAGAGAGATTTTGTGTGTGCTTTGTCAGGCTGTACGTAAGCTGCAAACTGAATCCAAAGCTTGAAGCAATCAAGCTAGTTACGTAGGTATCAATTCATGGCTTGCGTGATCGATTGATCTACCTGAACTAAGACTATAATTGATTTCTAGACTCGATCTTATCGGAATAGTGTTAAACTGGCAAAAGACAGATGCAGAGAATAAACATACATACTGCGAAGAGTAAGTAAGGATTGTTAAACAGGAAGCTAGGCTGGGCGCGTACGTAGAAGGCGACGACGACGCCGGCGGTGTAGTCGCCGGGCAGCTTGATGGAGGCGCTGAAGAACCCATGGCGGTACGCCTCCTTGGACACGAACCCAGACCCTGCATCATCAACCGTCGTCCATCCATCAATCCGTAAGTTAATTTGCAATTGCCAAGCTCTCGCGATCGATCGAGCAATCAAATTATTGGAAAAACGAAACCAAATCTATTTGATCGCGAGCGGGTTGATAAACTGATTACTGGAAATACTGTTACATTGATTGATTACTTACCGGTGTTCCGGTCGAGCTTGAGCGTGACGCTCCGGCCGTCCGGCGACCGCATGAGGTTGTCGTCCCCGAAGAGCGGCGCGTACCCGGCGTCGAACGGCACCGGCGTCATGTCCAGCGCCGCGGCCGCCGGCACGGCGATAAACGCGGCGAGAGCCGCCATGAGAAGAACCCTAGCTGCCATGACAACTCTAGCTTGCTAGTCCGATGTCTCCGATCGGTGAAGCTCCTGATCGCTGGAGGAGGCAGCTGCTGATTTTCTGTCTCCGGCCCGTGTGCCTGTGCTGCGCCGCCAGTATATATGCATGTCATCCGTATACACTATACTGACCTCTTTATTATGTTCCCTTTTCGAGGCCATACGATTGGGTTTAGTTCCTTCTGGGCGGAGCCGCCAGAGGGGCTAGCTATGGGCCCGGAGAACTACTTTTATCTCTAATGCATACTTGACCAAATAAAATGCACCAACTCTCCTACGTGTCATATGTGTACTACTCCAATTCTCCTACGTGTCATATGTGTACTTAGTTGACAAATGTATGAAGCAGGAGTACCATTCTTGTCCCTTCGTGTCATTACACTCCAGAAACAAAGAGGGTTTAGTCTAGAGAACAATAATGAATAATCGATCGTTATACCGGTACTTACATTTTTTATAAACGGAGCTTTAGATTTTAAGCATTTCACCTGGCCACAAGGAAAACATCCGGGTAAGTAATACATTTGTTGACAAAACGAAAGATCGATCCTATAGCTACGTTTTGTTAATCAAAAGGGTCGCTCCCCTGCTTCATTAACGAAACATAAGTAGCTACAGAGTTCGGTTTCTAACCACCATAACACAAGGCAACCCAATGCAACCCTTTTGAGCGTTCAGATAAAGAAACATGAGGCAGAAAAACAGATAACAACAAGTAGCGCAGCTAAAGTATCACCATGTCTTTTCTAAAAAAAGAGTATCACCATGAACTTCAACCAAGACCTAAAACCAGTTGTGCCTAGGAGCTAAAGTATCCTGATGAAGGTCAACCAATGTCTAGTTTTCGACATATCGGGACCCATTCACTAGAGCGATTGGCGGCTTCATAAAGCACATCTTCACTAATTAATAGATATGGCAAACTTTTTCCATCGTTTAAAAAAACTTTCTTCGTAAGTTTAGTTCCTCGTCTAAGAGCTCTTCCCACATTTGGTTATGGCGACTCAGACCAGTCAACAATCAGTTCGCAGGTATGATAAATACTATCATAAGGGTCAGTTGCATAACAAGATCAAGAAAAACTTTTATTTTACAAGTAACCAAAAACTAACAGCCAGTAGAACCTTGAATGTCGCTTTCTAAAACCTTTAAAATTGTGAATCCACCGTCCTAATTAATCAATCGAATTAGGTTGGCTAGGAGAGTCGGAGGCACGCTGAAAACTCTCCAACAAATCTTCCAATGGGACAGGTGAATAGAACATACGGTGATATTCCCGATCGCATACCTTTTTAAAAAAATGTCCTTACTCAATGTTCTTTTCCATAATGCCAGCCATAAAAAGGATTTTGATCTTAGATGGCACTTTCATACACGAGAAGTGCTTGAAACTCTTAGAAGGAGACATGTTTGCATGACATTATACAAGAATCTATCAATAAATGTTTTGTGTCCCAACTTTCATAACACTTTTCATCTGTCAGTTAGATGAACATTGATCATGGATAATGTCCATGAGCTAACTCCATTCATCAACCAATTTACCCAAGAAGCAGGCTGACTAAAGACCAGGCAAGCAGGAGGACCGCCCCTAGGGCATAGGACAAAAGTGGCTCCAATTTTGATGTATATTAGTAACCATTATACTACTACTAGCAAATATTAGATTTTACAAATATAAAATATAGAAGTTTGTGGGAGCAAGTTTACACAATGGACCAATATCGCGAACTGCCTAGAAACAAACCAATTTGAACGACAACCATGAGTTTTATTTAGACTTTTAGTCTCTCTCATGGAGATATTCTACATGATGTACACAAATCTATATTAACGAGATTACCATGTTTAAATTTATTTGGACCATTTATTTGGAAATAAATCATTGCATATGATGTTGAATACATTGCAGATTAGCATATAAGAGAATTACATCATATGAAAGTAGATTATATTGTGATTATTATGATCAATACTATTTAAGCATCAAGTCGAACATCATGGATATATTTTACCGGTGTTCAGTTTATGCCCAAAAAAGTTAACAGGTTTGGGCTTACCTAATCATACACGAGAGAACACTATGTATTTATTTGTTAGACCATACGCTTTAGAGATATCAAACATGACACTAACGATATTAAAATAGCTAGTCACAACCATATGGCGCGCATATACATTGATACAAATATATATACATTATATAAGTGGTATGATAAAAAAAAACAATTCAAGGAGAATACTTTTACAACATATAGTTTAAATTGATTGCAACACTTTTCATTGATATACATTGCAATTATAAAATAAAAATGACATGAATAATATTAGCAACATTCAAATGTGGTTAACTCTGGAATCTAATAAATAATAACTATAATTGTTGAGTTTATAATACGGCTAAATTAAGTCACAATAATTATAAAAATTTAGTATAAACATTAGTTTAATTCGCACTAGTCCTGAAATATGTTTGGATCGTCCATGTTCCACAGACGCCTTGTATAGATAAGACCAGATCCACCTGGTTGTACTACTTTCATATTTTTTTTGAAAATTATTTAAGGATGGATCATACAATCAGGAAAAAACACCCATCAAAGATTTGCCTACTAGCCAAAGTTGTTCCCAAAATATAGTATAGCTACCAAAATACCAGTCATGAAACAAAAGTAATAAAATACATATTTAATCTTCATAAACCCTGATTATAAGCTTTGTCTAGAATTTTCCCATTCACATATGGACTCTCTTTTCAAATATATTTTTTCCTCGGAAGATTTTTTCAATCGCAATTTATTTTTATAGTTTCCGGACCATTGCACAGAAACTAATTTCATTAGCTTAAGATTCAGGAAACCAAGCCCAGACAAATCTTTTACCGAACAAATAGTTTCCCAATTCATTAGATGGATTTTTCTCAGCTTTTATCTTCCTGCAACAAAAGCCTATTTGTGTAAACGTCAAACAAGTTTCCTATAGACAATCTACAAAAAATAAATCATGTAGAAAGGGATGGTGGTTAGGCAAGAGTTCATATGAATGGTCCAAATTTAATGTCTGAGAGCTTACCCTGCAAGCACGTCATTCTTTTCTCTAATTTTACCTCGGCGAGATTCCAATGTTCATTGAGCACACTGTTTTTTTATAAATAGGTAAGCCAAGACACTCGAGGGGCAAAGGCCCTGAAGTACATGTAAATGTCTCTTCAGAAATATGAGTTTGATTGGAAAATCACCCAGGTGACAAACTCACTTTTTAGAAATATTCTTAAACCATATTTGTTAAAATGGCATTAAATAAAACTATAGTTTCGGCATTTTCAAAACGTTCTTAAGCATAAATATGGTGTCCTCTGGATATTGGAGAATGGTAACACCATTCTCATGCATGCGTGTTACCAAATAGGGTTATTAATCTTGATTTGTGAGCATTTTTACCATGACATTAAGAGAGTCAACAATCAAATTTAAAAGTATGGGAGAAAGGGGGTCACCCTGTCTGACCCCTCTACAAGTGCTAAAAAGGTTTCATTAAGTTTGATATTAACTTGTCCACTAATTATTATGCTAAAGATAAGATTATTCCAAACATGGGTGATTCATTTCTTCACCATAATATTATATAAGAAGGCCCAGCTCACACTGTCATATGCATTTCCAAAGTTAACTTTGAATAGCACAAGGGGCATTTTTTTCTTGACCTCATGAAGGATTTCATGCAGCATGCGTAGCCCTCCATTATGAATCTACTTTTCATAAGAGAAGTTTGAGTTTTATTAATTAAAGCATCTGCAGTAGATCGCTAGCTAGCATGTTGTTCTTTTCTTTGGTAAATAATCTTAAAACTCTCATTCATTCACATATATGACTAAACGTTTGTGTTACTTGGGCATCCTCGCACTCGGGGATGAGAGTTATGGTACCAATCACATGAGGGAAGTCAAAATCCAAAGAAACAAAGGGTAGTACAACCAAAAGGGCCAAATAAGCGTTTGTAGAACTTGGTGGCATAATCCAAGAGGTTGGCATTCCCTTCATTAATGACTTCTCCATCATGTAGGGATTTTCCCCCCTCCCCCTAGACTTTTTTTCCTTCCACTTTTCTTGTTATTAGTTGTGTTGTTGCATAACAAGTGTACCCCATTGTAGATTTGTAAACTATGCAAGCACTGCACTCTGTAATGTGCAGTTGTATTCATTTAATTCTACTCGTACAGTAGTTTTGTGTGTAAAACCAGTTGAATCTCTTTATTTTTTTACACTTGCACTTTTAGTGTGCATGTGTTGTGAAAACCGAATGGATTTGTCTGAGATGTAGTCGACTGATTTGTTTGGAAAATTTTAGTCGAATAATCGACAGTCAGATCCTTAACGTGATGTCACCATCATCTAATTGGACATCAGGTCGGCAGTTTGGTTTATCTGATATTATTCGTGCATACCAAGACCCAGTATATTGGGAAAGATTAGTGCTGATCATCAAAGTCATGCGTGGTGTCATAGAAGGAGCACTAGCAGCACGGCACGCCCGTGGCTCTGACAGTGATATATAGGAACACAAGCAACGGACTATTTGTCTACTAGGAAACCAAAGCAACGGCCGCCGATCGATGGCGAGATGGACGTAAACAGGCCACCAACCAAACGAACGAAGCTGTTCGTTCGGCTATGGCTGTTTCTCTCGTAGCTAAGCTTGAATCCCGGGCGACCTACTACTGACCCAGAACGAATCAAGCGAAGGCGGAAGAAATCAAAATGTATGTGTACCTATCCGTCGATGAGAATATGAGCTGTATAGCCGGCGTCTCCTTCCTCCTGTTGTCCTACGCGGCTTAATTGCTGATCGATCCTCTTGGACGTACGAAAGCTGTATGTATTTGGTCCATCTGTGTTGATCTTAACCGGCTGTGGTCACGGATCCACATGAGTAGTGGGTGAAGGAACGACCTTCGCTCGTGTATATCATCCTCATCCACTTTGGCTCAACCGTTGTATATATGTGGCCGCGCTGGCATGTAGAGATATATGGATATGTATGCTAGCTGCTTGCTTGTGTCAACCGGAGCCGCAGACGGTTCCAAGCAAAATGTATTGTGTTTTTTGCAGGGAAAACAGTTCTAATATACTGCATGTGTTTTAATTATTTGGGAGTTCATAATACCAAAGAGGAAAACAAGAGCCATGCAAGGTACTCTCTTCGTTCCAAAATAATTGTCTAAAATTTGGTCAACACTGGATTTATCTAGTCATAATTTATGTCTAGATGCATTCACTTTTAAATAAATCTAAGACACTTGTATTGAGGGAGTAGAGGCTCGTACCAAATCAGAAAAAGAGACCGACAATCAGTTTTCAAAAGGCAAATTAGATGAAGCTATCAAGCAAGCATCATGAGCAAAAGATTTTGGACATAGATATACTTACAAAAATATGGTGATATACATTTGTCAAACACCTACAGTGTGCAAAAATAATTAAAAGATACAGATTTACAGCCTACTGGCATGTTGATAACGAGCTTACCGTATGCAAGGATGGGGCAGGTTCTCATTCCTCCCATATGCTAGGTCTATAGCATGTGCTTGTCCATCGGAGGACTTGGATGAACGGTAAATTCAAATGGTAATCCTGATAAAGCTAAGGCGCATCCCATCTATTTGATCCTAGTTAAGGAGTGTATTTGCAGGCGTAAGGAGGCTCGGTTTATGTTCGTCTTATTCATGGCTAGAAGGTATGGAGGCGGTGGCTTGACATGTGAGGCGACAACATAGGGTGATTAGGATTTGGAGGTGCTCCTTGAGTAGCGGGTCCTGAGCTTCAGACTTACAACCTCTTGGTCTTACCTTTATTGGATGTAGATATTGCTCAGTTCTATTCTCAAGGGTTAAAATCTTAATCGGATCTTCATTGTATAGATTTCATAATGATGAAATTTACATGGTGTTCCCTTTCTGAAGGCGTTGGTGTTGGAGGACCTTTCTCGTAGCCCACATGTTGGCACGGGTGTGTGGTTCATTTTATTGGTTTGCTCCATGTGTTGATCGCTTTAGCTTGACACTTGGATCCCATGTTGGTTCTTCTTTTTTGTCTTTCCTTTTTCTCATTAACTTTGTTGTGTGTATCCTCGATGTCTCGACTTTCTCTTTATGTTGAGTTGGTTAAGAGGCTAGATATATTCGGTATCTTCTTAGTATTAATATATTAACATTTATAAAAAACAAAGTATGACCTAGCTAGCACTATGAGCGATTTGGTTTTTTTTGCTAGCATCTGGGCACCCCCTTACTGTTTGATGTAGGCTTGGGTTAAGTGGTGCCGCGGGTGTCCGACTCCCACTTGCACCCTCAGGCGCAACCGGCCAGTTTATAAGGGAGAGACTAAATGAAGAGGTATTGGCGGGTTGTTGCGGGATGGTGCGGCGTGACGTCGTTGAGAGAATAGGCGTTGGTCTTTCAACTATACGAAGGAAGTCTATATGGTAGGGATAAGTGAGCATGTGGGATGTTTTCGGGGGTGAAAGGAAGAATTTGCTAGAAGTGACGCCCCCTAGGCTTTTTCGATTTTCCTAAATTTTGCAATTTCTAGAAAAGAGAGGAATAAAAGGAGGAACGGAAAAAAAGGAAAGAAAAAATAAAGGAGGGAAAACTTTATTTCTTGATTTAGAATAACTTTTGAAAATATTGCCAAGTACTATTTTGGGGTTTCTTTGAAATATTAAAGAGAGGAAGAGAGGATTTATAGTACCCTGGAATTTAATTTTCAAAATATAAATTACACATAGCGCAATAACTGAGATTCACTGTGGCCTAGGGGGGCAATGCCCCCCCCCCCCCCCCCCCGCCAAATACACTACAATTTTGAGAATTAGAAGGAACACTTGGTGCTCGAAGACATGAACGTAAACTCTGAAGCACGACGATAGCACCAGAGCAACGAGGGCTTACATCTGCCCGGTCGGAGGATCTCCATAATGTCGCGAAGAGGGCCCTCTTCGGCCTTGTGGAGATAAAGACGCGCTAGTCGAGACGAAATGGTAGCAAGATTTGGCTAGACGTGCGACTAAATCTACATTGTCACTCCGACTTTAAGGCGCACCAAAAGCATTGCAGGTATACACAACGACACACTCTTTCTCCCACGTTACATTTAATTCAAAATGAAACCATCCGAGTTCTTACATAGAAAAGTAACTGTCATCTGAGTCATTCGATGAGCTACATTGACGATCCTACTATTCATGTAGTTACTGAAATACGATGGGGTTGCTTCCGAGACATCACTTACACATAGTGCAGTAACGGAGATTCGTGGCCAACCCCACCTCTCCCACCCCAGATTCACACACACTACATTTCGAAATTTAGAAGCAATATTTCGATTTTACGTGATTAAGTTTCAAAGCGATCTTTCTAAAAAAATTGTGATTGCACAAAATCAGGAAGCTAGTAGCCGATGGTGCTCGAAGACGTCACTATAAGATCTTATACATCATGTTGCTCGAGGTGTTCATTCTACAAGGTTTGCATTGATGTTCTTTGGGTCAATCTTGTAGTTCTGTAGAGGAATCTCTTTGAACATTGCACAATCCCCTTGCTCTATGGCCAATGCCAACGCAAATCTTTCGATCATGTCTACCATTATTTGGCTAATTTCCTAGGTTTGTCGCAACTCCTCAATGGGTCGATAATTAACTCCTTCAGTTATTTCATAAGTAGTAATTATTCTTATTTATTCTGTAGACCTCGATATGGAGGAGGTCGCGTTGTCACTGGCAAGGTTGACCACCACCCGTGTGTGTGGGGGATGAAACAAGGGATTCACTAGGTACCAGAACACGGAGCTGCAGATGGAAGTGCACAAGCTCGCGTGGCAGCTTCTCAAGAGCGACAACGACGACACTGATGTGAAGAAGGCATACATCTGCCCGCTAGGAGGATTTGTCTTTAATGACACGAAGAGGGCCCTATTCAACCTCACAAGTATCAAGAAGCACTATGACAGACGTAATGGAAGAAAAGCTTATATATTGAACAGGTTAATCAATTACAATTTTGACATTGTCAAGTTGATGTGGTTGAAAAGTACAAGCTTGTATGGTTAATTATGAGGGACACCTTGCATTACCTATTGAATAAGCATGACATTATGTTCTTAAATATGATTGTGATGTGGGGATGCTTGATACGTCTCCAACGTATCTATAATTTCTGATGTTCCATGCTTATATTATATCAATTGCTACATGTTTTATATATACTTTATATCATTTTTATGCATTTTATGGGACTAACCTATTAACAAGATGCCACAGTGCCAGTTCCTGTTTTCTGCTGTTTTGGTTTCAGAAAAGTTGTTCTGGAAATATTCTCAGAATTGGACGAAACAAAAGCCCACGTTCCTATTTTCCCGACATGTACACGGAGTCCAAAGGGGAGAAGGAGGAGGGCCGTGGGCCGCCCTCACCATGCCATGGCGTGGGTGGGCCCTGGGCCGCGCCGCCACGTGGTGAAGGGCCCACGGGTCCCAACCGACCATCGTCCTTTCGCCTATATATTACCCCCGACGCGAAAACCCTAAAATAATCAGTCATATTCCACGAAGAGGTCCGCAGCGCCGCCGCTAGCCAGAACAAGTTTCGGGGGACAGAAGTCTCTGTTCCGGCACGCTGTCGGGACGGGGAATTGCCCCCGGAGCCATCTCCATCGACTCCACCGCCATCTTCATCGCCGTTGCTGCCTCCCATGATGAGGAGGGAGTAGTTCTCCCCCGAGGCTGAGGGCTCTACCGGTAGCTATGTGGTTTATCTCTCTCCCCCATGGTGTGATCTTTATGTGATCATGAGCTTTGCAATCTAGTTGAATAAGTAGATGTTACTCTTCATCTATTATGTTACTCTAGTGATTTTATTAATGTGATCTCTGGAGTCACCTTGTCCCACGGTGTGAAGATGACAGTGTGCGCACCGTGTGTGGCTCTTAGGCTAAAGTTTGCATAAATACTTATCATGAGTTATAATTTGAGTTGGATGTCTCCATGAAATTGTGGTATTTGTTTACTCAGACTTTGAGGTGTGCTTTTGCAGCCCTACGCAATGAATTGGTGTTCGTTATCCAACCGGAGTGTGGTTCAGAGTAGCATAGTGAAGAGAAGATATTTATGTATTTAATTATGATGTCATTGTTGAGAGTGTCCACTAGTGAAAGTATGATCCTAAGCCTTGTTTCTAAGCATTGAAACACCGTTTACAACAAGTTTGCTACATGTTTGCTTGCTGCCATTTTTATTTCAGATTGCAATTACTACTTATAATCATCCATATTACTTGTATTTCACTATCTCTTCACCGAACTAGTGCACCTAAACATCTGACAAGTGTATTAGGTGTGTTGGGGACACAAGAGACTTCTTGTATCTTAATTGCAGGGTTGCTTGAGAGGGATATGTTTGACCTCTACCTCCCTGAGTTCGATAAACCTTGGGTGATTCACTTAAGGGAAACTTGCTGCTGTTCTACAAACCTCTGCTCTTGGAAGCCCAACACTGTCTACAAGAATAGAAGCGTGCGTAGACATCAGGCATTGATGGAGAAGGAAACTCCAATAGACATAGCGCGTCGGTTACCTTAGTCACCTTAGTTTGGATGTTAGATATGCACTAAGTATGTTAGTTAGTTCTTGCAGCAACAATCTGATTGGAATCTTTTGTTGTTTGAGGTATGTCATCCGAATAATATGAAGCACTGAGTTCTCATAATCAAATGGGTGAAGTAGTAGTTTTGCTGACAACGATGATGAGTGAGGGTGTGAAGTAATAAATGGAGAACGACGAGGACGAGCTCACCACTTCCAGCTTGACCTAAGAGCTGAACAAATGCGATCGAGGTGGGGGCACGAGTTGAAGAGGTGGAAAATTTCACTAAATACATAGAACAGCATGATGGCATCCAGTTCGTGTTAGATAACGGCGCCGAAACGCCCCTCAAAGAAGGAAGTAAACCGCGCTGGCTGAGCGGGGTGTCTGCCCTAGATTCATATCAAATATTGTTCTCCTTGCAGTCACAAAAGTTTTCCATACATTGTTTGCAATATGTTTGTATAACATGTTATAGATGTGTTGCATAGCCATTAAACTTTGGTGATGCTTCACTTGAAGGGAGATAAGACGTTGCATGAGCATTGAAGGGAATTCTGCACATTTAGGAAAGGAAAGGCTAGGTTTTTTTACTTTTCTAGTTTAGAATAGATTTTGATAAAGTTGGAAGTTGATGCTAAAAGTACTGATTACATCTAAGAGATAAATTTAAACGTGCTAGTTCTTTGTATACCTTTGTTGGCCTGCCTTGTTTCTTCTGCATTAAATGATGCATCTTGTTTTGCTTTGAGGTTAATATACATACTTCAGTATACAAGTAAAACAGTGCGAGAAAGGTTTAACATAGTTTGATGGGCATGCCACCAATGCTACATCTGACACACAATGATATATGGGCTTAGGCGGATATCCCACTTAAGATATGTGTTAGACGTGTGGTGGGTGCATGCCTCTGCCAAGAGTCCACCTTGATTGTGCCCCTCTCGAACCCAAGTACTCTCTCTGTCCGGATAATGATGTCACGAAATGATGTATCTAGACATATTTTAATGTCACGTGTATCCAGTTTAATGATATTCTTTTTCGAGCGATGTGAGTATGATATTTTTTCCAAAAAAACCATCCCAGAAGTACTGTGGGCCAAACTAAAGCCCGTCACGGATACACATGTGCAAAGCCAAATTTCAGACACATTTTTCCCATTGGTTCTATGCAAATGAGTTTGGGAAAGGAAAAATATGTCTGGTATGGTCGTTGCTGCCTCTAGACCACCATAAGCTATCGAATTGATGTGGGGGAAGACAATCCGTGGCAATTCGGACTTAAGATTTTCATTGCTTGAGCCTGAAAATCACGTATTTTGAACGTTGTTCATGGTGTTCTCATCACAAGTTTTATATATCTTCATCGGCTATTTTTTCAGAGGTGTAGGCTGTTCAAAGACATGAGCAGTTGTCAGGTTGTCAGTTGGTTTGGTGGCACTTCGTGTAGGTCGAACACGAGCTCACTGCACTCATAAGACCTTTCGTTGCCACTTTATTACGGGCCCATAGCTGGGGTGAAATTTTTTTTTTTTTTTTTTTTGAGGTGAAATTAAAAGGACGAGAAGATGAAGAGCAAGCACCTATTCTTTTTCTTCCAAAAATAGTAACAGAGCAAATGCATCCGTCCCAAGCAACACCGTGGGCCACACTGAAGCCCGTTAAGGAACATGAGCCGGAACTGGTGTGCCTGGTTGGGAATCCCTCGCTATCGCCCGAGCGATTCGGGATCGCCTTTCTATCGACCTGGTCGATGGCCCATTAACTTCTGGCGCGTGCGCGTTCATAACGCTCCTGTTTCCTGTTTCCCAACTGTTTCTCTTGGTCGCATGGTTAGCATCACAAGGCGCCTTCCTCTTTCTCTCGAAAGCGTACAAGTACGTTCCTACTTTTTTATTAGCTGCATGTACAAAGTACTTCATTTATTTTTTAGAACTGAAATATTAGTTGGTTAGCTGTTTCTTGTTTCCCTGATTCTAGCTGTTTCTTATCCAAATGTAGATATATGTCAGTTCAGTGTATGTTCGAACTACTTTAAAATAATGTGTATATGAAAATTATGCGCGTCCATAAGTAGGTTCCATTCCTGTACTTAGTTTCCAGTTTCGTTGATTGTAACTTTTTAATTTTGAATCAATGCTCGGAACCTTTTTAAAAGAATTTTATCAAATTCGTCGCACTTGCTTGACCGATTGAAATATCATTTGACGAGGAAGTTAATCTCAACGTAACGCACAACTTTCGTGTTGTGAGTTTTTTCTTTTCCACGGTCATATATGAGGTAATCTTGTAATATATGTTTGAACGTGTTTACACTCTATGCGTCTTCTCCAACTCCGCCATCGTCGTTGCACCACCGATGTTCCGCGTCGTCGATGCCTCATGCTGCTTCATGGTGCTGTCTTCTAGATGGTTCTAAATTCAAAGTATGAACATTTTAATATTTGGATGTTTTAAATATTTTTTGAAAATTTGAACCAATTTCAAAAAATGAAGATTAACGGAAATTATTTTTGAACGATTTGAAAAGGCGAATAAAAAAAAGTTTACGAACAGAAATAATTTTTGAACGATTTTCAAAAAAGTGAACAAAATTGGTATTTGAACAGAAATTATTTTTGAACGATTTTAAAAGGCGAACATAAATTATTTTTGAACGATTTTCAAAAAAAGAAAAAAAAAATTGAACGAAAATTATTTTTGAATGATTTTAAAAGGCGAACAGAAAAATTATGTGAACGGAAATTATTTTTCAACAATTTTCAAAAAGAGAACAAAAAAAAAAAAGGTATTGAACAAAAACTATTTTAGAACGATTTTAAAAGACGAACAGAAAAAGTATGTGAACGGAAATTATTTTTGAAAGATTTTCAAAAATGTGAACAAAAATAGGTATTTGAACGGAAAATATTTTTGAACGATTTTCAAAAAGAAAACAAAATTAATTATTTTGAACGGAATTTTAAACAATTATAATACATGAACAATTTTCAAAATATGATTCTTTTTTAAATTTGAACATTTTCAAAAGAAAATTCAATATAAAAGAAATAAATATCTAATAAGAAAACTGAAAAGGAGAAAAAAAAAAGAAACTCCCAAAAAAAAACAAAAAAAACAGGAAAAAACGAAAAAGAAGACAGAAACAACAAAAACGAAAAGAAACAATAAATAACGAAAAAGAAGAAAAAACAGCAATAAAAACGAAAAAGAAGAAAAAGACAGCGAGAGGCTTCAGCTCGCGGGGATAATGGGCCAGGCCCATATGCGCGCGCGGGTGTGCTACGCCGCACTATCATCGACCTGGTCGATAAATAGGGTGAAACCTATATGCCGCCTATAGGCGCCCCGGAATTCCAGGGTGCCTACAGGATTTCGCTTTTGGGCCGCCCTTTTTTCCTTCCTCGTCTTTCTTCTTTCTTTTTCTGTTTTTTTCTCCGTTTCTTTTTTGTTTTCCTTGTTTTTCACGTTTTGTTTTTATGTTTTCTTTTTCGGTTTTCCGTTTTTCTGTTTCACTTTTTCTTTTTTATGTTTTAATTTTCGCTTTTCATATTTATTTTACAAATAGGTATTTTTCAAAAATGGTTCTGATTTTTCGAAAATGGTTCCGAACCAAATGGATCCAATTTTTAAAATGGTTCCGTACCGGAAAATGGTTCCGATTTTGAAAACGGTTCCGATTTGGAAAATGATTCCGAACAAAAAATGGTTCCGATTTATGAAAATGGTTCCAAACAGAAAAATGGTTATATTTTTTAACAATAGTTCCTTTTTGAAAATGGTTCCGAACCAAAAAAATGGTTCCTTTTTGAAAATGGCCCCGAATCGAAAAAATAGTTTCGATTTTTGAAAATGGTTCCCAATGAAAAAATGGTTTCGTTTTTACGAAAATTGTTCCTTTTTTAAAATGGTTCCGAACCGAAAAGATGGTTCCGGACCAAAAAATGGTTCTTTTTAAAAATAGTTCCGAACCATTTTTTTTAATTTTGTAACATTTTTTTAATTTTGAAGTGTTCATTTAAAAATGGTTCCGAATTAAAATTGTTTCCGAATAAAAAATGGTTCAAATTTTGAAAATGGTTCTAAATTTAAAAAGTGTTCATTTTTTAAAATGGATTCATTTTGAAAATAGTTCTAAATTTTAAATTACAATTATTCGAAATTTAGAAATGGTTCCAAATTTGAAAAAAAACATTTTTTTAAATGATTTAAAATTTAAAATGAAACCATTTCAATATTCTGGAGTATTTTTTCGTACAAAGAAAAAAAAACAATCACGGCCACCTAATATTTGGGCTGCGGCCCAAAAGCGAAATCCTGTAGGCGCCCCGGAATTCCGGGGCGCCTACGGGCGGCATAAAGGGGCGCCCGATAAATAGGAATTTGCCAGCGATTCCATGCTGCCGTTTCGCCCGCAGCTGGGAGCAAACTGGGCCGGCCCATGTCCATGCATTTACACTGTTTTCGTATAAAATAAGATCGATCCATCCCGTGTCGTTGTTTGCTGGTAAGCCTGGTATGCCGTATGCACATGCCTGTTTTCGTTCGCTAGTGCGTACGTGCATGTGTCTTTGCCAAAAAAAATTGTTTCCTTTTTCTTTCACATTTTTATTTCTTTTTTTCTTTTCTTTCACATGCTTCTTTCATATTTTTCTATGAAATCTGCATTTTGTTTCCATGTACTCCTTCCGTCCAAAAATAAGTGTCTCAAGTTTGTCCAAAAGTAGATGTATCTATATATGAAACATGTCTAGATACATCCATATTTTGGCAAACTTGAGACACTTATTTTGGGACAGAGGGAGTATGAGATTTGTTCCATCCTCTAGACGAGATTTATTAATCAGGCGCTTTTTCTTTATGTTCCTTATGTACTTATGTGGATGAGATATGTTCCACAAACAATATATAATTGTTCCTTGCGTGCAGACAATATTTGTTCCATGGGGGATACATTTTTGTTCCCTATGTAGATGAAAAAAATTCACGAACACGATAGACGAGATCTATTCCATGGATGTCTTTTTTGTTCCTTACGTAAATGAGATTTATTCACGACCACTACATTATTGTTCCGTTCTCAATTTATTTTTCCTATGAGTTACCTTTTATCCCGATATATAAATTTTATGGTCGGCTTATAGTGGTTTTTTTGTTCTCCATATAGACATGATTTGTTTCTCGAACAGTGTTTTTATTTTCCGTGTAGACAAGATTTGTTCCCTGGATATTATTTTTTTTATTCTCCGTGTAGACATGATTTGTTCCTTGGGTACTATTTCTTTTGTTCCGTGTAGACATGATTTGTTCCTGAGACACTATTTTCTTGTTCCCGGTGTAGACATGATTTGTTCCTCACACACTATGTTTTTGTTCCCGTGTAGACATGCTTTGTTACTCAGACACAATTTTCTTGTTCCCGTGTAGACATGATTCGTTACTTACACACTATGTTTTGTTCCCGTGTAGACATGTTTTTCCCCACACACTAGTTTTTTGTTCCCCGTGTAGAAATGATTTGTTTATCGGACAATATTTTTTGTTCCCATATAGACATGATTTGTTCCTCGAAATTTTTTTTTGTTCTCATGTAGATAGATTTGTTCCACGGACACTTTCTTTGTTTCTCGAACACTATTTTTTGTTCCCCATATAGAAATGATTTGTTTCTCGGTCACTTTTTGTCCCCGTGTAGGCATGATTTTGTTCCTGAGACACTTTTTTGTTCCTATATAGACATGATTTGTTTATTGACTACAATTTTTTGTCCCCCCTCGGACACATTTTTTGTTCCCTTTGTAGACATGATTTGTTCCTCGGATAATATTTTTTGTTCCCCTATAGACATGATATGATTTGTTTCTCGGCCACTATTTTTTTCTTCCCATGTAGACATATTTGTTCCCGGGACACTTTCTTTGTTCCTCATGTAGAAATGATTTGTTTCTCGGACACTATTTTTTGTTCCCCACGTAGTAATTATTTGTTTCTCGGACACTTTTTTATTCCCCGTGTAGACATGATTTTGTTCCCATGTTGACATGATTTGTTCCTCGACCACTATTTTTTGTTCCCATGTAGATATGATTTGTTCCTCCGACACATTTCTTGTCCCCGTGTAGAAATGATTTGTTCCTCGGATATTTTTTTTGTTCTCTTATAGACATGATTTGTTCTTCGGCCACTATTTTCTGTTCCCATGTAGACATATTTGTTCCCGGGACACTTTCTTTTTTTCTCAATGATTTGTTTCAAAATGTCAAAAAATTCAAGAAAAAAGTTAAGACATACGTCATAATATTTTGTGTGAGCATAAAAAGTTTCGTGGAGAAAAACGTTTTTTACCTGTGCAAAAACGATAAAGAAAATGTCTCGTACAAAATCATTTTGGAGCGTCCGGATTTATCTCTTTTACACAGATCACAAAAAATGTCTTTTCTATGCAAAACTTTTTATGCGAACATAAATGTCTTAAAGTCTATCTGAAAATTCTATTTTGAATTTTTGACATTTTAAAAATTATTTTTTAGCAATGTGTGCATCTGCACCCATGACCCAAAATAGATTTCCGCGAGAGAATCTTCATCGCATCCGTGTATCTATCGGTATCTATCTTCTGGACCCATAGTCACAACTTTACGCGCAACCTTTTTCCTTTTGGGACACGTACGCAGAGTAAAGGGCAGAGAGTCCGTCCGTGGTGAAGGCCAAAAGAACACCGACGACGGCGGCCACTCCGACCACACGGAGGAGGGAAATGGATATGCGAGATCCATGGCCAGAGAGAAACGGCGCGTGAGGTTGACGTGTCTTTGCCGCTGGATCACTGCCGAAGCCAAACCGCGGCCGTCATGTGTGGGCGGCGGCGCGGTCCCAAAGGGAAAGAAATGGCTCCAAATCAAAATGCGGGAATCTCACCATGCGGATCACATTACATTTGTTTTGTTGGCTTGCCTCCACTCCAATAGGAGGTGGACGGCCCGACACGCCAAGAGCTATAGCTACTTGTAGGTGCTACTCCGTTCCCGGTTTACTGAAGTGTAGGCGTAGGTGGTTTGCATGCGAACAATAGGGGCTGGTGGGAGGCGAGAGAGGTTGGAATCAAGTGCAGCCACAGCTCTGGGATTTGCTACCTGTTGCGCGAGCGAGAGCTCGCTCGCTCCGCGCACGGACGCGTTGACGCGGAGCTCACGCATTGAAGCCCAGCACGTGGGTGGGCCCCACCCTCGTCCCTTCTTCCTCTCCTTTTCCTCGTCTTCTTTCTCCCGCACGGCCACAGCCACATCCTCCATGGATTCCGTCGAGGCCAGGCCGAGCCGAAGCCGCCGGAGCCGCGGCTGGCCGCGGCGGAGGCGGCGGAGGCGAGGAGGAACCAGGGGGTGGGGGTGGGGCGGTTCGCCACTTAACGGTGGGGGTGGGGTGGGGCGGTTCGCCGGCGACGAGCTCGGGGCCAGGCCGAGCCGGAGCCGCCGGAGGCGCGGCTGGCCGCGGCGGAGGCGGCGGAGGCGAGGAGGAACCTTAGGGCTGGGGGTGCGGGTGGGTCGCCGGCGACGAGCTTCGGGGTGGGGGGGGGGGTTTAGAGGGATGGTCCGGGGCGGCGCCGGACCGGCGGTGGGCTGCGGTCGGAGGAGGGCGGGGCGGCGAGGCGGTCGCGGAGCGCCGCCGGCCGCGGGTGGCGGTCGCAGGCGGCCTGGCCGGCGGCGGCGGCGGGGGCGACCTTCTTCCTCCTCCGTGCGGTCTTCTTCCTCCACCACGTGCTTTCCTAATCGGGTAAATGCTTGTCGGAAACTTTCCCTAATTAGGCTGTCGGAAACGGCGCGACGCAAGTCTTCCTTGCGCGCGCGCGCAAGCTAGCCAAGCCCCACAGCTCTGCACCTGCAGCAGGAGCACGCCTCGGCTATCGGGTCGTAAACAAAGAAGGTGGTGGCGTGGACACATGCTAGCTACTCCACCTAGCTAGCTAGCTCGGTCACTGAACCCCGAGCTAGCTACTCCGTCATCCAGGTAGTACTAGCACAGTAGCAGGTCACGCGCTCCGCGTCGCGTCCGCACGGCCGGGCCGGCACGTCCGCGGATTTTGCTCTGCTCGCGACCGAGAGCCTTTTCGTCGTCGACCTGTGATCCCTTCTCCCTCCTCCAACCAGCACCTTTACCTAGGGTGCAGCGTGCAGCGTGTGCGGCGTCCGTGCCCATCCTCCGCTGACGGCTTACCGCTCTTGTCGCTTTACCGCTCTTGTCGCCTTGCCCTGAATCGCCACCGTTTGCCACAGTTCTGCGCCGCTACTGAAAAGACAGAATAAAAGGACCCCTTTCGTTTTGAAGAGCCACGGCCCCGGCCCGGGCATCTCGGACGCGCGCACACGTCCATGCCTTGAAAAAAAAGGTTCTTAGCCCCTCCGCGCCCGCAGTCCCGCTCCTAGGGTTCCCAGCCCCTCCGCGCCGCCGCCGCCGGAGGCCGCCGCCGTCGCCGCCCCTTCCACCCCTCCCCTCTCCCTCGCGCCCCCGCGTCGCCCTCCCGAGCGGGGCGACCGGGGCGCCCTTTCCTGCCCCGCCCCCGTCCCTCCCCAGCCCACGTCTCCCCTGCCGTCGCCGGCGGGAGCCGCCGGGCTTCGCCCGCGCGGTGGCCGGCGGCGGCAGGACCATCTTCACCCGCGCGCGGTGGTGCCGTCTCGGGAGGCACACGGCGGCGGTGCTCTTCGCTTGCAGCGGTTCGGGCTTCTTCCTCGCAGCTCCGGCCGGTCTGAGCGTGGCGGCGCCTCCCCTTGGCGGCAGGGCCGCGGCCGTGGTGAAGATGGTCTGGCACGCCGCCCCGGCCCAGATCTGGGCCCTCGGGCCCCATCTGGGTTTTAGGCGGGCCGGCCGGACTCTTCGATGGCTTGGTCTTCTACACGTTGAAGATGGAGGGCAGCTCGGATGGGGGGCGACGGCGCCAATGGCGTGCCTTCTGCAGCGCGACGGCGGAAGCTTTACGGGCCTCTCGAGGTCCGGCCGGGCCTGTGGGCCCACGGGCCTGGTGTGCTTCTGCTGTTGCGTCCGGTCGGTTACCGTCTTTGACGGTGGAGGACGGTCCCTCCCGCATGTCGGCGGTGCTGCAGTCCCCTGTCCCGGCTCTTCTTCTCCGATGTGTAGGCCTCTTCTCTCTGGGCCGTGGAGAGACAGTGTGAGCGGCTTCATGATCGTGGTGCGCTGGGTGGTGGGTGGTATGGTGGAGTGCTCCGGAGCGTTGGGGGTGCTGAGGTCGGGAGAAATTCCAGTCGGCTTGTCTGACACCGACGCGGTAGCGTCTGCGGGTGCTGCCAGTCCTTCATGAAGGGTGTCGGGGGTTCCTCTCTCCCCACAGTGTACCGGGGGAAACCCTAGGCAGCAGCGTCGTCATCGTCGCATCCCTTCCTGAAGGTGTTGTTTTGGTACCGGCGCTTCAGAGTACTCCAGTGGGCGCAACGATATTGGAGCTTGATCGCTTTTGTCGATCCGCCGTTGTCGACTTTGTTTTCTTTTATATTTTCTCTTCCGTTTCTTTTGGGCGTGTTTGTGCTGTTGGCGCCCCAGCAAGGTTGTATCGGTTGTGTGCTATATTTATATAGCGGGCGCAAGCCTGTTTTCGTCACGTCCATGCCTCGCCACATCGCGTCACGCATCAGATCAAGGGCTGGACTTTGATCCCTTCTCAGATGCTCGAGAGTTATCAATTGTCAAGTACACCTAGCCTAGCAACTCTTCTCAGTTCTCACTACTCCACTGTGGATAAAGCAGCAGCAGCACACAGAGAATTTGGTGGACGCACAAGCGATTCCGTTTTTCAGTTGTTTTGAAAATTGTACCTTTGAGCTTCAAAAATTCAAAATTTTGAAGGTGAATACGTATATATATTATTTGCGCAAAGTTTCAGTTGAAAAGACCTTTTATTTTGAGCTACAAAAAAAACAAGTTTATGGATCCATAATTCAAATATCTCATATTTTGTCTCGAACTTGTCTTTTTTGTATATCCTAAAATACAATGTATTTAAAAGTCGAGTACCCGTCTTTGAAATACAAAAGTATGATTATTGATTTAAAATGGGATTATTGGTACCCAGATGAAAAAACAACTTTCCGTAGCAGTCTATCACTGGTTCGGATATTCATAACGGCTCATGGGTCTAGATGATCCCACTATGTAATTTATTTTTAATTTTTTTTCAGAATGTCAAAAAATTCCGAAAAAAATCCGGATGTAGATTACAGCGTGATGTGTTCGCACAAAAATTGGCAAGGTGAAAAAACTTTTTTAGCAACCTGTACAAAAAAGACAAAATTCGGACACGTATATATACGTTTCGGTACGTCCGAATTTGTCTTTTTTGCACAGGTTGCAAAAAAAGTTTTTTCACCATGCCAATTTTTGTGCTGACTTGAAATGTGTTGGACTACATGCAAATATTTTTTTTGAATTTTTTGACATTTGGAAAAAAAAAAATTGGGACAGCGGTGCAGCTGCACCCGTGTCCCAAATCGCCGTGTCTCACTGGTTGTAGTATTGGTTGGAAGAAAGGCATAGCAGTCTAGCAGAGACAGCTGCGTGTTTAATTAGCCAGATTGAGATCGAAATGCCACTACCCATCAGAACAGTTGAGCTAGCACAGCTTCTTTTAGATGAGAACAGTTGAGTTGAGCAGAGCCGCGTAATTAAGAAGACGGAAAGGGAAGGAAAGCACAAGACCACAATTTTGGCGCATAGGATGTGAACTGCGCTTTTCCTATCTAATAAAAGAGGGGCGTCAACATTTAACAAGTATCCCAAGATGTCTCTCGATCATCTATGCCTCTCTAGGAATGATTGACTGGCCGGCTAATGCGTGTGTTACATGCTCCATAGATCATCGCCTCGTCACCGTGGACGTTTCTGCTCCGGTCTTCGTTCTTCTTTCGTTGAACCGTTCAGCGTTCAGTTGGTTGGATACACGACACTAGCCACTCATCTCGATCCCTACTTTTTGGTGTACTACAGTAAAATAGAACAACATTCCTTGTCCTATATATCATCGCTTTAGAGACACTTCAATCAGCAAATTATTATAATTGCTCTAATTCCTTTTCGTGGAGATCCTTGTGTGAGCAGCCTGTCCTACTCCTATAGATAGTTAGGAAAAAAACAAATATAAGCAGTATGCTTCTGGTGTCTGTGCGTACATGGACTTCCTTCCAGGTGTGACCTGCTAGTGCTAGGTACGGCTGATTACTGGCGGTATCAATCTAATCCGCACATATATGGACTCGCAGTACACCCACATGCAAACCACGCAGTGGATAACGCTGGACAGGTTGTGGTGGTCCTCACTCCCTGCCGCTCCACGTTGTCAGTCACATGCTGTCTCGTGTAATCAGCCGGGCCCGTGGCCGGCTCCCTGCTGCTGGCACCCGTCTCTCTTTGTTATTTCCTCCAATTCAGCAAAGCCGAGCGAAAGTATACAAGAGTAACATGACATATTTCTCATCCTTAATAAAGTAAAAGGCACACATTGATTGATGGATGATGTACTAGGAATACTGTTAGCAAATTAATTCCTTCTCCTGGCCACCGCAGACAGTTTGAGACAAACAACTTACTCCACTCCGCGGTTCAAAGTCATCATGCAGGATTGGATTGCAGGTTCATCGACACATACAGACACCACCAAGCATGAGGCGACGCAAGTGCGTGAGTCAGAAGCATGAGGCCGCCACGTAGAAGGACACGCGTCCGTGGGCACGAGCTGGCGTGAGGAGTGTGATCTAGTGCACAGATGACATCGAACTGACTGACGGAGGGAAGGACACGCGTCCGTGGGCACGAGCTACCATCCCCTATTGTACAGTAAGCCTCCTAGACCACCTACACGGCTACACCTGCAAGCTGAAAGGCTCCGTGCGTAGCTAGCAGTTGGCGTGTCCGGCCGCCCACGTCCTAATGGAGGCAAGCCAACAAAAACAAATGCAACTTCAACTTCCCACGGCATTTCTCTCTGGCCGTGGATCTGGCATATCCATTTCCCGCCTCCGAGTGGTCGCCGTCGTCGGTGCGTCCTCACCACGGCCAGACGGGCTCTGCCCTTTTACGATGCGTACGTGTACCAAAAGGGAAAAGGTGCGTGAACGAAGTCGTGAGTATGGCCGTGAATCTCTCTTGCCTCCAGGCTAGATAGGTCCGGCGCGCGCGGATGTGATGAGAGATTCTCTCGTCCTCTTTCTCCCTCCTCCGGTTTCTCCCTCAAACCCTATGCCTAATGTGCAACATCCGTGCCCATCCCGCCTCTGAAACCGCTGTCGCCTTGCCCTGAATTGCCACAGTCCTGCGCCGCAGGAAGGCTAAAAAGACGGCATAAAAGGACCCGTTACGTTTAAGATCGCCGCGGCCCGGGCATCTCGGGGACACACGCACGCCCATGCCTAGCTCGCTACATCGCGTCACGCACTCACGCATCAAATCAATCAAGGGCTGACTTCCATCCAGATTCTTGAAATTCATCAATACTCAAGTACCCCTATCCACTCCTAGCTTCTGCGTACTCCACCGTGGATAAAGTAGCAGGTCAACATCTTCTTTTCAACCATACGAGGAGGTGCGCGCATAAACGGTCTCCCGGTTTCACTGGTTTAGGCTAGTTCATTTTTTCACTACGTCTAAATTTCTGATTAAGTTTGTAAACTAAATGAACTATCCTCTATTTTTACCGATATTAGCTAGTTTCCACGGTTTCAGATTTGTCCACCCCAATATACGAGTACAACACACTGCAGGTGGTAAAGGCCGAGCAGTTTGGTTCAAAACAGGCCAAACCATGAGCCTGCACCGCGAGCCTGCACCGCACCGTATGACTGGTTTCTGCCACGTTAACCGATTTATCTCTCCGTTATTTGAATGGATAAATCATACTTTGAATCATGAGGCTTAACTAATACTTTTTATAATATCTAAGGTTATCTTTACGGTCACCCTTTCACTCTGTGACGTTTAATGTCATCAAAGTACTCATATGGTGTAAGCGATTGACATGATCACATGGTCTACGTCATTGATATAACAATGCAAACTTAATGACTTGATCGTACTCCTAATTTTTCTTCTAATGTTGTGATCACGTTATTAAAAACATCCAATATTCGTCATCAGAAAGCCTTGATTATCAATTAATCGACAAGGTAGTTAAACGGGAGTCGTTACTAGCAATCACACATATATTAATATTTCTGATTAATACAATTCTAACATGAGAAATAAGCATTTATCAGAAACATACAACATGATAATAACCACTTTATCATTGTCTCTCGGGTATATTCCTTTCAGCCACACTTTGCAATTTTGATCAATTTTCACAGTTTTTCAACAAAATAGACTATGACGCCAACAAATCCGGGGAACACATACTCCCGTCTCAACCTAAGCAAGTTCTCAACCACAAAAATACCTTCACACGGTCACAAGGTGTTGAATGCCTACAAATCATTTTTCTACCGACTCCCACATCGACCCCTATTCGGCCGCCTTGACCCTTGCTTTCCTCTCCTCCGTGATGCGCCTCCCTTTCTCATCAAGTACGTCTTGTGATTGGGACTCGTAATGTTTGTGTCGGTGGACATGATCATGTAAGCAGGTGTCCCACATTATTTGGTTATCGATGTACATCTTCAATTTTGTAAGCAAACTCGATGACACCTCCATGTACTCCGCAATTGAATCTTGGATGGAGCAAGCTGATGTCGTCTTACTTGTCGCCTTTCCTTTCTTGTTCCAGATTGGCATCCGATCTTTATCTACATTGGCCCCATTGATGAGTCACAAGTATAGGGGGTGTATCGTAGTACTTTCGATAAATAAGAGTGTCGAACCCAACGAGGAGCAGAAGGTGTTGACAAGCAGTTTCGATGAAGGATTCACTGTAAATACTCACAGACAAGTTTTTAGGGTTTTTATATAGCAGATAAATAAAATACAAGTAAGTAAAATGCAGTAATAATAATTGCAGCAAGTGGTCCAATCCTTTCTACAGCAAAGGACAAGCCGGTTGGTGTACTTATGATGACCAAACGTTCTTGAGGAGACACGGAATTTAGTCTACTGCTTTCGCTTCATATAGTTGATTAATCTTTATTGTTTTGATAAGTGTTGTGTGGGTGAACCTATGCTAATGCACCGCCCTTCCTAGGACTAATACATACTTGTGATTATACCCCTTGCAAGCATCCGCAAATACAAGAAAGTAATTAAGATAAATCTAACCACAACCTTAAACTCTGAGATCCTGCTATCCCTCGTGCATCGATATACCAACGGGGGCTCAGGTTGCTGTCACTCCGGCAACCACACAATTGGCAAACGAATACACAATGCATTCCCCTAGGCCCATAAAGGTGAAGTGTCATGTTGTCGACGTTCACATGACACCACTAAAAGAATAACACCACAACTTAAATATCAAACCATTAAATATTACTCAACATAATTCACTACTAACATTTAGACTTCTCCCATGTCCTCAAGAACTAAAGGAACTACTCACAAGACATCATATAGATCATGATCAGAGGTGATATAATGATGAATAACAATCTGGACATAAACCTTAATTCAACGGTTTCACTCAATAGCATCAACCACAAGAAGCAATTAACACCGGGAAAGTTTCCCCTATGAAATACACAAGATTCAACCATAGATGTTACAGCGGAACAGAGTGGAGCAGTGGAGACGACGGTGTCGGCGGTGGAGATGATGGTGATGATGATCCCAATGAAGTCCAGCTCAATGACGGTGACGATGGCGATGATTTCCCCCCTCCGGGAAGGAATTTCCCCGGCAGATTTTCTCCCTGCCGGAGAGCTTTTCTCTCTCTGGTTTTTTCCGCCTCGTGGAGGTGGCGAAATATTTCCTCGATGATCCCCTAGGTGTTAGGGTTTTCAGGGGTGAAGTACGCGAAGGGGCGTGATACGTCTCCAACGTATCTATAATTTCTTATGTTCCATGCTTGTATTATACCAATTGCTACATGTTTTATTCACACTTCATGGCATTTTTATGCATTTTCTGGGACTAACCTATTAACAAGATGCCACAATGCCAGTTCCTGTTTTCTGCTGTTTTTGGTTTCAGAAAAGCTGTTCTGCAAATATCCTCGGAATCGGACGAAACAAATTGCAAAGTTCCTATTTTTCCCGACACGTTCCAGAAGTCCGAAGGAGAGACGAAGGGGGGCAGCGAGGCGCCGTCCCCACCCCATGGCGCGGGTGGGCCCCCTGCCGTGCCACCAGGTGGGGAGCGAGCCTCGTGGCTCCACCGACGCCGCCCCTTCGCCTATTTATTCTCCTAGACGCGAAAACCCTAAAACACCGAGTCATTATTCCAGAAAACATCCGCTGCCGCCGCCGTCAACCCTAACTCGGAGGGTTCCTGAAGCTCTTCCCGGCACCCTGCCGGAGAGGAGAATCATCACCGGAGGGCTCTACATCGCCATGCCTGCCTCCGGAGTGATGTGTGAGTAGTTCATCTCTGGACTATGGGTCCATAGCAGTAGCTAGATGGATGTCTTCTCCTTTTGTGCCATCATGTTTAGATCTTGTGAGCTGCCTATCATGATCAAGATCATCTTATTGTAATGCTACATGTTGTGTTTGCTGGGATCCGATGAGTATTGAATACTATGTCAAGTTGATTATTGATCTATTATATATATGTTGTTTATGATCTTGCATGCTCTCCGTTATTAGTGTAGGCTCTGGCCAAGTTTATGCTCGTAACTCCAAGAGGGAGTATTTATGCTTGATAGTAGGTTCATGCCTCCATTTAATCTGGGACAGTGACAGAAAGTTCTAAGTTTGTGGATGTGCTGTTGGTACTAGGGGTAAAACAGCAATGTTTTGTCTAAGGATATTTGTATTGTTTACATTATGCACCATACTTAATGCAATTGTCTGTTGCTTGCAACTTAATACTGGAAGGGGTGCGGATGCTAACCTGAAGGTGGACTATTTAGGCACAGATGCATGCTGGATGACGCTATGTGTACTTTGTCGTAATGCCCAAATAAATCTCATAGTGATCATCATGACTTGTATATGCATTGTGATGCACCTCTTTATTTTATCAATTGCCCAGCTGTAATTCGTTCACCCAGCATGTTAGTATTTTATTATGGAGAGACACCACTAGTGAACTGTGGACCCCGGTCCATCCTTTTACATCTGAAATACAACCTACTGCAATCATTGCCCTTTTTCTTTCTCTGCAAACAAATATCATTTTCCACACTATACGTCTAATCCTTTGTTTTCAGCAAGCCGGTGAGATTGACATCCTCACCGATTTGTTGGGGCAAAGTAGTTTGATTGTCTTGTGTGCAGGTTCCAAGTCAACCGTCAGGGAACTATACCTCCCCTTCGACACCAAGTTTTCTGACGCCGTTGACACGTTCAGAACATCGTCGATCTCCTACTGGATTGATAACCTCGGTTTCATAACTGAGGGAAGACTTGCTGCTACACTCATCAAACCTTACACTTGAGGTCTCCTGACGAACGTGTGCTTTACATGTATCAGGGCGTCGACTGAGGTGGGCCTGGGCTCCCTCCCCACATGGCGGCGCGCCAGCCTAGGGGGCCGCGCCAAGGTATGGGGAGGGCCCATGGTGGCCCACCTTGGCCTCCCCTTTTGGCTCCCTCCGGCATCTGACAAAATAGGAGGTTCTGTATAATTTCCTTCAATTGTTGATCTTCAGAAATATTGTATCCTGACGGTGTTTTTTTCCAGCAGAATCCTGACTCCGGTGAATAATCCTCCAATAATCATGAAACATGCAAAATAGGTAAAATAACATAAGTATCATCTCTAAATATGAAATATATCAATGAATAACAGTAAATTATGATATAAAATAGTGATACAAAATGGACGTATCACCCATCACCACCTCGGTTGGCCATAGAGAGTTGACGTAGTTTAGTCTTCATTGGCCCCATCATCACCTTGCCCTAGCCGGCTACATTCTTTGCAGTTTACCAAGCATACGTCCTACATTGCACACAAAGATACACACCTCCCTGAGCATTTCCACGAACATGTTCACGCCGGCATCACCAAAGAGATGTCGTGGGCAATCTGTGCCGATAGAGGTGTCGTTCGTGCGTCCAGATGGACCAACATGTCATCGCCTTCATTCGCGACTCGTCGACTGACACCGCCGACTTCCAAGGTCATGAGAGCGGAGCCATTGAAGGACAGGGGGAGGATCATGGAAGGAGAAGGGTTGCGCCGGCGTCGACACTGTGGAAATGGAGGGAAGAATTGGGTGTTTATATCGTCTGGGGCAACAATGTTGAGGAAGAGCGAGATATTGACGCTTGATCCACATGAGGGCCTCACCTATCGAAACGGGTGTGCGAACGATGAACAATGTCCCCAAGAAAATCGTCTCGACCTGGACACTCTAGCTGACCCGTATTGGGTTGCGGATAAAACTTCAAACATTATCTGTAACCTTGCCGCCAAGATCTATTCTATGAAGATATACTGCACCCCATAATGCGATGATCAAGATACTTAAAAACACCGCTGCGGAAGATCTTGTGTTTGTCGAAGTAGATGTTGGTGAAGCCTGATAAAGAATCTCACGTCCACGCCGGGAGGTGAGATTGTTGATGTACGTCGACGTAGACGTTGATGAAGTTGTTCCGTCGTCGAGGAACTCTTGGCGCAAGTCCCGCTCTAACAGTATCCACAAGTACACCGTGTCAATGCGTCAAGTGCGTTCACCGCCTAGCTAATAGCACCTGACGTCGAGAGACGGCCTTGCGGCGTAGTTTAGGTGGTAAATCTAATGAACTAGATTAGATCTATATGAGAGGATTAGAGACGTCTAATTCTCAACACATGAGATCTACAACAGAGAGCTTTGCAATATTGTGTGTGAAACACTAGGGGGTTTGTGGTGTTTATATAGATGGCCAAGAGGTGAAGGTGCCTGGGCAAGGGGAAAAGTACCCTTGTCCAACTCGGCTTGGGAGGGGGAGTTGGAGCCCTCCCCTCTCTTTCCTTCCCCTCCTCCTGCTTGCCATCACCGCCGCCGGGTAGGGCCTGCCCTAGGTCGCACCGACCTAGGCGGGTGGGGCCCACCAGGGCCCGCTGCCATCCGCCAGTGTGGGGCCCGCCTTGGCCGCTGCCACATGGGCCCGCCCTAGGCCGGGGAGAGGGGAGTCCCTCCTCAACTCGGACTCGGCCAACCCCCCACATACCATGTGGGGGTGCGGCTGCCTTGTGGGCCCCATGGGCCCACTTGGCAGCCTTCTTTTATTGGGCTTCATATAAAATCATTTATTTATATTTCCAATATAAATAAATAAATAAATAATTGTTTTGTCAAATTAATTCCTAATTGAATATTTCCTTTTACAGAAAATTCCCGGAATTAATTACTTATCATATAACTCATATTTACATGATCCGGGATACCTAGTATCCGCCGACAAAACTATCGAAACAATATTTCCACCTTTATAAACACTCGAAATAAATCCGCTGATGATAGAAACAATTACTATCATCCCGGGACATTAGATGTCCGCCTTCTCTCTAACTTATAATTCACCGGAACAAGTCCTAGTGATATCGAGGCTACTCCGACACAATCTCATTACCACTAAGACTACAACTTTATTCTCTCAATAAAAGACTGACCTACAGCTTAAGTGTGTGACCCGATAGGTTCTGTAAACACAGAGTCATGTCCGGGAACTTACCGGACAATAACCAGCTGCGGGTTAGACATCCATACTGGCTCCCCTGTGCTTATGTGTGAACGACAGAACATGTGTGTTACTCATTACGCTTTATCCACTTACGTGCACGATACCAATGATATCTCGAGATTGAGACAATGTGCTCTAGTGTGATCAAACCATTCGATCATAACACATATAATTCTCGTACCAATATCATTCTCTTTTCTCATTCCGTAGATATGTTGTCCCGTGATTAATCACGTTGTGTTTGGCCAGACGATTGGGTGACAACATTAATACTGAGATGGTCTAGAGGTTGTATCTCTCCATCGCCTGGAGGAGTAAGTGCCATTCTTGAACAATCTCTGTTCCAGTACATTATTCTAGTTCAAGCCCAAAAGCCACCTATCATGGTCCCCTGTTACGGCCGGACGGTTGGTGACAATCAAAGCCTGAGTGTCGAATAGGCGGTCACAAGATGTTCTCATAACATAGGAATATAGCTAATGATAACTAAACACTAGTTGAATTTCAGCGCGGCGGCACGCCGCGCCCTGGGTGGGAATTTCTGTGAATATAGCTTTTTTTTTGTTTTAGTGAAATAAATTATGTAAGTAGAAGTGGTGGATTTGTTTGTATAATGCATGAGACATGCACGTTCGACAATTGAAGTTTACAAAAATTCAGAATGTGAGCTTTCTAGAGCTATTTGTTCTAAAATGATGAACCATGTGACCTAATAAACAAAAATGATGAAAAGAAGTCCATTTGGTCTAATATGATTTCTTAAACATCTTAATTGCATCTCTTGTTCAAAACTCAAAGTGTTTCAGTTAAACATATAAAGTGTTGCTTCAGCTCTTGTCTCAAGAAGGACCTACCTGCGGCATGTCATTGCTAAACTGAAAGATAGTAAGAGGATAGAGAGCACAAATGCACCTAGAGAGCAAGTAAATATATGCAGCATATAAATGGTGTAAGAAGCCATTTTACTCATCTACATTACCAGAGCAAAAGAGCTTAAAAGTGCATAATCAAGAATAATCAAATTTAAGTCATGGCTTGTTGTACTACTATACAGACTACGAAGCAACAAACAGATAATGCTTGAAACAAAAGGGACATCCAAAAAAAGGAGAGGAATAGCATGTGCTCTAAACATGACATCGATCTAATGTGAATCTACCATTAGTTGTGAATCGATTGGAGGGAGTAAATGCTTAAGTTGTTTCCGCTTCGGCCTGCACTTGCTCTCGAAAGGCTGCTGCACTGTCACGAAGTTTCCGCTTGCATGAGACCTACAATAAACCACTTACCATGGTTAGAAATATTATGCACGAAGCTGTTAATAATAGATTTAAAATGGAGGAGGTAATAATGGTTTGAAAGGCAAACACATGAAAATACAACTAATGCTAGAACTCATAGACTTAGAGTATCGATTGAGCAAGGGCGAAGCCGGTCTGGAGGGCAAGCAAGGGGAACAAACATCCGAAGTAGAGGGGAGGAGGCGCGAGGATATGGGCAGTAAGAAATGTTTATCTTCAAATGATTACGGCTGAATCTTTACGAACAAATATTCAAGATGAATTAGCTAAGCCGATTAATACAGAAAAGTGAAAGAAAAATACTAAGTTAAATTCCTCGATAATGCCTTCGTTTGAGAAGTTTTCTTTTACTCCATACCCTGTATTGACAGCACTACAGTACAAAATTGTGAATATGCACATGAGGAACCCTTACAGGTTTATGTTAAAGAGAAAATATTTCTCCTTACTGTATCTCAACCACCATCGCTGATAAAACTGAATGTAGACATAGCTCAACATTTCAGTACATTGACTGTCTATATATTATGCCAGCAGAGAAAATCAAGTTCATTCAAGATGGTGGTACCATGTTATGTGGATGGTTAGTATGAATGCACTACCTTTTGGAGCATTGTTCAACAAAAGATATGATTCTCCCTTCAGTCTCGCCACGCGTTGGCGGCAGTTACACTGCTTACCCTAGTGCACTGGTGCAATGAGGCAATAAGCTACATGGAGAAACTGGGAATAAAGACTTACAACAACAGCTGCATGGATGAATTTTTATTGAGACGTGTAAATTTTTAAGAAACTAAGGAGATCAAACATCACATGGGCGAGAAACTGGGAATAAAGACTTAACAACAACAAAAACTTTATTGGTAATATGATTTGCCAGAATTAGTGGCAAAATTGAGGTGGCACGTGAAGCGCAACATTCTTATACTGATGCTCGACTATGGTGTTTTCTGCTAATTTGTTCGTGGTGCATAACTGTTTCATCATACTGAAGGATGCTTAATAAGAATCACTCTAATATCTATGTGTATGAAAACAACTGGATATTAAATCTTGACAACCAGATTGGATCCTGAAAAAGCTAAAACGAAGGAAGGGTAAAAATTTAAAGAGCATGACTTAAACTCTTTTTTTGTAGTTTGGTGTAAAAATGAAGAACTGAATATATTTACGTACAGGTGTAAATCATGAAAAATATGGGAAATATTCTCTAATATAATTTGACTGATCCTTTGTTTGGATTAGAGCAAGGGATGATTAAATGTGTCATGAATCAAAAAATATGCCACTAAAGAAATTCAAATAGAACAAATCAAGTACTTCTGTTTGCTGAGAGATAAATAACATTTTTGAGCAAGGGATGATTAAATGTGCCATGAATCAAAAAAATATGCCACTAAAGAAATTCAAATAAAACAGCAGTGTGCCCACTCACCACCGACCTTTAATTTCAACATTGGAGCTCTGCCTTTCCCGGAATAATCAGAAAAGCACATCACCACTCCTTCAACTGCTTGCATCTAAACTGCAACAGTATTTACTTTTCCGGTGCTATGATTCATAATCCAAAAGGGCATCCGATGATGACTCCTTGAAAGAAAACTACAACAAAATTAAGAGGGAATACTTTGTAATGACAAATAAGTTATTCACAAAAGGTTGTAGTCTAATATCATATCGATCGTAGATTTTTATGGTAGACAATTATCTAGGGATCTAACCAACTAAGAGGACTTTTGTTCTGAAAGTATAAATGATCTAGGTACTTGAGGCTTTGATTTTTTTGTCCAGTACTATGTGGTGCATCTAAGGTAATTGAACATTGAAAGACATCTGCATCAAACCATGGATAACTATTTCAGTTAATGGTCTATGTTGTGCAGTATCACAGTCCCTACCAAATTATGACTCCACTTCCCAAGCGAGAAGCCGCTCCAATGTCGACCCATGGATCTTCCCTTCAGTCGAATCTGTACGCTTCCGAAAGAATTGTTTGTTTGAAACGTGTCTTTGTATCCATCAGAATTGAATAAACTGAGATTATATTCACAGGCATTCGGATCTCATCAATAATTCCTACCATCCATGAACCTTCAACAACCCCAATCCTGCAGGACATAATTTGAATCAAAATTAAGAAGAAAGACCCCTGAAGCAAAAAAATAATAATATAAATCAGTATATCTGTCCATGGAACCAATATTACAGCAAAGAATTTTCATTGACAGAAAAACTAACAGTCCATGGCTGCATGTTCAGCACATACACTGACCGCGTCGCTTCTTTAAGAACAACAAAATTCGTTTCAAATCCATTATGTTCAAATGAAGCAAAGGATAACTCCATGATATCATAAAGCATGAATGAATACGAAACTAAAGAAGTATATACTTATAAACTCATTTTTTCGAAAATAGAAATTCCCTCATGGCAGAAGGAGTGTTCTTATGGGCTCAGATCAATAAACAAAGTGCGAACGTTTATTCCTCCTACAAAAATAAAATAAAGGCTAACCATTTGAATAATTTTGTGTTCCTACTCTGAAATGGTACGAAGCAGATTTAATACAACGATATTTTCATACATCAATCAATTCTTTTTGTAGAAGAAGTCACGAAATCAAGGATACACACATGCCCACGGCCTTATTGGTACCACCAAGATAATTCCCTCACATTTAAGCTTTTCTGGATGCTAAATTTGCTATAGGTAATGCACTCCCAAGTTACAGCGTGCTTGGATTATAACACAAGAAAATCAAACAACTACTATATGAGTTAGATTTGCAATCAAGCAAATCGATGTGGTAATCGAGCAAGCAGCAGCAAGCATCTACCAAATCGAGCAGCAAGCATGTACTAAATCGATCTAGCGAGCACAGATTCATAGCACATAGCAGAAAAATGCACACAACAACACACGGACCAGTACAGGTTGGAAACAGGAAAACAATTGAGAAGATGACAGGGGCGATCGAGATGGTGCTCACACGCGCGGGCGGGAGCTGAAGGTGCGGCGGCCGACGCGCGAGCAGGAGGGAGGGCTCCGCCGCCGCCGCTGTGTCGCCGCGTTGGGAGGCGGCGCGCTGGGAGGCCCCACTGCTCGCGCCGCCCTCACCTCGCCCCCTGCTCGTGCCTCGTCTTGGTGGCCGGTGGCGGCGCGCCACGGGGAGCCGCGCAGGAGAGTGTCACGGAGGAGCGCCTCCAAGCGCTCGCCCCGGCGGAGGACGACAGGGCGGGGCGCAGGAGGCGGCGGCGAGGCGGGACGGGACAGGGAGGAGCATGGGGACGGGAATGGGGGGAAATGGGCATGGTTAGGATCTAGGGTTACGGCTGAGGTCTTTATCCGGAAGGACCGATTTGTAATTCCCGGGGAAAGTGGGGGATTTTTTCGTAAAATGCAGCGCACAGTGAGGCTTACAGGTGGGGCCCACCTGTACACTGTTCAACACTGTAGAATGCTACAGTATGAACAATGCACGGGTGGCTGAGAGAGCAGCGATCTGCCTAACTTTTATATAGTGAGTAATATGATCATTGCTATCTTCATTGTTGACGGTTAGTCCCATAGCAAGATCATATAATGGGTCGGTTCAGTACTATTATCATTCCGGTAATATACTCATATAATTGTATAACTTATACAAAGTCCATGATCAGGAAAACATGATCATCAAACAACAAGATAGGCTACTCTTAGAGACAAGACTAGGAACACTTTTACTTGTTCATATCGGTAACATCCCAAAATTGTAACCCAGCTTTATTAGTCAAATTTGTGGGCCAACAAAAACTTTTGTTATTTTTGTGTGTTTGATGTTTGTGCTTGCTTGTGTTGGTTTGTTTGCTAAAACAAAAATGTAAAGAAAAGAAAAGAAACATAATAAAAAGTTCCCACATAAAATCTTGTGACAAAAGTCACACAAAATTCATCCTGTCAAGAAAATAAAATTTTATTTTTAAAACAAGTTCAGAGGGGTGACATGTGATCACTCTCTCTTTGTTCTCATATTCTTTTCCCTCCCAAAAATATTTCTAAAAATCCTAATTTCAAATTCCATTTCTTTCTTTATCTTACCCAAATCACAAAATGTGCCATGTTGCACATATCCAATAAATTCTAGCACCCTACCAAAAATCCATGCTTTATACTTGTGAATCAAGTATGGAATTAAATTCAAGAAATTTGAATTTAATTTTCATTGAGACGATTCATCGAGCACATGGTGGGCACTGCCCGTGTTCATCCTCCGATCCACGAAACCGAGCTCCAATCAGTCGATTGGATGGATCCCTGCATCCATTTCTTGCTCCACACTCTCCCCCTCACTTCCCTCACTTGCCAGAGCACGAAGGGGCGTGCCATTTGGTCGTTTTGCTCGTGGCCGCCGCTGTCCGCACGCCACCGTGCTGTCCACCCCTGGCCGTCGATGAAAACGTGCGGAGGAGGCACCCCGCTGGCCCAGCCCTGCACCACTGCAACCCCTCGCCCCTCACCGCACTCGTCTGGACGGAGGTGACCGCGCCCTGACACCCTGAGGCGCCGTGCGCCAGCCGCCATGTCAACGCTCGCCAAGCTCTGGCCGCGCGTGGACACCGACGCCGTTCCTCTCCTCCACGCCACCCCAGCTCGCGTGGCTCGTCGCAGACGCGCCTCTGCCACCCAGCAACCTCAGGGACACGTCCCCGTCAGCCCTCGTGGCCTGCAGCAGCCGAATCGATCCGTCCACTCCGCGGACGCGCCATGGACGCCGTGCCGTGTCGAGCTCGCTCTCGCAGCCGCGCGTGCACCCCTCTACCCCTAAACCCTAGCTAGACACCCTACGGTCGTCGCCGTGCAGCACCGCCACCAATGGCGTGCTATCCCCCTCCCTAGACCACTCCTGCGCCCAGTCCACCGCACGCCATGGTTCGGCTATAAAAAGCCACCGCACCCGTGCCTCCACACCTCCCACCGCTCACTCCAGCACCCCTCCCTCACTCTCCACCCCTCAGTGCACCGCTAGGAGAGCGGTGACGCTGTCCCGCAAGCCCAGGCCGCCTCGAGCGTCCTCGATTTCTCGCCGGAATCGAGGAAGAGGTCGAGCACGGACAGGTCGTTGCTCGCGTCCCCTCTCCCCTCTCTGGCCCATCCTAGCCTCACCATTACCCCCGCACTTACCCGCCGCCGTTTCCCCGTGTTTGGTGCACAGACGCGGAGCAGAAGGAGCACCGGAGTTGCAGCACGGCCGCGGAGGTGGAGTTGCTCGCCGTCGCCGCCAGAAGCTTCCCCAGCAAGCACACCTCATCCCAGCAACTTCCCCACGATCTCCGCCATCGATCCACCTCTTTCCGCAGCCTCCCGAGCCCTAGGTGAGTTTCCCCGTGCTTCTCGCCGTCGCCGGAGCCGCGGCGCCGCCCGTCTGAGGTCGTCGATGACCGCGAGCTCCAGGCGCCGTTCGATCGAAGATCAACGGTAGCTTACCGGTTCGCGTAATCAGTCGCTGACTGGTGGACCCCACCCGTCAGCATTTTAAATTTAAAACGCGCGCGCGGAACGTTCCGTTGAGTCACTGACGGGCGGACCCCACCCGTCAGGGTTTTCTTCTTTTCCAGCGTTTTAGAATTTCCAAATTCCACTGCTTTTCAGTACTGGTTCCAGATTAGAAATTCAATAACTTGAGTTCTAGAAGTCCAATTAAATCAAACCAAACTGCTCTGGAAAGCTTATAAAATTCTTTAACTCACCAAAGTGGTCTCATCTCATTTAATTAAATAATAAAAATGCAATAATAAAAATGCTCCAGAAGGTTTAAAACACCAAACCCTTTGTTTCTGGAGTTACATTAATCCAAATGACTTCAAACAAATTCTGGTAGCTTTGTATTAGGATCCTTTAGCTCACCAAATTTTGGTATAATTAATTGAGTAGTCTAAAATCCTTAGCCTTTGGTTGAACTTCAGTGCACCCTTCTGCACTAAACCAATTAGTGTGATTTATTAGTAGGTCCAATTAAACTCAAACCAATTTTGTTAGATCACTTACCAAAGTTAGTTCCCTAAAAGGATTTAATTTTTGGAGCAACCTAATTTGTTTGGTAGCTAAAACTTGATTAAAAACCTTCTGAACTAAAACAATGTGTAGGGAGTTTGGTAACTCCAAATGACCCCAATCCAATTGGGTGATCTTCTACACATCAGTAGCTACCCATAGAATTTTAGTTTGAATTTTTGTGACAAACATAGATTAATTGGTGAATTAATTGGTGTACAACTAGTTTCTGCCTTAGTTTGAAAATAATAAATAAAGATTAATTCAATTAAAATTAAAAACCATCTTGTGTTGCTTGATGTGTGCAGTAGCTAATTGTGGCATTTATGATTGTAATGCTGTGTTGATGATTGAGCTAGAGTAGTGATGGTTGTTTTGCTTGCTTAAACGTTTAGACGATACCGCTGACGGATTCATCGAGGAAGGAGGTTTTGCTGAACCCGAAGATCAGGACCAGTACCACTTTGTTGAGCAAGGCAAGCTACTTCACTGAGCTTGCATTTATATACCTCTACTTTAATCTCTAGAGTTTTTCAAAAGTATCGATGATTTTGGAAAAACCCCTTTTCAAAACAATGAAAACTATTTTGCCCCCTATGTAGAAATATAGGGTAGTTATTTTACAACTATAGGATGGGAAAAACAATGTTTACTCAAAACCCCTTTGAAAGTACTTGAATGAAGGTGAAGTACCGAAAGGTCGGTATGAAGGTGAAGAACCAGAGAATGGTGTTGTTTCTGGAAAGAAAAATGCACATTGTGTCCTTGTACTTACATCCCCAGCCAAAAATCTGTGCGACCACATTTACCCACATATGGGCAAGGGCGTAGTCATATAATTTGCTCGTGTTAGTACTGGATGCCTCAATAACGAGGAGAACCTCGTTCCATGAGGGGATGGTCTGAGGACCTACCCCCTGACCTGGGTCCTCTTCATTGTAGTCTACCGGGAGCCGGTATGAACGTGTCGGAGGAAGAGGATTGAAGGGCTCCCTTGGGTCCGCCGGGCAGAACTACGAGTCCCCACACTTAGTTTCTGAGGATTTGAGTGTCGGTGGAAAGTGTCGTAGCGGCAGGGTCCTATACTAGCATGAGCAAAGGACAGGCTATGGCCGGGAACTCAACTTCGCATACCTCTGGTATGGCGGGACGTGGCTGACACGATGAGTGACCGGATGGGTGTGGGAAAAGCGTACTACCTCTGCAGAGGGTAAAACTATTCGAATAGCCGAGTCCTCGGATATGGACAGTTGGGAAGAACTACTAAGGCCATGTGCAAAGTTTTGCAAACTCTGGAGTTGTGTTGAGGAAATTGACTTGAAAAGGGTTATTTCCCACCTGTACCAATGAGTTGGTACGAGGTGGTGATGGGTTTTGGAACCATAACCAGGTTATGGTTGGATACCGGAGGAGTTCCGGAGAAACAGCTAAAATGGCGTTTTCTTAAAGGATAGTTATAAACTTCTTCTCACCCCCTTTTTATTAAAAAGATTTTTGAGAGTTTTCAAATAAAAGTTTTTAAGAATAAAAGCTAGTGCTTACTCAAGTTGGGGTAGTTTGCGAGTACAATCAAATGTACTCATATTGGTTTCGTCCCTGGCTATTGTCTTAGCCAGATTTCGAGGAACCCTACGTTGAAGAGGAGTTTGGCGACGTCTATGCGAACTGAGATCTTCATAAGTCAGCTGCCTGTCGGGTGTTGTTAGGATGGATTAGCCCTACTACCGTAGCTTCCGCTGAATAAAGATGATTGGCCCTTGAAGGCACCTATGTATAATTAGGCCTGTATGGCCGGTTTGTAAGACTTTAAACTCGGTATTGTATGGATGTAAACTTTGATATTCAGTTCGGATTATGTGCAACGACAGACTGATCACGGGATCGTTGTGTTAAGCATAATCGGGTATTTCGGACGGTTAGTCCGGGGTCCCCACAATATCTCTACATGTGTATTGGAGGCTTTTCTCTTGCATACGTTGTATTTGCTATACATGTACCCAATACAGTTATAGCATAAAGATATAAACATTAATAATAAACTTGGAGATAAATAATAACTAAATTATTATTGTCTCTAGGGCATATCTCCAACAACGCGGTGGACGAATTTTCCGTCCAAACCGCCATTGGACCTTTTGTAATTTGGTTGGGGTGCCGCCGCGTAGGTTATTTGGAAGCAAACAATTAGGTCGATAGGGGTTACGTGCAACTCGCCAAATAGGACAATTAGGTTAACAGGGTATTTGGCTTGAGGTAGGAATCATGGCAACTCGCCAAATGCAACCACTCCCTCTGAATCTGCAGCCAGGAGCACGCCTCAGCTCTCGGGTCGTGGACACTAAGGGGAAGGTGGTGGCGTGGACACATAGGGCTCATTTGATACATAGGATAGAAAAAAGTGTAGGAATAGGTAACCTAAAAGATCGGATTGAGAGCATCTCCAACCGGAGGCCCCAAACCCACCCTAAATGTTCGGTGGACAGACCAGACATGGTTTGGTCTAAAAACCACCACCCAAAGGAGGCCCTCAAAGCCACCCCAAACGTCCGGGTGATCCGGCACACCCCAAACCCAGCCCATATGTGGGAGGGTTTGGGGAGGTCCGGACGCGCCCGGACAGGCCGCCACGTCGGACGCGGCCCAACATGACCCCACATATATCCAAAAATTCTCCACCCTGGTCGGAACCCTATTGATCTCACTCTCCTCTGATCCCCTTTCCACTCCTCTCCATTTTCACTCTTCTCCGTCCACGGCTTTGACAATGGCAGGCTCTGGCAGCGAATCCCACCAACGAGCTGTACTGGCATGCGTTCCCGGAGGAGGAAGAGGAGGAGATTGGGAGCTGCCCCGGGCCGGATGCCGCAGAGCCATCTTCGGTGGTGGCGGCTCTTTGCAACGTCGCCGCGGACAATTCCGCCGCCGCCGCCTCCAACGAAACAGTGGCGGCGCTTCCGCAGGTTCACGCCTCCTCACACCAATGTACATTTTAAGAACCACATTTTAGAAAGGAGTAGGATGAATTTAGTAATTTGATGTCCGATGTACTCCATAGGCTGTTGCTAGAGCTCTGATGTACTCTGTCGGCGATGATAATATCTTGTGCAATGCGTGGTTGTCCACCCCGGAGGATTCTCAGACCGGAATCGACCACCGTGCTTTGTTTTGTGGCTGGATCGGTTAAGTTTTCAATGCAAACTCGGAAGTTGTCCGCAATGAGTGCTCCCTCCACCATAGATGGCACATCATAGTGGCGGAAGTCAACAAGTTCGCCGGATGCTTTGCTCAAATGGGTTCCGTAAGTTTTTATTGTTAAATTTTCTTCAATATTGGATCCATTAGCTACGATTTATGGAGTACCTATTTCATTTTCATAGATGGAGGATGCCATCCTACTGTACAACGCACTTGGGGAGGCCGGAGACGAGGGACTGGAAGTTCGGCCAGTGTTGGGAAGGACTGAAGGATAGCACGTTTGTGGACTACATACCGGATGAGGAGAGGAGAGACATGATCCGCCGAGTGTAGAGCCAGGCTCGATAGGCACGTCATGATCGACAACGGGAACGCGAAGCACGGGGACGTGTAGAGGCTGCCGCACAAGCACGCCAACAGCAAGAGGAAGCCGTCGTGAGAGCGGTCGTAGCGGTGGAAGCTCAACGTGAAGCCAGCGCCGCTCACGCACGGGACCTGGAACGTGAAGCCGGGGTTCGCCGGTCACGTCGCCGTCGCCAACGACAACGACGTGACGCGGCGGAGGACGGCCAGGTTCTCCATGATATGTGAGACCTCCTGTCGATCGTGTATGAGCGTGCCTCCGCTCCGGTGTATCCGATGAACCGTGTCCGATTTAAATTATGTGTTGAACTATGTCCGTGGATGTTTGAACTGTGTTTATTCGTATGATCTTTACTATGATCCATCATTTGATCTACGTTGCATGCCAATATGGTTTGGGAGGATTATTTGGGGGTTATGGTTGTATGACACCAATTTTGGTTTGTCCGGTCACTGTCCGCGGACGCATCCGGACACAATTTAGGGGCCGAATTTAGTGCCTCCGATTGAGATGCTCTGACATGTCTAATTGAAACCTACGAGAATATAGATTGTCTTTAATTGTGTGGAGAATTTTTTGGTTGAATCTCATGCTTTTACCTATATATAGGATTTGCACTATAAAATTCTTATAGGAATAATTTCTATGTGCCTAGATCCTATGAATTAAACAAACATAATAGGAAAACTTCTTATAAAAATCAATCCTTCATAGTTCATACCATATTTCCTTGAATCAAACGGGACCATAATGGCTACTATCGCTCTGAATCCCGAGCTGCTCCGTCCAGGTAGTACTAATGCTACAGTAGCATGTCACGCGCCTCACGTTGCGTCCGCGGATTTCGCTCCGCTCCCGACCGAGAGGCTTCTCGTCGTTTCAGCGCAAGATTTGCTCGACCTGGAATCCCTTCGTCGTCCAACCTCTCAACTGTGCAGCGTGTGCGCCGCGGCGTGCCCATCCCTCTTCTGAAATGGCTGACCTCTGTTGCCGCTGTCGCCTGGCCCTGAATTGCCGCTCCTAGGCTAGCCCAGGGCATCACGGACACAGACGCGCACACCTGTGCGTCGCCCCATCGCGTCATGCATCAGATCAAAGACTTTGATCGCGATCAAGTACACCTAGCCTAGCTACTCCTTGCTTGTTCTCTCACCGTGGATAAACTACATCAGCACGCCCTCGGTCAACATCTTCTTCTCAACCATACTCAGCAGTTGGAAGAAAGCGCTACGAACCTGAGCATAGACAGCTGCGTGTTTAATTAGCAACACGGAGAGGTGTCTGTCACTACCCAGCCGGAACTGTTGAGCTAGATGAGAACAGCCGATCCAAGTAATCAACAAGACGGAAAGGACACGATACCACAGTTTTGGCGCGCATGGGATCGACCGATGTGAACGAACTGCGCTCTTCCTGTCGAACAAAAAGAAGGGTCAATGGCGATCGTCTCTGGGAATAACTGACTGACCGGCTAATGCGCGTACTACGTGCTCCGTAGATCATCCACACGTCACGGTCAACGTTTCTCTACTCCGGTCTTCGTTCACAACTCTTTCGTTGAACCCTTCAGCGTTTGACCCGATCGATCCTTCGTCCTCCTGGGTTGGTTAGATGCCACGAGCCACTCATCTAATCATGTCTCTACTTTTGGATATAAAATGGAACATTCCTTGTCCAATCACTTCAGAAGCACAGCCAAATCAGTCTACTAATTCCTTTTGGTTGTAAACGCGTTGTAAAGGTCGTTTGACCTCTCCTTCTTAAAACCGGTACGTCCGCTTAGACGTATCTAACAAAAATCCTTTTGGTTAAGATACCTTGTTTTATCACGAGGGAGATCCTTGTGTGGGTAGCTTGTCCCACTTCTGTAGATAGTTAGCAAAAAACCAATGCATGTAATTCCTTCTAATGTAAGCTGATTAGTATCACAAGCTAATCCGCACAAACAGTGATGGACTTTCTAGTGCCCCACATGCAAATATGCAGAGACAGACGGAGTGGTGGACAGGTTGTGGCGGTCCTCACACCCTGTCAGTCACCAAATGAGCAAATATGCACTCTCCAAAAAAATTACGAATTCACTCCACTTTGTCAGTCACATGCTGCCTCGTGTAATCAACTGGGCCTGCCTGCTGGCACCCGTCTCTCTTTGTAATCTTCCCCAATTCAGCAAAACCAAGCGCAAGTAGGAGAGTCACATGACCTTTTCTTGCCCAGTTGCCCTTAATAATTAAGTAAAAGGCATAGTACATTGATAGACGATGGGGTAGTAGTATTGCCAATAAATTTGTTGTCCTGGCCACCGCAGACAGTTTGAGACAAACAACTTGCTCCACTCCACAGTTCACAGTCATCATGCATGCTCACCACAGTTCGCAGACACCACCAAGCATGAATCGATGCTAGTGAGTCAGACATGGGCGAGCACTGCACGAGGCATGCCGAAACGTGGATGTAGGATGAGGGACACGCGTACGCACGCGCGAGCTGGCGTGGACGGAAATGAGCTAGAGGGAGGTCCTCAAGATTATTATTTTTTTTTTTTTTTTTTTTGCACCTCCTTACAGGGATACAAGATGTAGTATCTGATCAGACTCACAGACACACACACCACACCCACGCACACCACACTCACACCACTGCTGAGAGGCTAATCTAGACCTACACTATATATCCCGCGCGTCCGGTACGGGAATGACTTTGTGGCATTCAGACGGCGAACTTGAGGCATTATTGACGAACACTGTTCACTGAACAGCGCGCCTGCTACTGTTCCTAGTGAACAGTGCCGGGGTGAGGCACCCGTAAATCGCTCCCTAGAGGAGTCGATCCCGGGCGTGCGGGATGCGCACCGGCAGTCCCAACCAACGCGCCACAGCGCGCCCTCTGGAGGTCCTCAAGATGGTTCCCCTCCCTCTAATCTTTTTGAGGAGCCCAAGCCGAGTTGCCACATCAAGAATTTGTTGTAGCGGATCGATCGCAAGAACAAATAGGAGAGGCGAGAGAGGGTCTCCTTGACGAAGGCCACGACCATGCCGGATGGGGAGGCCGGCGATACCGTTTAGAAGAATGCGCGAGGACGAGGTGGAGAATAAAGCGGTGATCCAATCTCGAAATTTGTATGGGAAGCCACTCCGTTGGAGGAGGTCGAGGATGTAGTTCCACCGGACGGAGTTAAAAGTCTTTCTAATGTCCAACTTGAAGAGGAGAGACGGCGTCTTGTTCTTGTGGAGCCTCCGAGCTAGATTCTTGACATAAAGGAAGTTGTCGTGAATACTCCGTTTTGTAATGAAAGCACTTTGAGCATGGGAGACAATGTCATTCATGTGCGGTCCTAGTCGGAGAGCAAGCATCTTGGAAATAATCTTGGCAATGACATGAATGAGTCTAATAGGCCTATAATCGGAGATCTCTTCCGCCCCATCTTTTTCGGCAAGAGGATAACATTTGCGGAGTTAAGCCAATGGAGGTTGTTGGCGTGGAGATTGTCGAAGTTTTGAATGACCTTCATAACATCAACCCGAACAATGTCCCAACATCGCTTGAAGAAAGCATTGGTGACAAGAAGAGCCGCATGGAGGAGGACTTTAGGCTTGGAGAAAAGACGACGACTCCATTTCGCAAGACAAGCACCAAGTCCCTTAAGTTTATGGAACAAAACGTGATAGGGCTCCGAGTGAGCAATAGGTGCATCGCAAGAGTTCTTCACAATCTCATCAAACCCCGGTAACTTCAACAAAAAGTTTCCGAACCGGAAGGTTCGTGGCTTATATGGCCCGGAGAGGTGTCTGTCACTACCCAGCCGAACAGTTGAGCACAGCCGATCCAAGTAATCAAGAAGACGGAAAGAAGACGGAAAGGGAAGCTCAATTTTGGCGCATGCGATGTGAACGAACTGCGCTCTTCCTGTCGAACAAAAAGAAGGGTCAATGGATGTCGTCTCTCGGAATAACTGACTGACCGGCTAATGCGCGTACTACGTGCTCCGTAGATCATCCACACGTCACGCTCAACGTTTCTCTACTCCGGTCTTCGTTCACAACTCTTTCGTTGAACCCTTCAGCGTTTGACCCGATCGATCCTTCGTCCTCCTGGGTTGGTTAGATGCCACGACCACGAGCCACTCATCTAATCATGTCTCTACTTTTGGATATAAAATGGAACATTCCTTGTCCAATCACTTCAGAAGCACTGCCAAATCAGTCTACTAATTCCTTTTGGTTGTAAACGCGTTGTAAAGGTCGCTTGACCTCTCCTTCTCAAAACCGATACGTCCGCTTAGACGTATCTAAAAAAAAAATCCTTTTGGTTAAGATACCTTGTTTTATCACGAGGGATATCCTTGTGTGGGTAGCTTGTCCCACTCCTGTACATAGTTAGCAAAAAACCAATGCATGTAATTCCTTCTAATGTAAGCTGATTAGTATCACAAGCTAATCCGCACAGACAGTGATGGACTTTCTAGTGCCCCACATGCAAATATGCAAAGACAGACGGAGTGGTGGACAGGTTGTGGCGGTCCTCACACCCTGTCAGTCACCAAATGAGCAAATATGCACTCTCCAAAAAAAATACGAATTCACTCCACTTTGTCAGTCACATGCTGCCTCGTGTAATCAACTGGGCCTGCCTGCTGGCACCCGTCTCTCTTTGTAATCTTCCCCCAATTCAGCAAAACCAAGCGCAAGTAGGAGAGTCACATGACCTTTTCTTGCCCAGTTGCCGTTAATAATTAAATAAAGGGCATAGTACATTGATAGACGATGGGTAGTAGTATTGCCAATAAATTTGTTGTCCTGGCCCCCGCAGACAGTTTGAGACGAGAAACAACTTGCGCCACTCCACAGTTCACAGTCATCATGCATGCTCACCACAGTTCGCAGACACCACCAAGCATGAATCGATGCTAGTGAGTCAGAAGTGAATTGACATGGGCACGAGGCATGCCGAAACGTGGATGTAGGATGAGGGACACGCGCGAGCTGGCGTGGACGGAAATGAGCTAGTGACAGACGAGATCCGACTGACTGACGGAAGGGATCTAATTAACGTGGCATCAGCGGTAAAATGCCCAAAAAGGGGATCACATGACATGGATGGATCAGCCAGCACACCACACCGGCCTCGCTTTGCTTTGCCTTTTTCCCCTTTCCGCTTTCGGCTCACGAGCTCGCCCACAAGCAGCCGATCACACTGTATGGAGTGGAGCGTAATCTGCAGCCAGGTGTGTTCTGTTCTTTCTTCCAAGTTAATTCGTTCTGGTTGGTAAGAATCTGGTGAAATCGGATTAGACGGCCTCGCACCTGGAATAGCACGCGGCCGAAAGCCGGCAGGCGGTTGGGCTTGGTCCGTTGACGCGGCAACAAGGAAAGGAACAACTCCGTGGACGATGGCGCCTGGTCTCCAGCCCCGCGTGAACCGGCCATCCGCCAGCCCGATCGATCGATCACGGCCGTCCGTCCGCGCGGGACACGTTTCGACATCCTGCAGCTAGCCATGCCACTTGGCCTCGCTGCCATTTATTTATGACGACGCAACGAAACAGAACGCAGCGACGGAGCTGCTAGCACGACGACGACGTCAAGCTAGCCCCGTCAGGCGTGTGGGAAAGGTCGGAACTGCCCCTGGGAATGGCATGGATGGATGGAGTAATGGGTGTGGTGGTTGCACTGTTCCAGGTGAGGTGGAGGTGGTGCCGTGACCCCAACAGCCCCTACCGCTACCTAGCCACGCCTATGGGAATAGGATACTACCCATCGTATACGCTGGCTCCTTTCTCGGGTTGGCTCGGGTTGGTTCGGGACCAGCCACCTACCGTGGAATGCAAACCAGCCACCGCTCCCCTACCCCCAATGGCCAATACCACCAAAATATTATACTCCCTCTGATCCATATTAGTGGGCACAACTTTGTCTAGATACACATGTATCTAGTCTAAATACTTAACTAGATACATATTAATCTTAACTAGATACATATTAATCTAGACAAAGCTATGCCCACTAATATGGATCGGAGGGAGTACTACTCCCAATTACAAGGTACGTAAGAAAGATTAATCAAACACTCAATTTTGAATCCCGGAAGTTGGCACCCGAATTAACTCATCCCGGTCTTTTCCGGACCCTCAACAAATTGATTTTGCTGATAAGAAATACTACTAAACTAAATAGTTTGTCGCTCTAATTGTCAAAGTTAGCCCACATGTCATCTCCTTCTACTGCCTTCAATATCTCAATGTCGGTCTAACACGGCGAAGGTGCGGAGGAGATGCGATAGCTTGGTCAAGCGCTTCCCTTGCCCGACCACCACCTCCAGGAGATTTCCGTAGCCCAAGAGAGCTCGAAGGCTTTCCGCTCAACGTACGTCGCCAGGGACCGCGACCACTGTTGGCCGCGGGGTAGCTTCTCACACCATTTGAGTCCTAGCGGCAGCACGAGGCCCCTCGCAGAGTACATGCACGTCTAGCACGTAGGTGAGGCAAACATGGGGGGAGACTTGGGTAGGATCTCACCCTTAGGTGAGATCGTAGGATCAACTTTTTTAATTATTTTTTTAAACTGTAAAAAAATCTGAAAAAAATAGACAACATACTTACAGTCGACTCGTACAACTCCAAAAATTGGCAGCTCAAAACTCGACCTACAGTTAGAGGCAAAAAAGAGAAACTACACTGTGAATAGTGTCAGATTTGAGTGACACTATTCACACCGAAATTTCTCTTTTTTGCCTCTCTAAGTATAAGTCGAATTTGAAGCTGCCAATTTTTGACGTTGCATATGTAACATAGATGCGTGTTGTCTATTTTTTTCGGAATTTTTCGACATGTTTTGAATTTTCAAAAAAATGGATCTCACCTAGGGTGATATCCTACCCAAGTCGTGCCCGGCAAACATGCAGCTAGATGGATATGGTGTTCTGCATCGCTAGCTACCAGGCCGGAGAGAAATAGGGGGTGGGGAACGAATTCATGCGGAACACCGAGCGGATGGATGTCGGTGCCTACATAGCATAAGGTCGACCACCTTACGAGCATGGAGGCGCAATGTCTCACACTCGGGCCATGCCTTTTCATCGTGCGAGGAAAGTGTCCCTAGGAGCCTGCGTGGGCCTTTGCAGTGTCTTGCGAGCCGGCGTGTGTGTACATTGTCCCCGACCCGGGTGCAGAAGGCAGCTCGCTACTGGTGCATCAGCCATGATACGTGCAACATGACGGAGAGCCGAGAGTGTGGCTCGTCGAAGCTGCGCATTTCATGGCACGTGACGACCGACATGGTCGAGGGACGAGCCACCGCGGCGGAGATGGTCCACGGCATTTGCATGTGACATGGTGGTGAATTTGAGAGTGACGATGGAAGAGGATGAATATAATACGTGGGTCACACGGTCGGTAAGAGTAACATGTAATCCCACTCAGGGTCTCTACTTTCCCGGCGCACTAAATAAGTTTAGGCTTTGAGAATTGTCGGGATTCACAAGTTTAGCGTGCTAATTTTCGAAATTAAAAGTTCATGTTCCGGTTTATCTTTGGTGTAAGTTCATGATTGTTTTGAACCTTTCACTAGTACAACTATATTACCACGTGTGGTCTGATGCAACGCAAGCTCGACACGAGGGCACGGTGTACCGAGCTAACCGAGCTCGTAGGGTCACCACTTGTCATCAAGTCGAGAAATAGAAAGGGGTGGAATGAATTTACCGGTGCGTTTTCGGCAGCGCCTTTTTGGCCAACTGTCCCAGGTGGTAGGATAGTAATGTCACATGCAGGTGAGGTGAGCAACTACCCTAGCACCACCACTTGTGAGCGACAGAGAGAAAGAGAAAGGCGAAAACGTAGCGGCAGACGCGGCTCCGTCAGCGTCATCTCCGTTACGGGATCCCAACGGAACGGAACGGCGATGACCTCGTCTACTCCTACTGCTTCCGAACGAGAAAGAAGGAAAGCGAAAAAATAAAGGGGGAGGAAAGCGTGGGTGACGGGTACAAGTGGGTCGCTCCCCGCGGTGCGCTGCGGTTTCGCCATATCACCACCCACCCTCCTCTCCCCCACACCTCCCCCGTTCCGTCCCGTCCCGTCCCGTCCCCTCCCACTTCCGGCGACCTCCCTCCTCCGACCTCGCCGGCACCACCACCCCGCGGTGGGGCCCCATTGCTGGCCCTCAATCGCTCTAGTTCCTCCTCTCCCTCCCGCGTCGCGCGGTAATTTACCGACCACCCAGAGGAAGGAGGGACACCGCCGGTCGGGTCGGGATCCCCTCCGGGCGAGCGCGGAGGGGAATGCGGGTCCGGTGCCGCCGCGGAACTCTCTAGACGGGCCTCCGCCAGCGCGCTGCCGGCGGCCGGAGACATGGTGAGTCGTCCCGAGATCTGCCTTCCCTCCTCTGCAGTTTCCGCCGCGCGCTCCTCTTCCCCTTTCGCGCCTTATTTCTCATGCGTCCCTTGCCGCCTGAATTAATGCCCGTTCGTGGTCGGTTACTGTTCGATTCGTCTCAATTAGGACTACGAATTTTTTTCCCCTTCGAATTATTGCGTCGTTTTCCCGGTAAATTCTCTTCTCTGCCGAGCGATTCGTAGATTCCGCCACGAATCACGCCAAATTGCGAGAATTGTGCCAATTAGCGCCGAGACTCGTATTAGCCGTATGCGTTTTCTGCCTCCGTGAATTCCGAGGCCGTGGTCAATGATGGGAGGCCCTTTTTGCGCGACCATTTTCTGTTTGGAACTGTTCCTAGTTCGTATCATCGTCGGCTCCAGCTGCACTAGCTCGGCCTCGCGCTGTTGGATTTGGATAGATTCACTACGTCACCATGCCCCTGCCGGAGTAAAGTTAAAAACACCAGCTAGGATTGTACTAGTAGTATTTATTTTCTTCCGCTTTTTCCCCTTCTCCTTTGGGTTAATTAGGAAGGATGCTCTTGGTAAATTGCTCGTACGAGATAAGTTAAGGTTGGTCCTATTCTTGGCGTGTGGGGTTGCATTCCAATTCCATTGTTCGGCAACCAGGCAATGAATGGCATCTTCCTCCCTTTGTCCGCAAATTTCTGCCACTCCAATCGTTGTACTCGCATGTGCGTAATTCTGCCTTTGACCAGGTATAGGAGTGACCTTTTTCCTCTTCCTTTCTTCCCGACGATTTTTCAACAGTCTCACTCGGTCTTCCGTTCTGTTTGCAATTAAAATTAATATAGTGGAATCAGTATTATTCTTAATCAGCGAGCATCGCTGTGAATTGCTCCGGGATGCAAGAGGGTTTTTTATTCCCCGGATATCGAATGGCTGTGGATAAATTCCGTGGCAGAGCGATTGCGACGGATGGTAGTGGTGGGGAAACATCCGTGAGGAGGATATCAGTGTGCCGTGTTTGTTTCCATGACTATTGCTTTCTTGACTTGGTTGGGAGCTGCCGCTCTTTCGTTTCCACCCATGACCAATTCGTGGCATCCACACTATTGGTGCTAATTGACCCTGCTGTCTTTGTTGGTCAATGCCGGCTAGCGAAATTAGATTACAATGTTTCATGTTCTGGCCTGTTCACTCCCTGATGTCTCTATCTGTGCCATAGGTGGAGGGCAGGAGCTGCATACCTGCAGAGGTCAGGAGTGGGCTTGAGATACTGAGGAAGAAGAGACTTGACAGGATGCGTTTGACTGCTCAGAACGAAGTCGGTGACAACCCTGCCGTGGCTGCGAGAAGCGGGGGTGATGCCCTGCGGACTCCTGCGAACTGTGGGGTTAGATTACATGCCAACAATGGTGCTGCAGTTTTACCTAGCACCAGCAGTGCCCAGGACAAGGATCCTTTCGCGAAGCGCAAGGTGGGCAAGTTCGATATGTCTAACCTAGAATGGATTGGCGAGATACCAGAGTGCCCTGTGTATCGTCCCACCAAGGAGGAATTTGAGGATCCCATTGCTTATATACAGAAAATTTCCCCCATGGCTGCAAAATATGGTACACCTTCACTTAGACTTGCTCTTTTTCCCTAACAGTGTTTACTGAACGAGTAAATGTTGACCATTGCATCTTTCTATTCCAGGCATTTGCAAAATTGTTTCTCCAGTAAGTGCTTCTGTACCTGCTGGCGTTGTTCTGAATAAGGAACAGCCTGGTTTTAAGTTCGTGACTAGAGTTCAGCCGCTTCGTCTTGCTGAATGGGCTGAAGATGACACCGTCACTTTCTTTATGAGTGGAAGGTGCGCTACTGTCTGTCTGTTTTTCTGTACCGATTTAGTCTGCCTTCCAAGTCTCACCATGTTTGTCACGATTTTGTAGAAAGTATACTTTCCGAGACTATGAGAGAATGGCCAACAAAGTGTTCTGTAAGAAATATTCCAGTGCTAGCTGTCTCCCCCCTAAGTACGTGGAGGAGGAGTTCTGGCGCGAAATATCTTCAGGAAAGACGGATTTTGTTGAATATGCTTGTGATGTTGATGGAGTGCCTTCTCTCTTCTCCTCATGACCAGCTTGGGAAAAGCAACTGGAACCTCAAGGTATAAATGATATCTCTCTTTGTTCGTCAATGTGTGTGGTGTTTGCTACTAGACATTCTTATTGATCTCTTTCTGTCTGGTTACAGAATTTTTCACGGCTCTCCAGTTCTGTGCTCAGGCTTCTGCAGACACCAATTCCAGTATGTAATCTAATCATTGCCTATTTATGCTTTACATTCTTTGCTCTGGATTTTGTCATGATTGTAGTTGCTATGATCCAAAATAGGGAGTAACAGATCCAATGCTTTATATTGGGATGCTCTTCAGCATGTTTGCATGGCATGTCGAAGATCACTATCTGTACAGGTACTAATTCTGCCTTACAGTAGATCATATTTACTTTTTTTATGGACAAGTTTCTGACATTTTTTTATCACATAACCAGCATTAATTACCATCATTCTGGGGCATTTAAGACATGGTATGGGATACCAGGGGATGCTGCTCCTGGGTTTGAAAGAGTGGCTAGCCAGTATGTATACAACAAGGATATTTTGACTGGTGATGGAGAAGATGCAGCATTTGATGTTCTGTTAGGAAAGACAACAATGTTCCCTCCCAATATCTTGTTAGATCACAATGTTCCTGTTTATAAAGCCGTGCAACAACCTGGAGAGTTTATTATTACATTCCCTCGTTCCTACCATTCAGGTTTCAGCCACGGTATGTGTAGTTTCTTATTTCTCCTGTTTGCTGATTACCACCTGTAAGTATACATATTCTAAGCAACGTTTTCAACTACCCAGGATTCAACTGTGGAGAGGCTGTAAACTTTGCTATTGGTGATTGGTTTCCTATGGGCTCTCTGGCTAGCAAACGCTACGCACTTCTGAACAGATCACCCTTTCTTGCACACGAGGAACTACTTTGTCGTTCTGCATTGCTACTGTCCCACAAACTGTTAAATAGTGATCCAAAAACACTTAACTCTGAACATCCATACACTCAATACTGTGTGAAGTCTAGCTTTGTGCGGTTGATGCGACTGCAGCGACGTACGCATGGCTTACTTGCTAAAATGGGCTCTCAGATATGCTACAAATCAAAACTTTATTCAAACCTGTCTTGTAGCATGTGCCGACGTGATTGCTATGTTACACATGTCGCGTGTGGATGCACCTTTGATCCTATCTGCCTTCATCATGGTATGCAATGCCAACATTTCTGCATTTGTAGCCTTTCCTGAAATTTTAATTTTTTCCTGATAGTTTGTTGATTGGAGTGCAGAACAAGAACTGCGGAGCTGCCCTTGTAAATCAAACCGGACTGTCTATGTCAGAGAGGACATACTGGAACTAGAGGCTCTAGCTAGAAAATTTGAGCAGGATATTCACTTGGATAAGGAAAGAAGCGCTAATGGCTCATATAAGCAGTCTGAGCTATCTGATATGGACCACAAGCATGGTCCATCATTTGGGACTAACCGGGGAATAAGCAACAGTGAGGCAAACTCTCAAGATGATGAAATTGTAGAAGCAAACGATCTTGATGCTGGAAATGGTTCTCCTGCAACATCATCGTTGACATCTTTTGCACATCATGACGAGCCATTACTTGCAGAATCAAAGGTCGGTTTACCAAGATCATACCAAACCCTGTTTCCAACTGTTGATTTTTTTTCTTTGAGTTAATTATATTATTGTTCCGCAGGTCCATGCAACTCAAACCAACCAACTTTACTCACTTGCAAACCAGGCCATAAACGCATCACCAGTCAAAGGAAATGATTCTCTGGGTGGCAATTCATCCTGTGTGGCCGATGCTTGTAATGGAATTAGTTCCCGTGGCGCTTCACCCATGGAATACAGTGGCAATTCTGACTCTGATTCTGAAATATTCCGAGTGAAGCGCAGATCCAGCATATTAGGAAGATCTGCTCCTGACACGACAACAAACTCCCCAGAACAGAAGGTACATTGTCGTTTCAGCCTCTAGATATGAGAACAAAATTTAGGCGAGATGAAGCAAAACTATTTTCACTCACTCATTTGGCATGTAGACTCAGTTTTGATTTTTACTGTCTGGTAAAGTGTTGCTTCTTTATCTGCTTTCTGCGGGGACATAGCACCTAAATGTTAGGCTTAGGCTTGTTGGGGTCTTAGATATATATGACGATTGCTTATATTATAGGTTACTGAGTTCAATGATTGCTGTGACTAGATACACCATCCAAGATTTTTTACCACCAGAATTAGTAATTGATAAAGGATCTAGGAAGAACTTTGGAACTTTTGTAGGATGGTTACCGTGCATACTTTGTTTCTGATACAAACAAATGCTTTAATCAGGTTCTGAAGCGGCTGAAGAAGGTGTGTCATGAAACACAACAGGACAATAAGCGACCTGAAGACTCGGAGCATTTGTCAGTTCCCTCGGTCCATATGAGCCATACGAAGGCAAATTCCGCCTCTTTGACGAAGAAAGAGAGGACATGGTCCCCATCTCCTGGAGGATGAAACGGCGCAAGCTAGAAACCAACCACGAAGATGCCAGTTACTCAGTAAAGCTGAAGGTGTATCCATCTACCAGCACTTGTTCCCAGCAAGAGTTTACGGAAGCGACTAGAGATGCGCCTTCAGATATCCAGTCAAAACGAGTGAAAATCCGGATCCGTCCTAGAGCCAACAGTCTGGTTGAGCAGCAGGGCAGTTCAGGTCAGAGATTTGCAAAGGATGATGACAAGCCACCTGGCTGTTGGCGTACGAATTAGGGTACGCCTAAACACAGGTGCTAACCTCGACAGATAGGATTCTTTGTTTAGGTGAACTGTTAACTACACGAAGCGCTTGCATTATGGTTAGCACAGATGTGACTGACTGGGTTTAGAAAGGGTGGGGAGAGGAGGATAGGGCTGATTGGTTAATCCATTCTTTGTGCAGCAGGGCCTCCAATTTGAGGCCTAGCAAGGCACGGTTAGAAGAAGACATTCTTCACATTTGTTTAGAGGCTCTGAGTCACTGCTTGCTGCTGTTTGATGCCTGCACTGCCGGTGACGGAATTGGGCCTCGCTACCTCCCATTATGCAAGTCCTTTTTCTTCTTTTGATTAGCAGCTGTAAATCTCTGTATCTTCTCTTGTTTTCATCATCAACAAGAGCAGCATTCGCTGCTGCTAACTGTATTCTTTTATACGCTTGTTGATTCAAGTAACCTTTAGCTTGCCTGCTTCTGAAAATATTCAATCATTTAACCAATCATTCTTTTCGGACGATGGTACTGTATATGGTGTGTCGAGAATTTCGAAAGTTCTGCAGGAACTGAGCTGTCCGATGTGAAATTGAACTGTTTCACGTGAAATTCATGCGTTAAAAAATGGGCCTACTGTAGAGATTTTGTGTTCTGTTTACACAGTGCAGCACTAGAAAGCAAGCCAGAACGATCGTCTTCTCTTACTCTGACGGGAAACGAAGCTAAGGCAGTCCCCGCCTCACAGTCACGCTCACGCACACAAACAGGCAGCCGGCTCTCATGCTAGAATAATGGCGGCCATGTCCATAGCCGCAGCCACCACCTGCTGCTCCTCCTCCTCCTCCTTCCTCCCTTCAAACCCCAGCAGGCACATCACAGCAGCATATTCCCGTGCTACTCGCCTTCCTCTTCCACGCCAATTTGGCGTCGCTCCCTCCTTGCCGCCTCCCCGCCGGCTAGCCGCCTCCGCCTCCGCACCAGGAGCTCCGTGTCGGCGTCCCCGGCCGCAGAGTACGACTACGAGGCAAGGGACCGCTCGCTTCTCTCCATGACGCGTCCTCTTTGCTTAATTAATTCTCGTATGCTTTGCTACCTTATCTGCTTATGCCAACTACAGGGATACTCACTGCTCAACGAACTCTCTCCCCTTCCCCCAATTCTGCCATCTCACTGTTCACGTATGCTCTTTTATTTGTGTCACACACAATACCATTACCAAAATTAGTGCTAGCAAATTTGGTTTCACTAGTTTGCTATGCGCATCTGCGGTTAACAATTTCATAGCTAGCAAGGATAGAATGTTCAGAGCCAAGTCATGCTGGCCATTTTTTTATTTAACCTGCAGTATATTCTAGATCATTTGTTTCCTTCAAAAGCAGTATCAGAGTATCTACACAAGGTAATTGAATCTGATCAGAAGATACTATCTTCCAGATCATTTGAAGTTAATTAACTATGAAAACGGTCACCTTATACACATTTTGCAGTGGTTCTTTCGTCCTAACTCCTGTAAAGCATCACATCAGTTGGTCCCATTCACCAATACCATACCCAGCCGCCCTGTTTGTGCTCATGTTGGTAGTCCTGGAACAAATACGTCCGATACTAAGTTGCAATAGCATTGCACAACATGGTGCTTATTTGGGAGATGACATGCTATGCGATGCCTTCTCTTCATATAGTGTAGATGAATACTGTGATAAAAATGAGCCTGGTTCTGTAGGAGATCCTGTGAGCTTTATATGAGGTGGATATTTAGGCATTTACTGCTTACTGTGCTGAAAATCTTCTTCTCTGAATCCGCTGCATCTTTTAGATACGATGTTGAACAATATGCATCGGGTTCTGTTGTTGAAATAATAAGCTGACATTATGTGCATAGTTTACCGATGGAAACGGAGAGGTGGAGCTGAGGCTGGACATCGGAAAGCTTGGTATTGAGAGTTCAAGAGATGTTTTTGTGGATGTGGATGACATGTCCATACTGATCAGGGCCAAGTCTGACGGAAAGCTGAGGACGTTGATGAATGTTACCACACTATTCGACAGGGTCAAGTCTTCTGAGACAATATGGTACGTATCAGCAATTCAGCAGCAGGCTCTTGCCTCTGATGATAATCGGTAAACTCATTTTGATGTTACAGGTTCATTGACGAGGAACAGTTGGTGGTGAATCTGAAGAAAGTCGAACAAGAGTTGAAATGGCCCGACGTTGATGAATCTTGGAAATCCCTCACTTCTGGGATCACACAGTTATTGACAGGGATTAGTATTCACATAGTTGGCGATTCCACAGATATTAACGAGTTGGTTGCTAAAGAGATTGCGGAGGGCATTGGGTGCGTTCATCACTGTGTCATATAGTCCTCTCTGCCAATTTGCATTCTGATTTTCGCTTCACCTATTTAAACACTTGTATACATGTCCAACAATGAGATTTTCTGCCATAAACACTATCACAGTTGTTACTTGCCCCTGAATTGTGTTTTTGCTGCATGTTTGCAGGTATCTTCCAGTTTGCACAAGTGAGCTCCTAGAGAGCGCAACTCAAAAGTCCGTTGACAATTGTACGTCATTTTGGTGATAAAATGTGTATTTATGCAGGTTTTTGATCAAGCTAGTTCAACGAATTAACAATATGTAGTTACCTGTAGGGGCGGCTTCGGAAGGAGCGGACTCAGTAGCTGAAGCAGAATGTGTTGTCCTAGAAAGCCTTAGCAGGTTGTTTTTCCTTTCAAGTTTCCACTCTTTGCTTTGATTGATTGCTTCCCATGTATGCTCAAGAACACACATCTCTTGCAGTCATGTCCGTACCGTGGTAGCGACACTAGGTGGGAAGCAAGGAGCAGCAAGCAGATTCGACAAATGGCAGCATCTTCATTCTGGGTTTACGGTGTGGCTGTCGGTGTCGGAAGCCGGTGGTGAGGAAGCCTTTTCCTAGTCCTTCATGTGTGCTGCATTTGTCTACAGAGTTTGATTGCTGCGTGTGCAGATGAAGCCTCTGCCAAAGAGGAAGCCCGAAGGAGCGTTAGCACCGGAAGTGTTGCTTATGCAAAGGCAGATGTGGTGGTGAAGCTGGGTGGATGGGACCCGGAGTACACGCGAGCTGTTGCACAAGGCTGCCTTGTTGCCTTGAAGCAGCTAACCTTATCAGACAAGAAGCTAGCAGGTATGCATAACATCAAACCGCTCTCTAGGCACAAATTTGACGTCTCAACAGTCAGTGGGTAGACATTAGTACTTCCGATCCAAAATAAGTGTTCTCAAAACTCACTTATTTTGGATTGGAGGGTGTAGCATATTCGATGATGAGAACAAATTTGCCGTTGAATGATGCTCTAACAAACAACTGGTTTGGAATGGCAGGGAAGAAGAGCCTCTACATCAGGCTAGGTTGTCGAGGGGACTGGCCAAACATCGCACCACCCGGCTGGGATCCTAAATCAGACACCCCACCTACCGATATCTAAATTGTAGCTTCTCTCTTCTTTTCAAGATGTTTTTTGGTCGCTATTTATATCTTCAGAGGTTCATTCATTGCGGACTGCTAATGTCTGAGGATGTAAAACAAAGCTCCTGACAAATATGTAAAACATTCAAATCAGGCTTTGTAACATCTTTTCTGCCTACATATACACATATAAATCGCCACCAACTAATGTTACATGCCCATCGTTCCACAACTGAGACAACGCGTGTACAAATCAAGAAAAAATATATAGGCAAAGCATTCACAATCTCACAGCAGTATGAAGAGTCAGACAAAAAATGAAGATTATTAACTAAACTCAACGTTGTAGGATATAACCAAACAGGACGATAATGAACAAGGAGCCTTCTCCCCATGTAACCACCTTGGGTTCACAAGAACACGCTAATAGTTTCCTCGTTGCAACTAAAACAGAAAACAGAAAGACAGCAGCATATGCATAGACAGACACGAACAACTCAGAAGACTTCATTCGTTTTATGGCCTCCGGTTCTGGGTACTCGTAAAGTCGACCAGTTCCTTCTCTGTTTCACCATCATCACTGACCTCATGGCTTGGCCACCAGCTTGGCTGGAGCATTTGGTGCTTCACGCTTAGCTGCTGGAGGTAACTGTCCATACACAAACATAAGGTTAATTACATGCTGCTATTCATTGTCCTAAGTGCACAAAGTTGTGTAAGAACTACTGATCAGTCATGGTAGTCTATTTCATACATATATCCACATAATGTGCTAAGAGTGCCTAGGAATAATAAAAATGGTCGCACCTTATCTTGGAGCCGAATTATTGTCGATATGAGCATTCTGTCACCAACTATATGCCTCAGCCTCTTCACTAGGTCGACTCGGCTTATTTTCTTGGTCTGGTATAAATACGTGCGCACACACAAGTATTAAGTCAACTCTGGCGTCAACAGAAGGGGTAAGTTCTCAACTGAGAGGGCAACAAACAAGAACAGAATAGCAGACCTTGAATTCCTCATAACAGTTATTGATCATGTCCATATTCTCGCGAGGAACTTTGGTTGAAATAGCCGCAAATAACATGGAGAAAGGCATCCAAGGCGTACTTGGAGCTTTTGCCATTGAATCTCCTAACATGGGGGCTTGATGTTGACCACCCAATGCTGGAGATGCCTCAAGTTTCATGTCCTGGTTGTACATACAAGAATGTTGTCAACAGGTGGCATAACTTGCCAAACATAAGTGGCATAACATGGTCATAACAGGAAACTTATCATATTTGGAGATTTCTATCAAACATTAAGACTACAATCAGCTCGAAGTTATAATCTCATAATGGAAGCTTAAGTCAATTGTTGAGCCAGACACTCAATCTGAATTACTGCATGCTCCTGCTGCTCCAGCAGTGGAACTTGTCTGTATGAGAGCAGAAGTTGACTCGTAACATATTATCAACTCCCAATGTAGAAAATCTCACCTGTGATACACTGTCGGCCGAGCTGGGACTCAACACCATTGAAACATCAGATGAATCGTGACACTCTTCTTCTGTGAAGAGGGAATCTGACACATGATGAGAAGGCTCACTCATAAGATAATTTAAATTGACCTTTATCATGAATCATGAAACAAAGCTAAATAAAAACTTAAAATAACACAGCAGTTACAATGAATTACCTTTGGAGTTAGAAGGCAATTTGATGGTGACTACAAATTCAGAATAGACATGACTATTCAGATTCATATCCCATACAACGTAATGTTGCGGGTTTTTTAGGTCATCTACCCCGCTATCAAAATACTCGTTACTAGGCTGGTGCTGCTTAGATCCATGGTGAACTATTTCTACGTTCCCCATTATGACACGGCACAACATCATATGGACAATGCCATTTTCATCAACATCAGAGTAATTCACACTGCAGAAAGTAATACAAAATATTGAATGTTTGCAGTGGTTAGGGAAAGGAAGAAACATGACAAAGAATGGAAATAAATAAATGATACAGCAGTAAGTTGACATCTATCGAAACCATGTGAATCGTAACTGAAAGCAAATAGAGAATTCCAGAAACTATTTCATAGTAAGTTTTTAGCCAAGAGATGATTTGAGAGAAGAGTGTATACCAGTTAATAGAGCAATTAGCTGGTGCAAGGACAATGCCAGTTCCGTAGGGTGGACACTTGGTGGGCTTCTTAACTTGCAAGGTGCCAGTCAGCATCATTTCATCCACAGCATCTTTCGAGCAAGGAAGCCAAGCATAACGCACGTTTGCGCTACCATGCTGACTTTTAGTAATCTCTACCTGCTTTTGGAAGAGATCGTAACGGTCTTCTCTACAATTATTCACGAAAGGCGTTCTGTAGATTCCGACAATATCCTTTGAACCAATAACAGTGCCCATTCCCTGCATCAACATTTTCTGCACAACAGAAGTAGTTCCTTGAGCACTTGATTGCCCACCCAGCTTATCTAGCTGTGGTTGAGAGCTAAAGGCTGCAGGCAGCGAAGAGTGTGGTTCATTCTCTCCAACAGTTTCTGCAAGATCACCAATTTTTTTCCCGTTGATACTCTTCTCAGCTTTAACTCTTTTAACACTGGAAACCTCTTCAGTACTAGACTCGAAGTTTGAACTTTCCGCAGAACTCTCTGATGCTCCAAACTGGTCATTCATTTCACGTGTCCCATTAGGCTCAGCTCTAACATACACGTGATTTCCGTTGCCAAGATCCTTCCTCCTATATAAAACCTGATCTTCAACAAATACTTCTGGGAAGTAGCGCCTTCCATTATCATCAATCCAAGCTATCGGCCTCTGAAGACCCGACTTCGAGTCTATGAATGTCATATGAACGAAATCCAGCAAAAAAAGCTGGCTCTGATATCCAACTTCTGTGATTGTCTTCTTTGTCCGGAAATCAACTTGGGCCAGCTTGACAATTTTTTCTGGAAACTCCTTCCAGTTGCCACCTTGGCGAAGCAGAATGCGCTTAGGCAATGCACTAGTCATGAAATTATTATAGCTCTGTAAAATCTGCCTGTTTAAGTGGCATGCGATGTTCGCCTTGTGATCTTCATCAACATACAACCTAATATCAGAGTTTCCAGCAGGACGCTGATGCAATTCAGAGGTGCAGCAGGCATCAGCATAAGCAGCGGGGCTGTCCCGCTTCCTCTTGAGGCTACTTGCGTTCTTTCCACATTTAGCCAACACCTTTTCGTTCATCGCAGCCATTGTTGCCGGGAGAAACGACCAACCAGAGACTAATTCCTTCTAGCAAACTAAAGCCCAACAAGTCTACTATTTACACTAAGCTAATAGAGAAACTTCTGAACAAAATCTACTTCGTTATCGACTAGGAGAACACAAATCGAGGTCGGGTGAGAAAGAGGCAATATAGTTGTCACTGTCATCCTGGAAAAAAGGAAAATTAGCCAGTATTATCAACCGGCACAAGAAGAAAGTCTAGAATATCTTAAATCAAGATAAAATAGATATGAATTTACAGATTGTGTTATTCCTTTCTAAGCAGTTAATCCTAAGAGTAAATTGCACATAACAATTTCATTATATTATAAGCAAACAAAAAATAGAACAGTGAGAGTACGCACAGTTATTATTTCATGTGAACCGCACGGACATGAAGGTATTGTGTAGCAGGAATTCAGACAGTTATATGGCATGGCTCACAAAACTAATGCATTACCTAGGCTATAAAAAATATGCTCTATTACACGTATTCATCTATGTGAACAAAAAGAGCGCGCGAAATTTGTACTCCCTCCGTTCGGAAAAAGATGTCACAAAAATGGTCTACCTATAATTCATTTTTGTGACATCTTTTTCCGAACGGAGGGAGTAGAACATATATTTGAAACACCCGCGCGAACTATTAATGATGCAAAGTTCCCCTAGTAGAGTAATCACAGAAAGTAAGGCACATGCTGTCCAACGTTGAATTCGGTAAAATTCTACAAAATTTCCTTCCATACCACAATCCCAAGAGCATGATTTTGATAGACTAACGCATGATTCGCAACGATTTCCATGAAAAGGTCGAAATTTTAATATTATTAGGTAAGTCGATCATACGCGGAATCCGCTTCAATAAATCCTAAATCTAGTACTTTAGCTCTCAACAATCAGCTCAACGGACAATCACAAACAAAAAAAAACTAGTTGTTAGAGAAGGAAATTCAAACATAAATAAAGACACAGAATTATGAGAACCGAACAATTCGCACAGATCCACACGGAGACCACCAAGCGAATCGAAATCGACCGATCGATTCTTACCTAGGGCTAGCAGAAGCGTTAGCGGGGGTCACGGCGGAGGAACTAGAGCGCTTCATCTCGTCCGATCTAACCCCCTGAGTCCCCCCCTAGGACTCCTCTACGGAGCCCACCCTGTCCCCGGCGACCACGGCCGGAGATAGTCCCACCCCTCGTCCGGCGGCGCGGGTCGGCTGGTCAAGGCGAGGACTCGGCTCCGGGGACTCGCGGCGGCGGCGGCGGCGAGGGGGAGCGGGCGAAGGCGAGAGGAAATTCAGGTTGGGAGGGGAGAGGAGAGCCGTGCTCCGGTGGTGGAATTATTATTGGGACGGGGAAAGGAAAATCACGCGGGTCCACGCCTTCCACCTTGCGATGCCTCCACCCACCGCCTCCAACCGTACCCTGTCACCGACGTGTGGGGTCCTGGTTGGGGTGGGGACAGGATGGCGGTGGGCGGTAAACTTGGATGCCAAGTTGCGTGGCTTTTTTTCTTGGGCCGTAAGCAAAATGGCGACGGCCTGATGCCGACATCCGGCCATCAGACGGTTCACACAAGCGGTCAACGGTCCCTGCCCCGCCCGCAGCCGTCCGTTCCAGGCCAGATATTCCCGTCTACTTGATATATTTTTTCGGTTGGTTGCGTGCGTCTGTGAGATACAGGGTGACGTGTCTGTGACGGAGCTTCGTGTTTGCTTCCGATTTGTATTCGTTGGTTTTACTTTTTTAGTACTGTATGTTTTTTTTTGCATCTGAATTGCGCTGCGTGTTTCACGAAACCTATGTGATGTGGATCCAACTATTACGCGCAGATCGCACAAAGTCTCCGGTCTGCAACATGTTTCTAGTCTTCTAGACAAGGAGTTTTTTTTTTCTTCATCGGACACACACGGAAAGGAAAACGAAACTGATTAGCTACCCTGCAAAAAATTGAAATTAAAGTCCTTCGTTCTTCCACCACTATAGTCTACTACCTTGAATAATACTCCCGGGTCGTTTTCTTAAATGTCATTGTCTGGCCCCATTTTTTCAGGAGTAATAGTAATCTTTGTGAATAAGACTTTGTCTCAGTCATAGCAGTTGACTCTATTGATCGAGTTGTAGTTACCTTCTCATCCATGGGCTGGTTCAAGTACTAGTTCTTCTTTGTCATTTCTATGATTCAGGGTCATAACTAAATGTGTAATGGTCTTATCTCGATGAATATGTGGGTGTGCGTGGTTCCGGCGATTTGAGCCTTGCTAAAACCGCTCTATATAGCCACATTTATTTTGCAACCTTTAAGGTATGCTCTTTTCAACGTAACAATTGACACAACGATACAATTCGACATTGGGTTTGAGTTCTCTTATAGCTTTAAATTGGGAGTGCATGTTGTGAGGTGATCCATTGGTTTTTTGGATGGGTGTTATCATTGGGGACTACAAAGTTCAACTAGCACTAGTGACGATATAAAAAAACAATCATGAGACGTGCTCCTGGTGAAGGTGTGTATTTGTCTTCAGTTTAGCTTTCAGATACACTTCATCTGGATATGACTCGTGTTTCATTAACATGTCCATAATTATGTATACACGTTTTTAGTGAATAATATAGTATGGAGGGCATGCACAGAGCCTCCAAGATCAACAAATTAGATTTATTAAGTCTTTAATTTGGTTGCTAAATTTAGGGCATGTTTTGCAGGATGATGCATTGCTTTCACTATGTGATGGTTGTTACATATATAGGATACAAAGTGCATATGCATTGCGAATGAGGAGATAAGTTAACCAGTAGACAATTAATTAGGTGAAACATGTTAGCATACATTTACGGACAACAACCGTGTGCTTGCTACAGGCATCTATGTTTTCCTCTCTTTCCTCCTCTGGTCAATCTGGCAAATGCCACCTATTCAGCAGGAATGAAAGGGGGAGTCTCTCAATTGAGAAGCGAGGCGCATAACCCATGGATAGCCCCATGAGTGGCCCTTTATTTGGCCTTGAAGGTATCAACATGGGGAGATGTTGTGGTAGTTGACTAGACAAAGGTACAAGACAAGATGAATATATAGTTGACTAGTTGGACAAAGTTCCCCATACGATCAGGCGGTATAATAATTATGTTACTTATGTTTAGTATAGTACTTTGTATGATTATGACTTATTAAGTCATAGCATTGGTACAACTAAGATTATGATACACAAAACTATAAGTCCTCTTTTCTGGAAAAATTACGTGTTAACATCTATCATATATTGAAGGTCCCCGACTCTATTATGCAAATAAGCATTGTGTGAGTGTAATATACTAATATGTGGTGGTGAGTGTGTGCGTACGTCTAGGTTAATTGTACTTGGTATTATGAGAAAATACACATTCTTAAGCAACTTTCTTTCTCTCTGCCAAACAAGAAGATAAGAAACCCCAAAACTAATAAACTAAGCATACGGATGTTACATATTTGACCTAGAGCCCAAGCCATTACATTTGAGTATGTTGACTTGTAGTTATGTTAGATCAAAGAATTGGTTTAAAGTAAATTTGTTGGATGTGTGTGTTAAACCAACAATCACCGAAAACCATTAGGAATTGGCTTGAATAAGAAATTCCAGTAAATTAGGTTGAGTTTGGCTAATAGATTGAGGGCATAAATTTGCAAAGTGATGCATTGTTTCACCATGTGATGTGTGTATCTTTGGGCTATAAAGTCTAGCTGAATCGAGAATCTAAACTAACAAGTATTCGTGTGAAACTTTTTATCGACTGAAATGTGGTGGTAGCTAATTTGGAAAGGGTGCAAAGCAATATGACTACTTGATTGTTGGAATAAACTTTGATTTCCGTACAAGAATGGAGAGGTTGTGCTAATTTATTGTTTACCTCATTAGTTCGCTTATTCCTCACGTATCAATGCATAGGCTTCCATGGTACAACTGTGATTTTATGATGTGCAAAGGTAGACGTCCTATTATTCTGACAATATGCCCGGGTCAATCTAAACCATTAGGTGTCATGTACCGGTGTTGGTGTGTATGTGTGTCTATGTCATACTCGGTGGTTCAAGAAATAATTCATGTTGATACCTAGCCCTTTCACATAATCGGTAACCCGAGAAGAAACCCGAAAAAAATAAACTAACCCTCAATTTCTTGCTATCACGTATTTGGCTTGAACCCCGAGTCACTACAATACACCGTGTTGAGTGGTAGCATGATCCATTTTTTTTATTATTTGTATGAAGTAAGTCTTAGTGTGTCGTGTATTAGACTAGCTAGAGTACTAGTTTTGCACTAACATGTGGGTCGGTGCACCAATCATCACCTCTTAAAAAACCTTCTCTCTTCGATCTAACAACTTTAACCAGAATGAAACAACTCGTGGAACTTGATTGGGTTTTCTTTAGTTGATAGATCGAGGGTATATATATATATGTAGATGATCAGTTCACTCTTTGTTATGTGATTGGTGTTATGTTTATGGTACACAAAGTGTTGTTGTACTTCAATCAATGAGGAGACCAACTAATAGGTCATCATGTGAAATTCATTACCATACATGTGCAGAGATATTATGGTATTTGATCATACGAAGTCCTTGTATATCAAGTGGTGGACGTGTCGCTTTTCTCAGTTTTGTTTTCCGATGCTAGTCCTATTTATCACGTTTTAATGTGCATACTCGTAAAACGGTGATTTTATGATAAAAAAAATAAAAACCCTCTTTTATGGCACTATTGTGTGGTGGCATAGGTTAGAATCCGTGCTGACAAGAAGATATGGGGCTTGGTACTCACAATCTTTATATCCTGAATGGTTTTTTCTTCTATTTTCATATACGATGGTGTATGCCGACAACTGCCAATATATATGGCGAGGATCTTTATCAACTAAAGCATCATGTTTACGGTTCATCCTCTTGAGATGGATAAAAAATAACCAACTCACAGGAAGTATACCTTTACTAGAATCGGTAAGAAAATTGAGGCAATATATTTGTCTTTCATATTTACAAAGAATATGTAACATGGGAGGACAAAACTGACAAAAAATGTTCTAGCCAAAAAAACATGAGCTAGCTATATCAAGTCACGCCTTATAGGTTTGACATTAATTAAGCCCGAGTAATGTTTCTTAAATTGCATTCTCTGTTCAAATGTCGAGAGTAACCTTTGTGAGTGCGACTTCGTTTCAGTCAAAAAAAAAATGTCAAGTTGTAATTAACTTTCCATCTTTGGGATTGTCTAAGATATTAGTCATTCCTTATCATTTTTATGAACCAACTCATAGCTACTGATCACTTGAGTTTAGGAGGGTTTGTTTATCGTCTCCATGGGGATCAACAAGATTATGTTGGTTCTGAGTGTTGGCAGAAGCTAGGCTAACAAGAATCCAGGTTTTCAGTTCAGAAAAGTAAAGGTCTTTACTGAAGGAAAGAAAGGGTTTTGGAAAAGGGTTTTCGCTAGTTCATAATTGTAACTTGTAGCCTCTGGGTTGTCAATCCAGTTGCTAGCAAGGATCCAAGGAAGGTTTAGACAGGGAATAAGAATTACTTCATCAGCTTGTAGAGACTAGTCATGCAAGCAAGGGTTTTTAGCAGGTTTCAAGCAGGGAAAGAAAACTAACACAAAGATCACAACTTTCTGGGTTGTCAAGCCAGATCACTGTGAGTTAACAAGCAATTGGAGGCTAGGGACAAATTTGCAACACAAAAGTATGCAGGGACTAGCCTTACACACACAGATCGAGCACACATCAAACATATCAAGTAAATCTTCAGATAAACAGAGAATTGTGTCACTCAATTCACTGCAGTAGCCAAATATCAGAAGCCCTACTTACAGATGGATGATCTACTCAGTTCAATATCGAATTACACAGAAAAGTGGAGAGAGTTTCTTGGCTTTAGCTCACTGAAACCTAGTCGAAGCAAAGGAAGCAGAGGAGAAGACAGGGGTGGATGCAGAGTTGTGCTTCAGTTCACCAAGGCCTTGTACTTCTTCTCCTGCTCTCCATGTTCATGGTGTTCTTGCTCTTGTTCTTGCTGTTCTTGATGTTCTTGGTGTTCTTGGTCTCGAGTTGGTGGTGAAAGGTGTGTGGATGGCTGAGGAAAAGGTGGAGTGGAGATGGATGTCGAGAGAGAGGTTCTGTGGTGGAGGTGGTGGCTTTATACACCTTTTTCCCTTTGTGGTGGAGGTGTGGTACGAGTTGATGGAGGGGGAAGCTTCCTCCTTCTTGCCACATCTCACAGTGCACATGACATGTTCCACCTTTTTCACCTTTTTGCCTTTTGTGTTTTTCTTGATCTCCAAGTTGATCTCCTTTCCCTCTCTATGGTTCAAACATATTTGAATTGTTTCTTGTCTTTTCAAAGGACCTTGTGATGCAATACTTGTGCCTTGCTTCTACTTGTGTGGAAGAACTTGAGTTAACTGACAGAAATTGTTCTGTCAGTTACTGTTCACTTTCTGGCACAGAGATGTTCTTCAGTATCTGGCTTGAATTGATCTTGTTGATCATGGTCATCTTATCTGCTGCATTGGTATGAGTTGAATGATGCTTCTTGCATCACTTCTACATTGGATCTTCTGAAGATTATGTGCCTTTGCGCACTGAACTACAAAATGAGTGAAAAGCACTGTAAAATGCAGATGATTGCAGTTCTGGATATAGAAGTAGTGAGGTTTTTGAGGTTTTAGGGCTACGAATAATGCATATAAATGATGATGATCAGTTACCACATAATATTTGATTTCCAAGGAAATGCGTGTGTGTGTTTGTGTTGGTGCGGCAGTTTGAGCCCCAATAAAAGCTTTCTCCATATACAATCATTTTGTGCCCATTAAAGTGCACTCCCCTCAACCTAACAATCGATTGGAACAAATATATTTCACCATTGGGATCGAGTGATCTCCGATATTTAAACCAGGGGCATAATTTGTGTTGGTGCAACAATTTATGTCTTGATAAAACGTTTCTCCATATACAATCATTACGTGTGTCCATTAAAGTGAACTCCTCTCGACCTAAAAATCAATTGGAAGGAGACATTTCACCATTTGGATTGAGCAGATTTCTTCGTTAACACATCCATTTATGTAAGAAAATCGTTGTCAAGGAGATTTGCACATCTAAGCAATAAGTACTGATTAGTGGGAGGTCTTGAGGGAATAATATCATTAATTTCTTCACAAATATCTGGTTTAAACGAGGAAAAAAACGAGCGTCAACATCAACTCATCACACGTCTACAATAATGGTTTCTCGAACTGACATGTGGGTCCATTTTCCAATAGGCGTTGGACTTGAAATGCACAAGTTCATTTATGACAACGAGGTGTCAGACACACCTGTACGTGAACACACAAACACACAATGCGTGAGCCTATACGTGTCGACTGACCTGAAACACAATTTCTCTAACAGTTTTGCCTCTAGAGGTGTGTTGTTGGTCTGTCCGGTGATTTGTGACGACAAGCCTGATACGTCTCCAACGTATCTATAATTTCTGATGTTCCATGCTTGTATTATGCCAATTGCTACATCTTTTATATACACTTTATATCATTTTAATGCATTTTCTGGGACTAACCTATTAACAAGATGCCACAGTGTCAGTTCCTGTTTTCTGCTGTTTTTGGTTTCAGAAAAGTTGTTCTGGAAATATTCTTGGAATTGGACGAAACAAAAGCCCAACCTCCTATTTTTCTGTCACGTACACGAAGTCCGAAGGAGAGACGAAGGGGGGCTGTGGGCCGCCCTCACCACGTTGCGGCGCGGCCCCACCTTCTGCCGCGCCGTGACGCGGTGTGGCCCACAGGCCTCCACCGACGCCGCCCCTTCGCCTATATATTCATCTATTCGGGAAAACCCTAAATACCCGAGTCATATTCCACGAAAAGTTCCAGAGCCGCCGCCGCCGTCAACCCTAACTCGGGAGGGTTCTGAAGCTCTTCCCGGCACCCTGCCGGAGAGGGGAATCATCATTGCTGTAGTATTTGAGAGAGTTTTATGTTGAAATAAGTTGATTGGTGTTTGGTTGGAAACAGAAAATGCTACATGTGGTAGATGGTATATTGAAAAGACATACTCATTCTTGTAGATCATTGTCTTGGATAATTTGATGCTTTGCAATTGTTTTGAGCTCTCAAGTAGATCATGTTTAAGCTCTTGCATCATGTAGTTAAAGCCTATTAGTGGAGAACTACCGTAGAGCTTGTTGAGACTTGGTTTGCATGTTTGCTATCTCTAAGGTCTAGATATTTTCTGGTAAAGTGTTTGAACAACAAGGGAGACAGTGTAGAGTCTTATAATGCTTGCAATATGTTTTTATGTAAGTCTTGCTGTACCAGTTGATATCCTGTGTTTGCTTCAAACAACCTTGCTAGCCTAAACTCTGTACTGAGAGGGAATGCTTCTCGTGCATCCAAACCTTGAGCCAAAACCCATGCCATTTGTGTCCACCATAACTACCTATTATGTGGTATTTCCTGCCATTCCAAGTAAATACTTCATGTGCTACCTTTAAACTATTCAAAACTTTATTACTCCTTATTTGTGTCAATGTTTTATAGCTCATGAGGAAGTATGTGGCGTTTACTCTATCACCTTGTCATTTACTCATGACAGACTTTCACCAATGGACTAGTGGCATATACATCCGCTTATCCAATAACTTTGCAAAAAGAGCTGGCAAATGGGGTGCCCAGTCCCAATTAATTTCAACTATAACTGTTAATTCTCTTCACATGTTTGCCAATGATTTATCAAAAGCAAATTCCAAAATGTTAAACTTTATCAAATAGGCACTCCTCCATGGTATGTGATTGTTGGAAGGCACCCGAGGATTCGGTTAGCCATGGCTTGTGTAAGCAAAGGTTGGGAGGAGTGTCATACCAATTTATAAATATGCATGTGTAAACAAAAGAGAAGAGGGATGATCTACCCTTGGGTAGAAATAACGTCCTTCATGGGAGCCGCTCTTGAAAGTTTGGGTGACAAGGGGATAGAGTGCCCACTGCCATTCGTTGACAACAACAAACACCTCTCAAAAACTTACTTTATGCTCTCTATATGATTTCAAAAACTTAAAAAGCTCTAGCACATGATTTAATCCCTGCTTCCCTCTGCGAAGGGCCTTTCTTTTACTTTATGTTGAGTCAGTTTACCTACTCCTTTCTATCTCAGAAGCAAACACTTGTGTCAACTTTGTGTGCATCAATTCTTATATGCTTACTTATTGCACTTGTTATATTACTTTGTGTTGACAATATCCATGAGATATACATGTTGAAAGTTGAAAGCAATTGCTGAAACTTAAATCTTCCTTTGTGTTGCTTCAATGCCTTTATTTAGAATCTATTGCTTTATGAGTTAACTCTTATGCAAAACTTTTTGATGCTTGTCTTGAAAGTACTATTCATGAAAAGTTTTTGCTTATATGATTCAGTTGTTTACTCTTTATCTATTTGTTAGCAAACTATAGACCATTGCTTTGAGTCACTTCATTCATGACATGAGCCTTGCAATATTATTTGATCAAGATTGTGTGAAGCATGTCTCCTCAGAAATTATTTTGTTGTTATCGTTTTACCTACTCGAGGACGAGTAGAACTAAGCTTGGGGATGCTTGATACGTCTCCAACGTATCTATAATTTCTGATGTTCCATGCTTATATTATGCCAATTGCTACATGTTTTATATACACTTTATATCATTTTTATGCATTTTCTGGGACTAACCTATTAACAAGATGCCACAGTGCCAGTTCCTGTTTTCTGCTGTTTTTGGTTTCAGAAAAGTTGTTCTGGAAATATTCTCGGAATTGGACGAAACAAAAGCCCAACCTCCTATTTTTCTGTCACATACACGAAGTCCGAAGGAGAGACGAAGGGGGGCTGTGGGCCGTCCTTACCACATGGCGGCGCGGCCCACCTTCTGCCGCGCCGTGACGTGGTGAGGGGCCCACGGCCTCCACCGACGCCGCCCCTTCGCCTATATATTCATATATTCGGGAAAACCCTAAATACCCGAGTCATATTCCACGAAAAGTTCCAGAGCCGCCGCCGTCGTCAACCCTAACTCGGGAGGGTTCTGAAGCTCTTCCCGGCACCCTGCCGGAGAGGGGAATCATCACCGGAGGGCTCTACATCGCCATGCCTGCCTCCGGAGTGATGTGTGAGTAGTTCATCCTTGGACTATGGGTCCATAGCAGTAGCTAGATGGTTGTCTTTTCCTCTTGTGCCATCATGTTTAGATCTTGTGAGCTGCCTATCATGATCAAGATCATCTTATTGTAATGCTACATGTTGTGTTTGCTGGGATCCGATGAATATTGATACTATGTCAAGTTGAATACTGAATATTATGTCTATGTCTTTTATGATCTTGCATGCTCTCCGTTACTTGTTGAACTCTGGCCAAGTGAATGCTTGTGACTCCAAGAGGGAGTATTTATGCTAGATAGTGGGTTCAGTCTCCATTGAATCTGGGGGAGTGACAGCAACCCCTAAGGTTGTGGATGTGCTGTTGCTACTAGGGGTAACCTAATGATGCTTTGTCTAAGGATGAATGTGTTGTTTACATTATGCACTTTACTTAATGCAATTGTCTGTTGCTTGCAACTTAATACCGGAAGGGGTACGGATGTTAACCTGAAGGTGGACTTTTTAGGCACAGATGCATGCTGGATAGCGGTCTGTGTACTTTGTCGTAATGCCCAAATGAATCTCATAGTAGACACCACAACTTGCACATGCATGTTATGCACTTATCAATATTGTCAATTGCCCAGCTGTAATTTGTTTACCCAGCATGTTAGTTATTTATTATGGAGAGACACCACTAGTGAACTGTGGACCCCGGTCCATTCTTTTACATCTGAAATACAACCTACTGCAATCATTGTTCTTTTTCATTCTCTGCAAGCAAACATCATTTTCCACACTATACGCCTAATCCTTTGTTTTCAGCAAGCCGGTGAGATTGACAACCTCACTGTTAAGTTGGGGCAAAGTAGTTTGATTGTGTTGTGCAGGTTCCACGTTGGCACCGGAATCCTTGGTGTTGCGCCGCACTACACTCCTTCACCAATAACCTTCAGAAGTGACTTCGATCTCCTACTGGTCCGATTAAACCTTGGTTTCTTAATGAGGGAAAACTTGCTGCTGTACTTATCATACCTTCCTCTTGGGGTTCCCAACGAACGTGTGTCTTTCACGTCATCAAAGCCCTAAAGTTGGTCGGTGACTGTTAGAGACTGTTCGTCATCCATTTTTGATGACCTATTTATCATGTTTCGATGTATATACTTTCTAAAACTATGATTTTATGATGAACAAAACTATATGCCCTCCTTTATAGATATAACATTGTGACATGGATTAAATCCATGTTCTCAAACACAAACGAGGCTTATTAATCAATCTTCCTATCTTGAATGTGAGTTTTCTAATTTCCATATATGGTGGTGGAAGGTGAGACATGCCAATACATCAGGTGACGGTATTTCTCAACTAAAGCATCATGTTCACCATTCATCCTCCCGTGGGATCAAAACTACGAAAAGTAAGAAATATAACACATAGGCATAAAATTGTTAATTAGAATTAGTAAGAGCACAAAGACAATATTTATGTCTTTCATATTGACAAAAAGATTTAGCACGAGAGACACTAAAGCTGAAAAATACAAAAGGCTAGTCAAAATACCATAAGCTATATGAAGTCATGGTTTTCGTAAGGCGTTTAGCTACGACGACCGTCCGAGCTACACACCCTCTTGTGCTTTTCCAAATATTACGTGGCACAACTAAATTGTCGTTGAAAACCCTAGCGCCCCTTTAAAAAACTCCCCAAAGGCAAGAGAAAACAGACCAATGGACTGATGTTTATACATGAATAGTTCTCACAACATACACACAAACCCTTCTGGATTTTGACCCATAAATTATTGTCCCTAAAACGTGCGCTTGCCAGGCATCAATCTCTTAAGGGATGGTTACGTGAAATGGTTACAAACTCAATTCGATTCACCAAAATCATTGTGCATTGCAACTCTTTTAGTGAGCATGATGATGTTTATAAATGATATTTATGGAGAGAACGAGATACCTTTTATGTCTCCACAATAATAAGACAATAAAATATAGCATAAGTGTACAAGAAACACATACTCTTAGAGGTTTTTTTTCTTCATTGCCGCTAGTAGAAAAACATAGTTAAAGTCATGATGAATGCAGAATTGAATTAAAATTGAAGAAGAAATGCGGATAGATGAGGCTGGGCGAATGACATGTATGTATGTGCAGAAAAATTAAGGAGATGTGCCAATCAGCTCGTACTGATATACTAAAAAAAATCCATCATTTTCATCATGTGTATAAACCCATGAGAGAAAATTGACACTGTTCGTGTCATAAGCAAAGTTAACACAAGTGAAATGAACCTACCACATGTGAACAAGATCATTAAATGTAATTAATAAGAACATGAATGCAATATATTATTCTTTCATATTGAAAAAAGGTACAAGTGTGGGGGTGAAAACGAAAAACCAAAAAGGCTAGTCAAAAGACCACGAGCTGTATCAAATCATGGTTTGCGCTACAAAGTTTAGCTTCAACAACGATTTGAACTATATCCCCCTCCTAGAACTTTGCCAAAGCCTCTATAGAAAAGTCAACTTGTTGAGAAACAACTATTGAATCAATGTTTATGTGGGATAGTTCTCTCAAAGTACAACCCCGTAAACTTTTTTGATTTTGCATTAATGTAATTTTGTTCGTGATCTTTATGCTTCTGGCTAAGCAGAACCGGTTTTGGCCCATGGCGCAAGGTGTGAAGGCCTGGGACCGGCCCATATGAGATACACAATACATATATAGTGCAAAGTTGAGGGAAGAAAAAAATCCCAGGCATAAATAGGGACCCATATTAGATACTCAGCTCCGAGGCGTTTGAATTCTAGAGCCGGCATGCGGCTGAGCATTAGTCAATTAAGAGACGGTTACACGAAATGATTGTAGTTCACTTCGATTAAACATCATGTGCACTGCAACTCTTTTAGCGAGCATGTTGACGTTTATAAATTATTTGTTTGAGAATAAGATACATTTTGATAATGTTACATAAGCACTCTTTTACAATAATAATTAGATAGTAAGTGTAACATAAAATTACATGGAAATTGGAAAAGACATACCTCCTAGTCTCCTATGGTCAGAATTTGTTTCACTCACATACACAATTGTTCAAAAATGTTTTTTTGCTTCTCTCTAACAAAATGTTAAGTTTTCTGACTATCAAAATGTTAACTTATTGTTCTTTTGCGGCCATAATTGTGCAAAGAAAAATCCAAATCTAAGTTTGTTGGATAAACCGATCGGTAGTGGGCGCGTAAAACAAAGTTGAAGTCATGAGAGCAATCCAAGTTCGATAAAATCAAGTCATGACTGAGAAGCAGATTCACCAAGTTAAGGTTAAAAACAAAGTGATTTGGAAACAAAAGTTAAAATATATAGAGAGCAAAGGCAAATCTTGGATGAGAGGGGACCGGGAGAATGATGAGAGGGACGTATGTGCAAAAATATAAAGGAGAGGTGCCAATCAGCTCGCACGAGAATCCTGATCCACTTGAAAGAAAAATCCACCATTTTTCTGCGTGTGGAGAAACCAAGAAGCGAAAATCGGCACCGTTCCCGTCGCCGCCTCGTCGCCTCCGTCGCCCGCCCGCCTCTCTTTAGCTGCGGATTCCCAGGCGGCGCCGCCCACCACCACCACCACTCCCCTCTCCCACTGGCCAGGGCTTTTGGGTGTTCTAGGACCTCCGCTCCATGCAGGCCCCGCCGCTCACCGCGCTCGCCGGAGGCGCTTGGGTCTCCCATCGGCCTGCCATACTGGCGGCGCCGGCGAGCCTCCGCCGTTCCAGGCGCGGCGCCCTCCGGCTGCCCGCGTGGAGGGCGGCCGGAGGCGGCCGAGTCCCCCGGGTCCCCGCCAAGGGCGCCGTCCTCGCCTCCGACATGGGGGCCGAGGAAGTCGTGGGGCCCTCGCCCCTGCTCGACGCCCACAGCGAGCAAGGTTCGACGATGTTTCCAAATGCACCTGGCCTCGCTCTATCTCGTAAAAGAGTCAACCCAGATATCTCATCTCATTCGTTCATCATTCATATGATATACCGTCAGTTACATGTGGTGTGCAGAGCTCGTTCTGCGTATCCGGAAGGAAGTGGAGAAAGGGAAGTTGCCTGCAGATGTTGCTCACAACTTTGAAAACCTGTTCTACAATTACAAGAATGCGGTAAATATGCCAGATACTCATGTGTCCTACAGTTAGATCCTTCTTGGCTGGCTCGTGACAGCGACGTGCCTGTGAATGTTTTCAGGTCCTGCGAAACGGAGATCCAAATGCACATCAGATCATCCTTTCCAACATGACGGATTTATTTGAGCGTGTTCTGTTGGATGTAGAGGTCCTACCTTCTATGTCCATTGCCTTCATTTTCAAATTTACTCTCACATTTTCTTTTATGTTCCGAGATGACCGTTTATTCCAAACTTCATGTGTTTTTGCAGAGTCCATTTACATTCCAACCTTATCACAAGGCCATCAGAGAACCATTTGACTACTACACTTTTGGTCAGAACTACATTAGGCCATTGGTAGATTTTAGGTAATGAAAAATCTGAAACTGAGAACATCTAGGAGGCTTTGTTTGGTTCAAATAGTTTCATATGAAATTTGTTGCCCTTCTTATGGATATCTTCTGTATAAACTGGAATACGCAGCACCTTACAGTATTTCTCACCAGACTAGTTCGTTATAATAGCTTACTGCTTTCATGTTGCGCATATTAGTCTTATTTGTTATATCTTCTGTGTAAACTGGATTGTCTTATCTTTCATGTGAACATCTACTGTCAAATGCCCTTTCAATATTTTTTTTCATTCATGGCATGCACTTTATAGTTTGTTGCACAAATGCGTATTGAATATTGTTGAATTACAATGGAATTTTGGAAAGCTTTAGACACATATTTCCATCATGTCAGATCTACGCGTTAAATTTTAAGGCACAGTATCTGACCTGCAATCTCCAGTTCCGAGATGTGTCTGCGCATTCTCTTGCAACAAGTACTTAGTTTATTTTTAGCTAATTATTTAGTCAGAATATATCTCCCATCAACAGAACAAAGGTATTTCTTAACATACGTAGGTTTCTACATTCATATGTATTCGAAATTGGTCTTTAGCCTATCGTTATGGCTTCCTAATCATCCTAACATTGTCAATATGTATGCTCAGGAACTCTTATGTCGGGAACATTTCTGTTTTCAGTGATATGGAGAAGAAGCTCCAGCAGGTTAACTCGTCTAACCTTCATTGCATTTTTCCATGACATGCTGATCACTAGCTTCTTTGGGCACCAAACCTTTTTAATCTTCTAGTAAATGCAAACTATTGTGATATTTCAAGAAGATAAAGGAGAATTTGAACCATTATTTTGCATTGATAACCCAAAGCCACACACTAGGAGTTAAGAGGAGTAAGTTGGGTAGAAAACTCCAAAGGTCACACACAATAGGATCGAGAGCGATATTTGCTCATTTGATGAAATGGAATAATGTGATCAAGTTTGCACATAGAGGCGCCAGTACTTAAAGTTTTTGAGGAGAAAGTGTTCTAGTGTTTGTTAGCACATGACACCCCCCAACACCACATAACTATGTATCTGATCTTCTTATGTTACTCTTCAATCCAGTTTGTTAAAAATTGCTTACTGAAGATTATAATGCAAAATATTTTCTGAAGATATCTGATGTCATTGTAGGGTCATAATGTTGTCCTGATGTCTAACCATCAGACAGAAGCGGATCCAGCGGTTATTGCCTTATCACTTGAAAGAAGCAATCCATGGATTAGCGAGAACATAGTAAGAGAGTTCCTTGAACATACCATCAGTTTTCTTGTGAATCATCATAAGCTAAACCACATTAGCCTCAAACCTCCACCTGCTATAGGTTTATGTTGCTGGGGATAGGGTTCTTACTGATCCTCTTTGCAAGCCATTTAGCATGGGAAGGTATTTTTCTACACCCTGGAAGATTCTGCTTTCAATCATATTACTGGAAAAACATCTGTTTGTCACATAAGCATTTTCTCTTAACAGAAACCTCCTTTGTGTGTACTCAAAAAAACATATGAATGATTTTCCCGAGCTAATTGAGATGAAAAGGAGGGCAAACACTCGAAGTCTTAAGGAAATGGCTTTGCTTTTGCGGTACTTCTCTTCTACTATAATTTGATGTACTTCTCATCCTATTTCCCTATCAGTAGTTGTCCTAGTTGACCTATATGTTTAACCATGAGTAGTACTACAATTTGATGACCGTGAACTCACTTTCAGCGAAACACCTGATATGCTAGACTGGAATCACTTTTTGCACGAGATGATAATGCTTACCTTTACTATATTACGCAGTGGTGGTTCACATATAATTTGGATAGCTCCAAGTGGTGGTAGGGACCGCCCAGATCCTTTGACTGGAGAATGGCACCCGGTATGTTCTCTTGCCTGCTGGTCTATATGGTTTGGTTTCTTATGTCATGTTTACGAGGGTCACTGTAAAGGATCATGCACATCTTTCTTTCCATCTAATGACTAATGACATTGTAAAACGTCAAGTCGTGAAAGGAATGAAATGTTACTGTGGCAAAACTGCAACAAGGCTATTGATCTTGTATTAGTTCCCCTTACCTTTACCTTGTCTGCTACTTACAAAAACAAGGGCAGGCGCCATTTGATGCATCTGCAGTGGATAATATGAGGAGGCTTCTGGAGCACTCTGGCGTTCCAGGACACATATATCCACTATCGTTGCTGTGCTCTGAGATTATGCCTCCACCACAGCAGGTGTGGTTACTTGCCACATTTTACCAATCCAGATACTTTTGTCAGACCCTCTTTGAAATTTTCTTTCTAATTTGAATAGATTGAGAAAGAGATTGGTGAGCAAAGGGTGATATCCTTCGACGGAGTAGGCTTGTCAGTAGCTGAAGAAATAAAGTATGGGGATGTTACTGCTCAGACTCAGAATGCTGATGAGGTTTGTATACTTTCATCTTTAATTTCTGGATATCTATTGATGCTCTTCCTCTAGTTTTTGTTAAGTCTTTGCCTTTTTGTTAGTAGGATTATTCGAAAATATTTGTTCCATGGAAATAGCTGACTATACTTATGCACCATGTGGCACCGGTAAATAAATTATGTCTTAGTAGCAATAGCAGATTGCCTTGTGATTATGTTGCTTTGCTCTTTTCCAAAGCATAGTGAAGCACCTCCAAAGTATTGAGTATTACAGCCCACAGTCCATTCTCTTTCAGACTTCTACTGAACAAGGGGTCTGCAATCTGAGTAAATGATCACAAAAGAAGTGCTTCCAATTTCGAAGTTTCCAATCTGCAGGAGAGAGAGGGGGTGAGACGAGATGCTAAGGATCAGAGGGGATCACTAGACATCTTCTAGACTAGATGAAGGAACAAGGATCCACAGGGAGAGAGCACTGGAGCAGCCATTAGGAGGAAGCAGCCATTGGAGGGATCTGCAGGTCACAAGAGAGAGGGGAAGAACAGATGTGAGGGGGAGGACCGGAGGAGCTTGCCGCTGGCGAGTCAGGAGAGGCAGGGGTAGGAGGGGATTGCTATATTCTCCGATACTCTGCCGATATGTATCATGGATATCAATACTGATATGGTACCCGATACAGATACACTAGTCAATGGAAGTATCCCTGCTCGGTATACCTTTTCATCTTTGATTAGGTTAGGGGGGTCGTTGGGGGGAGAGCCTCTATCCAAGGTTCAGGTAGAATAGTAGTGTTAGGTTAGCTTCCATGGCTGTGGTTGCCTCTGTACTGAGAAAACTACCACTTACATCTAGACTAAGTAATGAACCATTGTCAAATTCCATATACATAGTCTATGTGGTGGAACTAGTGTCTAAATATTTACACTATCCAGCAGTGATAGGCCCTTTCATATTGAAGTCTTGTGAATATACATATTGATGCTTCTACTCACTCAACGCATGAAGCCTAGTCATAAATCATTGTAATGTTTATTTTTTGAATGGTGGAAATCAAGTTACTGTTGCGTTATTTGCCCCCCCCCCCCTTCCCTTGATTTTGATTTTTATTCTTTATAACAATCCCAACTCTATCTATCTTGTGACTGGTGGTTGGATTTCCTTGCTGCAATGCTATTCTCATTGCTGTTAATCTCTTGAATTTAAACTCCCATACCCTTTGAACCTTCGTAGAAAATATTTATTATTTGTAATTACTGTACTGAAAACGTATCATGGTGCTTATACGTTCTTGAAGTTATTTTCAGCTGTTGCTCAATTATGTTTTTATTTACAGATTGCACCTTGTGTTTTTAGTGGGTTTTCGTTCTATTCAGAACAATGTTAACTTGGATTTACGAAATACAGGCAAGGGAGAAATTCTCAGAGACAATGTACAACTCAGTTGTTGATCAGTATAATGTGCTCAAGTCTGCTATCTTTAGAGACCGTGGAGCAGCTTCGTCAAACCCTGCCATATCACTCTCGCAGCCATGGCGATGAAACTTAGCTTTCTCAGGTTTGTTCTATGCTGATCTGATCGTCTTTGCCTTGTATTTATTTGTCGTATCAAGCAAACACATGCATACACCCTGCCACGACTTTTGCCAGTTTGGTAGTTTGACATGCATGAGTTAGGCTGGTTTAAAGTGCAATTCTACATGGACTTGCATAGGTTGATTCCAGTGGGTTATATATACTTCCTCCGTTTTAGTGTATTTCAGTCCGTATGTTGATCACATTGAAATATCTGATACATCTTATAATTAGGAACGGAGGGAGTATATACTAGTTGATCAGCCTACAAAATGGAGCTTGTAACTGCTGTAGCAGCTTCACATATGCAGCTTGCATTAGAAATCAAAAGAGTATTTTTATCATTGTAGAACACTTCTTGTGTTGGTCTCACATTGTACAAGGTAGTTTGTCCATTGGACATGAATCGGTGATTTCATATATTTGGACGATACCTCTCGTTGCAAGCCACCACTGCAAGAAATAATTGGTTGTAGTTAGGAATTGAGTATTATGGTCATAGAAGCAACCACTTCGTTCCTCATTTACTGACTCTGTGTGGTCTCCCGTCCCAAAGATGATATATTATTAGCTTACACCTTTATATGATGAATTGCATAACAAATTTGCTGACTCTTCCAAGTTGCAGGTCTTGATTTTTGGATGAAGTTACCGCCATTTTTTCCGATAGAGCAGATGAACTGCTATAGTGCAACTTTGCAGGTTCTTGCCGGAAGGCTTCTTAAGCTTTGATATCATCACTTACTAATCATGGTGGCCAGTTCTTACGGCCCTGCAGATCCTGTAAGTTGTCGAAGTCGCAGGAAGAGTATCATATGCTGCTGCACCGTGTTTATGTTGTGATAAGAGCTCTACGACTGTTGTCAGGTGTAAATATGGTTTTGCACAGCGGAACCCAGCGGCAGATGATGCATGCGTTCATCATTTGTGAAGAAATATTATTACTGCATCAGATGGCCATCCTTTGGGCCTGATGGGTGCAGCAATGTGAAAAATTGGACACTAGATCGTGTTGATGGCGCGTTTATGGTAGCTCAACATGTGGATTTAATTTTTGGCGTTCAAAGTTAACTTGTTTTATTTCTTGCGTGTACATATTTGATTCTTTTGCTCCGAAAATTGGAGATAAAGTCATGATATGTACACTGTCACCCCTCTTACTTAATTATTAGTTGGCCTACCCGTCTTTGCTCTTGTTCAGATTCTTTGTAACTTGTCTGCATTTACTGAAGTCGTGAGAAGCATGTGAAACTTCTCTAGAAGAAAAGACGAAGATGACGGCTTAGAAAACAATCTTGGTACTGTGAGTAATGTAGCATTTGATGGCCACAGTAGACGAAATATTCAGAAATATAAAAGACGATTAGTCATATAGCATTCGTATGCGCGTGCGTGCGATGTTGAAATTTATATGGGGGAAGGCGCAACACGATCGGTCTCAAGTTCTGAACTGAATCCCCAAAGATTTCAGAAACCTGAAAAATTTCAACGATCTAGAAGGTTGCTCTCGCCGTCTGACGAAGCGACCACCGCCAGGATGACGAGAAAAGATTATCCTTGACCTGGATAATTACGTCGTTCTCATATCTTATGCCCGTCCGCAAGGAGTATTTTTTTTCCAAAGGAAAGAAAGGAAGGCGAAAAGTAGAAGAGAACTCCAAAGGAAGGGGGAGACCAAGAATCCATCCATCCACCCTTCTTCCACACCCTTCGCGGCCGCAGCCGCAGCAGACTAGCCGCCGACCTCCTGCGTGGGAGGAGAGGCGCGCGGTCGAGCCTGAACCGGGGAAGAAGGAGACGGAGGAGGAAGCCAACTGCCCCCGTCGGCGCCTGGGAACAAGGTGAGCCCCGATCCACCAACCCCCCGCTCTCCCTGCCGTCGTCATCGCCGGGAGCAAGGGTTTCGCTACCTGCTGCTGTAACAGTATTAGATTTTGTGTTGCACTTGCCCCCTTCTCGATCTGCTAGCTCCCTACTGCTGCTGCTGTTCTTCTTGTGCTGCTACTAACTCTATATTGCTATCCTGTTGCTTGTGTATCCAAGTGCTTGAATTTTTGGTGGTAGAATATCTCCCAACCGATCACATATCCAACTGAAATTACCGTAATCCCACAGCACGCGGTCAGGCCATCCCCAATTTTTTGTTTCCTCCCTTTCTAACTTGTCGACCTGTGGTGTGTTCCCTTAATTTAATCGCGCAAAATAAATTAAATAAAAAACTTGTCAACTCCTTTTGTCGTGCAAGAAATAGTCTTGCAAGTTGCATTGCCGCCTCCTTTTTTCGAACAATAAACCCTGGTTGTATTACAAGGAATCAAGGATCAATGATAGTTTCTGTGAGATGCACTCAAGGTCATAAGTAGACGATTCAACTTCGAATAGCCTCCTATCCGCATGGCTGCATCTATCTAGGAATGGCCTCCCGCTTTCTATGTTTGTCCACTACTGCTTATGTTCTCAGCTTTTTGCCAATTTTGGTTTTCATTTGTTATGTACTATATTGTTCCACAGGGGTGTTTGTCTCCAGTTTGATTTAAATCCGTTCAAAACTGGCAGTCGGGCACGACTACAGTTTAAGCCATGACCGTGTTCTAGTTCATAGAAATGTATAAGACTGTTTGGGTGAAACCGTTTGTGAATGCCCTTGTTGTCCTAACGAACATAGCCCTTTACTTGCCTGCAGAACCAGACCGAGCTTCTACTGCCAAATCACTTTTACAAGATGAGTGACAATCTGATGGACAAGGTCAATGCCTTGGGCGAGCGCCTCAAGATAAGCGGGGCAGAAGTTAGCCGCAAGATGTCCACTGGTGTGACTAGCATGAGTTTTAAGATGAAGGAATTTTTTCAAGGTCAGAACATGGCGGACAAGATTGTTGACGAAGCCACGCTGGAGACCATGGATAGCCCTGATTGGGCTACCAATCTTGAGATTTGCGATATGGCCAACACTGAGAGGGTCAACAGCGTCGAGCTGATCCGTGCCATTAAAAGGCGAATCATGTTGAAGAGCCCAAGGGTGCAGTATCTATCTCTTGTCCTCCTCGAGACTATTGTCAAAAACTGTGAGAAGGCTTTCTCTGAGATTGCTGCTGAGAGGGTCCTTGATGAGATGGTGAAACTTATTGATGATCCACAAACTATAGTTAACAACAGAAACAAGGCACTCATGCTTATTGAAGCATGGGGGGAGTCAGGAGATGAGCTGCGTTACCTTCCGGTGTATGAAGAAACTTACAAGGTACAATAATGCTTTGTGCTTAAATCAGCTAGTGCAATTTAACCTGAACACAGTGCTTTACTGGTCTGCGGAGAGTCTGAGAGAGCTAGTATTTTGTTCCTTTTGACACTTGGTGGATTGTAGATATAGAATTACTTATGTTAAGTGGTGGGACAATTGAGATGTATTTTCGTAAACATTCCTTTAGTGCAGTTTGCACTACATCCATAGCCCAGTATTATGCCTGAAACAATCATTACTTCTGTCCAACCAGCCCCATTGAACTTGTGGATTTCAGTTAACATTTGGTTTTCATTGCAGAGCTTAAGATCTAGGGGAATTCGCTTCCCTGGCCGTGACGATGAGAGCCTTGCACCAATATTTACCCCCGCCCGTTCAGTACCTGCAGCTGAACCATATTCTGATGCGGGACAGGACGGGTATCAAGAAATCCCAGAGGAAAGTTTTGCTCCAGTTCGTACTGTTCCGTCTGTGCAAATCGATGAGGCTTTTGAGGTGGCTCGTAATAGCGTTGAACTACTTTCCACAGTGCTATCTTCATCTCCACAAAAAGAGGCTCTAGAGGTGAGTCTGTGCTCTTTCCCGTTAATTAAATCCTCTGGCTTAGGTGATTACTTCATGTTGTTCAGTCTGCAGTTTGTGATGCAGACATCTCATAAGGCAGGTTTGAAGTTTTGTTGTCTTCATACAGGATTATATTTTAAGGAAATTGTTTAGCAGTTGTTAGATTTTATGATCTTTGAAATATTCTGCAATGATGACACTGACTCGGTGCAAAGCACTAAAGCAGTATCGATGGTGAATAACTCTGTACAGGAACTTCATCTCTATTATTTTCCATCTGTTTATTTCGTAGATCTCTAATTCAATTTCTTTCACAGAGCATATCTGATATTAAGGATAACAGTACGCGTACTATGCTATTGCTATTATCGCCTCTGCGTTCTGATTGCACCTCATATACATGCAGGATGACTTGACTACCACCCTGGTCCAGCAATGCCAACAGTGTCAATATACAATCCAGAGAATCGTCGAGACAGCAGGCGAGAACGAGGCGCAGCTCTTCGAGGCACTGAGCATCCACGATGAACTCCAGAAGGTTCTCTCCAAGTACGAGGATCTCAAGGAGCCTGTCGTGGCAGAGCCTGGGCCAGAACCAGCGATGATCCCAGTCACCGTGGAGCCTGAGGAATCCCCCCGCGCTGTCAGTAAAGACGCCCCTGCTAGGAAATCAGCTGGATCCGGAGACCGGTCCAGCGGGGAGGACTTGCTTCAGGATCTCGACGACATGATCTTTGGTAAGAAAACCGGCACCTCGTCCCAGCAGGACAGGACACCCAGGAAGGAGCAGAAGGATGATTTCATCGGTCTCTGATCACCGGAGTATATGTCTACCAGGCTGAAACTTGCTATATATATACAGGTATTGCGTGGTTAGTGTAATTTCCAAACTATGATACAGATTTGTGCTTGCAGATGTGTGATGTGCGCATCTACCTTCTCCTGTATCCCGGGGCTCTGGGGTTAGTTTATCTGCGACATGAGCGGTTGCTTGCTGTACAGTAGTAGATGTAGCGGAAATGCAGAATTGATGTCTAACGCAATAATACCCTGGCTGAGACTGGCAGTCACTCGTGCGTTTGACGTGACTTTTTTTTTTCTGTGATGTGAGCGATTGCTATGCTGGTTTGTAGAGTCCCGAATGGAGTACGAAGACTGACAAGGTATGTCAGTTCATCACAACTCACAGCATGCATGTGAAGTAATATAATACAATACATGCTGGTGAGAAAAACTCCTTTTTGACATTAGAAGGTGCGAAGGATGCGGAAAGTGCGAATGTAGCTCGAGCTACATGTAGTAACTCGTTTTTTCCAAAATTCAAAATTGGTATTTTTGAATGTCAAAAAAATCGAAACAAAAATCCTACATGTAGATAATGTCGAGATCTATCCGTGTGCAAATTAATTTTCAATCCAAAAGTCGTATTATTCTTTGCTACACAAAAAAGATAAAACTGGCAAAATTTCAAATTTCTGAAACTGTGTACTATCCCCACACAGATCCACCTATTTGTCATTTTTGCCCAGCCTAAAGTACAGCGAATTTCGAGTTGAAAATTTTATACACTTGTAGATCATATTACTATCTATAGCTGTGATTTTTTGCCGAATATTTGGAAGCTTAAAAAAATGCAAGTTTTAAATTATTGAAAAAACGAGCTACATGTAGCTCGGGCTACAAAACACCACTCTCCTAAGGATGTCTCTAGCGGCTCGACGCTCGCATGAGTCCGTTTTTGTCCGCGTGGGCGGAAATCAAGGCCGAACGCGGCGACGCAAACAGAGTGTTGTCCGTTTTTCTGTCCACCGCGACCCAAACTCGGCCCAAATCTGGGCCAGGTTTGCGTTGTACCGGGACAGAAATGGACAGCTCTTGTGTCCTTCCTTTGTCCGCCCATGGCCCGTGCAACAGAGAAAGAGGTGCTCAAGGATCAAAAAAATGGAAGGGCCTCTACGTGTCCATGGAAAATTGGTGGGGGGGGGGGGGGGGGGGGGACTGACCGGAAATGGGGGAGACCCATCGGAGAAGTAGAAGAGGCCAAGGGGGAGGAACAAATCCAAGGCCGAGTTGAAACGTGATGCAACAACAATGGAGTTGCAAGAGACATTGAATGGGTTCCTAACCCAAAAGGACAAGTCTTGTGACAAGAATGAGTTGAGGAAAGAGAGGGAACACCGAGAGAGAGAGAGAGAGAGGAGGCGGCGAAGCAATACTTCGAATTGCAAAAGAAGAGTCTTGAGATCGAGGAGAAAAATGCACGGACAAGAGCCATTGAGGCCGATGCAAGAGGCAAGGAAGCCGATGCTAGAGCCAAGGAGGCCGAGGTCAAGGGGAAAAACCTTGAGCTCGCCCTACGCCAAGAGGAGGCCTGGATCATGGACATGGATCTCTCCGCCTTGACCCCTACGAAGAAGGCGTACTATATGAAGAAGCAAAGGTACTATATGGACCGTGAGTGATCACATCTCGGTCGTTTTAACAATGTTGTATGCCGGCATTGAACTATGGCCAAGATGGCCGAGAAACATGGCAGAGGTGGCCGGAACTATGATGTTTATTGAAATGTTGTATGCCGGCTTGTTACTATGTGATGTGTTATATTCATTGCCCCATATTTGGTGCCTATATTTGTTTGTTTAAAATGATCAAAAGTGATAAAAATGATAAAAAAATGGTCAAAACCCTGGCGGGACGGACTGGATGCGTTGGCCCGTTGGGTGCAGTGGCCAGGTAGGGGCGGACATGGGATGGACACATGTCCGTTTTGTGACCCAAACGGGCAAAATCCAGAGAAAATCGGTGTCCGTTTGGGTCGGCCCATTGGAGACATTTTTTTGCGAAACATAGTACAACGCAGACGCTCACATACACGTGCACACACTCATCCTATGAACGCACGCAAACACTCTACCCCTATGAGACCTCCGAAAGACTGAGCCGGCGGCCGAGTCTTGAAATTGACGAAGTCACCACAGGCGGCTCGCTGTCGACGGGAACGTCGCCTCCCACGGAAAAATAATCTGCCTAAATGAGAAACAACAATGTCACAACCACCCTCCTAACCATCGTACCATAGATAGGTTCTCCATTGGAGACATCCTAACTTTCTGTAAATTCCAACTCGACAGCATATGTTTTTTTTAGATAAAGGAAGCTTTATTACTTAAAAGGTTTAAGCATTACACCCAGCCTCTGCATAACCAAGATGCACACAGCCGAAACAAGTCTGAAGTTCAAAACATAAAAGGCGAATTACATATCATAATGAGAAATTGTAAGAACGCCTATGGGGTGGAGGGCCAATCCGCAAATTATGCTGCCATCCATGTTGGGATAAAAAGTCTCTCGCCGTATCCTCCAGTCTGGTACACACCTCCATAAACAGGTCTCGATGCCCCACACGTTGCAACTGAGACCACGAACGGAGAGTAGTAGTAGTCTGTAGATAACCTGCATAAGAGAACAATTTTTATCATTAAAAACCTTGTCATTTCTACATAGCAAGCGCTCCCACCCTAATAAGTTGTTTAAACCTATTATCCACCCCATTCAGCCAATTGCCAAAAATATTGGCAATGCTTTTAGGTGGGTAAATAGTAGAACCTATCTGGATGATGGACCATATAGAACTAGCAAACTTGCACTCGAAGAATAAGTGTTTGATCGTCTCGTCTTTATGACAGAAGACACACTGTTTACTTCCATGCCAATTGCGTTTAGCAAGGTTGTCTTTGGTAAGAATAACTCCTCGACGAAGATACCACGCAAAAACTTTATTTTTTAGTGGAATCTTCATCTTCCAGATTTTCTTATTGTTATCAACCGGCACTTCTGGCTGGATTAGTGCTGTATACATAGAGTCCACTGAGAATTTACCATTATTGTGTAAATTCCACCGAAACTCATCAGACCCTTGTGTCAAATTGACAGAAGCTAGACGCTGTAGCAGCTCGTGCCAAGCAACCAGCCTGGGACCAATGAGATCTCTTCTGAACGTCACAGTTGGGATATTATCTACCAACACTTGAGCAAGCGTATCACTCTTGTGACGTCAAGGACTATATTATATAAAGCTGGATATTGTTCACGAGTGAGGTAGTTCCTAGCCACCTATCCTCCCAGAACCTTATCTCTGACCCATCCTTAATGGAGAAAGAACCATATGGGAAGAAGAATTTCTTCGTCGCCATTAGGCCAGCCCAAAAATGTGAATCACCTGGTTTCCAAGAAACCTGTGATAGCGCACTTGAGCCTATGTATTTCCTCCTAAGAAGAGTTTGCCACACCCCATCTTCGGTGAGAAGCTTAAACACCATTTACCGAGGAGGGCTCTATTCTTGACCTGAAGGTCGTGAATCCCAAGACCGCCAGTCTTAGGGCGGCACACTACATCCCATTTTGCCAGCCGATATTTCTTTTTTTCATTATCCCCTTGCCAAAAGAATCTGATCGAAAGTAATCCAATCGATGCAAGACTCCCTTTGGTAATTGGAAGAAGGATATCATATACAACACCATATTAGTTAGGACTGAATTTATGAGAACCAATCTACCACCCAGGGATAATAATTTTCCTTTCCAACTACTCAACCTTTTTTGTAGTCTTTCCTCAACATGCTTCCATTGAGCTATCGTTAGCCTCCTAAAATGGATTGGGATGCCAAGATAACTAATTGGAAACTGGCCGAGCCCACAGCCAAATAACTCAGCATATTGGTCGGCCTCGACCTGAGCATCGCCAAAACAAAACACTTCACTTTTATGGAAGTTAATTTTTAGACCGGAAAGTTGCTCGAACGCTGATAATATTAATTTCAGGTTTCTTGCCTTTTCCATGTCATGTTCCATAAAAAGAATTGTATCGTCAGCATATTGGAGAATGGAAAGTCCGCCATCCACTAGGTGCGGAACCACTCCAACAATTTGCCCATCCAATTTCGCACTCAATGATTATGGCTAACATATCAGCAACTATATTAAACAATATAGGTGATAGTGGATCGCCTTGCCGTAATCCCTTTTTCGTCTGGAAGTATCTACCAACATCGTCATTCACTTTGATGGCGACACTTCCTCCGGAAACGAAATTATGAATCATTGCACGCCACTCATCAGAAAAACCTTTCATTCTGAGTGTTTGTTGCAAGAAAGACCATTTGACTTTATCGTAAGCCTTTTCGAAGTCTATTTTTAGGATAACTCCATTAAGCTTTTTCCGATGCATCTCATGAACTGTTTCATGTAAGATCACAACACCATCAAGGATATTGCGACCTTGCATAAAAGCCGTCTGAGTGGGTCACAACATGATCACCACCGAATTAAGCCTAATAGTAGCGGTTTTAGTGAAATTTTGAAGCTAACGTTTAGAGACAGATTGGCCTATATTGTTGGATCCTTTCTGCTCCATTAACCTTTGGCAACAAAATTATCTCACCAAAATTTAGGCAAAATAGCTCGAGTTGTCCAGCATGTAAAGCATGAAACATCTCGAGCAAGTCCGATTGGATTACGTCCCAAAAAGTTTGATAAAACTAGCAGGAAAACCATCCGGACCCGGTGCTTTGTTGTGTTCCATTTGGAATACCGCCTTCTTCACCTCCTCAACCGTGTAAGGAGCTGTAAATGGGCGTTTTCTGATCGGATACTTGCGGAATATCATCTGTTTGGGTTTCATCGAGCGAGAATTATCTGCCTCCGGTTCACCAAACAAATTTTTGTAGTACTTCGTGATGTAGGTTTTTAGTTGCTCATGGCCTTCAATCGTACCCTCCTCCTGGATAAGAGAATGAATGAGTTTCTTTCTATGTCTGCCATTAGCTAGACTATGAAAGTATCTCGTATTCGAGTCTCCTTCCAAAATAAATTGGGCCTTTGATCGTTGGTACCATTTGAGCTCCTCTTCACGAAGAAGCCCGCCATCTCGACATTAGAGCGATTTTTTAGATCAATCTCTTGTGTTGATAGTGGTCTAACTTCCACAAAAGCCTCTAATTCATCAATAATAGATGACAACCGAAGCTTCTCATTTTTTAACTGACCTACCATATGTCTAGCCCAACCTCTCAGGTGTTTACGCAATGCGCTTATTTTGTTATTCACCTTTGGATTGGAGTAAGACCAGGCACCGGTCTTTCCGATACCATCTTAACCATTTCGAAAAAACCTTCTCTATGTAACCAGCCCAATTCAAATTTGAATTGGCGTTTACGATGGACTAGGCGTTCCTGTGGTTAACAGTATGGGTGCATGATCTGACAATGCCTCGATACGTTCGATAACCCGTACTGAGACCATTGGGTATTTAATTTCCCAATCCGAGTCGATCAATACACGGTCCAACTTCTCGTATGTCGGCTCTGGGAGCTATTTGCCCAAGTGTACTGCCTCCCAATCATCGATACCTTCTTAGACTAAGGCTGTCAATTACAGCGTTGAATAAGAGAGGCCATCGGTTGTCAAATCTTCTCTACTCTTCTCATGTGGGAACCTTAGCAAATTAAAATCTCCACCTATAATAATAGGATATGGATTATCTTTTACCAGGTTCACCAACTCTCTGAGAAAAGCAGACTTATACTCATCTTGGGCGGCACCGTACACACGACAAGAGTCCATGTGTAGTTGTCGGCCTTGTTACGGATGTGGAACTTAATATGAAATTCCCCTTCCGAACTAGCCAACACATCCATGGTCTCTGTTCTGACGCCTAGTATGCCCCCAGACCTGCCACGTGGCGGACGGGACTTCCATGTGAATTCTACCCCACCGGACAAGCGGTTAAGGAGACTCGCCGAGAAATCGCGTTTACCAGTTTCGGAAATTCTCACAAAATCCAATCGATGATCCCGAATAGAATCAGCAATACGAGCGTGTTTAGCCAAGTCACGAAGACCTCTGCTATTCTCGAATATGCCATTCATCGGGAAACAATTGGAGGAGTGGAGAACTTCGCCTTTTTCGTGGCGATTTTTTATTATTATTATGAGAGACTGTTTTTGACTTCCGGCCAGATGCTTTCAGATCATATAATGAACTGAGCCTCGCCTCGTCTAAGCCACCCTCTGACACATCACCCACTAGATGTGAGAGCAGCATATGTACTTAACAAAACGGAATATGAAGTTAAGAAAGAAGGCCATGACCACGTTTGTTTCATAGTCAGACTTGCCTGTAGCTTTCGTACTAAGTAGCGGCAAACCACAAATACCTATGGCGATGAAATTAGTCATCACTAAAATATTTGGTTAAAGTATGACCGTTATGATAAGATTAAGTCTGTTACGAATTATAAGATGTTCTACATTTTTATGAATCACATTTATATAGACGTGTTTTAATGTGTTTGTTCATTTATTTTAGTCTATACGTAGTCCACATTTGTATGACTCATTATGGAAAGTGCATTTCTTTAAAAATAATAAAATGTAAAAAAAATATGAAATAAATTTCGTTTTTACGTGTGAACGATTTATGCTGACACACAATTTTTCACGAAAATAATATTTTTTGTGCTCTATATAAAAAAGACAAATTTGGTGCTCAAAATAACTTTTTAATAGACATTTTATTTGTCTTTTTTACACAGCACACACAAAAAATGTCTTTTTTGACAAAAAATTATGTGCCTACATAAAATCTCCGGATGTACACCCGAATTTTATCGGAATTTTTTGACATTGCGAAATATGTTTTTTCATAATAGAAGAATCTAGTCCTACAAGGCAAAATGGATTTCTGGTATCTTGTGCAATTTTATTTCAATGTATTTTTTTTTTGCGTAAGGTCTCCAAGATTTTGGATTAATTGCAAAATTGTGCATTCTTGTTGCAATCGCGCAAAAGATTCTAGCGTACGCCTAATGGTTATGTTTTGGTAGTTTTTTACTTCTGCTGCGTGGGTCCTCAACTTTTTATACACGTTACAGTTTTATCGCATTGGTTCAAAAAGACTGTTTCTTTTGAGGACCACATTTGGTTTTATTGCAATCTTATCCCAGCCGGTTTCTTCCATTCACCCCTCTCCTTCTAAATCGATCTTGCTCTATTGCTCGCTTTTCCCATCTTGCGGTTGTAGAAAAGAATTTGCTCCCAATCATGGCAGGAATTAAACTACGTCCCTTTCTCCCAGATGAAGGCCTGGTGAGAGGCGGAGAAAATTGAACCTTTTGAAGAGGGGAGCACCATGCGCGAGTGGAGAACAAACGTGAAGAAGGGCCAACCTTCTGGATCCGACGCCTATCCACTCACACACGCACACGCGAAGATTTTAAGGGGATTTTCTAATTTGGCAGGGGATGTCAACGTGGAATTGGGTGAAGCTGTTTGATATAATTCTGTTGTATTACATAATGATTACCAAAGGTACATATATATAGGAGGGAGAGAGAGGCAAAATCCTAACCCTAACCCTAACCGAATCAATCTAGAGATACAATATTCAACACCCCCGCAGTCCAAACTGGGTTGGGAACAATGTTGAGACTGGTTCGAAACTCCTGAAACACGGCAATTGGTAATCCTTTGCTGAAAATGTCGGCATACTGAGAGCTGGTAGGAACATGTAGCACACGGGCTTCTCCAAGAGCGACGCGATCACGGACAAAATGAAGATCAATCTCAACATGCTTCGTCCGTTGATGCTGCACATGATTAGTGGATAGGTAGGTGGCACTGATGTTATCGCAGTACAACGGTGGCTTTGCTTGCTGGTTGATGAAGCTCAAGTAAGAGTTGACGCAGCCAGACAGATTCATCCACGCAGTTCGCCACGGCCCTGTATTCAGCCTCTGCACTGAACCGGACACCGTCAGTTGCCGCTTTGAGGACCATGAGACCAGGTTTGTGCCGAGGAAAACACAAAAAACCCGAAGTAGACTTACGGGTGTCAGGACACCTGGCCCAATCAGCGTCAGAATAAGCCACCAACTCGGATGAAGATCCCACATGGAGCTGAAGACCGAGATGAGCAGTCCCTTGCACATATCGGAGAATCCGTTTGATGAGTTGGAGATGAGCAGCTCGGGGATCATGCATGAACAAACAGACCTGCTGAACGACATGGGACAAATCCGGTCGAGTCAATGTCAAGTACTGAAGTGCTCCAGCTAAGCTGTGGTAGTGGGATGGATCAGCAACACGCGGGCCGTCAGTGGCAGAAAGCTTGCATTTGGTGTTAATGGGAGTGGGTATGGGGTTGCAATTTGACATGTTGGCGCGCTCCAAAAGATCGAGGGCATACTGCTGCTGGGAGAGAAAGAATCCCGAGACGTGTGATGCACGTTTACACCGAGAAAGTGGTGAAGGGCACCCAAGTCACTCATGGAAAATTCCGAGTGAAGGGATGCGATAATGCTATGGAGAAGCACGGCAGTGCTGGCAGTGAGGATAATGTCATCAACATATAGGAGCAAGTAGGCGGTGGCATTGTTGGTGTGGAGGGTGAATAGCGAGGAGTCACTCTTGGCGGAGACAAAGCCGAGGGTATGGAGATACGTGGTGAAACACAGAAACCATGTGAGAGGGGCTTGCTTGAGCCCGTATAGAGACTTCTTTAGTTTGCAAACATGAGTGGGACGAGCAGCATCAACAAAGCCAGCCGGCTGGGTGCAGTAAACAGTCTCCGCAAGCTCACCCTGTAAAAATGCATTCTTGACATCAAGTTGATGAATAGGCCATGACTGAGATGTTGCAATGCTGAGTACCACACGCACTGTAGCTGGCTTCACCACGGGACTGAAGGTTTCCCCATAATCAACACCTTCCTGCTGAGTGAATCCGCGGAGAACCCATCGTGCCTTATAGCGTGCCAATGAACCCACCGTGCCTTATAGCGTGCCAATGAGCTATCTGGGTTAAGTTTGTGACGAAAGATCCATTTTCCAGTGACCACGTTGACACCTGCATGACAAGGAACTAAAGACCAAGTGTCATTCCGAATTAGAGCATCAAATTCATCACGCATAGCATCGTGCCAACAAGTATCTTTAAGTGTTGTACGGTTTGACGATGGAATAGGGGAGGGAGTTGTAGAAATAGAGAGTTGAATGTGTTGTTTTGGTTGAGAAAAACCGGTTTTAGCACGCGTACGCATCCTGTGTGCATTATCGGGTGGAGTTATCGGAATGGCACCAGCGGGGGGGGGGGGGGGGGGGGGGGGGCGAAGAGGACGTGGCGGCGTGGGATTAATTGGCGGGGGAAGAATCGCTAGTCGCTGTCGGGGAAGGCGCTGTCGGGGTGGGCGCGTGGATCGAAGGCGGCCGTGTCGGAGGCGAGGGACCAGGTGGGCTAGAGGGACCCGCCGAGGAGGGTGTTGTCGGGGCGGTGGGTCGGATGGACGGGAACCGGGGGGTAGGTGGCGTGGCGTGGTTGGATGGCGGGGTGGGGACAATCGGATGTGGTGGTGTTGGGATTGGTGCGGGCGGTGGGATCAGCGCTGGTAGGGTGGGATCGGCTGTGGAGGGGCGCGGTGTGGAGCTGGGTGTGGCAGCGGCATAGAGAAACGAATTTTCGTCAAAGACGACATGTCTGGAAGTGATAACTTTACGTGTGGCCAGATCAAAACACCGATAGCCCTTGTGTTCGCGTGGGTAGCCAAGAAGGATGCAGCGCGTGGATCGTGGAGACAGCTTATAATCAATGGAGTGGGAGAGATTAGGAAAACAAAGACAGCCGAAAGTGCAGATGTGGTCGTATGTGGGATGTACGCCGTATAAAAGGAAGTATGGAGTGAAATTTCCTATAGAACGTGATGGTCGAATGATGAGGAGGTGGTTGGCGGTGTTGAGGGCTTCGACCCAAAAGGGTGGTGGTAATTGGGCTTGGAAGAGTAGGGAGCGAACACCGTCATTGGTGGTACGAATCATGCGTTCAGCCCGACCATTTTGTGGCAAGGTGTAAGGACAGGGGAGACGTAATGAGACACCGTGAGAGGAAAGAAAGGTACGAAGTGTGGTTGTGAGAAACTCTCCTCCATTATCACATTGTAGGCAGCGAATGGTGGTGTGAAATTGCGTGGTAACGAAGGCAAAGAAACGAAGTAACATGTCACATGTATCGGATTTAGCTCGAAGTGGAAAGACCCAAGAAAAATGAGAAAAATCATCCAAAATAAGATCAACTGATAATTGGTGATGTCCACAAATCACAATGAATTAGATCAAACGGCGACATTGCATGGGAATGAGAGTCTGAAAAAGGTAATTTGTTGTGTTTCCCTAGCTGACAAGCATCACATAAAGTTTGAGTGCCCGGATTTTTATTACAAGTAGAAAGAAACTCTAGCAGTAAATGGGACAATGCGGAGGGACTCGGATGGCCAAGCCACCGATGCCAAAGGTCACTGGAGACGGCGAGAGCTGTTGTGGTAGCACCCCCGTGATCACCAAAAAAGGGGTAAGATCGCAGGAAATATTGGAGCGTGTTGGGGATATACCAACTCGGGGTATCACCAGCATGGATCAATCCGGCTAGTCCAGGGTGGCCCGCAGTGGTGGTAAAGGCTCTGCCTGCCGGGCGGCCCAGATAGCTGACCAAGGGAAGGCGGATGCCGGGAAGGAGGAGGCCCAAGACATAAGCCCTTGAAGCCACCAAGACTAAGGCGGTAGACGGCATACTTGCCGGATAGGTTTAGGACTCTGTATACTTGCCGGATATGTATTCACCCTGTAACCCTAGGTCCAGCCGCCTATATAAGCTGGACCAGGGACGCCTTTAGGGCAACACAATCAACATCCAACCTCATTGTAACCTGTAACACGACTATTCGCCTCATAGTAAATTATAGCAGCACGTAGGGCTCCGCCACCGCCGTGGAGCCTGAAGCTGGGTAAACTGCCGTGTACAATCCCGACCTCGATGACGCTCCTCTTCACCCCCTCGGTTCACCCTCGGCTAGGGGACCCCCGTATCCTATCTACGATGCCGATACGACGACAGTTGGCGCCACCGTGGGGCATAAGGCGTCGGGTGTCACGTTCGACGCGGGAATACTTGACGGCATCGGCGAAACTATCGCCGTCGGCCGCTTATCGCGCTTCGGCTCCATCGGCTACGACCAAGACGACGCAACGTGGATGCCGGCGAAGGACGGACTCATCGCTTACACGCTTGTCCCAGTTGGCGAGCACGAGATCTTCATCGGGTTCACTCCGGAGGCCATGGGCTTCCCGAAGAAGCACACCGTCTTTTCGCCCACCCACCACCCGAAGTTCGACCACGCGCAAGACGGATCTGAGTCCGCCTTCTCCCAGGAGTCGGCGGATTCCGATCTCCACTTCTGTGGTGTTGCCGAACTGGGATCCGACTCCCAGCCGGCGAGCAACGACCCTGAATCGATCCTTCCTGCACTCCAGGATGATGCGATCTCAGATGCCGGATCCAGGTCTACCGTTCACGTCAGCGTAGATTCTGACTCCGACGAAGACTCTGTGAGCATGTTTGAGCAGAAGGTTCAAAAGTGCTTCCACGCACCAGAACCGCCGCCTTCGGAGGCGGAAACAGGCTCGTCAGCAACCATGCAGCAGGCCTTTGTGGCTGAGGTTACCGACACGGATCCGGCTCAAGCGGCAGCAGCCGCCAAAGCCTCCGCGTTGGATGACAACCTGCCAAGCATGGAGCCCCGCCGGCTCCAAAGAAGAAGATCTGGAGAAAGGCGGATGCAGCAAGGACGCCGCCAAAGTGGAGGACATCGCCGCCTTGGCCGAAGTCTTGAACACGCCGGTCAACGACAAGACAGCTCCGGCTGACCTGGAGAAGCTCCGCACAATGTTAGTAGAGCAAACCAGGAGCCTTCAGAAAAAAAGAAGGTGAAGTCTTGAGCCTAATCAAGGAGGCCAAGGAAGAGAATGCCAAGATAACCTCCAGGAAAAACCTCTTCACGACGACGCCGGTGGCCAAATCAAAAGTGCCACCGTCAAAAAGAAAAATCGGGATCCGTCTCCCGAGGAGTTCAAATCCCCGGCACAATGACTTGGTTTCGAGTGGGCAACGGCTCCGCAGCGGAAGGACAAAAACGACGATGTCATCTTGAGTACACCTGTCCTCAACACTGCAGCCGCCTTATTCATCCTCAACAACAACGACTACGACAAAGACGGGAAGATCTATTATGCCTCTGTCCTCGCTTACAAAGCTTTGGAGCAGCAGGCACGGGCTGATTCTCGTGTTGACCAGGCGGACGCACGTGGAGGAAGGCTGGAGTCCAAATCCAACGCTTGCAAGGCAGCTGCCGGCGGCGGCCCCGAGGATCCATCTGGCTCCACCAGCCATGGGAAGGGCAAGGACAAGGACAAGGAACCGCGCAAATTGCCACCTCCCAGGAGGCAGCGAGATGAAGCATCCCGCACCGACAACAGGCGCAACGAAGCGCCCCTCCACCGCCTAGGAGAGAGGAAGGCGGCAGCCGAGGCAACCAACAGCTGCCAAGGTGTGGCGGCAGCCGCGACAATGCCCCACCGCCAAGGAAGAGCAGGGATCGCACACGCTCCCCACCGCCAGCGCCCAGGCGCGAAGGCAGAAGCCAGGGACACAACAACGAGCCCAGGCGTAGCAAAAGCCGGGCTGCGCAGGATGAGCCTCATGCCGACAGATCCAACAGGCAGCTCAATCTAGAAGACGCACGACATCGTCTAAATGACATCAAGACGGGAAAAGAGGAGTCATACCTCGGCCCCGAGTGCTTTGGCCCAGCCATCCGCCACGTTCAGGTTCCTAGGAACATGACATCAGTGTCAAAAAGTTGCCCAAAGTACAGCGGCGCGGACAAGCAAAACTCGTGGCTGTCGGATTATGCACTGGCAGTCCAAATTGCCGGGGGCAATGGCCTAGTTGCCGCTCGTTTTCTCTCCCTCATGCTAGAGGGCACAGCCCGAAGCTGGATCGAAAACCTCCCAGAGAAGTCCATTCATAGATGGCTACACATGGAAGGGTCTTCACCCAGCACTTCCAAGACACATACAAGCGACCAAATACGTATACCGATCTGACTCGCTGTGTGCAGAAGCCGGATGAAACTGCGACAACTTTTCTGGCAAGGTGGATCCAGACGAAGGCAAGTTGCGAGAACGTTGACGACAACCAAGCAATCTACGCCTTCATCACGGGCCTACTGAAGGGCTCAAGTCTCAGACACAAGCTAGTACGGATGCAAGTCAAAGACCTCGGAGTCATGCTTGAAGTTGCCACCATGTACGCTCAGGCGAACGATGATGCACGCGACGGAGACAGCGCCCAGGACTTGGCGCCAGCCAGACGTGTGAATCACAAGCGGAAGGCTCCCCAGGAAGCGGACCGTCCAACGAAGTTGTCGCCGCCTTCGAAGGCAAAGGCGGCAATCGCGAGTGGAAAGGCAAGGGCAAGGATACCACTCCTAACAAGAATTGCATGACCTACGAACAGGCGAAACTTTTGCCCTGCTTTCCGACAAGGTTTTTACTGGTTGACAGCCAAGGAAGATGCAGAGGATATCGTCAAGAGATGCAAAGGCTGCCAACTATATGCCAGACAACCGCACATGCCGGCTCAGGAGCAGAAAACAATACCCATCACTTGGCCTTTCGCACTCTGGGGCTTGGACATGGTTGGTCCATTTAAGACGGCACCTGGTGGCTACACACATTTGCTTGTGGCTGTAGACAAGTTCACCAAATGGGTTGAAGCTAAACCTATCAAAAAGCTCGACGGCGCCACAGCCGCCAATTTTCTGTGGGGAATAATCTCTTGGTTCGGGGTGGCACATAGCATCATCACCGACAATGGCACGAATCTCTCGCAAGACGAAGTCGAGGAATACTGCAACCAACATGGCATCCGGCTGGATTTGGCCTCAGTGGCACATCCCCAAGCAAACGGTGAAGTAGAGCGTACAAACGGCTTGGTCCTACAAGGGCTCAAACCTTGTCTCGAAGTACCATTGCACAGGGCGGCTAGGGCTTGGGTTGAAGAGTTGCAATCTGTCCTTTGGAGTTTACGAACAACCCCAAACAGATCAACCAAGTTTACTCCTTTTTCTAGTCTATGGCGTAGAAGCTGTGTTGCCATCCGACATGATGTTCGATTCTCCCAGAATTCAAGCCTACGTCGAAGAAGACGCAGAGGATGCAAGATAGGATGGCCTAGACCTACTTGACGAAGAACGTGATGTTGCTCTCGCACGCTCCGCCATCTATCAGCAGAACTTGCGACGTTATCATAGCCGGAGAGTGCGGCAGCGCAGTTTTAGAGTAGGTGACCTGGTTCTCCGCCTTATCCAAGACAGGAAAGGCTTTCATAAGCTATCCTCGCCATGGGAAGGACCCTTTGTGGTCAGCAAGGCACTGCTCAATGGATCCTACTACCGGTCGACATACGAGATGGATATAGGAAGAAGAGAGGCCGCAAGCGCAAAAGGACTGTCGACGACAAGTACGACGAAACAAAGCGGCCTTGGAACATTGAGCAGCTACGTCCTTTTTACACTTAGCAATTTTGATTGTAATAAGTATTATATGATTATGAAATAAAATTCTGTGGTTAGCTCATCTGTTTTGAGATCATGCCATCTTTTGCCTTTTCTTGCAATCATATATCTGTTGTGTCAAAAGTTACCTAATTTCTTTTTTGCTCGGCTAGTGGTTCCAACTTTTTTGACATGCGCCGTCCGCCGGCTAAAACCTAAGCAAACAACCTTTGCACCGCCTTGTATGACTATCTGTTTGTCTGTATGTGGGTCGCCTAGTAATATGTCGTTGGCACCAACATGCCGGCTTTGGTCTCTGTGTCTAAACTAATTGGTATTGCACCTGGTTGGCACAGCTAAAGTAACTGAGATGAGCTTCCGCCAACATATGAAAAAGCTAAACATATAAGCACAGATACATTTTAAGGCGGGCCACTTAAATAAGCCTACCGCCAAGTGTAGCATAGAAGTTTGGCCCAACAAAAGAATATTTACATCCCAGAATAGAACAAGTTTTTTCACGTTAGCAGCTTAACGCATCTACTTGTGCGTCATTTGCAGGAAATGAAGCCTAAGGTATTGCCTCCTTGGGGGAAGCCGTCTCAGAGTCCTGGGGGCTGGCGCCGGAATCCTTGGGGCTGGCTCCGCCATCCTGAGGGCCACCCTCGCCAGCCGGGGCTTCACCTTCGCCAGCCAAGGAGGTTATGCCTGCAGCAAGATGAGGATCGGGATGCGCCTTGTAGAACAGCCGGAGGTCCACCATGTTGGAAACCGGGTCGCGTAGCCGGAGATGGAGGCAGCCACCATCTTTGGGTAAATGGCCTGACCCTGTTCATCTTCGGTGGGCATGAACTCCGTCAACTGGTGCATGTCAGCCTCTGGGTACCAAGCAGCCACCAGTGAAAGTGCCACCTTTGCGCTGCCGCGTGCGGCAGAGCGCAGCACATTCTCGTGCTCAAAGGTCGCCTTCTTCATCACCTCGGGCACCGCCTCGAGGATAATGGGGTCGCTGCTTGTGTCCGGGAAAAACTTGGCGGCAAATGCCTTGCCTGCGCCGAGAATATTGGTGATTATCTCACCAACCTTCAGAATGCGTGCAAGGCGGGGCGAGGCATCTTCATTGTCGCTAAGGTTTGCCGGCACTACAAGGCGAAACAATCAAATGAATAGTTAGCAATGCATCAAAGTGACTCAAGGAGCTCAAATGACGTGAAAAGAAAGGTAGTTACCAAGGACATGCTCGTGGATGGCGTTTATCTCGTCCAGATGGTCGGCAAGTGTCTCTTCGGCTTGCCGGACGGCTTGAGCATGCTTCTCTTGCTGAAGTTGGGAATTCTTGTTCACCTCGGCAAGAGTGTCGCTCAGATGTTTCGCCTGTTCCGACAACTTCCACACCTGGTGGCATGAGCCATGTCCCGCTTCTCCAGCTCCTCGCGGTGCTCCATCTTCAGCTTCCACCTCGTTGGCCAAATCTGCAGCTTCGTTAATCAAAGCTTGCATGTCAGTTGAGCTCTTGAGAATATCTTGTGCGGTGTTTAACAATTCTACAAAAAGCATGGAAAATTTCGACTAAAATACTTGGCGGAAGAAAATAAAAAAGAAGACAGACGATATGAAGGCAAAGCAATTTGTCACCTTCATCCTTTTGGCGAGCTTCCTCCAAGCTTGCAATCTGGGCGTCCTTCAACTCCATGTCCTGCTGCAGTTGGCGGCACTCCGCTTTCTTGTTTTCCTGGGCACGGAACAACTCCAGGTGGGAGGCAAGAACAGCCTAAAAAAGGCACAGGTACAAAATTGACGTAAACATATTATAGTTGAATGAGCGCTTTGCCGGCTAAAATTTCTTTTAACTGCCAAAGTGCTCGGGGGCTGCAACTATGTAAGGTTACCTCAATTTGCCCGTGGAGGTGGTCATGGAGCCCGTCCATGTGCGAATACCACTTGCTGGTACCCTCGCGCATGGTCTTCAGCGTTTGCCGAAGATCTTTTACTCCCCCGCTAGACTCTTGGCTGGGACCGAACGACGAGTGGCGGCGATTTTCCTCCGCCTCATTCGCCGTCTCCTGCTTCATGGCGATAAAACGGGCGACATCATTAGCCAGAGCTTCAGCCGTGTTTGAGTTGGAGACGCCGGTAACAGATTTCTTGACGGCCGCCTTCTCTGCTGCCGTTTTCGCGGCGCCAGTCATCACGACACTGTCCGCCTTAAAGGTTCCCGGACAAAGAACATCGGGAACACTGCTGGCAGGGGTGGCTGGAGCAGTTGCTGGAGAGGATCTTGGCGGCTTGGCTCTGCCGGCGGCCGCCTTAAGGTTGGAGTGGAGCTTTGCTCTACAAAGGGAGTAAAAGCAAGTTATTAAACGCATAACGAAGGGGTAAGTTAGTACGCCAAAGGGCCTACTTACCGCTTCTGGGGAATGTTGCTCCCCAGGGTCTCATCCTCCGCCTCGATGGTGGTGGCGGCTTTCTTCTTCTTCTCCAGGTCCTTGGTGGAAGAAGGGCCGACCTTGCGCTTCCTGGACTTAGTCCCTGGATCGTACCAGTTTGGAGCCAGGTCGGCGTCCGTCAAGGTCTCCAGCTGAAAAGACAGCACCCGTCAATCCAGCAACAAATAGGCGAAATAAGCAAGTGAATACAGGAAAGTTTCGACTTACCGCTGGGGCTGGGTTGTCGTGGGTGAACATGGCGACACCTTCTGCCGCCTTGATCTGCTTGGGTTGGATGAGCTCCCTCATCCGATACAGCAACACATCCTCGTCGAGAGTGCTGCTGCCTGTGCTGGTCTCCTCCGCCTTGTACTCGCCCATCTTCAAAGGATGATGGTGGAGGGGCATGATCTTTCTTGACAGCCAGCACAGGACGGTGTCAACGCCATCAAGGAGGGGAGGCACCATTGTTTTGGTAAGGAACTCAATCCGCCTAAACGTGATGCGGAGTTCCTCCGGCAAAATAAGTGCCGCCTTCTCCGTCCAGTTGGCTTGGTAGGTTGGCGGACTGTTGGCGAAGGCAGGGATCCCCACCGTCTTGCCGGGTGCCGGGATATCCTTGCAGTAAACGAACGTGCTGGTCCAACTCTTCACCGACTCGATGTATGGTATCTTGGGGTACCAGTCGGGTTGACGGCAGTTGAACGTGACGTTGCCGCATGTTGCCAGTTGGCCGCCTGGTATAGTTTGCCGGCGGCATAGGAAGCAGTACTTGAAATGTTCTACCGTAGGAACTATGCCTAGGTAGCCTTCAAATAAAGCTTGGAAGCCGGCTAACACTAAGATGCTGTTGGGTGCAATATTGTGTGGCTGCAGCCCATAGTGTTCTAGCACGGCGGAAAAGAAGGCGGAAGGTGGCAGGGTCATACCGCAAAGAAGGTGCGAGGCTAGAACCACCCTTTCTCCGTTTTGAGAGTCAGGGATTGCCTCGGCGCCAGGTACCCTCCAAGAACACTCCGTCTGGGGTGGCAGAAATCCGCCTTCCTCCAGCTCCTTCAAGTACGCTTCCGTCATGCAAGACGGAAGCCAGTAGCGGGAGCCCAGCTCCGCCACCTCATCTTCCTCGACCTGCGCCTCGCCGACGGGATCTTCCGGTGCGGCTGGTGGCTCTGCCTCCGCCGTCACCATGGATGGCAAGGGGAAGGAGAGGGATGCAGTGGTGGAGGGCGCCGCTGGCGCTGGAGAAGATGAAGACTCCCCGCCCGTAGTCGTGGCGGGGAGAGGACAAGTCGACGGCGCAATGCCCGCCGCCGCCGCTGCAGCGGATCCAGATCCTGGTGCAGCCATTGCTGCTGCTGCCGCCACCGCTGTCGCCTCCGCGGCAGAGTTCTGCTCGCTGGTGCTAGCCATCTGGTGGTAAGTGCGCCGCTCGGGTGTGCTCGCCGGAGTTGGGTGCAGAGAGAGAGGAGAGCGCGAGAAGGGCAAGCGGTGGTGCGAGTGCAGAAGTGGAGAATGGATCGGCGCCGTGGTGAATTGGGAATTTTGTCCTCCCCCTGCTCAGAGATTCGTGCGCTAAACGGTCGGAGACACGATCTCTGCCACGTGCGCACGTCTTGCACGTCCTAGAGGCGGCGCGCGCTGCCGTCGCCTCGATTCCCGCGCGTAGTGGGAAAGTAATCATGATACGCGTGAGGTTCAAACTGTCGTGGACCCGTGACATTTGACGAGACTTGTCAGTATTGACAAGACCACACATGGGGAATTCCTGACAAGCAGTCATGCCGTCTTTCCCATGTTGGCGGCATTTTGTTCCGGCTACTTTAGACAGATCACCGCTTACTTCAACTTTGGAATGCTTCAAACTCTTCAGCCGCCTACAAAACAAGACGGACATCGCCGAGAAAAGAAGACGACGCCTGGAGAACTTTAACCCTTCCAGGGGCTAATGTTGGGGATATACCAACTAGGGGTATCACCAGCATGGATCAATCCGGCTAGTCCAGGGTGGCCCACAGTGGTGGTAAAGGCTCTGCCTACCGGGCGGCCCAGATAGCTGACCAAGGGAAGGCGGATGCCGGCAAGGAGGAGGCCCAAGACAGAAGCCCAGGAAGCGACCAAGACTAAGGCGGTAGACGGCATACTTGCTGGATAGGTTTAGGACTCTGTATACTTGCCGGATACGTATTCACCCTGTAACCCTAGGTCCAGCCGCCTATATAAGCTGGACCAGGGACGCCTTTAGGGCAACACAATCAACATCCAACCTCATTGTAACCTGTAACATGGCTATTCGCCTCATAGTGAATTATAGCAGCACGTAGGGCTCCGCCACCGCCGTGGAGCCTGAAGCTGGGTAAACTGTCGTGTACAATCCCGACATCGACGACGCTCCCCTTCACCCCCTCGGTTCACCCTCGGCTAGAGGACCCCCGTCTCCTATCTACGATGCCGATACGACGACAGAGCGCATGATGACCCTCCTGGTGGAAAGTTCCTTCAAGGAAAAACCAAACGGGTCAAATTCAACTGTACAATTGTTATCGCGAACAAATTTACGAGTGGCACAAAGGTTTTGGATAATGGATGGAGAAACAAGAACATCGTTAAGAAGAAAGGATCGTGATGTGAGATGTGCAGTACCAGTAGCAACAACAGGAAGACGAGACCCATTGCCAACGATAATATGATGAGAATTGACATCTAAAAGGGAGCGAGACGAGGTCAATGTACCTTGGTTGCCGGTGACGTGAGAAGTGGCACCGGAGTCCATGATCCAATCGCCGCCAGGTGGGGGGGAACGCAGCGCCGTAGCTCGGGGCACTCTGGTAGAGGGCGCTGTGATCCCATGATGGTGGAGTAGGTGAAGGGTCAGCGCCGTAGCTCAGGGCATGCATCAGTGGGTAGGCATGTTGCGGAGCGCTGGGTCGGGGTCCGAGGACGCTCGAGGAGTTGGGCGGGATCCAGGGAGAGCGCGGTGGGAACGGCATCCCCATCGGTGCAAAATAGCCGAGCCAAGGCTCCTGGTGTCCACCATGGCCGCCAGTCTGGGAGGTACTCGGCCCGCGGCCGAGACCGCCACCGCCAGACGAGGATGAGCCGTGGGGCTGGGGTGTCTTCGGTCCGCCGTACTGGAACCCGGGGATCGGGTTCTTTCCTCTGTAATTGGGGCTAACACCGGGGATGCGTGCATGGCCACCACCACCACTGGGTTCGCCACACCCGCCAGGGGGAGCACCGCCACCGCTAGGCGCACCACACCCGCCGGAGTGCACAGCCATGGCCTGGGCGCTGGCCTGTTTCTACTGTTGGTCGGCGTCGTTCTCGGCGAGTTGAAGACGGGAGCAAGCATCCGCGAAGGGGGCACAGTGGTCTTCAGAATTGTGGCATGCAACTTGTATTTGCCACCAAGACCGTCAAGGAATTGGAGAGTGAGGTCGTAGTCGCTCACCAGATGACCAATGTCGGCGAGGTCGTCAGCAATGTGCTGAAGTTTGCTAGCGTAGGTGGTGATGGAGAGATCGCCCTGCGGTGTGTTGCGGAAGGCTTTGCTGAGGTAGATGTAGCGCGTGGCCTCGTGGTTGATGAAGAAGCGCATCAGGCGGTTCCACGTGGACCAGGTTCGGCCGTCGGCGATGTGGACGAGACGGTCGAGGTCGTTGCTGAGTGTGGCAAAGAACCACAGTGAGATGTGGATGTCGACTGCAAGCCAGTTGTCGCTAGGGTTGGTTGGCGTGTCGCCCTCCTGGATGTGATCGAGCGCCTTGTACATGGTGAGCACGTTGGTGATGATCTGGCGCCACTTGGAGAAGTTGGCTCCATCGGAGGAAACCTGAAATTTTATGTAGTTTGTGATGTGGATGCCGAGGATGGAGTGGGAGAAGGTTGGCAGGGTGAGATGAGAGGGGAAGACGAGAGAGGGTTGCGCATCGGAGGTGGTGGTGGTCGTGGTGGGTAGGTTGACAGAGAGGCCATTGAGGTTGAGGGGATCGGTGGTAGTTGGGGTAAGAGGAAGGGTAGGGAGGGGGAGATTGCTGGAGGTGCTTGGAGGAGCTATGGGGGCGGAAGCAATGTGGACGGTGGAGGAAGAAGAGGTAGTCATGGTGCGGCGGCGCGCACAAGGGGGGGGGAGGGGGCGGGGGAGAAAAGGCTCTGATACCAAGCTGTTTGATATAATTTTGTTGTATTACATAATGATCACCAATGGTACATATATATAGGAGGGAGAGAGAGGAAAAACCCTAACCCTAACCGAATCAATCTAGAGATACAATATTCAACAGGTGATGAGAGAGGAACGGGGACTTGCTGAACCGGGAAAGGAAAGGTTTATCGGGTGCTTTCGGTGACAGGTAGCAAGTCGATCATCAAGTTAACTAGGCAACTTAGAGCATCTCTAGCAGAACCCGCAAAAAGGGTAGACCCACAAAATTCCGGCGAGTTTACGGGTTTGGTGCTCGTTTTGGGCCAGACCAGAGCCTGCATATTTAGCCCAGCCCGCAAATATTTTGCGGGGGCCCGAGGCCCGTATTTAGCCGGATTGCGACCGCTGATGCGGGTCGAAATCCCCACTCCTCCTCGCACGCATCGAGAAATCCACCCGCCCCTCCGCCGTCTCCGATGAGAAATCCACCCGCCCCTCCCGCAGATCCGGCGTCCCCGAGCCGCCATGGCGCCGAAGAGGGAGGGTACTCCGCCCCTCCCCGACGACGACTCCGAGTTCGGCGAAGACTTCTCCTCCGAAAAGCGGGCGCAGGTCGCCCGCAGCGACGGCGCCTGGAATCGCGGCTCCCGCAAGTACAAGCTCGGGAAGCCGATTCCGGCCGGGTGGAACGTCCGCAAGTTGCCGGAGTTCGACCGGCTCCGGCGCGAGCGCGAGATTGAGATCCGCCGCCGCCAGCAGCTGCGCCTCCGCCACGGCGAGGGCAACACCTCCGCGGGCGCCAGCAGCTCCTCCGCGGCCCCAGGTGCTCCGCCGCCGGAGGACTACGACCCCGAGCATTTCGGGGTCACGCTCGGTCCGGAGGACTTCGTCTCCGACGAGCCGATGGAGCGGCAGCTGGCGGCGACGATGATGCGCTCCAAGTACGAGGAGGAGGAGAAGGCCGCCGCCGCCAAGCTCGCCGCGGTGGTCAACCAGGGGCTCCTGGAGCAGGCGCTGGTCATCAGCACGCTGCCGCCCGTCGTCGACCTCGTCACCGACTCCGACGAGGAGTGAAGCTCCTCCGCCGCTGCGTCGCCGCCGCCGCGCCCATGGCTCCGGTGAGGAGCCGCATTTTGACCAGTAGGGTTTGATCGGCGGCGACCTAGGCTAGTGTAGATGTAGGCTAGGTTTGATCGGCGGCGAACTAGGCCGCATTTTGTGTAAGAATCAACTGCTGCTGCTGTCGAATATGAACTAGTTCGTTCCCGCGAATTCTCAAATTTCCAAATCGAAGAAATGCAGGTTGCGTTTGCGGGTTCTGTTCTTCGCTGCACGAAATACCGAGCAAAAACGTGAAAAACGCGACCCGCAAAATGCTTTTGCGGTTTCTGGTTTTGCGGGTTCTGCTAGAGATGCTCTTAGCGCGGCGATGCCACGCGTGTGTGGGTAAAATTCAAATTTGAAAATTTTGGCATTTAATTTTTTTGAATATTTGGAAGTTAGTCGCGGATGTGTGGCATAATTCAAATTTGGTAGTGTACATATTAAAAAATCATTTAGGTTTAAAATTATTGGAAATGCCGCGCGTGTGTGGGTAAAATTCAAATTTGGAAATTTGGTCATTTAATTTTTTGAATATTGGAAATTAATGAAATTGAAAGAAAGTTTACATCTGAAAGATGAAATTGAAAGAAAGTTTACGTCTAAAAGATTGTATAGTAATTGGTCAAATTGGAAAGTTATTTGGTTTTGAATTATTTAGTTTACGTCTAAAAGATTGTATAGTTTTCTAAAATTGGTCAAATTGGAAAGTTATTTGGATTTGAATTATTTTCACATTTACAAAATGGCTAGGTTTGAAAGGCATTTAAATTTTTAAAATATGCAAATTTGTGTGCCGCACTCGTGTGGTAAAATTCAAATTTGGGAATGTCGACACTTAAAAGTTGTGCAAATTTGAGAATCGTTAGGATGCAAAGAGAGCATACGTTTTAAAATTGTTTAGAGTTCGAAAAAATTTCAAGTTGGAAAGTTACTTAGATCTGAATTCTTTTCACGTTTGTAAAATGGTTAGATTTGAAAGGCATCTAAAATTTCGAAGTATTCAAATTTTTATGCCGCGTTATTGTGGTAAAATTCAAACTTGGAAAATGTCCAAATTCTGAAAGTGCGTAGATTTGAAACTTGTTAAAATGCAGAGAAAGTTTCCGGCTAAAAATTGTCCAGGTTTCGAAATTTGTTCAAATAGGGAAGTCTTTCAGATTCGATTTATTTCACGCTTGTGAAATGATCAGATTTGGGAGACGGTTAAAAGTTTAAAATATCCAAATTTAAAGTTTGATCGTACACCGTAAATAATCAGCATTTTTTTTATCGTTGTGATATATTCTCCGTATTATTTATGATGGGTGTAGTTAAAGTTACTGGTTTTGCAGCATTTAGTAATTTTTGGAAATTGTTCAAATACCCTAGAACAATATCTGTAAAGTGTTTTAAATTACTTGAAGCATGTTCTGTTTTAAATTTTGGTTTTTATTCAATTATATTTATTTGGAGAATAGGTGTAAACCAACTATTTATTGATATTTACATTTGTGGTATTCTTATTTTGATGTTTTGAAGCCCATGATATAAATGGGTAGTTGTGTTTAAAAGATTTACCAAACTCTATTTAAATAAGATGTTTCGTACCAAATTATTTTATTGGGTTTGTCATATTGAATGCTATTACTAATATTATGTTTCTGGATTTTATTTGAGTTCGAAAGGAAATTATGAAATCTATATTTTACGAAATGACGTAAAGGTATCAAATGAGCTTCTATGTATTATTTTAAAATATTAAGGTTTGAAATAGTTTGGAAAAGGTCCCAAAGTATGCAAAATGGCTATTTTGATTTTCACAATTTTTTTTGAAATTGGTCTGGATTGATTTGGAGCTGGTTTGGTAAATTTCAAATTTGGAAAATGTCTATATTCAGAAGTTGTTTCAAACCCGAAAACTATTGGAACTCAAAAAATGTGCGCTTAAAGAATGTTGTGAATTTAAAAATTGTCTGTGTTGGAATGTATTCAAATTTTTGACTTGAAATGGCCAAATAGATTTTAAAAATTGTACAAAGTGGGAAAAGATATTGAAGTGCACCCTAGAACATAAGATCAATTTAAATGGAGTTGGTATGACTAAGAGATGTCATTTCCACATACTCCATATTTGACATGAGTGGTTATTTAGTTCTTCTACAAAAACTTTGTTCAAAGTTGTTCAATTATGCATGGAAATGCAATATTTGTAAAGGTTTCATTTTTCTGCAAATTTTGATATATTATTTGCATTATTCTGAAATACAGATTGGAAGATATGAGTTTTACAAATGTTATTCATTTTTCTGAAATTTACAGAAACTAATAATTATCTGACAATCGGGACCCACATGTCAGGTTTTTATTGTTTACGAAATTATTTACGAAATTATTAAAAATATGACGAACGGGGCCCGCGATGACGTCACGGCTGGTGTCAGCCGGCGGCGGCCACGCCCGGCTGGACATAGCTCGGTTCGAGCGGGGAGCGCGCGCGCGGGCCGGATACGCCGGCGGCGAGCACGGACGCGGCGGAGGACGGCGAGCACGGCGCCGGCGAATCCGGCGCAGCTCGGGCGTCCCAGGACGCGGCGCTCGGCGAGGAGATGGAGGGCGCGACGGCGGAGCCCGCCGCGGCCGTCGATCTGAGCGGGGAGGAGCGGAGCGGCGGGGGAGCGCGGCGGTGCCGCCGGCGATTTCCGGCGCCGCGCGTGGGAGAGAGAGGCGGGGGGATGTGGGGATGGTTTTGCACGGAGGTCCCCGGAGTTTTTGCGATTTGCACTCAGGTCCTCGGCGGGGGGTTGTTTGCTTAATGGGTGCGCCAAAAATCGTGCGCGGGGTGACCGGCTGCGACCGGGTGGACGGGATGGTGACCGGGACGACGTGGCGTTTCCTGATTGGAAGAAATCCCGTGGGTACTGTAGCAGCTACAGTACGGGCGACGTGGGCGACTGGTGACCGTTGGATGGCCTCTATCAGACGGCCGTGAAATTCGGGCGACGTGGCTCTGCGGATTGGGGTGAACTTTGCCAGCCTTTATATATAGTATCTATGGAAGTGGGACACCAAGAAACCAACAGGATCATCCATCCGGCCTTGTCTCCATCTTGGTCGTAAGCCTTAGCAGCTTACTAGTTAGGTGTCTGGTCCTTCATCATCAATCACTTTCACTCAACAATCCAGCAGTACCTGAGGGGCAATTCAGCCAGAAGCAAACCAACACTTAGAAGTCCAAGCTAGCCTCCATCGTTCAGTCTGATGGATTAGAGATCTCAGCACTTGTCCTTCACACAGCACGTAAGTGTTCCGGGGACGGCCGGCCGGCCGATTAATTTCTCATGATCTTGTAGCTGAGCCGCTCCCCCCCTCCATGCTTAGATTATCTGAGAGGACGGTACGTAGGGGCGGAAATACTGCTGCATTCGAACGCGTGAAATGAATGGATGATTTTGACTTGTTGGCTGCGAGCTGAGGCATGATCATGTGCGCGGGCGGAAATGCAGAGGATTAGGCAGCCAGGCCAACGCATACCAGTATACCACATACTCCGAAGTGTGTGGTTATGCATGTTAGATGTTGGTGGGCAGCGGCAGCGCATTGAACAAAGCCCAAAGGGATGCCGCTCCTCGCCTTCCATGCTCTGATCTCTGATGCTCAGACATACCATATCTGAGTTGTAGGAATTTGTGTCTTGCAACATTTTATTTGTACACTACATTCTCCAGAATTAAACTTCATATGTAAGTATCATGGAAATAACAGGGACTAATGATGTGGAATTGTACTTAAGGAAATATACTTAAAAAAGCCGGTACGTCTATACTGGAATACAATGTATGTGAATATGCTGGAATTATACCCAAGACAGTATAGAGTGGAAAACTAGGTTGTTCATATGTTGGCTATATGAATTGATTAAAGCCTAGAAATTTGAATTATTCAAATTCGGCACGTGACTCATACACGTGTGCATGTGGGACTAATTGCAGATTGAAACTCCTAGATGGTTACTGCTGATCGTGGTTGGTTTGGTTAACCTGGAGTTTCTGAAATAAATATCTGCGAAATTACAGTTTAAATAAAACCGGAATTAGCACTATATAAAGATCCTAACCCATAGCTTCAAATTGATCATTGTGAGCGGCACCACGGAAAAAGATCGAGGAATAGGACGTTAGACCGATAGTGCTAAACCTAACATTGGTATCAGAGCCCACGTTCCGGCGTGCGGTCGCCGCCAGTGATCCGTGGTTGGACATGTACTGCCGGCGCTCATCGCTTTATCCGCTGCGTACTGTCCGTGTCAAATCGATTGGTCGTCTACGGGTGCTGCAGGGGTGGATCCAAGATTTGACCATAGGGGGTGAACAAGACATTGAACATCAAAGAGAGAAAATATGAAAATATATCAAATCGTACTTGTCACATAAACATGAAAATTGACGTGTTTATATCTGCTTATCACTAGGCATATCCCAAATCGGTTGGCGCTTCTGGGATTTCTCTCATGTGTTGTGCTTACAATTCTACTTTGTTTTGGGATTACAATAAACGCCGCGATATTTCACCCGGAAGTTTGCATATAAACGGGCCAGGAATAGGTTAGACCAACCGGCGTAAAAAAAATACTAATTCGCAATGTCTTTCTCTTCACGAAAATCAGCTATACTAGTAGAAAATAAACAATAATCTATTATAACTAGCACATCAAACTAGCTAGCAGTAATTATTGGATTTCATCAAGCTAGCACGCAGCAATACGTATAGGATAATAGTACCTTGGATCAATCAGGTTAGAAATTGTGTCAGGGGCGTGGCGCGCAGGACGGCGGCAGTTCGTAGCTGTCGGCAATCGAAACAGATGTCAAGGCAGAGAAAATCTGGTATGTGTAGTCTGACGGCGGCGGCCCGGCGGCGATGCTCAATCACGGCAGTTGTTCGGATGGGCAGCGGCAAAGGCTGAAAAATTCGAGTAAACTTAGATGCAATCGTGCGTGCAGATCTCGTGCAATTGCAATACAGGTAGTCCGAGCTTAGATGCATCAATCCACCGATTCAGATTAGCTTAGGCTATAATGTTCAGGGCAATATTGGCCCTTGGTTGGCTAATGGTTTTGGGCTTGGCCCATGCAAATTCGCAGGTAAGTCTTGTCGCTGGACAGGGCAAGATTAAGATTAGCCAGCGCTAATTACCGGTGTACTTGTAGCTTGCACGTGCAACGCACGTCTATAACAAACAATTTAAAATGGACAATAACAATAATGAAATACATTTAACAATGACACTAATCACCCCTACTTTATGCATCATCAACAATAATGTAAGCCTTCCCTCTCTCATCAACGTGATAATGCATGTTTTGACTAATCTAAAATGTGTACACGCCAAGCCAATATCCATCTGAAACCGCCTCCTAATCCTGATTGAATCTGCTTATCCTCAAACTAAGCTATTTTTAGCGATTGAGCATGCTGACGACCACATGAAGTTTCTCTCTTATTGTGCCAATAAAAAGGGCGCCTCTCATCTATGGGCTAAACAAGATCACCACCTATTGGTATAAGCACATGAGTATTAAAAATTCTACATTGCATTGCTAGCAAATTAGAAGATCGAATATTTGGTAACCCAGTTTGCAAGACTATATTACTTCGACGTGAAAACATAGACATTACAACGTCCCATGGATGAAATTCGACATGGATACTATGAAGTATTACAGTGTCCAAAGAGCAGGTATATATAATCATTGGCTTACTCTTTAATCTACATCAACGAATGCCTCTTTTGGAAGTTTTTTTTGTACTGCAGGCTCCGGCGTCCAGCATTGCTCCTTTGACTGATCTATCCATGACACGATTTAGTGCGAGCAGAGGCACAACTGAAGCGCCATTTCGTTCACCTCCTCGACAATCATTTTCTCCCAAAGATGATCATCACTAACAAAATTGCGGTGAATTCACATGATAATTCTTGATTTAGTGTCAAGGAGGATATTGCTCTATTTTTCACTCTAGCTCCTAGAGTTAAACCAAGAGACCATTCACTTGCGATCAGAACTAAACTGGGATGCAGTTTGTCCGGCCGGCTGCCGAAATTGGTTCCCGGCTGGCTGCGCATACAAAAAGGCAATCTAACAAGTTCAGCTGATGGATGTTCCTACACATCAAGCTTGCGGCACAGATCAATTAGACATCTAGGTAGCATCGTACAGGAGCACCAAATCGATCAATCGACTAATGAGGCCAGCTTCTGATTGCAGGTCCATTGATTAACGACAGGAAAAGTTGTGTGAACCTGAAGAAATTGCGTCTGGCCGTGGTCAAATTGCAGGGAAGTAGTGGAGTGGCCAAGCAATCGGGCTCCGGGCAGTTTGTCCGGCCGGAGTCCAAGGACTTCAGCTCGCGGGCGGAGTAGCTCGTGGAGGTGCATCCGCATCTCGTCCCTGGCTCCCCGCCAGCGATGACGGCGATGGAAATCCGACACCATGGAAGGACTACCGCTCGCGTTCGGGGAAGCTCGTGGAGGTGCATCCGCATCTCCAGGGACGGAGCCAGGAATTAGGTATAGGGGGGGCAGGAAGCAGAAACATCAAAACCATAGGGAAAAAGTTTCCACACAACACAATAAATATTATAAGGTCTAGAAAATAAAAATGTCTATTTTTCTGCAATATGAATGAAGCTACATATCTATCGATTTGAAGTCTGCTTCACGAGCACGAAGATCAAAAGTCTCAATATTTTTTTTAAGCAATACTTAACTTGTATGCTAGTTCTCTCAACATAGACTATAACATGATGGCGAAAAAAGTCATCTCTCAATTTAGTCTGGCTACATGTCTAGTTTCATAGCAGAAATAATCGCTCCATTCTTGACACCGGAAGAGTTATCTAACCATAACAACCTCTCAAAATTATCGGATAATCGGATGATTTTCTAGCCTTGACCTTTTTCTTGTCAAATTAGCAAGTGAGTTATAGTTTTTGATCTCTTGATAGTTCGATGTATCAAGTTGGAAATATGGCAACTTGTACACCCCAACCTATATCTTTCTTGATAGAAAAATCAGTAGGATATAATTTTTGCACTAGAAATTATAACTTCTTGGATCCAAGGATGAAAAATCCAAAATGTACTAATTTCTTTTTAAGGAAAAAACAGACAAACTAATCTAGTGTTTTAGAGATGTGCTAAAAAATCGTAAGACATGATCAAATCAGCAAGGAGTGACAAACCCTTTCTGTTTCCTTCCGCCGGCACTCACGCTGACGGTGCGGCCGTCGGCCACTGGGGTGTCACTTGTCAGGTCGTGTATTCCTGGGAATTGCCGGCTTCTCATGCCCTTCTCAGTTCCCAATACCCGATCAAGATTGGAGCTCTGGCGGCCGGCAAGAAGTTCAAGAAGGAAAATGAAACGATATGTGGACTGGATTCTTTCTGATCGTGTGTGCGTGCAGCGTGATGGGCTTCTATTTATCTAGTTACTGGGCCTGGCTAATCGGCTAATAACTTGTACCTATCTACGTTCTGCTGGTCGCTTTGAAAGCCTTGCCTGGCATGTACACACGGACAGGGGGGCGAAGTAGCTTGGACGCGAAAAAAATTAGCGATCTGTCGATCGTTTGCAAGGAGCGAGCGAATTGTTGGCGGGGGGTCTCGCCCCCGCTCGTCCCCCCTTCCCTCCGTCCCTGCGCATCTCGTCGCCGGCTCCCCGTGCGCCGACGGGGACTACCGCTCGCGTTCAGGGAAGCTCGTGGAGGTGCATCCGCATCTCGTCCCCGGCTCCCCGTGCGCCGACGGCGACGCGGCGGTGGAGCGCCCGCCGAGCGCATCGTGACCGGCACCCTGCGCATCTCGTCCCCGCGCGCCGACGGCGACAAAAATCCTACGCCCTGGCGACACGCAGGCGCCGGTGGAGCGCCCTGCCGAGCGCATCGTGACCAGTACCCTGCGTATGCTCGTCAAGGCCGGCACCCTGCGGATACTCGCCAAGGCTGGTCGACTGCGTCGGGAGCGTAGGCGGCGGCATGAACTATCGTCGAAAGGACCACGTCGAGCAGCAGGAGGCCAAGGAGGCCGCCGGCGGCGGGGTGGAACTTACGAGGACCTCGGTAGGGGAACGTTTTATTTTTAGCGTGGCAAACCCCGTAATTATCACGAAATGAAAAGATGTGTTGAGTTGTCAAACATTGGAGCAATCTGGATCGTTGGCCAAATATTGAAGGGCTCATATTTAATATATTAACACAAGTTTGCTCTTTTAATAATAGTATAGATTAAGCTGATACAAGCCCACAACTAATGGCCCCTGCTACGTATCCTTGGGGGAGGCCGAAGCATGGCGGGGGCCTGGCCACCGCTCGCCCCCCCCCCAGATCCGCCTCGGCCATCCCGATCCTTCGTCGAGCTGTTCCCACCGTGCGGGCATGCTGTGCTAGGATTGATCTGCAAGGTGCTGTCGCCGGAAAACCGATCCGCTGCAAAGATTCAGCGTCGCACCGCCGCAATCTCCGTTCCCGCTTAGAACTCGCTTCTGTCACATGGATTTGTCGTCGATTGGTTCCGCTGACGTCCTGACCTATGATGCGCGAGCGTGCACCAAAGTCGCTCAAATCCTCGCTCGATCTTGGATAGCAGAGCAGCGTACCCGGCGGGCTAGCCTGCTGTGGTGCCCTGAAGGCTGAAGATCGTAGGTTCGCCAGTCCTTCGCCTCGTCGCGTGTACTGTCAGTCCGTGACTGCGGCCTAGTCAAGCACACCTGCTCGCCATGTTCGGCGACACAGGGAAGCGCTCTCGCCGCTCTCAAGGCAACGCACTTTCAAGAAGGATTTGCCATCTACACCAGCCCAACGAGCTTGCTGCTCATGACAAGTATCGCCCTGGCGAGCTCGTCAACTCCCCAGATGAGGAAGGGAAGGGAAGGGAAGGGAAATTATTTGTTGCAATTTGTTGTGCACGGCCTGTCGGCCGGAAGAACCTGACGCACCTGCGCACGCTTGCTGTTAAGGAAGAGACTAGTGGAATTTTGCGCGTCGTCACGACACGCCTTTGTGAGTTTTTAGATTTTTATTGGCGATATGTTGTTGTAATATTTCGTGAACAATGCTTTATTAAAGTATTGCAGATGTCCAAAGCGTATTAAAGGAATGATTTAGAATTGAGAAGATTAAGTAACAAAATCACTTAGGTGGGGAAAAAAACTTCTTAATTTGTCCGCATATTCATACTAAAATGTGCATTATTGTAAACAAACAGCATTCGTTGAATTAATTTAATTCCATAAGTTGAAATGGTGAAGTATCTTTGTAATTTGTTATAAATATCGAAATATTTAATTTAACTACATAGTTTGAGGAAATGTATTGTAAGGAAATTTGTTAAATTCAATCCATAATTAGAGGAAATGATTTTTATTTTATGCAAACATTTAGTGGAAGAAGCATGTTTTAATTGTACGTGCATAATTAGAGAGATTGCAGCTAAATTGTCTCTGAATATTAAACAATTTTGGATAATTGAATTGCATAATCAAATGGAATACATTATATGGATATTTATTAAATTCTATCCATAATTTGGAGGGAATTAATTTGGATTTTCCTCAAATATTCGTTGAATTGAAATCTTGAAATATGTTTGCATTATGCCATAAGTAGCGCAAATAATGGTTGGTACCTTTTTTTCGATTGAATAGTATAATCAGAGGAAATGTATTTCGTGAGCATTTATTAAATTTTAATTCACAATTAGATGAAGTGCACCTAGAATGTATGCAAATATTAGGCAATTTGAGTTGTTTAAGTTTGTTTGTATTTTGCCATTAGGAAGTATCAATTTTTTTTCCGAGCATGTTGATATATTTTGGGGTACCTTAAATATTTTAGCAATTTGAAATGTTCTTCTTTTTTCCAAATAATATTTAAGTTAAGTGTGTAGGTAGTGGTACTGTATATTTTTTGGATTCATGCTAACAAATGGGGAAAGTTCGTCTATATTGCATCCAAATATTGACTATTTTGAATCGTGTAAATATGTTTTGTGTTTTGCCATACGTAGTTACCGTTTTTTTAGCATTTGGTATATAGTTTAGAGAACACGCAAATATTTAGCAATTTGAAGTATTTGAATATGTTTGTATGTTGACATGAATTTTTAACTGTAATTAGAGAAAATGTATCTGAGTTATATCCAAATGTTGACCAATTTTAATTTTTTAGAAATGGTAAGTTAAATTCGAATAATTCACGAATCTGAATGTTTGGTTATGTTTGTATGTTGGTATAAATAATTAATTTAGCTTCGTAATCAGAAGATGTGCATTATATGAGCATTTAGTAAAGTGAGTACATAATTTGAGAAATTGCATCTGAATTTCATATTTAGAGAAAGTTGATTTAGTTTTTTGCCAATATTTTGCTTAGTTGAGATGGTCAATTAGAGTTCATAATCAGAGGGAATACGTAGTGTGAGCATTTGTTAAATTCAACTTTACATAATTCTGGGGAGTGCATTTGGTTTTTCTTCAAATATTGACCAATTAACAATGTTCCAACTTTTTTTTTCATGCAAATAGTTGGCCTTTTTTTGTGTTAGCATGCTGATATATTTTAGATTATCTCCGATTTTTTAAGCAAATTGAACTGTTAAAAAATTATTAATTTTAAATTTGAGTCTATAATGAGTGGGAATGCACATTTATTCATTTGGATTCCATAGGTAGAGATTTTTTTTTAAAATTCAACTCCATATAATTGGAGGAAGTGTATATAGAATTGTTCTAACTTTTTACCAAATTGAGATGTCAATAGGTGTTTTTTTTGTGTGAGCATGTTGATACATTCTAGAATATATCCAATTTTTAAGCAATTTGAAATGTTTAAAAATTATAAATTTTAAATTCTAGTCTACAGTGGGTGGAAATGCACATTTATTCATTTGGATTCCATAGCTAGAGGAATTTTTTAAATTCAACTCCATATAGTTGGAGCAAGTGTATATAGAATTTCTCCAAATTTTTACCAAATCGAGATGTGTAAATATGTTTTCATTTTGGTATATTGTGGTCAAATAGCTAACATTTTCTTTCCCTAGCATTTTGATATGTTGTGGTCAAATAGATTTTGAAAAACTGTACATTTTATAGTATTATCAAATTTGAATTCTTTTAGTGTTTACCAAACGATTAGGTTTGAAAGTCATATACAATTCTGCCATATTCAAATTTGTAATTTTAGTTGGAATGCTCAAATATGGGTGTTTTTCTATAAAATTATCCTAATCTTGCCCTACTTGAATTAGTCGAACATTTTGCGTTTTTTTCGAAAATAGTTAACATTGTATTTTCCTAGCATTTTTTTCTAATATTTTGTGGCCGGTATTTATAGGATTTTTACTGTTTTCTGTTTGTTTTTTTTGGGGGAGGAAAAATTGGCTCAAATGGTAACAAAATGATCAGATTTCGTATTTTTTTCGGAAATATGAAATATGTAAACATCAAATGAGAGTTCAAATGGTCGAATAGATTTTAAAAATCGTACAATTTGGAATTTATTAAAATTTGTTTTTTTAGTGTTTACCAAATGATGAGGTTTGAAAGTCGTATAAAAGTTTGAGGTATCTAAATTTGTAATTTTAGTTGGAATGGTCCAATATGTTTTTTTTCGAATAACAATATCCAAATATAGGCCAATTTGAATTAGTCAATCTTAATTGTTTTTTTTCAAATAGTAGTTAACATTTTTTCCATAGCATTTCGATATATTTTAAATATTTTGTGGATGGGTATTTGCGACGTGTAATTTTTTTGAATTTGTAATATTTTTCATTTGTTGAAATTTGTGTGAAGCAGTGGGGCCCGCCTTGTTGTTTTTTTTTTGCATTTTCTGGATTATTATGTGAGGGAAAAAAACTGGCAGCCTGGGCCCACGCTGGCGTCGTGATGACGTCAGCAGTGGCCAGGGCTGCCACTGCCGCGCCGGCGGCGACAACGACGGCGCCGCCGCGTCGGAGCGAGCTGGGAAGCACCGCTAGGCGCGTCGGGCGCGGCTCCGCGCGGGATACCCGTGGGTGGCAGCGCGGCCGCAGCTGGTGGCCGGAATCGTCGCCGGCGACGTCGAATCGCGGCGGTGGAGGAAACTGACGCCGGCGAAGATTCCGCCGTTCGTGCGTCGTCCCGGCACGCGTCCGTCGGCGACGACGAAGAGGGGCCGACGGCGAAGCCTCCTGCGTCGATGGATCCGTCGGGGAGGGCCGAAGCGGCGGTGGCGTGCGCCGGCGCCGTCGCGGCGAACTCCGCATCGCGCGGAAGGAGAAGGAGAGAGGGGGGTGTGAGAACATTTTTTGCGGTTTCGTCCGTCACTTTTTCGCAATTTGCAAATTGGTCCACCACCTCGCGAAATCATGGATTGCGGAGCATTTGTTGGACTTGTGAGGGGTTTTTTAGCAAAAGGGTGACGGGTGTGCGTGCGGGCCGTAGGATCATCAACGGACGGCGCGGGTCGTTTACTGTTCAACACTGTTCCTAGCTACAGTAACTACTGTTGCCAGGAACAGTGCATGGGGTGCTCTCCGATCGCTAAAGTGACCATCTTTCATATAGTTAGTGATGCTGAATGCATATGCTAGCTACCATTCTTGAGAAACGCGGCACTAGCAACCCCCAACTCGCCTCCTGGGCCGCTCCCGCTCGAGCGGCTCCGGAGGTCGACCAACCCTAGCAGCCAGCCTCCCCACGAGCACCCCCTGGCCGCTGCCGCCGCCGGCCGGCGGCGGTGGCGGCACCCCGGCCCGCCAAAGGCGGAGGGGAGTGAGAGCGCGCGGCGGCAGCCTCTCTGCGAGCCGGGCAGAGGACGCGGCGGCAGGGCTGGCGGGGCGGTGGAGCACGGTGGAGCGGCGGCGCGAGCAAGGAGGGCGAGATGGCGGAGCTGCCCACGCAGCTGGCGGCCGCAGCCATGGCGCTACAGATCGTGCGTTGCGGCGGCAAGCTGGTCCGATCTGGACCCAACCCTGGGCCCGATCTGGGCCGGAAGGGCCACGGCCGTGCCAGGCTCGGCGAGACGGCGGAGATGGCGACGGTGACACCCAGACGCTTGAGTTCGTGCTGGATGTTGGTGGTGGTGCGCCGGCCCTGACCCGATCTGGTCGGGTTACTTCATATTTGCGCGGCTGCTGCTCGGCGGCCGCTATGTGGGTTGGCGGGGCAGGAGACTGTGAGGATCTGCGGCGCCCGCTGCCGGCCGTGCGAGAACGGTTGCCCCAGGTGGTGTTGATGGGAGATGAATGGCGCTGCCGTGGACGCGGAGGTGTTGCATCCTCCTGATGGTGGATCGGCAAGCAAGACGTGCTGCGGGCGTGTCGACGCCCGTTGCGTGGGAGAGATGGTGGAAGGCTGAAGGGAGAGGAATGCCGCCGCTGCGTTTGTTGCATCCTCCGCGGGAGAGGAATGGCCCGCAGACGTTGCATCCTCGAGGAGACGAATGGCGTCTAGTATTTGGTTGCATCCTTCCGTTGGGAGAAGAATGGCGCCGCAGCGGAGGTTGCATCCTCCGTTCAGTGGGGGACGTGGCTGCAAGGTGGAAGCACTTCGAGCATGCCGGGGAAGTGCGGTTGGCCGTGGAGGCAGGGTAGTGGTTTGGTGTGTTGACTGGTTTGGATCCTGGGTTCGGGCTATGCAGGTGGGACTGCCGGCGAAAGCCGTACTCCAGCTGTGGCCGGAGTCATCGATGGCGACGTCTTCGAGCGTCGCTGCCTCGTTGGAGGCATCGATGTAGCTGTTTCCACTTTGCATTTTTCGACGTGCTCTAGGGGAAACCTTGACCTAGTCTTCTAGATCAGACTATGGCGGCGCCTTCCGGCGTCGTGTTCCCTCTTGGGGGCATCGTTTTGGAGGTGGATCCGGCCAGAGGAGTTCGTGGCTCGGTAGGTTGTGTGTTGTATGGTTTTGGGTCCGATTTCCCTCATAAATTGGATCAACCTTCTATCTATTCATTGAATTTAGCAGTTCTCCTGCTAGCATTCAAACATGCTAGCTAGCATTGTTTATTTGATTTATTTATACGATCATTGATTATCATCTAACTTATTTGGTTGCTAATCCACTGCATGTCTCACGAGTCAAGACAAGGAAAAGTTTTTGACTCCTTGGAAGGATTTTCGTCTTTAGGTAGCAGGAAATTCAGGAGGACTTGGAACTATGGATAGGATTCATGCATCAGGGGAATGATTATACAGTGGAACTTACTGTACGAAATAGGCTTACGCCTCGCTATATTAATATAGCAACCAACCGATACAACTGCTGGGGCCACAACACAGACAAGCCCAAACGAGAAAAGAAGAGAAAGAAAGAAGAAAAAATGCCGATAACGGCAGATCTACAAAACTAAGATGGCCGGCAACCGCTGCGCCCACCGAAAAAGTCCCACCACGCTCCTAGAGCTCCGAAACGTCGCGTATCAAGCAACACCTTCAAGAAGGACTGCGACGATGACAACGTTGCTGCCCGGACAAGTCCTAGGGTTTCCCCCGTACGCAGGTGTGAGTGGGGAAGGGGTACACCGACGCCCTTCAAGAAGGAATCACGACACCCGTAGGCGTCGCCGCATCGATGTCGTAAGACGACAAGGATTTCTCCCGACCCCCAAAATACCACTACCCCAAACGATTCGTAGTCTTCCACTCATCCACGCCGCCCACCTACATGCGCCACCACGGTCTTCGCACCACCGTCGTCGTCTCATTGTGAACCGAAACGAGGCCTAGAAACGGAAAACATAAACAACATGTTCCGGGATCGATGGCTCTGTAGCCACACGGGAGGGAACTGCCTCCACCGCTGACGCGGTAGCCGACCGGACGCGGCAGTAGGAGCACCAGGCCAACACTAGAATCAGAGGGTGGCAGCAGCACGGCCACCTGGAGGACGCCCTCCACTGCCAGCGGCGGGTGCCGACCGGACGCAGCAGGAACACACCAGGCCGAGCAGCCCGGCCGGACCTAGATCGGGTCCGCAAAGTCCGCTGCAGCATGTAGGCCGCCGCCGCTACCCTCTTCTTCACCGCCATCGGCCCGACCGAGCCGAAATCGGGCCCATTAATCTCCACCACCGCGCTGCAGCGGGAAGGCTCCATCGCCACCACCCAGTCACCGTCGTCCATCTACAACTCCAGGAACAGCTGCTGCCTTGCGAGCCGACCGGCCCGCCCGGACCCAAATCTGGGCCGTGCGGTCACCAGCGGAAGCTCGTTCGAGCAGCGAGCTCTCCGCCGTCAAGGAGCAGCGCCGCCGCGGGGAGGCCACCTGGGGCCGGCGCACCACCGCCACCAACCGCCTCCAGCCGGAACCGCCACCAGCAAAAGAACACCGCCGCCAGCCGCCGCCACCCGAGATGGGACGCCGAGCGCGGGGAGAGGCCGGGCCGCCGCCACCGACACCACACGGTGAAGGCCCGGTGGCACACGCCGGCGGCGACGGGAGGGAGCTAGGAGGAGGAGGGCGCTGGGGAGAGAGGTGGGAGCCCCCGGCCGTCTCTCTCGGGGAGACGACGCGGGGGTACGAGGGGAAAAAGCCTCTCGTCCGTGGAACTTACTGTTGTCAAGGGATTATGCGAAAAATAATGCATAGTCTAGAAGGGATTTTGGAAATATTACTCTTAACGGACATCACTCGCTTAGTCGCGCTTGGAGGAAATTGGAGTGACTTCGAGGAAATTGAATTATATTCTTCGTCGGATATATATTTTTCCTAATGATTTTCAATTATTACGGTTTGACCTTGTCACCGGAACATATTGGAGTACGTCACACTTCATCGGAATTTTCTGACATTCTACTATTAAAATTGGCATCATGTAAAATTGACATCACTTAAATTGGAGAAGGACGGAAAACACTCCAAGGGAGGAAATTTTGATCTTCACTTAAGGAAGATAGACAACGCTCCAAGGGCGGAAAATTTTACCTTCACTTAAGGTATGTCCAATTTTTTGCTTGTACCAAATATTTGTGTATCACTACTTTTCCATATAGTTGGATTCTGGACTTAGCCTCTACATCATAATTTGATGGAATTACAATATAAATGTGTTGACAAGTGAACAATTCCAAAGGAAAATACATGGGTGCACTTAGGCACAATTGATAAATTTTATATACTTTGGAATTGGAAATTATGTCATTATACTCCTGTGTGGAGGAAACGTATTATTATCTTTTAGGAAATGATATTCACCTAAGATGAGAAGGAATTTAATTTATACTTCTCTATCAGAATTCATTGGTTATGCATGCTATTTGGAAAAGGAAGAGTGGAATTATTGCTCGATGTAAGTTAGTGCATTATGAAATTTAACATAATGGTCTCATTTCTTTTCACAAACCATTGGAAGTTGGTGCAGAAGTTGTTTATTTCGTGAAGATAACTCCATATGGAGGAATACTTGTAATAGGAACACATGCTCGGAATTTTTATTGTTGGTGGTATTTACGACATGGTCATTCTTTATAAACATAATTACGAGGCTTGTTAATTCTGGAATTATTAACTTTAAGTGGGAGGAATATCAGTTAATGGATTTTCCTTCAACGTGACATTTGTGGTATTTTGGTTATTACCCTCCCACTAGAGGTTCAATTATTTTATCTCATTTACGACTTGGTCACATATCAAGGAACATAATTAGTGGATTATTAATTCGGGAATTTTAAACTTAAGTGGGAGGATTATGACACATCATCATCACATATTTAAGATATTATTTTTTGGACACTCCTACTTGAGGTGAACATATTTATTCTATTTCATGATTACACTTGATATGATTATTTATATCCTTTATAATACAAGTCAGAAGGTTTTTTGTTGTATTAACATCTCATACTGAAGTGGAAAATCAGTTCATCAAAGGGATTTAACGGTTTGAAAACTTATTGGTGGCGAAGTACACTTCAGGAATACTAATTGAAACTAATGTGAAGAGCGTGGAATTATTCACCATTGTGCTATGTCATATACTCCATGGTTGAATGGAGGAATTTAACTCGGTCATTCTCTTGATTATTTGGAAAACATCACATACCACTACTTGTTTAGTAAGTCATTATCTATCACAGTCACTGTTTATTTTTTGTGAACTGGAAGGATGTTTTCTATTTATATTTTGGTAGTATGGAATTGGAATGCTAATTTACTACATAGCACACCAATATTTTACTTTAATGTTTATATTCTAGTGGATCGAATGGTATTTCGTTTTTATCTAGAAAAAGGAAAATTGGTGGAAAGTAGGAATATGGTATTTTATCATGAAAGGGTGTGTTTACTAATAGTCACACCGGAATTTTATATGTGCGAAACTCAAAGGGAAATTCAAGGGAACTCCCAACACTAACATGCTTAGGAAAAGTGGGAGGAATTAAAAAAAGAGGACCATCGTATCCTGGCTATTATTGTGTGTTTTTTAGGAAGTTACTCTATATTTTAGAGGAAAACATACTTAATCTTGTTGCTAATGTTAACTATGGGTGGAAGCATTGCGGGAAGGAATAAACTCAATGAAGAGGAATAAAAGTTTGGAAACTTGCTACTTTACCAAACAACCGCAAGCCCATATGTTTTAAATGGATTTATTTACAAGGAAGTTTAATGCAACATGCTTAGTGGAATTTAAAATTCTAAGCTTGTTGTTTAATTCTTTACACAAAGTAAATATTTATACTTTGTGGAAACTCTGAAATTTAGAGGAAGTTGTTGTTGTTTAATTCTTTACACAAAGGAAATATTTATACTTTGTGGAAACTCTGAAATTTAGAGGAAGGTGTTGTTGTTTTATTCTTTACACAAAGGAAATAATTATACTTTGTGGAAACTCTAAAAGTTAGAGGAGGAGGTGGGAATGAAGACATGGTTTGCTAACTGATTAGATTCATTCATGTTAATGGAACAAGCTTCATATCAATGGTATATCAGGTCATATGGTTTTATTAATGATGGAAGACGATCATATAAAGAGGTTAGTATGATTTTTTTTTACTATATGTTCTAACAATGTTCTTATTGATTTTAAAATATCACAATGATGGAAGTGAAAGCTTGGTTTGGTTCTAACTTTCTTATGAAAGGAATGTTCAAAGCTTCCGGCGTTTTGGGAGTGGAATTACATAGTGAATGTTTTGATATATTTTTCTATGGAAAAGTGCAAACCTGTCATCTACCTTTTGATTAAGGAAATGATACTCTCCGAGGGATTATATTTGCACTCGTGAGGAAAAAGGAAAAATAATTGTCATACCACAGTTATCGTGGGACATTATTCGTGCAACCTGAACTTAGTCATGCCACTGTAATTGTTGATATTTTGATTAGCACGGAAAGCGATTTGCTAGACTTATTGGCAAACAGAATATGAATCTTTTAAAGATTGTTAGGATCACATAAAACACTTGCCGCACAAGGAAATATGGATTATTCATTATTTGGCGATCTCAACCTTCAATCGCGTGGATATATTGACGCTACTTTTGGAAATAGGATCTCGGTGAAAGGTAATCTATTTTTATGTTATATGTTAATATCTACTTTTGTAGGTCTTTATGGCGTACAAAGGAAACATGATTTAAATACTCGTTAATATGAATACTTCAATGCATCTCAAGCATTGAAGGAAGGTCTATGATTAAGGAAATTTCTTCGTAAACTTAAGGTCGCGGAAAGGCGCATCATAACCTGTTACTTTGTGATAATATGAGTGCTAAAGTCACAAAGTTTATATGCAATATGGATAAAGTGAAGGAAGGAATTATTTTCTAACCATGCTAATTGTGTGGAAATTCACTTGTTGAAATAAAATGCTTTCAGTCAAGTGGGAGATGTAGCAATTTGTGTCTTGCAATATTTTATTTGTACACTACATTCTCCGGAATTAAACTTCATATGGAAGTATCATGGAAATAACAGGGAACTAATGATGTGAAATTGTACTTAAGAAAATATACTTAAGGAAGCCGGTACGTCTATACTGGAATACAGTGTATGTGAATATGCTGGAATTATACCCGAGACAGTATAGAGTGGAAAACCAGGTTGTTCATATGTTGGCTATATGAATTGATTAAAGCCTGTGAATTTGAATTATTCAAATTCGGCACGTGACTCACACACGTGTGCACGTGGGACTAATTGCAGATTGAAACTGCTAGATGGTTACTGATGATCGTTGTTGGTTTGGTTAACCTGGAGTTTCTGAAATAAATATCTGCGGAATTACGGTTTAAATAAAATTGAAATTAGCACTATATAAAGGTCCCTCAAATTGATCATTTTTTGAAGCTTCCTCAAATTGATCATTGTGAGCGGCACCACGAAAAATGATCAAGGAATAGGGCGTTAGACCGGATAGTGCTAAACCTAAAATGAGGTCGATCTGGGCGGAGGTACTGCTGCATTCTAGCGCGTGAAATGAATGAAGGGTTTTGACTTGTTTGCTAGACATGTGATCATGTGGGCGGGCGGGCGGGAATTCGAACGAGACATCAGCCAGGTCAATGCATATACATATCGTCTAGCTTGGGGAAAGAATGTCAAAGTCAGTGCAATATACATTATCCAAATCGTGTGATCATGCATGTTAGATGCTGGTGGGGAGCGGCAGGGCATTGAAGCAAAGGGGTATTTGCAGGCATTGCAGCTAGCAGCTGGTCCATATACTTATTTCCCAGCTGAGCCAACTTCAGTGCCAGCTGCCTCTCTGTCTCTGTCTCTCTCGCTAGCTGGAGCATATACGGTAGCTCAGTTCCGCCTTTAATTGCAACTTTGCAATTGCTTTGACTCCGTCTCCAAGCCGGTCATGACATGATGCTTAAATGCATCTAGAAGAAGAGCAGAAAAGGATCGTTTCCACTCTGAACAAGTGAACAGTCCGGCATTGGGCCTAGAGATGCAAGTGGGATCCCACCAAAGTCCACTTATAATTCATTTTGTGATTTCTAGTGCAACATTTGGACCTAAATTTTAAACTAGAAGTCACAAAAGATGGAATCCCACTTGACACCTTAATAGGGCCAAGAAAGATGATCGGCGAGCGAGGACGTGTGTGCAACTGTCTTTCCGTTTGTTCCTCGTTGGTTACTTGTTGCCTCGTTGCTGCACGATGACGCAGTCACTGACCAGATGCAGCCACCCAGGGACGGAGCCAGAATATGAGATTAAGGGGGGCAAGATTAGCTTAATTGTGTGTGTGATCTTGATGAGGGGGGGCTAATCAAGCTAATTTACACTAATCAAGCAGCTATAGAGGCTAATATAGCAATGAAAAGCATGAGCATAGGGGGGCGTAGCCCCTGCTCGTCCCCCCTTGTCTCCATCCCTGCAGCCACCTGTGATTCTTATCGAAGTGGAGATTTCTGACTTCCGAGCTTCAGTGCTCCCAGTGTCTAAATTTTTTTGAAAATCATATTTCAAAGTTTCACAAAAATGTGAAAAAATTCTGGATATTCTCAATGATGTATTCTAAAAACATGAAAATTTTCAATTATAAATGCTTTGTATTTTGATCTACACAAAATGATAAAAATGTACAAATTTGAGTATAGCGTTTCAAATCTCTAAATTTTTAAAGATTTTGTCATTTTTTATAGCCGGTAATACAAAGAATTTCGCGTTGTGATTTTGCACGTTCATAGGCGGTACTATATTTTTTCCGCTTTTCTTTGGCTTCGGTCATCTCTGTAAGACTTCAGCCAGTTTTTTTCCTGGCTATCTTTCTTTCTATCTATGGTAATACATGCTGTGCTCCTGCATGGTTCTAAAAAAAGAATTATTTTCAATTTTTTTAATCTTCTAAATATTTTTTTGATTTAAAAAAAACGAAAAGAGCACTGTATATCCACATCTTCAGCAACGATCGACCAAGCCCAGGTGTGGCCGATGAGCTTACGATTGGATGACGTGCGTACATACGTAGTACTTGGCCACCAGAAGCCAGGAAGATCACTTCTAGACTCTAGTAGAGACTTTTGGCTCCCTGAGGGCTCCCTCGAGTTTAAAAAATTTGAAAATCATACTTGGAATATCACTTCGAGTAGAGAATTTTGACTCCCGAGTGCTCCCTCGAGTTTAAAAAATTCAAAAATCATACTTATGTGTTTCAAAAATTCCAAAAAAAATCCGACTGTAGCTAATAGTATATATCACGAACGTGCAAAATATCAATTTCAAATACTTTTTATTTTGAGCTACACAAAAATGACAAATTGTGGATATAAATATGCATATTTTCAAATCAACTTTTGTCGGATTTTGTTAATTTTGTGTAGATCATAATATAAAGTATTTCAAATTTACATTTCGCACGTTTATGTGATACATCATTGGCTACACCTGTGATTTTTTTTCCAGAATTTTTTGAAACTCACAAATATAATTAGCACTGTAGCTCGGGAGCAAATAACACTTTCCGGATCACTTCAGGTTACCTCGTTACTCAAGATAACAGAGTATGGTCGTCCTTGAAAAAAAAACAAATGGCACTTGTTCAGAAAAGATGGATTTCATGAACCGTCCGGGGTGAGAAGAGAAAACAACTTGTTGATAAAAAAAATCATATGTTGGCCGTGTAGCTTGTGCAGGGTGCACAGGCGATGGTGGCCGGTCTGCTGCACCGTGTGGCGGGCTTTATGGGCCCTCTGGGTCCAGCCGGACCTAACTGGGACTGGTGTGTCCTGCGGCCGCGTCCGGTCGACTACCACCTTCGGCAGTGGAGGCAGTTTCCTCTCGCGCGGATGCGGTATTGCTGACCCTGATTCAAGCTACTCCTCACCTCCAGTCTTACATACCTCATGACGGTAGTTTCGGTGAGACAACGATGGTGGCTTCGTGACCATAGTGGCGCATGTTGGTGGGCGGTGAGTCTGTTGATGTCGAGGCCTCATCCTTGCGGAGCTCTAGTGCTACAGATCGCCCGGGAGATATCCTTGTCGGCTCGCCCAACATCGACGCGGTGCCGCCTTCGGGTGGCATATTTCCTTCCTGGATGGCGTTGTGGCTACCCTTCATCCTCGGGGGAAACCCTAGGACCAGGGCGCTGGCCCGGGCAGCAGCCTTCGCTTTCCTTTTTGAAGGTGATACTTGGTACTCGACGATTCGGTGTTAGGAGCGTGCTGGTACTTCTTCGAAGGGCGCAATGGTTGCGTGTCACCTTTGCTTAGTCAATTCGCCTTTGTCTCCATTTTGTTTCTTCTTTTCTTTGTTTGGGCATGTGTTCGCTGCTACCGTAGCTTGAGACTCTCGTTGGTTATATCGGGTGGTTTTTATATTAATATGGCGGGCGAAAGCCTATTTCGATAAAGAGAGAGAAAGCATATGTGCCGAGGCAGGATCGCATGATACTTTTTCTTGAACCAGATGTAATACCAGCGAGCAGAGGAGATTAGAAGACTAGAGGAAGCGTGATGAGTATGTCTTTTTGGAGCTCAGGCTTTAGCGAGCCTGTTTTCTGAAACGTTCTAAATCGGCATTTTTGAAGTTTTAAAAAAATTACGATTTTATTTTTCTATATGTAGATAATAATAATATGATCTATAACTGTGAAAAAAACAATCCAAAATTCGTTATATTTTAGACTGGTAAAAATATGATAAAAAGGTGGATATGTATAGGTGAAGTGTACGGGTTTTCAAAAACTTCAATTTTGTTAAATTTTTCTTTTAGTGTAGTCTAAAATAATGCGAATTTTGCACATTGGTATAGTTCGACATTGTCTAGCCTAGAAATTTTAATTTTAATTTTTTTAAACTAAAAAATGCCAATTTTTTCTTCAAAAAACTAAGTCCATCGAGCTTATCGTCCGTTTGAAATTTCCAAGACGGTGACATGTTATATATACTGGAAATATACACAACTGACGTTCAACCTTAGTTCGAAAAGCGACTCGGTTACACACGACACGTCCATGCAGCCACCATCGCATGTTCTTACGATGGCTCATGGTGAACTCTTATGTGTGCAGCGTCAGGAGCGTCGCGCATACAAGTTAATTAGGCCATTAGCAACGAGACTTACCTTCATCTGTACGAGCTCTCCTGAAAACCTAGCCGCGCTGTCGCCACCACCTTCGCCTCCACCATAGATCGGTTCCCCTCCTCCGGCCGGCCTCGCCGGTGTCGCGAGGGATGGGGACCCAATCTATGGTTGGAGTTTTCTTAATAAAAGTAGTGTTTTCAATAGATTTGATTAGGATTTTGGTGCCGTCTTCATCATCAATGGAGTTTTCATCATTTACAATAAGCAATCTTCGGTTCTTCCTTCAACGACGAGATCTTCTTCCCGACGTCAATGGTGGTGCTGTAAGATTAAATTTGTCTAGGTTTGGTCCTTCAGATCTTGCTTCGCCGGATCGATTTTGGATCTTTTCTTATGGTTGCCGTAAGGATTGTCCTCGCAATATTTGTCCCGGATGCTACGTCCTCGATAATGGTGATTCGTACTCTCGGCTCACAGCGACGTCGATCAAGCTGTCCGATTGTTATTTCCTGAGATATTGGTATTGGTACTCTTGCCGATGTTGGTTGATTAACTTAATGGTTGCGTGCATGCACGTAATCTTGGCATTGCGGCTCAAAATTATGGGAGAAATCTCGTTGGTATTCGCAGGTCTATGGATTGATATCTTTGTCGTTCTACGGCTGCCTTCAAAAAAGTTCAAGATTGTGTCATGGAAGAAGAAAGAGTTTGAAGATTTGCTCTTTTATTTTAGACTTTATTTTGTAATCGTTGTAGTCAGCTCATGTATCTCTGCCATGTACTATTCGCTACTATAATATATGGTATTAATTGTCAAAAAAAAAGGAGCGTCGCGCATACTCCCTCCGTTCCATATTATAAGATGTTTTAGTTTTTTTGGAATAGAACAGAGTGAGTACATGCCATCAAGCCGTAACAAATCAGGAGCAAAAGAAAAACAAGGCATGGCTACACAGAACCAATAAAAACCACTGATCTTGAATTATGGCGGTTGAGATGTAATGCATTAAAATAATACTTTTTTTACGAAACACAGTCCTCATACAGTATAGATGCAGATGCAAGTGGAGACGAGCTCCATAGACCTTGCTTTTCTACAGATAAGAGCATCTCCAATAGTTTGCCACTTTAAATTATTGGCAAAATTAACAATGCCAACAACCAACATTTTATCATATAACTACTCAGTAAGGACAAAATCGAAGAGATCTTACGACGTCGCGAGGGTACCTAATTCGTAATTTATTTGGTCGTGTACATGTCTAGATCGTCTAGATCAACAAATGTTAGGGAGGACTCATGTCACTGAAAACAAGAACTCATGTCACTGTAAAATTAAATCACAATTATTTTATCAGCATGATTTGCTAGTTTCTAGAGGATGCCAACGTGGAATTGAGAGAGATGGAGACCGGAGAGAGGGACCTGGCCAGCTGGGAAAGGTTTGACGGTTGCTGTTGGCGAGGGGTACCAAGTTGATCAAGTTAATGGAAGCGGGACACCAAGCAACCAACAGGATTATCCAGCAGAGCCCCTATCTCCCTTCTTTTTATGCATTAGCTATAGCTGCCTGGTCCTTCATCATCATCAATCACTTCACTTGACAAATCAAGTACTAGTATTTGATTCAAATGTCCAAACTAGCTAACTAGCTAAGGGCAACTCCAACGGCACCCCCATTTCAGACATAGATTGTGTCCGTTTCTATCCATTTTGGGTCGCCACGGACGGACAAGCATCATGCTATGTTCGTCCAGGGCATCCAACGTCGTGCCCCATTTGGCACAGCAGACAACTTCTTAAAAATATTTTGGAATTAAAATTATCTAACATAGACTGGAAACTGTCCGAGTGCGGCGTCCATTGCCACTCAGTGCCCCTCCCGCCACGTCATCACGCGCCTCCCGCATGGACAACTCGAGCGCCGCCGGTAGGTCTGGCCACTCCTCCTCTATGCAGCCTCCTCCAGTTGTGTGGCCATTTTTTTTTCCCCTTTTCCCTATTTCGGCCATTTATCCTATCTCCTCCGGCAGCGCCAAATGCATCCAAACAACGCCAGCAAGAAGCGGGTCGAAACGGAAGTCGAGAGCAACAACGCATGTGGGGATGGGGTGGATTTGGAGGGTGAAATGGGGTTGTGCCACTGATGAGAGGGCCTGGATGACAAAATAACGACACACGCAGATGGGGACGTTGTCCTCTGGACCATAAAATCAGCCCAAATTTAGGCTGAAATTGGATTCAAACAGACGTGTCATCTATCCGCATGGATACGAACGGACGACCACAATCTATTTAAGATTTAGGGTGACCCGTTGGAGATGGCCTAAGCCCGCATCAATCGGCAGTCTAATGGATTAGAGATCTCGTCACTTGCCCTCACACGCAGACGCACGTTCGTGTTCCCGCCGGCCGATTAATTCCTGGTGATCTTGTCGCCATGCCGCTCCCCCTCCATGCTCTGATGCTCAGATTGCCATATGCGAGGTCGGTCGGGCAGAGAACTGCTGCATTCGAACGCGTGAAATGAATGAAGGATTTTGACTTGTTGGTTGCGATCATGTGGGCGGGCGGGAACTCTTATAAGGAATTAGCCAGGTCAATGCATATACTAGTCCTACAACGTGTGTGATCATGCGTTTCAGATGTTGGTGAGCAGCGGCAGCGCATTTAACCAAAGGGGTGCTTTGCTTAGCTGAGTAGCAGCAAGCAGCTGGTCTCTATCCCCAGCTGAGCCACTTCAGTGCAAGTACGTGTGCCAGCTGCCTACTATTGCTCATTTCATTTCCTTCTCGCAATAAGTACGTACGTACCATCTCTCCCTAGCTGGAGCGTATACAGTGGTACACTAGCTCCTTTTCGCCTTTAATTGCAAGTTTGGAATTGCTCTGACTCTATCTCCCAGCCCAGACACGAAATCATGCATCTAAGGGCAACTTTAACGCACCGACCCATTTAGTCTGTTTCTGTTCGAAATTGTTTGTTTGCAGAAAAGCCATGACCCAACGTGCCGACGCATTTGAAATTTGGTCCATTTTTCAGTCCGCGTGAACCCATTTCCGGCTCAATTTCAGTCCGCGTGAACCCATTTCCGGCTCAAATTTGAGCCGGCTTTGCATCGGCGCGGACGCACGCGGATGTCCGAGTCATCCTCTCCTTGTCCTCCCTCTGGCCCGCCAACCAGACACACAAGCCACCAATCCTGCTATTTCGTCTTCCGCCTCCCACCCAGCTCCCACCCGAGAAAAAACCCTATGGCCGACGAACCAACCGCCGCCACCGCCGCAACCAGAAAGGGCAGGGCCGGCGCCGGCTTGTTGAAGCCGAAGAAGGGGCTCACCTCGGAGCAGAGGGCGGCAGAGACGCTGAAACAGATCAATCGGAAGAAGAAGGTGAAGAGCAAGACCCTGGTCGCGAAGGCCAATGCGGCCCTAGCCGCGGAGGCCGTCGCCAAAGCCTCCACGGTGGCCGCTGTTGACCATGAAGCCATCGCCGCCAAAGCCACCACGGCCACCCTCCTCAATGCTTGGGCTAGGGACTGCCCGCGCCCACTCGATCGTCGCCTCGGTCGCAGCAGCTAGCTCGGTATCGTCGGCCAAACCGCCCAGGAAGCCGTCGCCGGCCATGTCACTACAAGAAATATGCTAACTAGTGACTCTCCATATTGGTCACTGAATGGTCATGTAGTTTCATTTGTGACCTTTTTGTGACCAAAAACAGTTGGTCGAAAGCTGGCAGTCACTAACGGAACTACGTGACCTTTTGTGTGCAATGGTCATAGATGATTATGACTAAAATAAACGGTCATAAGTGTTATGACCAATTGTTTTGGTCACTGGCTATCTGGCATGTCCACGTCAGATCCAACGTGGCATGGCTGACGTGGAAAAATTGTGACCAATTGAAATGGTCATACAGCAGAATCAGCCTGATCCAGTTTGGTGGTTTACATGGGCCAAGCCCAACAATGTAGACTTTTTCCTGTTAATTATGGTCAACTACATGGGCCAAGCCCAATATTTTGGCCTTTTTACATTTGGACCGTGGCCTTTGTTTTCTTTTCTGCAAGTGGGTCCCAGTTGTCAGGTTCTGGCCTGTGGGTCCCTATTGTCAGGTTCTGGCCAGTGGGGCCCTCCTTGTCAGGCTCTGGCTAGTGGGTCCTATTTGTCAGGTTCTTGCCAGTGGGTCCCATTTGTCAGTTTCTGGTCAGAGGGTCCCAGTTGTCAGTTTCTGGTCAGTGGGTACCAGTTTTCAGGGCCGTGTTCATCAGGTTTCAATAAGCAATTAAATTCACAAACATTTAAATCAACTGAGTGACATATCATCTTAGTAAACAGATTCAGATTCCAAAAAATGCTCTCAAGTTCACCGATCTAGAGCAGAGCACATCAACTCATTGGCTCACTGAACTAGTTCCCACACCATCAACTAGCTCACTGAACTAGTTCCCACACCAGTTCCCAGCACAAAATGCTCAAAGTTCACATAATTTAACTACCAGCAGATAAATTAACTACCAAACGCATCAAACTTTCCCAGCTGGGTCATCAGAAGCTCTAGCTCCAATCATTGCGAGCATCTGCGCGAACTTGTCATCTTGTTCTTGGGCCTTCTTGCGCAACATCTCAAACTCCTTGTCTCGTGATGCTTCAGCTTCCTCTGCTTTCTTCCTCATTGCCGCCATCTCTTCTCGCACAGCTTCAGTTTGCATTTCTGACCTCACCAACTTCTCCTGAAGGTCAAGGACTTGAGCAGCGACAACAACTCCTGGTCTGACAGACTTGTTGCTGGACGAGCTTGACTGGAGCCCAACATTCATCAGGAATATGGTTGAAGGGCACTTCTCCTTCAGAACTTCAGCAACTATCTCGGCATCAGACTTTGGCACTTGACCATCAGGTATCAGGGCATCCCTCCTTTTCTCCATCTCAGCCTGGCACATGGAGGATTGACATTACTAACAGAATTCAGTTTCAAGCTAGATGGAAATACAAGATGGAATAATAATGGACAACAGAGAACTCATTAATCTCAGTTTGAAGCAAAGAAAAAGCACTAGAAAAGCAACAAAATGGGAACAGAAGCATCACTTACTAGAGCAATCTTAACTGGCTCCGAATACCCATGTTTTTGGCTGCAGTGGGTGCTCCTGAACACATCAATGGCAGACATTTCTTCACCATTTCTTTTCTCCTTCAACGCGAATAAAAGAGTAAGCTCTGGAGACAAAATTTACTTAGGCCTAATGATTAAAACAAGTTTATTCTTACAGCTGCATATATGTGAGCAGCGTATGACCTTGAACCAGTTTTCTGCTGAAACTGGACCTTTTTTCGATTTTCAATGACAGACAAACAAGTTTCCAACAAAAACATAGGACTGCTATCATGGGCTAGCACTAGCAAGTCATCTGGAGGAAATAAACCAGCAACAACAAGTAAACAAGATGCCACAAATATATATCAAAGAAGAATAATGAGCAAGTACATCTAAACAACAACACAAGCACAACATATTCCTAGCTCTAAGCTTCTCGTACTCGGTGAGAGGCGCCTCTTTATGGAATAAAATAATGTACCATTAGATGTATGTTGAAATGCATGGAAAAGCACAACAACACAAGCAGCTAAGGTATGCTAACATGTTTTATTTTCAACACAAGCAGCCAAGGTATGCTACCATGTTTTATTTTCATTTAAACCTAGTTATTTATGTAAGGTGGACTAACAGCAGACACAAAATTAATGGTACATTGACACACATCCATGGGTAAAAGGGACAGGAAAGCAACATATTCAGTTTACATGTCAATACATTTCACATCCATGGATAAAAGGGACAGTAAAGCAATAAAAGATAGAACAGACAGGAAAGCAACATATTCAGTTTACATGTCAATACATTTCACATCCATGGATAAAAGGGACAGTAAAGCAATAAAAGATAGAACAGACAGGAAAGCAACATATTCAGATTACATCAATATGTTTCACTTACCAACAAACTGACTCTTCCTTGCCATCCTTGTGATGGATGATCTGGAGGTGGTTGGACTGGTGGTAGTTATGTTGGGGATGTCGTTGCCTTGATAGCTTGCAAGATAGCATGAAAAGGAATTAGATACAGACATACAGTGATGGAGTACTTATCAGTTACAGTAAACAGGAAAGCAACGCATTAACCATGCTATCAGCCAACCATCCCTGAATCCTAGCTATGCAAACCCTAACACTAGAATCATCATCCATTTTCGACTAGAGAGCAAGCAAGCAAGCATGTCGTGCATAAACAGCAACAAGTATTGAGGCAGTACCACAATGGAGTGAGGCATTACCCCAATGAAGTGAGGCAGTACATCTAGGACATGTCATGTATATATGCATGATGACTTGTCATGTATAAACAGTAACAAGTATTGAGGCAGTACCACAATGAAGTGAGACAGTACATCTAGCACATGTCATGTATATATGCATGATGACTGGCAATGGCCAGGAGCTAGAAACACACAATATCCTGGAATAATAGAGCAAACAAGTATTACTCCAGAAGAACCATGTCAATGACGACCCTGCAGCAAGGCTATCAAGCAGAACCCCTCATGAACCAGAGGCAATATCCTAGAATAATAGCTTAATTATCTATTAAATCATAGATTGGCTAGCTAGCAGTGAACCCCCTAAGAACCAGAGGGCTAGCAATCAGTGAACCTCCATTAAGACGAATAGACATAAGCATATTTGAGACAAGGGAAAAAATACATAATGAACACAAACACCAAAGACTAGAAAACGAACATATATTTGCACACACGAGTAGCAGTTTTAACAAGCACAAACACACACGTACTAGCAAGCACGTACACAAGTAGAATTAGCACACAAACGTATATAGCACAGGTTTACAAGTGACGGAACTAGTACAAACTTGCACACAAATAACAGCACAACGTTTCTGCACTAGTGCAGCAAGACAAGTGACCAAATTTAGCAAGCACATACAGATAAGAACATGAGTACAAATCATATATAGTTCTTGCAGTCTACAGAAATAATATATTTGTACTAAACAATTCACGTCACCATACAACAGATGTTCACACGAATTTCAGGAAATAAGAGGAAGGAAAGGGATTGACTTGAACCAACACAAGAGAGGCTTCAGGTTGGCGAAGAGGAGGAGCAGCAGCAGGGATCGATTGGAGAAGAACTTCAGGTCGTTGTGGCCTTGGGGAAGAGCAGCGTCACTTGTGTTCGACAGGAACAGCAGCAGGTCGTTGAGGAGAAGCATCACATGAGGTTGAGGAAGAAGGAGTTGCAGGCTCCTGGAGCAGCAGGTCGTCGTCGCTGGTTCGTTGGTGAAGAGGAAGCAGGGAAGAAGACACGGAGGAGCTTCGGGTCGCCGTCTTCGCTGGTTCGTTGGTGTCCTCACGAGCGCCTCCCGCGCGAGGCCGTCGTCGCCTCTGGGAGCAACAGAGGGGATCTGAGCGGGAGCGGTGGGGGGATCTGAGCGGTGGTGGAGGGGAAAGTGGATCTGAGCCGTGGTGGAGGGGAGAACTGATCTGATCTCTTTTCCCCTGGCATTTAGTGTTAGGACCGAAAAGCCCCTGTGCAATTAATCTTTTTGTGGGCGTTTCAGACAATTGATCTGATTGGGTAGGCGGGATGTCCAAAAGAGGCGGGATTAAATTGGTAGGCGAAAATTTGTGCGGGAAATTTAGGAGGGACTAAATTTTGGAATTTTGTTATCTAAATAAACTATAGTTTATATGCAGTAATGTAAAGTGTATTGATTAAAATAGTAAAAAATATGCAGTATTCTTTTATGGTAACTAGGTCACATATCATGACGCCACGCGAAGGTTTTTTTTTTCTTTTTTTTTGAATTTTGTATGCTTGTTTGAAAATCTAGTCGAAGTCTCGGTCGTGACCGCTCGTGTCTAATGATTGGATCATGCAAAGATTTTGGCATATCTCTGATGAAATAGCTAGTTGTGAACCTAGAAATGAAATTTTCGAAAAATAACGGGCAAGATATATAGCACTTGCAGTTCAAATTTTAGCCATTTCCAGCTGAATCGGCAGGAAATCGTTTAATTTACCGGAAAATGGTAGAGAGCTCCGAAATGGATACTTTTTGGTTTTTGTACATAAAATGATGTCTACTTTGTGAAATAAATGTATCGGTGCCATTTTGGACGACACTCCCGGTAGCCGCTTCACAAAAAGCCTTACTATTAGCACTTGAAAAATGAAAAGTGGATTTTTTGTGAAACATGTCAAAATCGCTGGTCGGCAACATTGTTTGTCATCCCACATTGCACGCATGTGCAAAATTCGGGCACATTTCGACAAACTATGTCATGGATGTGGCCAAAACATTGTTTGTTTGTCTTGAAAGCTATGAATGTCTGTTCATGATAGCAAGTTTCCGCGAACACTTTTTCAATAGAACTTCCGCATTGCAGGTTTATAATTTTTTGTGGTAACTAGGTTACATATCATGACGCCACGCAAAGGTTTTTTTTTTTTTGAATTTTTTGAATTTTGAATGCTTGTTTGAAAATCTAGTCGAAGTCTCGGCCGTGATCGCTCGTGTCTAATGATTGGATCATGCAAATATTTTGGCATATCTCTGATGAAATAGCTAGCTGTGAACCTAGAAATGAAATTTCTGAAAAATAACGGGCAAGATATATAGCACTTGCAGTTCAAATTTTAGCCATTTCCAGCTGAATCGGCAGGAAACCGTTTAATTTACCGGAAAATAGTAGAGAGCTCAGAAATGGATACTTTTTGGTTTTTGTACATAAAATGATGTCTACTTTGTGAAATAAATGTATCGGTGCCATTTTGGATGACACTCCCGGTAGCCGCTTCACAAAAAGCCTTGCTATTAGCACTTGAAAAATGAAAAGTAGATTTTTTTTGTGAAACATGTCGAAATCGCTGGTCGGCAACATTGTTTATCATCCCACATTGCACGCATGTGCCAAATTCGGGCACATTTCGACAAACTATGTCATGGATGTGGCCAAAACATTGCTTGTTTGTCTTGAAAGCTACGAATGTCTGTTCATGATAGCAAGTTTCTGAGAACACTTTTTCAATAGATCTTCCGCATTGCAGGTTTATAATTTTTTGTGGTAACTAGGTCACATATCATGACGCCACGTGAAGGTTTTTTTTTTGAATTTTGTATGCTTGTTTGAAAATCTAGTCGAAGTCTCGGCCGTGACCGCTCGTGTCTAATGATTGATCATGCAAAGATTTTGGCATATCTCTGATGAAATAGCTAGTTGTGAACCTAGAAATGAAATTTCCAAAAAATAACAGGCAAGATATAAAGCACTTGTAGTTCAAATTTTAGCCATTTCCAACTGAATCGGCAGGAAACCGTTTAATTTACCGAAAAATGGTAGAGAGCTCAGAAATGGATACTTTTTGGTTTTTGTACATAAAATGATGTCTACTTTGTGAAATAAATGTATCGGTGCCATTTTGGACGACACTCCCGGTAGCCGCTTCACAAAAAGCCTTGCTATTTGCACTTGAAAAATGAAAAGTAGATTTTTTTGTGAAACATGTCGAAATCGCTGGGCCCAACATTGTTTTTAGCAGTTTTATATTAGAATTTAAAGTCCCATATTTGTGTGCCTACAATCCGGTCCCACACGTCAGTGCCCTCTGATAGAAGCTCAGACGTCGCCCTTTGGAGTGCACGAAGAGCCTTTTCTTCAGTTCCCCTGTCTTCAGTTTCTCCTCTTCGTCAGTTCAGAGTGCACGAAGAGCAGGAGAAGCGCGCCGCCCGCGCCGCCCACGGCTTCCGTCCTCCTGGGTAAGCCCCCTCCCTCTCCATCTCTATTCTTCTGCGCCGCCGGATGAGGGGTTTAACTCGGATGCATGCGCGTGTGGGTTTTGATTCGCCGCCGTTCTGTAGTTGGGAATCTAGGGTTCTAGTCGGCGGGATGGGGAATTTTTCGCCGCCGTTCTGTAGTTGCTCCTGATTTAACCTCTGGCTTCGAACTTCGTGATTATAGGTGATAATGGTGCTGGATGACGAGATCATCGTGATTAGCTGGGACGATGATGCTGCTACTTGGACTTCTGACGACGACACTGACTCTAACCATTCAGAGGGTGATGTTGACCATCCTAGGGAGCGGACAATTAGAGGTAAGCTGGTACTGCTAGTAGCTGGGTAACGAGAAGTGTGCAGATATGAATTAATTCCATTGATTTGCTCTGCCAAGTGCACTGCTAGTAGCTGGTAACGAAAAGTGTGCATGCTGACCTGTTATTTAGAAGTTCAGATATAAACTAGTACTAATGTTTTTGTGCAGTGACCTTAGATTAAATATGGGATAATTGTGTTCATAATTTCGAGTTAGTCTCTAACATAAGTTGTAGAATATTTTGTGTTCAACAGTCAGTTTACCCCAACTTGGATGAGTAAGTGACATTTTGTTGTTGTCAATGGTATCTCCAATCAGTGTTGAGGAGTGGCCATATACATGCTTTTAGTTTACTGCAAGCTTTTCATAAATTGCATACCAAATCTGCTAGTGATCATTTCCGTTTTACCATGTCATTCTATTTTCTTATCTGCTACTTTTCATAAATTGTAGGCCCCGGAGTGGTGGGACATGACACGTATGATCCCTACTGCGTGTTTGCCAACCGGGTCACTATGGACCATGAACATGTCGGTTTTCTGAGGGCTTATTGTGAGCAGTTTCCACAGCCACTGTATGTTTGCACCATGCAAAAATCACATGTCCAGGCGAAGAAAGGAAAAATGGTAAACAGCAGTCCATGATCTGTTGCTTTTCTTAAATCTGTTGTTTTTCTTATGTGTGCTAGCAGTCCATGATCACTATATGCTGACACGTCTTTGCATTGCTGCAGTACTTCAACAAGGACTTCACAAAGACCTACATCAAGAAGTACCTCTCAACAAAGCCCAAAAAAATAAGGGTTTATTGCGGGCCCTGGTCAAGGAGAGTGAACATCAAGCTGGGCAGTGACACGCAAGCTTTGCTAACAACCAAGTGGCTGAGGGTAGTAGCACATGAAGCATTCGTGATAGGCAATATTGTCACATTCCGCTTTCGCTGGAGCCGCAAAACTCGCCGTCTGAAGCTGTATGTCCAAGTAGCATGTAGTGTTAGAGAAGGACATGAAGTATTTAGAGAAGTGGTTGTCGTAAGTAGCATGTAGTGAACCAAGTTATATAAATTAAGCCATTAGGTTGCTTTTGGTTCTACTTATGGAAATTAAGCTATCTGGTTGCTTTTGGTTGAACTTACGGAAATTAATATATATTGTTGATGAAATGAATGTGTTATGAAATGTGGTTTGAAATCTGGTTGCTTTTGGTTGAACTTATGGAAATTAATCTATATTGTTGATGAAATGAATGTGTTATGAAATGTGGTTTGAAATCTGGTTGCTTTTGATGAAGGGTTTCTCTTGTTTTTCTTTTGAAAAGACAAACAAAATAAGTTATAGATAAAATACTTAGACATCAGTATCTGCCAAGATCACACATCTATCCCAGTGGCAAGGCACTAAACATGCGAAGCAGAGGTCCTAGGTTCGAGTCCCAGGTCTCAACCATTTTTCTTGCCATTTTGTAAGACAACAACAAAATAAGTTATAGATAAAACAGTTAGACATCAGCCTCTACCAAGATCACACATCTATCCCAATGGCAAGGCACTGAACATGCGAAGCAGAGGTCATGGGTTCGAGTCCCCGCTCGTGCACATTTTTGCCAAATATTCCACAGGGTCAAGCGGGGCGGGGGCGGGTCCCACATGTGTCATGTGGGACACACATGTCAGGGGCATGGGGCGGGTGCACGTTCCAGGTAGGGTGGTCGTGGGTCGACATGTCAGGACGGGCGAGGAGCAGGTCCCACATGTCATGTGGGCTGTGCGAAACACACATGTCAGCGGCGGGGGCGGGGACGGGTTCCACATTCCAGGTAGCGGGACCCACATGTCAGGGTGTGGGGATAGGTCCCATATGTCAGGGGCGGGCGCGGGACCCGCATGTCAGTGCGGGGTCTGGACCCAAATGTCTAGGTCCCACATGTCATACCGTGGGTCCCACATGTCACGAGGGTGGGTCCCACCGTTCAGATTAGTCAACAAGTCAAATGTGTGCTCTCTTGTCAATGGGTCCCACTTGTCAGTGACTTCAAACCAGGTCTGAGAGGAGTGACACCTACGCGAATTTGACACCTAAGCACTGACACATAGGCGAGACTGCTGAGTTGGCTGTCCACCAATTCGAATGACCATTTAAATTGGTCGTAATCGTGGTCATAGGCTAGTGATGTCGGCATTATGACCAATTTGTGTAATAAGCCTATGACCATTCTAAACTAAATGGTCGTTAGGTTTTCGGGTTTACATCCTTCAAAACAGCTTGCGACTAATTGGGTCGAAATGGTCACAGATCTATGACCAATTTTTTCAGAGTCACTGACAGAAGGTCACTAGTTGGCATATTTCTTGTAGTGTGTCCACAACGCCCTCGCCCACATATGGCTTCCTGCCCGGCACCGCGCCTGGCACTGCCCTGACAGGCAAGCCATGCCTTTCCGCGTCGTCGGAAATGGGCGAGTCCACACCGATCGCCCCGGCGGTGACGCCGCTCGACCTCAACGATGCACCTCTTGCCAGTGACACTGCGGTGCCGGCAAGGAAGGTGCCACGGTTCATTCCTGCGGCTAACCTCCTCGAGGCGCGCAACCTGCTCGATGAAATGGCGCCGCACTTGCCGGACAACCCGAGGTACTACGAGGAGGACAATGGGGGCGTGTTCTTGGCCGGCATGATCAACGAGGGTGGCATAGCGATTGTAGATCAAGAGACCCAAGATCCCACCGGAGGCCAAGAGAACCAAGAGCCGACCCAAGGCCAAGAGGACGTAAATATAGACGAGGAGCCCTTGTTCGAGGAGGAGCTCACTCAGCTAGCCGGTGCACAAAGGCGGCGGCAAAGCGTGAGGACACAAGCATACTCCACGGAAATGGGGCAAAGTGCAATCTTTGGGGCCGAGCAAAAGGGGATGGCCTTTTGGAAGAGGGTTCATGACCACTACGATGAGAAAAAGTGTTATGAGCCCCATAAATTTGATAGTGACCACAACGAATTGTCACTCCAAAAGAGGTGGGGTTCATCCAAGCGGAGTGTAGAAAATTCGTTGGCGCATATGAAGATGTTGAGCGTCGGCCCGTGAGTGGAATTGGGGTGATGGACTTGGTATGATTTTCATTCCCGGCTTGTCTTTTGTTTGTCCCCTCTTTTGTATGAATGTGTGGCGATTCTCTTCGTTTCATCTCTCAGATAGGCCTTTCAATCTTTGGAGACCTTCAAGTCCCAAAATGCGGGCAAGGCATTTACCTTGATCCATTGTTGGCGCGAGATCAAGGAGTGCCCAAAGTGGAAGGAGGTCATGGCGTCCATGAAAAGAAGTGGGGGCGCATTGACCATGGAAAAGGAGCAGCCAAATGAGAATAGGCCAAGGGGAGGACAAACACCAAGATAGAGGCCAAGCGTGATGTGCAAACAATTGATTTGCAAGAGACCTTGAAGGGATTCATATCCCAAAAGGACAAGGCAACTGAGAAGAAGGAGGAGAGGGAATAGAGGAAGCTCCGGGAGAGAGAGGAGAACTCGAGAAACTTTTTCGAAATACAAAAGAGGAAGCTCGAGATCGATGAGGAGAATGCCCGCTCTGGAGCCCAGAGCCATTAAAGTTCAAGCAAAGGCTAGGGAGGTTGAGAACGCTCTACTCACCGAGGAGATCCGGATTATGAAGACCGACCTTGCCACTTTGACACTGAAGAAAAGGGCTTGGTTCGAGAAGAAGCAAAAGTGGTACATGGAGCAAGATGATTGATCATCTCATTTGTGGTTGATGGAACTATGGCTGGGGCATGGGAGTGGCCTCGTGTAATTTTTTGGGTACACTATTTGAATGCCGGCATGGCATGACATGACATTATTGCTACAATATTTGTATGCTGGCTTGGAAAGTTTATTTTGCATAAAATGCTAGCTTATTTGCTTAAATTTGTCAAATTTGGTTGTATCAGAAAAAAGGGACATGGCGGACCAAATGGGTCGCCCCGTTGGGTGCACTCGCCAGAAAAGGTCGGACATGGGCCGGATGTTGTCCATTTGGCGATCGAAACAGACAAAAAATAGACAAAAATAGATCCGTTTGGGTCGGCGCGTTGAAATTGCACTAAAACCAACCAGCACCATCCACTATGTGAAAAGAAGAAAACAAGATTGCTTGCGTTCTGAACAGTTAAATAGTTACATATGGCTAACTTTATAGAATCAGTAATGTACAACCATTCTTTTTATTAATAAAACACATGTATTCTTAGGTCACAAATAAGTCTTGAACTTGTGTCACAGAATCACGACTAGCAAGTCCGGTCCATCACATCCGTACCACACACGTTGACATCATTGGTGATGTCACCAAATCAACAAAATTGATGTGCTCTTTTTTCCATTTTGTATTTCTCTAGGACAAAACATTAGGCAAACAGTATGAACACATTTGATTGCCTGCATCAAGTCTAAGCAGACTCGCCAAATACAAATTTTGAATTTTGGCTGTCTGCGTGAGGGGTAGGTAAGACTTGCACACTTCCTGGCACCTGTTTTTTAAGGCCCCTGCTCCCACCACATCTGGACGGCTGCTGCACAGTAGCCAAACAGCGCAGGGCTCAAGCCATGTCTCTGGAAAGCGGACACGTGTTTCAGTGACGACTGGCTAGTCATTACCGAACACATCGCCGGCCAATCACGGTTAAGGAGTAAAATCGCTCATCATTCTGGTATGTTGAGGGATTTGAAAGGAGCGGAATCGCAGAAATTTTGAAGATCCCTCGCCCCCTGCCCGACTATTGTCTCCTGGACCCGAGACAAAGCTCTTGCATGGGATTTTGCTCGCGCTAAACCTTTGCGCAAACTCATGTTCGAGCCCAGTTTGGTTTCTTTTTTTCCTCTTTTTTTTACTTGTACAAGTTTCCCCATGCTTATGAATGAAAATCCAGCAGTTGTCGGATCTTTCAAAATAGACCTACTGATGATCCAGAATCTGGCGAAACCAAACATAATGAGTGGCATCATCAAACTGAGCAACTTTGTGAAGGGCCCAGATATGATTTCGCATCGGAGCAGCGTTGAAACCCTACCAGACTGCTATAAAAAGGAGAGAAGACTGCCTCAAGAAAGAGCCGCCATTCTTCACCGCCTCCACAAAGTGATGCCTCCATCTCCACTCCATAGGCATCTCCATCTTCATAGTCATATACTACTTGTAATTTAGATCTCATCACGATTGGCAACATTGTAAGAACTATTTCAGTCATTCATCTTTTATTTTCTATAATGTTTTCTATTGCTGATATGATCGGGATGTGTGAGTAGTCCACTCGGGTTAAGGGCTGAGGCCTAGCCTCGCAGCTATGTGCAAACTAACCATTGGAATATTAGTGTAAAGAGTACGATATGATGCATGTGTATATCTCTTGTCAATGCCTCGCTTCTAGGACTTGTCAGGTACCCAAGACCCCGTAGAGTGATCAAGGTAGAGGTAAGTGACGGGAAAAGTGGAAGGCTATGCGAGAACCTCGGTGACAGTATGAGATGTACAATAGCTGAAAGCAATTCCATGTAGAACGACAATGATGTCAAAAAAACTTATGGCTACCTTTTAAAGACTTACTAAATACCTAGGCAACCCCGCGTAAGACTGATAGTGGCGAAGTGGACAGCTGAATCCTTTGTGCTCCTGATGTGTGTGAGACACTGGTGCCCTTGGACGCATTGCTCATATACGTCTTTGTATTCATTTGAATTATTTATGACTAACGGAGCTTCATCTTATCATATTTATCCCATACATAACATGCACTTCTGCAGGTGAAACCTTAGGCCCTGGCCTATTTTAAACCATTGATAAAACAACCACAAGCAAAGAAGTTTGGTTCGCAAAAACTAAACTTCTGAAAACTTTTTTGAACTTGATAATTTTCCTGGCCAAGCAAATACTTCCCAGATTCGATAAACCCTGGCTCCTGGTGAAACATCGATATGGTCGACTAGAGGGGGTGAATAGGCGACTACCAAATTTTAATCTTTTTCCTTTTTAATTGGGGCTTGAGCAAGTATAACAAGGTTAACTAGATGTGCACTAGATGATTGCAACCTATGTGATACAAGCAAGATATAACAAGTAGCGAAAGCAACAAGTAAAGGATAGAAGTAACCGCAAAGTAGACACACAGAGGTAATGCCCGTAGTTCCTTCCCAAGGGAAGTACGTCTACGTTGGAGGAGTGTTAAGCTACCTAGGCACTCCAATAGCACGGTTGTGCTCACTCTATTCTCCGCGAGCTTCACCCGTGAGGGATCGGCTCATCCACCATGAGGTCGACTTGAAGGCGTTGACCAAGCTGGTACACAAAGGAAGGGGAACTAGACAATGAGTTGGAGCCTCCCAACAATGTCCCGGAGCACCTAGCAACAATATGGGGCTTCTGAAACTCACGAAGACCTCCTAGGGCTACAAGCAACCCAAGAGGAACAAGCACCACAAAGAACAATGAATGGATTCGTAATTCGTTCGGTGGAGACGTAGATCTAGACCTCCTCCTTCACTCCTCAAAGCATCAAGGCGATTGGTTGGGTGGAGTGGGAGATCTAGGAAGTTGAAGCTCAGCAGTAATGTAGGAGAGAGAATGTAAATCACATCATCTCTTTGGGGAAGAAGCACTCCTTTTATAGGGGCCCCGAAAATCGAACCGTATTGCACAGAAAATGTGCACAGCGGTACTACCGCTCCTGGGGTCTCACTGGTACTGAGCAGCACCAGCTCCCAGTTGTGGCGGTAGTGCGCTGCACAACCATTGCAACCAGGGAGTGGTACTACCGGTGATCAGCTCCGGTACTACCGCTTGCTTCTTCGAATTAATTCGACGTATTCCATCGGTAGTACGTGGGAGCTACCGCCTAAGTACCGTTGAGACATACAGAGAAGAAATCGAGGCTGACGGTACTTCCAGCGGTAGTACCGCTGCCTGAAAGGCACGGTACTAACCGCGGTACTACTGCCGGAAGCTGGGTACTAGCATGCTGTGGTAGTACAGCTCCAGGAGGAGAGGTACTATCGCCGCATACTGGCGGTACTACCACCGGTCAGGATTTCTTCCTGGTTCCTTTTTCCAGCCCATTTGTCTCTTCCATCTTCGGACTTCACGTGTTGTCAATTGAAAACCTGACAAGACTTAGGAACACGATTAGTCCTGTGAGTGTGTTGTCATTGACTCCAAAATGGATTAAGAACTAGCATGCTCTTTCAATCTCCCCCTTTTTGGAGTTTGATGACAACACACACAAAGGCTATACAAAATATAGATGGGCTCCCCCTAACAGCATCAAGATAGTTTTGCGTTTGAATGAAAAATGCATACTCGTTAGGATCAACAATCCCCCTAGATTTTGTAAACCAAGCAAGTTTTATAGAAAGAACAAGAGAGCATAAACTTCCACAAGCATGACAAGACATAAACTAAGAGTTATTACACCACAAGGTTCAAATAGAAACAACGATATCCACATGTCTTACACCATGCATAGAGAAAGATCACCTAAACCAAGTTCAAAAGAGATAAACGTGAAGCACAAGCATAAAAGATCAAATAAAAACGAGCTTGTGCTACAACCCATGCAAATCCCCAGATAGCCTAATAGAACACTCTCCCCCTTTGGCATCAAAGCACCAAAAAGGGAGAGGCGATGCTAACGTCCCATATGGAGATCACTCATCCTCCTCCTCGTCGTCATCCTCAGCATCACCCTCTTCCTCGTTATCAACGTCCTCATCCTCACCTTCTTCATCATTTTCTTCGCCTTCACGGACCCAAGGCTCGGTGGGATGGGAGGTGGAGGCATCGTCCTCAAGATCGGGATCCACCCAGTTGTACTTCTTGGCAAACCACTTGGAATAGGTAGTGATGTTGTTCTCGGAACCGACAGTCACCTTGGCTCCCAATTCAGCAAAACGGTCACGGGTGCGCACATGCTCCTGCTTGGCTCTCTCATGCTCTCTCCAAACCCTCTGATCCGCGTCCTCTTGACGGCAAAAGATGGAGTGCATAGCATTGGCAAGCCACTTCTTGAACCCCTTCTCATTCTTCTTAGAAGGCAGCTCAAACTCTAGGTCATCATCCTCATCATCAGTGTTGTATACCTCATCATGGGGAATGATAGGCTTGGCATGCTTCTTCTTCTTGAATTCCATGACAATATGAGGTGTGAGCTCTTCATCATTGTCCAAATCATCCAAGGGATAGCCCTTTTTAACCAAAGCAGGAATAATAAGCTTCATAAAGAGGGAACCAAAGATGGGAACTCTCCTTTTCATTATCACTTCATAGACCTCTTGCAAAATGATATCCATAATATCAAGCTTCTTGCCATGCCCAACCATCTGAGCGGATGTGTACATAATGTCAATGAGGCACCCATGGACTTTGTCAAAATTTCCCACGCGAGGGGCAACTATGTTGCGAAAGATGCGATGCATGATGTCCCACTTCTGCTCCAAGTGCTTGGAATCCCCGCAAACTGCACGGCCTTGAATGTAGAGATCAAAGAGAACCGAGGGCTTCATTGGCTTGTTCATGTCAGAGATGCAAAAAACTTGGGCATGATCGTCAGTAGACATGAGATCGCCATAGTCAGCGAGGTGAAGCAGACCAGCAAAGTCACTCCATGAAGCAGTCAACACTTTATCCTTGGTCATCCAGGTGATAGCTCTCTCAGAGGTATGGAAGTGAACAGTGGCAAAAAGCTGATGCACGAGTGGCTCACTGAAAGGTTCTTGCAGCCCAATGTAATCAGTGAGCCCAAACTCATCACAAATCTCAAGAACCTCGGCAAAGTAGTCAAGATTGGCCCTCATATAGTCAGTGTTGATGCAGAACTGCTTCACAACCTTGGTCTTGAAGCGGGGAAGCACTTCTCTGAAGGTTTTCTCTTGAAACTGATTGTGGAAGAACTTGTTGGTATACTTCGGATCCTTGAGCTTATCATACGGATTCACTCTTCTTTCCTTAATGAACTCTGCCTGTGACATCTTCATGAGTGAGCGACTTTTTCCTGCTGCAGCCTTGGCTTGCTGAGACCGCTGACGACTTGTGGTCTTCTTAGGCAAGACTTCCGGTTCATCATCAATTTCCTTGTCCTTGCGAGCTCTCTTGGGAGCACGAGACGAGCCACCTCCACTTCCCTTGCTAGGTCCTAAGACATCATAGAAAGATAGCATAGGGGATAAGTAATGCAAAATAAATCATGACAAAAACGAAAAGAATCAAACATGCACAGTTTCTGGGAAAATCCCAGGTAGTGGTAGTACTGCAGCTCAAACCGGTAGTACCGGTGGAGATTGGAGTGGTAGTACCGCTCGGTTGGAGCGGTAGTACCGCTGCCTCCAGATCTGACGGTTTGAGTCACGGTACTTCGTCGATCTATGGATTCTTCCAACCAAACTTTGCAAGAGTGATTCTAAACGGAGTACACACTATTTCCTACAACTTCTACCACTAAAGCTTTGAGAAATCAATCTCAATCGCATCTCAATGAATCAACTAGGTTGCGAGAGAAGAGAGGAGTTACCGGAGCTCATGGTGGAGGAGAGGAGGAAGGAGGGCGTCCTCGAGCTCTCCCACAGCCGGAGAGGGGCTATCTCAGTCGGAGGGGAGCTCTTCCGGTGGCCGGAGTCGACGGAGGCGACGGTGGTGAGGGGTACCAGATGTGGGGGTCGGGTGTAGGGAGGTAGAATGAGAGAAACTACCCCCCGAACCCAACTTAACCCCACGGGTAAAACCCTCAGCGGTAGTACCGCTGACCCAACGGTAGTACCGCCCGCTGGTACTAGCGGTAGCAACCCGGAAGTACCGCGCCTGGGAACTGCGTTGTCCTAGCGGTTGTATCGGGAAACTAGCGGTAGTACCGCTACTGGTACTAGCGGTAGTATTAGTGGTGCTACCGCATCTGGGGATGCGTGAGCAGCCTTGTCCAGAGCGGTAGTACCGCGTAGAGCTACCGGTAGTACCGGTACCTGGTGACCACGGTATTTGGAGGAGTAGTACTGCACCTGGGAGCGAAAACTTCCAGGCAGCGGTAGTACCGCCTCAAACACCGGTAGTACCGGGCGCCTGAGTCAAAACCTGCCAACGGGATGGTCACGAAAATTTTGCAATTTTAAGAGAAGTGTCTTAAGGGATAAGATTTTGGGCTTAGGTTAGAGTTTGTAACTGGGGGAGGAGAGGCAGTACGAGTTTGCAAGAAGCAATTTTGAAAGGCCAAACTTGGATGCTCTCCACAAAAGTCAAAGAGGTTTAAAAACCCAAATAAATTTAAATAAATCCAACTCCTCAAAAAGAGGAGGGTGGTGGCGTAGGCCACCATGTATGAGCAATTATCAACCCGGAACCGCGAAGATATATCTTGGGTTCAAGGACAATACTCATCGTTTAAGCACAAGTTGTCATGAAAGTGACCAAATGAAGCATGAATTGTTTATATTGGCATCATAAGGATAGTGTTGACTCATGAATTGAGCTACACTCCCCCTACAACTATGCCTACATCCAAACTAGTTATCAAGTCCACTATGGGTAGGTGTGTGCGATGCTCAAACAAAGTTACTCGCATCAATGACATTTAGCTCATTCCGCAACTCTCGAAATCTTGGTTCATCAAGGGCCTTCGTGAAGATGTCCGCAAGTTGATCCTTGGTGCCCACATAGGAGAGATCAATGTTGCCTCTTTCCACGTGCTCCCGGATGAAGTGGTGACGCACTTCAATATGCTTCATCTTGGAGTTTAGCACGGGGTTGTAGGCGATCTTGATGGCGCTCTCATTGTTACAAAAGAGAGGCACCTTGTCGAAGTTGGCTCCATAGTCCTTCATTGTTTGCCTCATCCAAAGCAATTGAGCACAACAACTCGCGGCGGAGATGTACTCGGCTTCGGTGGTGGAGAGAGCAACACAATTTTGCTTCTTGGAAGACCAACACACCAAGGAGCGACCAAGAAATTGTCAACCCCTGGAAGTTGACTTCCTATCCTTCTTCTCTTCGGCATAATCCACATCCGAGTAACCCATGAGCTGAAAACTTGAACCCTTGGGATACCAAAGACCAAAGTTTGGGGTATGAATCAAATATCGAAGGATGCGCTTAACCATCGTCATATGGCTCTCCTTGGGATCCGCTTGATACCTTCCGCACTTACCCACACTAAACATGATATCCGGCCTAGATGCACAAAGATAGAGCAAAGAACCAATCATAGAACGATAAATCTTTTGATCAACATCTTTACCCTCGGTGTCGGTGTGGAGGTCATTGCTTGTGGACATGGGAATCTTGCTATGCTTTGCATCTTGAATCTTTTGAGCATGTATTGGGTATACTTGGCTTGCTTGATGAAAGTACCTTCTCTATATTGCTTCACTTCAAAACCTAGAAAGTACTCCAACTCCCTCATCATGGACATCACAAACTTGCTATTCATAAGCTTGGCAAACTCATCATTGAAAGCATTGTTAGTAGACCCAAATATGATATCATCAATATAGAGTTGGCATATGAAAAGATTCCCGTCAACCTTCTTGGTAAAAAGAGTGAAATCAATGATGCCAACTTGGAATCCACGATCTACTAGAAACTCGCGAAGGTGCTCATACCACGCACGTGGGGCTTGCTTGAGGCCATAGTGTGCCTTCTCGAGCTTATAGACATGACCGAGAAAGTTGGGGTCCTTGAACCCGGGGGGTTGCTTCACATAAACCAACTCATTAATGGGACCGTTAAGAAAAGCATTTTTAACATCCATTTGTTGAATTTTAAAGTTATGATGAGATGCATATACAAGCAAGATGCGAATAGATTCAAGACGAGCTAAGGGAGGAAAGGTTTCCCCGAAATCAACACCTTCGACTTGGGAGAATCCTTGTGTCACCAATCTTGCCTTGTTGCGAGTGACAATGCCGTTCGAATCTTGCTTGTTCTTGAAAACCCACTTGGTGCCGATGACGTTCTTGCAATATTTTGGCCTTGGCACCAACTTTCACACCTTTTTGCGCTCGAAGTTGTTTAGCTCTTCATGCATGGTTACAACCCAATCATGATCTTCAAGAGCTTCATACACTTTCTTGGGCTCGATGAAGGACACAAAAGTATGGTTGGAGCTAAAGCTTGCCAATTGTTTCCTTGTGGCGACCTTGCCTCGAACATCTCCAATGATTTGGTCCAAGGTGTGATCCTTGAGGATGAGTTCACGCTCTCTCCTCATTGCCCTTCTAGCCTTGATCTCCTCTGAGGTTTCTTGGGATGTATCTTGATCATCACCTTCATCATGGGAGTCATGTGCACCACATTGATCTTGAACTTGTTCTTGATCATGTTGTTGACCTTGGTCTTGTGCACCACCTTGAGCTTGATCTTGGACATCACTTGGTGAGGGAGCACCACTAGGTTGATCTTGATCAACAATGGAATAATCTTATCCTTGATCTTATTTACATGGTTGAGGGCTTGATGCTTGTTCTTGGCTAGCTTGAGGAGCTTGAGATGGTTGAGGATCTTGTGATGGTGATGGCTCTTCTTGAGGAGGGTCCTCTTCAATAGTTCGAATATCACCAATTGCCATTCTCCTTAGTGCAAGCTCCATAGGCACATCACCTACATCATTAGAGTCGATTTGCCCACTTGGGAGCCATAATCCTCATCAAACTTCACGTCACTAGATTCTTCAACTTGAAGGGTGGTCTTGTTGTAGACTCTATAGCCATGAGAGTTTGTGGAGTAAGCAACAAAGATACCTTCAATAGATCTAGGCTCGAATTTTGACAAACAATTACCTTTCTTACGAATGAAGCACTTGCAACCGAAGACTCGGAAATATGAAAGGTCCGGCTTCTTACCAAGAAGGATCTCATAAGGAGTCTTGTTCAAGCCCTTGCGAAGATATAACCGGTTGGTGGCATGACAAGCGGTGGCAATAGCTTTGGCCCAAAAGTTATATGGTGAGGCATACTCCGCAATCATGGTCCTAGCTGCATCCATGAGAGTTCGGTTCTTCCTCTCCGCAACACCATTTTGTTGAGGGGTGTATGGAGTAGAGAATTGATGAGCAATCCCCTCTTCACTAAGAAATCCCTCCACAGTGTAGTTATTGAACTTGGACCCATTGTCACTCTAGATCACTAGTACGTCTCAAACGTATCTATAATTTTTGATGTTCCATGTTGATATTATACCAATTGTTACATGTTTTACATACACTTCATATCATTTTTATACATTTTCTGGGACTAACCTATTAACAAGATGCCACAGTGCTAGTTCATGTTTCCTGCTGTTTTTGTATTTCAGAAAAGTTGTTAAGGAAATATTCTCGGAATTGGACGAAAATCAACGGAGGTCCCTATTTCACCGACACGTCCACGGAGTCCAAAGGAGAGACGGAGAAGCGCCAGGAAGCGGCCACACCTGGGCTCGGCGCGGCCCCACCCCCTGCCGCGCCGAGGGGTGGTGTGGGCCCCTCGGGTGGCCTCCGACGCCGCCCTTTTGCCTATTTATTCCTCCCGTCTGGAGAACCCTAAATACCCGAGTCATATTCCACGAAAAGTTCCATAGGCGCCGCCGTCGTTAACCCTAGCTCGGGAGGGTTCTGAAGCTCTTCCCGGCACCCTGTCGGAGAGGGGAATCATCACCGGAGGGCTCTACATCGCCATGCCTGCCTCCGGAGTGATGCGTGAGTAGTTCATCCTTGGACTACGGGTCCATAGCAGTATCTAGATGGTTGTCTCTCCACTTTATGCTATCATGTTTAGATCTTGTGAGCTGCCTAACATGATCAAGATCATCTTATTGTAATGCTACATGTTGTGTTTGCTGGGATCCGATGAATATTGAATATTATGATCAAGTTGATTATTAATCTATGTTACATGTTATTTATGATCTTGCATGCTCTCCGTTACTAGTAGATTTTGGCCAAGTAGATGCTTGTAACTCCAAGAGGGGGTATTTATGCTAGATAGTGGGTTCATGCCTCCAGTAATCTGGGCGAGTGACAGCAACGTCTAAGGTTGTGGATGTGCTGTTGCCACTAGGGATAACATAACAATGCTATGTCTACGGTCATATGTATTTGTTTACATTACGCACATTACTTAATGCGATTATCCGTTGCTTGCAACTTAATACCAACGGGGGACACAGATGTTAACCTGACGGTGGATTATTAGTCATAGATGCGGTTGGATAACAGTCTATGTATCTTGTCGTAATGCCCAATTAAATATCATGGTAGTCATCTTGTCATTTATATGCATTGTCATGCGCTCACTATTTTATCAATTGCCCAGCTGTAATTTGTTTACCCAACATGTTATTTATCTTTATGGAGAGACACCACTAGTGAACTGTGGACCCCGGTCCATTCTTTTACACTGATAAAACCACCAACTGCAAACAATTGTTCTCTTTTACTTCCTGCAATTAAATACTATTTCCACACCATACGTTTAATCCTTTGTTACAGCAAGCCGGGAAGATTGACAACCTTCCTGTTTCGTTGGGGCAAAGTAGTTTGATTGTGTTGTGTGCAGGTTCCACGTTGGTGATCGAGCAACGACGCCACCAACAACCTTCTGAAGTGCTCCTACTCCTCCTGGATCCGACAACCTTGGTTTCTTACTGAGGGAAAACTTGCTGCTGCACTGCTTCATACCTTCCTCTTGGGGTCTCCCAACGAACGTGTGTTTCACGTCATCAAGCATATTTTTCTGGCGCCGTTGCCGGGGAGATAGAAGACTTCAGCAAGGGGAGTCTCGCTTCCAATCTCTTTACTTTGTTTTTTGTCTTGCTTAGTTTACTTTATTTTATCTTGTTTGTTTTTAATTATCAAAAACACAAAAAAATTAGTTACTTGCATCTAGTTTATTTTGAATTGTTATTTTTGTCCTGTTTTAATTTGCTAAAATGAGTACTCCTGAGAACACTAAGTTGTGCGATTTCACTAGCACAAACAACAATGATTTCATATGCACACCTATTGCTCCACCTGCTTCTAAAGCAGAATTTTATGAAATTAAACCTGCACTATAAATCTTGTTATGAAAGAGCAATTTTCTGGTGTTAGTACTGATGATGCTGCTGCTCACCTTAATAACTTTGTTGAACTTTGTGAAATGCAAAAGCATAAGGAAGTAGACGGTGATATTATTAAATTGAAACTTTTTCCTTTCTCCTTGAGAGGACGTGCTAAAGAATGGTTGCTATCTTTGCCTAGAAATAGTATTGATTCATGGACTAAATGCAAAGATGCTTTCATTGGAAAATACTATCCTCCTGCTAAGATTATATCTTTGAGAAGTAGCATAATGAATTTTAAACAATTTGATAATGAACATGTTGCTCAAGCATGGGAGAGAATGAAATCATTGGTTAAGAATTGTCCCACTCATGGACTGACTACTTGGATGATCATCCAAACCTTCTATGCAGGATTAAATTTTTCTTCAAGGAATTTGTTGGATTCGGCCTCTGGAGGTACCTTCATGTCCATCACTTTGGGTGCTGCAACAAAGCTTCTAGATGATATGATGATAAATTATTCTGAGTGGCACACCGAGAGAGCTCCAACAGGTAAAAAGGTAAATTCTGTTGAAGAAACCTCTTCCTTGAGTGCTAAAATTGATACTATTATGTCTATGCTTGCAAATGGTCAAGTGCATGTTGATCCAAATAATGTTCCTTTAGCCTCTTTGGTTGCTCAAGAAGAGCATGTTGATGTGAACTTCATTAAAAACAATAACTTCAACAACAATGCTTATAGGAATAATTTTGGTAATAGTAATTATAAGCCCTATCCTTCTAATAGTGGCAATGGTTATGGAAATTCTTATGGTAGATCTGGAATGCCTAGTGAAGAAAGGATGTTGGAAATTGAAAAGGCCACTAAGAACTTTATGCAAATGCAATTTGAGCAAAACCAACTATTTACTAGAACTATGGATGAACAGTCTATTATGTTGAAAAATATAAGCCGCCAAATTGAGAATTTAAATAGGGAAATTTCTGGTTTGCAAATTAAGATTTCTAATGCTGAAACTTGTATTTCAACTATGTCTGAAGCACAAGCCTCTTTGATTAATAAAATGGGCTAAACCGGAAACTGTTGACAATAATACCTTTGCAGCAACTAATGCTATACAAATTAAAATTGATAATAATGTGAGATGCTAGCCGAATTGCATGCTAGGTGGGAAAGAGAGGATGAAATTGCTAGAAAGAATAGTATTGCTAGAGTTTGTACTATTTCTACTACTGAAAATGCTTTAACCTCAAGTGTTAGCAAACCTCCTACTATTAATGGTAAGATAATTGGTGTTGGCAATGTTTCTACTTCTATTGCAAAACGTTTTAAATTGCCTGATAACTCAGAAACTGTTCTTGATAAAAATGCTGAAATTTTTAGTAATGAGGAAGATAATAGCTCCATTACCTTTGATGATAATGATTTTGATTTTGATGGTTGTAATATTTCTGAAGTAATTATGTTCTTGCAAAAGCTAGCTAGGAGTCCTAAAGCAAGTGAAATAAACATGGCTTTTACTAAACATATTACTAATGCTCTCATACAAGTTAGGGAAGAAAAATTGAAACGTGAAGTATCCATCCCTAGGAAGTTAGAAGATGGTTGGGAGCCTATCATTAAAATGAAGTTGAATAACTTTGATTGCAATGCTTTGTGTGACCTTGGTGCTAGTGTTTCTGTTATGCCTAAAAGACTTTATGATATGCTTGATTTAGCACCTTTGGAAAATTGTTATTTGGATGTTCACCTCGCTGATGCTACGATAAAGAAACCTTTGGGTAGAATTGATGATGTTCTTATCATGGTTAATAACAACTTTGTCCCTGTTGATTTTGTTGTTTTGGATATTGAATGCAATCCATCTTGTCCTATTGTGCTTGGAAGACCTTTTCTTAGAACTATTGGTGCTATTATTGATATGAGAGAGGGGAATATTAAATATCAATTCCCGCTCAAGAAAGGTATGGAACACTTCCCTAGGAAGAAGATAAAACCACCTTTTGATTCTATTGTTCGAACAAATTATAATGTTGATGCTTCTACACTTGGTAATACTTGATGCATGCTTTGTGCCTAGCTAAAAGGCGTTAAAGAAAAGCGCTTATGGGAGGCAACCCATTATTTTTATTTCTGCAATTTTTTTTTTATTGAGTCAAGGTGTTTACTTCTGTAGCAACTCCTTTGTATCTTTACTTTTTCGCATTGTTGTGCCAAGAAGAGTCTCTAATGATAAGATGATGCTAGATTTTGATTGCTGCGCAGAAACAGATTTTTGCTGTTCACTGTACGAAAATTATAAATTCATAGAAATGTGATTTTAATCTGCAAATTTTTGTGCGTAATCCTGATGTATGTACGCATCTTTCGTTAGTTCAAAGTTTTTCGATCTGAGCAACGTAAGTGCCTCGAAAAAATTCGTCTTTGCGGACTGTTCTGTTTTAGACAGATTATGTCTTTTATTTTGCATTCTCTCTTTTACTAGTGTTGGGTGGAATTCTTTTTTGGGTGGAAGAGCTTCACATAACATCAGTGGCAGTAGTTAATGTTTAAAGTAACGGTCATATTGCGTCCTTACAGAACATGTGAGTTTTTGATTGATGCACTAACCCTCTAATGAGATTTACTTTGAGTTTGGTGTGGCGGAAGTTTTCAAGGGTCAAGAGAGAAGAGTGATATAATAGGATCAAGAAGAGTAAAGAGCTTAAGCTTGGGGAGGCTCCCATGGATCTCCCCAGCATATTTCAAGAAGACTCAAGCGTCTAAGCTTGGGGATGCCCAAGGCATCCCCTTCTTCATCGTCAAAATTATCAGGTCATCTCTAGTGAAACTATATTTTAATTCTTTCACATCATATGTGCTGTTCTTGGAGCGTCTGTGTGCTTTTATTTTCAGTATGTTATTTTTATTTTCTGATATCAACTTGATTGGATCCTAGCATTCTTGATTGGGAGAGAGACACGCTCCGCTTTTTCATTAGAATACTCCTATTCTTCACTTATACTTGTTGAGTATTCATATCTAGCGCTGTTAAGCTTTTAGCTCTTGTTTTCATGTATCTCTTGTCAGAGCTATTAGTTCTTTTAAAGAAAGTACTCTCTTACTTCACTTATACTTGTTTGGAGAGTTATTGAAATAAATTGATTGGTGTTTGGTTGGAACAGAAAATGTTGCATGTGGTAAATGGTATAATGGAAAAGACTTACATACTCTTGTAGATCACTAACTTGGATAATTTGATACTTGTCAATTGTTTTGAGTTAACAAGTAGGTCATGATTAAACTTTTGCATCATGTAAGTTAAGCCCATTAGTGAAGAACTACCGTAAAGCTTGTTGAAATTTGGTTTGCATGAGTGGTATCTCTAAGGTCTAGATATTTTCTAGTAAAAGGGTTTGGTTAACAAGGAAGACAGTGTGGAGTCTTATAATTTTTGCAATATGTTGGTCATATAAAACTTGGTGTACCGGTTGATAGTCTTGTTTGCTTAAATAACCTTGCTAGCCTAAACTCTGTACTGAGAGGGAATGCTTCTCGTGCATCCAAATCCTTGAGCCAAAATCCATGCCATCTGTGTCCACCATAACTACCTATATGTGGTATTTCCTTGCCACTCCAAGTAAATTTTTCATGTGCTACCTTTAAACTATTCAAAATTGTTACTACTCCTTTTTGTGTCAATGTTTACCAAGCTCATGAGGACGTGGTGGATGTCTTTATGTCACTTGTCAAGCAGACTTTACCTTCAGACTAGCGGCATATACATCCGCTTATCTATTAATTTTGCAAAAAGAGCTGGCAACGGGGTGCCCAGTCCCAATTAATTACAACTTTAACCGCTTAATCTCTTCACATTTTGTCAACTGAATACTCAGTGAAACATCTGCATGTGTAAACCAAAGAGAAAAAGAGGGATGATCTGCCTTGCTGGTAGAAATAACGTCCTCATCCGCTCTTAAAAGTCTGTTTGGCCGGGGTCATATTGTACTTTCCACTACTGATTCGTTGACCAATTAACATACACCTCTCAAAACTTAATTTTTACTCTCTATATGATTTCAAAAACTAAAAAGCTCTAGCACATGATTTAATCCCTGCTTCCCTCTGCGAAGGGCCTTTCTTTTACTTTTATGTTGAGTCAGTTTTCCTACTTCTTTCTATCTTCCACAAGCAAACACTAGTGTCAACTTTGGTACAACAATTGTTATATGCTACATATTGGATTTATTATATTGCTTTGTGTTGACAATATCCATGAGATAAATATGTTAAAAGTTGAAGCAAACGCTGAAACTTAAATCTTCCTTTGTGTTGGTTAAATACCTTTTACTAGAATCTATTGCTTTTTGAGTTAACTCTTATGTAAACCTGTGGATGCAATGTCTCCAAAGTACTATTCATGAAAAGTTTTGCTTGTATGATTCAGTTGTTTACTCATTATCTATTTGGTAGCAAACTATAGACCATTGACTTGGATCACTTCATTCATTTACATGTGCCTTACAATACTATTTGATCAAGATTATGATGGTAGCATGTCACTTCAAAAATTATTTTGTTTTATCGTTTACCTACTCGAGGACGAGTAGGAACTAAGCTTGGGGATGCTGATACGTCTCAAACGTATCTATAATTTTTGATGTTCCATGTTGATATTATACCAATTGTTACATGTTTTACATACACTTCATATCATTTTTATACATTTTCTGGGACTAACCTATTAACAAGATGCCACAGTGCCAGTTCCTGTTTTCTGCTGTTTTTGTATTTCAGAAAAGCTGTTAAGGAAATATTCTCGGAATTGGACGAAAATCAACGGAGGTCCCTATTTCACCGACACGTCCACGGAGTCCAAAGGAGAGACGGAGAAGCGCCAGGAGGCGGCCACACCTGGGCTCGGCGCGGCCCCACCCCTGCCGCGCCGAGGGGTGGTGTGGGCCCCTCGGGTGGCCTCCGACGCCGCCCTTTCGCCTATTTATTCCTCCCGTCTGGAAAACCCTAAATACCCGAGTCATATTCCACGAAAAGTTCCAGAGGCGCCGCCGTCGTCAACCCTAGCTCGGGAGGGTTCTGAAGCTCTTCCCGGCACCCTGCCGGAGAGGGGAATCATCACCGGAGGGCTCTACATCGCCATGCCTGCCTCCGGAGTGATGCGTGAGTAGTTCATCCTTGGACTACGGGTCCATAGCAGTAGCTAGATGGTTGTCTCTCCACTTTATGCTATCATGTTTAGATCTTGTGAGCTGCCTAACATGATCAAGATCATCTTATTGTAATGCTACATGTTGTGTTTGCTGGGATCCGATGAATATTGAATACTATGATCAAGTTGATTATTAATCTATGTTACATGTTATTTATGATCTTGCATGCTCTCCGTTACTAGTAGATTTTGGCCAAGTAGATGCTTGTAACTCCAAGAGGGGGTATTTATGCTAGATAGTGGGTTCATGCCTCCAGTAATCTGGGCGAGTGACAGCAACGTCTAAGGTTGTGGATGTGCTGTTGCCACTAGGGATAACATAACAATGCTATGTCTACGGTCATATGTATTTGTTTACATTACGCACATTACTTAATGCGATTATCCGTTGCTTGCAACTTAATACCAACGGGGGACACGGATGTTAACCTGACGGTGGATTATTAGTCATAGATGCGGTTGGATAACGGTCTATGTATCTTGTCGTAATGCCCAATTAAATATCATGGTAGTCATCTTGTCATTTATATGCATTGTCATGCGCTCACTATTTTATCAATTGCCCAGCTGTAATTTGTTTACCCAACATGTTATTTATCTTTATGGAGAGACACCACTAGTGAACTGTGGACCCCGGTCCATTCTTTTACACTGATAAAACCACCAACTGCAAACAATTGTTCTCTTTTACTTCCTGCAATTAAATACTATTTTCCACACCATACGTTTAATCCTTTGTTACAGCAAGCCGGGAAGATTGACAACCTTCCTGTTTCGTTGGGGCAAAGTAGTTTGATTGTGTTGTGTGCAGGTTCCACGTTGGTGATCGAGCAACGGCGCCACCAACAACCTTCTGAAGTGCTCCTACTCCTCCTGGATCTGACAACCTTGGTTTCTTACGAGGGAAAACTTACTGCTGCACTGCTTCATACCTTCCTCTTGGGGTCTCCCAACGAACGTGTGTTTCACGTCATCAATCACCATGATTTTATCTTGATATTGACGTTGAGCCATGTTGATGAAGCCAATGACTCTTTGTTGAGTCTCACTCTTCTTCTTGAAGAATAAACCCATGTGTATCTTGAGTAGTCATCAACAATCATCAAGCAATACTTCTTCCTGCCAAGACTATCATAAGATAGAGGACCAAAGAGATCCAAGTGAATGAGCTCAAGAATCTTGGAGGTGGTAAACGTCGTCTTGGCCGGATTGGCTTCTCCAAGTTGTTTACCTAAAATGCAAGACCTACACACACGATCTTTGGACAACTTAATATCGGTTAGTCCGAGAATGTGATCACCACTTTGAAGGTCATGCAAGGTTCTCATATTGGTGTGAGCTAGTCGGCGATGCCAAAGCCAACCCACATCAACTTTGGCCATTAGGCAAGTCGCGGCTGAAGTGCTTTCCTTAGAAAAGTCAAGCACATACATGCCGAACTCGACATGCCCAACAAAGACCACTTTAAGAGACTCCTTCACGGTAATGATCACGGTCTCGTCATCAAAATAGCAACCATAACCACATTTAGTGAGTTGATAGACGGAAAGTAAATTATAACCAAGGGACTCAACAATAAGTACGTTCTTGATAGAGATCTCTCTAGCAACAACGACCTTGTCTCGTCCCAATACCTTAAGCTCGCGGTTGTCACCAACTTTGACTAGGGAATATTGAGGTAAAGGAGGTTCAATATCATCCAACAAGTCAATGCGTCCGGTCATGTGTTGGGATGCTCTACTATCCACCGTCCATCGACCCGCACCGGACGCCACACCCTACAAGAGATCAAATCTTTGACTTAGGTACCCATTTTTGGATGGGTCCTTTCTTGTTAGTCACAAGGGTCTTTGGAACCCAAATAGCCCAATGATAATCATCACCATAGGAAGTACCAACATATTTTGCATAAGCATGTCCATCTCTAGATTTCATAAGAACATAAGATGTGTTATATTTTCCGGCAAAGTCATTGTGAGTGGCGGTGCCCCTTGTGGCCTCACCACCCACAATGGTGTTGGTCTCCTTAGCCTTAGCCATCTCCCCCTCCTTCACAAACACAATATTATTGGAAGGGGGAGTAGGCTTCTTCTTCTTGTGGTTCTTCTTCTTCTTTGACTTGGTAGAGTACCCAAGTCCTTCTTTCCCAACATGATCCTTTTGATTGCTCAAAAGGTCATTGAGATTCTTCTCACCTTGAATACATGAGACAATGCCCTTCTCGAGTTGGTCCTTCAACCTAGAGTTCTCCTCAACAAGGTTAGCATGCTCACAACAAATGCTAGAGCTAGCAACATTTTCAATAGAGATAGAAGCAATAGATTTTTTGCACTTGTTTACCTAGGAATTGATCATGAGACTGTTGAAGTTCATCAAAAGACTTATTGAGGGCTTTGAGGTCCTCTTCAAGTCTCTTGTTTTCCTTCTCAAGTCTAGCATGGCCAATGCCTAGCTCATTATTTTCATTCTTATAAACTTTAGAACAAGCAAGAGCATGTCCATGATCCTTTTTTACTCTAGCCATGTCAATAGCATAAGATTCCTCTAAGTTAGAGAGAGCCTCTTCAAGAGCTCCTCTATGAGTTTGCTTCTTTTCAAGAGCAATGGAAAAGTCCGTTATTTCATTAGCGTACTCACGAGCATGACCCTCCATGGTCAAGATGGTCTCTTCCTTTTCATCTACAAGAAGGTTCGTCTCATCAAGTTGCTCAATTAGAGCATCCACGTGAACCTTGTTCTCCCGCTTGAGCTTAGCTAGCCACAAGTCCACCTCATTTGGACTTTGGGCCTCCTTCTCAACATTTTCTACACAATCCAATAAATAAGGAGGTGTAGCAAGAATGGGGTTGGGAGAGGAGGTTATCGAAGTGTCTTTTGCCATAAGACATGTGTAGGGAATGGCTTCATTCTCATTGGGGGATTCGAATAGGGATGATGGTTAGGTAGAGGTGATGACGGTGTAGAGGAAGCGGTAGCTATGGCCACGTGTGCCGCCCCTACAACTTCATCTTTATCTTCATCGCTGGACTCGTATTCCTCCGTCACCTTCCTATCTTGTACACACAAAGCATTAGGAACCCTCTTCTTCACATAGTTCTTGTTGATGAAGTTCTTGGTCTTGTCTTTTCGCATAAGCTTGCCGTTGTGGTCCTCCTTGTTCTCATACGGACAATCGGCAATGAAGTGGTTGATATTGCTACAACTGTAGCAACTCCTTGGGTGCTCCAATCTTGGCTTGCCTCCTCTTCCAAACGATCTTGAGTTGGAGGTTCTTGCACGGTTGCCCCAAAATGCCTTTGACGCAAGAGCCATGCGATCATGAAAGACATGATTGGTCTCATCCGCATCATCCTCTACTTCTTCATGCTCAACCACCTCTTCATACACGATGGCCTTGGACTTCAATGCAAGATTTGGTGATTGTCCCGCAAGACCTCTTTGGCGAGCTAGAGCATGGACGGAGCTCTTGACTACCATTCCAATGGACAAAACTCCTTGAGCACGGTGTTGGAGTCGAGAGTGGCGAAGGCCGGTCTTGATCGAATGGTTTGAGCCAAGCTTTGGTTGAAAGGGGTGATAGCCTTGAGAAACTTGCGCTTGATCCAATCATCTCCAATCTTCTCAAACCCAAAGTCATTCAATGTGACGGCAAGAGCGGTGAGCCTTCTATAGAGATCTTCGGGAGTCTCATCTTCAATCATCATGAACTCATCCGCTTCGTCTTGGACGGCTTCGTACTTGGAAAGTTGAATGCTTTGATTGCCCAAGAACAAGGTATGAAGGTTGGCACAAGCTTGCTTCGCCGTCTTGCACATGTGGATGTGTGGAAGATAAGTCGGTCCGGCATTGAGTTGATGATCCGTCCTCTCCCTTGGAGTCATGTGGTGGGATCTTGAGGGTTGAATCCATTCTCTAGAATATCAACCAAAGAAACACAAGAGCTAGACATATGCGATTTCATGCAAAATTGCCAATTAGGAAAGTCTTTAGGGTCAAGCTTAGGAGGTGAGCCCATATTGGCTATGTGTGGTTGATCAACTTGACGGTGGATTTGGTTGTACACTTGTTCCGGTGGAACTTGTGAGTGCACCCCCGGGCTAGCCTTTGAAGAGGATGATTTACCATCCCCTCCCTTCCTTACTTCGGCATCGGCTTGCGCCTTTGTGTTGGCAAGTTCGACTTTCGTTGATAAGGTGTTGTCACCTTTATCAAGGTTGTCTAAAGGGGATGCAAGATCATCCGACTTCGTGGTTTTGCCCGAAAATTCCTCGAGCATTTTCCGCATCTCGGTAAGCACCGTACTAGTGACTTTGTCGGTAATCTTGGAATCTAGACCATTGATCTTGGACTCAAGATTATCTACAACCTCATCTAGGCGCGCCTTGGAGACGGGAGTCTCAGAATCCCCGTCGGCCATATTCTCTTAGGCGGTGAAGCCTTAGATAAGAACCAAGGCTCTGATACCAATTGAAATATCGATATGGTCGACTAGAGGGGGGGGGGGGGTGAATAGGCGACTACCAAATTTTAATCTTTTTCCTTTTTAATTGGGGCTTGAGCAAGTATAACAAGGTTAACTAGATGTGCACTAGATGATTGCAACCTATGTGATACAAGCAAGATATAACAAGCAGTCGAAGCAACAAGTAAAGGATAGAAGTAATCGCAAAGTAGACACACGGAGGTAATTCCCGTAGTTCCTTTCCACGGGAAGTACGTCTACGTTGGAGGAGTGTGGAGCCACCTAGGCACTCCAGTAGCACGGATGTGCTCACTCTATTCTCCGCGAGCTTCACCCGTGAGGGATCGGTCATCCACTATGAGGTCGACTTGAAGGCGTTGACCAAGCCGGTACACAAAGTAAGGGGAACCCCACAATGAGTTGGAGCCTCCCAACAATCACCCGAGCACCTCGCAACAAGATGGGGCTTTCGAAACTCACAAAGACCTCCTAGGGTTACAAACAACCCAAGAGGAACAAGCACCACAAAGAACAATGAATGGATTCAAAATTCCTTTGGTGGAGACGTAGATCTAGACCTCCTCCTTCACTCCTCAAAGCATCAAGGCGATTGGTTGGTTGGAGTGGGAGATCTAGGAAGTTGAAACTCAGCAGTAATGGAGGAGAGAGAATGTAAATCGCATCATCTCTTTGGGAAGAAGCACTCCTTTTATAGGGCCCCCGAAAATCAAACCGTTATGCACAGAAATGTGCACAGCGATAGTACCGCTGTGCACAGCGGTACTACCGCTCCTGGGGTCTCAGCGGTACTGAGCAGCACCAGCTCCCTGTTGTGGTGGTAGTGCGCTGCACAACCGTTGCAACCAGGGAGCGGTACTACCGGTGATCAGCTCCGGTACTACCGCTGGCTTCTTCGAATTAATTCGAAGTATTCCATCGGTAGTACGTGGGAGCTACCGCCTAAGTACCGTTGAGACATACAGAGAAGAAATCGAGGCTGCCGGTACTTCCAGCGGTAGTAGCGCTGCCTGAAAGGCACGATACTAACCGCGGTACTACTGCCGGAAGCTGGGTACTAGCATGTTGTGGTAGTAGTACAGCTCCAGGAGGAGCGGTACTACCGCCGCATACTGGCGGTACTACCGCCCGTCAGGATTTCTTCCTGGTTCCTTTTTTCCAGCCCCTTTCTCTCTTCCATCTTCGGACTTCACGTGTTGTCAATGGAAAACCTGTCAAGACTTAGGAACACGATTAGTCCTATGAGTGTGTTGTCATTGACTCCAAAACGGATTAAGCGCTAGCATGCTCTTTCACCTGGCTCTTTTAGGGGAAAATCTACATACAGCAATCCAATAATCCGGATCGAAGTTATGGCCCCAGATCAACGTCCTAGTCAGATCCGGCAACCTGGTCGCGTCGTTGACCCGTTCCCCACGAAGGGGAGAAGGGTTGGAGGAGGAAGGAGGTGGAGAGGTCTCGCCGCGGCTACGAGCCGACCGGCGGCCGACGGTTGTGGCGGCGAGGGAGAGCGCGTGAGGGTGGCGGCGTTAGGCGGAAAACCTAATTGCACCGTGTCGCTGAAGCGAGGACGACGCGGGGTCTGGGGAGTTTTTTGGTTCGTTCTGCTTTGAAGTAACATGTTCTCCTGAATAATATAAACACATTTCGTTGCGTAGTGCAAGCGTTCATGAAATTTAGAGAATGGCCACTTCGTCAACAAAGAGTGATAGGCGGAAAGAAAGAGATGATCAAACCATATATGGAGTAGTTTGTTATCAACTGACAACTCTGGCCAAACACTAGTGCTGTGTACACGAAGTTTACGGATAATTTTCCATTCTCCAGCAGATTCCACCAAAAATTTATCAGTCCCTTGCGACAGGTTGACCATTACCGATCGTTCTAGTAGATCATTCCTTGCCGCAAACTTTGGGGCAATTAAATAATGTCTGGACGTCATATTTGGTGGAGAAGACTCCAGAACCGTAGCTATAGTATCGCTCTTGTGACGAACAACGTTGCACAGATCTAGATATCGTCACAGAACCATACATTATCGCTCTTGGTATTACCCAACCACTTATCCTCACATAATCTAATTTTCGAGTAATTTTTAATTATAAATGATCCAAAATGGAACAAGTGTTTTTTATCGCTATTAGACTAGTCCAAAAATGAGAGTCTCCATATTTCTAATAAACCTGGACAATGATTTTGAGCCTATATATTTTCCTTTTAGCAGGGCTTGCTACACCCCATCTTGAGTGAGAAGGTTTTTTTTACGCGTTAAACAGTGGGGAAGACCCCCACTGCTTCATTTTCCATTTTCTATTGCATGCAGCAGCTCAAATATTTACAAAATCGAAAGTTCGAAAAGTAAATTACAAAAGATCAAGCCAGTCCTGCATGCCTTCTCTAAGATTGGGCTTGATTCTATGCCTAACAATATCGACAGAATCTTTAAAGAAAGAATAGCAAGTATCCAGATGTCTTGGCAACCCTTCAAAGATAATTTTATTCCGGTGATTCCAAATGCTCCAACATCCAGTAATCATCATGATCTTGAAAAAAGGATTTGCAGAGTTGTTATTCGCCCGAATCATCATCTCTATTAGCCCCACATCAGCAGGCCAATCTATTCCCAATTTCTCCCAAAAGATTATACTAAAGTGACAGCCGAAGAAAAGATGCATCAAATCTTCTCTTATATCATCATCACACAACACACATGATTTCGACTCCACATAAAAGTGTTTCCTGTCCAATAAATCCCTTGTATTAAGCCTGTCTTGTAGTAATAGCCATTGAGTGAGAAGGTTGAAGGGCCGTTTACCTAGAAGCGTTGTATTTTTAACCTGAAAATCATGAACACCTAGCCCCCCTTAATTTTTTGGTCGACAAACCACCTCCAGTCTAAGCTACTCGTGAAATAATGTACCTATGATAGGAAGTAAAACAAATGAAAACAGCAATGCGATGTGATTTGATTACAGTGGTAGGTAGAGGGCTAGAGGCGGAGGCCCTCCTCTATCCAGGTATGTAAGAGCATCTCCAGTCGCGGCGCCCAAATGCCTTCCGGACAGGCCCTTTGGGCGCCGTCCGGACTACCTTGACCATTTGGGCGCCGTCGATCCCCACTCGCGGCGCCCAAACTAAAAAAATTAAATTTAAACTTCGACAAATTTCATTCAAATTTTAGGAAATTTTACAGATTTGAATGAAATTTAAAAAAACTAAACCTAAATCTACTGGCGGCCCCGGTAGCGGCGGCTCAAGGCGTAGTAGGGGTCTTCGTCCTCCTCCTCCTTCTTCACGCCGCTTGCTCCTGCGTCGTCGTCTTCCTTCTTGACGCGGCTAGGGCCGGCGTCGCCATCGCCGGTGAGGTCGACGAACGGCACGCCAGTTTCAATGGCGTGCATGTACGCCGACCAGGCGCAGGCAGATGGCCCGTCCATGGGCGGCACGTCCTCCATGGACGCGGCCTCCGCGGCCCGCAGGAGCTCGTCCTCGTCCTTGGCCGCCTGCGCCGCCAGGAGCTCGGCGTAGAGCGTCGTCGGCTCCGCCTTCACCTTCATCGGCTCCGGCTTCGGCGAGAGCAGAACGCGGGAGAGGGAGGAGGAGGAACGCGATGAAGACGCTCGCGAGGACGACGCCCGCGACGATGACCCTATCGAGCGCGAGGAGGGCGACGTACGCGGTGCCCACACGTTGGCTGGCGGCGCCGGAGGCGGAGCGTGGGGCCACTCCAGCAGGGAGCCGCCGTTGGCGATGTGGTCCATGACGGCCTGGAGCGTGCGGCCGTGCACGCTCCAGAACGCCTCGCGCCCGGCGACGTTCTTGTCCCTGGGCGCCAGGCCGGGGCCATCCCACCGGTTCATCTCCTCCTCGAAGAGGCGCTGGAACGCCTCCTCGTACCGGGCGGCGTTGCCCGGGTCCTCCGGGTTCCAGCGCGGGTCGTCGCGCATCTCCGGCGTCAGTTCGCGCCTGTAGTGCGCGATCTGGGCCGCGTGGAAGTCGCAGTTCGACCGCGTCAGCGGCCGCGGCACCGGGATGCCGCGGACGGAGATGGCGTAGCTGTGGCCAACGCGCATGTCCGCGGCACTGGGTAGCCGTTGTCGCGCAGCGCCTCGGTCTGATCCTTCAGCAGGGTGCGCGGCGCGAAGCCGTTCGCCGCGGCGCCACCGGTACGCCTCCAGTTGTTGCCGGCCATCTCTAGGGTTTGCGGTGGCGGCGCGTGTGGGGAGAGAGGGGAGCGGTGGCGGCGGCGAGTGTGGCGAGTGAACGCGGGGGCGACGGCCTTTTTATGGCGGCCGAGAGCGGTGGCATTAACGCCGCTCGCCTCGAAAAGGCGCGCCGCATTCACTCCGGCGAGCAGAGGACGCGACGGCTCACTGGCCGCCCGCCGGCCGTGAAAACGAGGAGTCGCCACGCGGCACGCGCCTTTGACGACGCCTTTGACCACGGCGGGGCGTGGCTGTGTCACTGCCAGACGTGGCCCGCGCGTCGGAGGCGTGCGTTTCCTTCCGTCCGGGGCCGCCCCAAGCCTCCCCAAGTTGAGGGCGTGGGCTGGGCGTGCCGGACACAAAACTGGGCCGCGCCGAACCGAATTCGCGTTTGGGCGCCGCGAGTGGGCGCGATTTTGTGTCCGGCACGCCCCAAACGGCTTTGGGCGGCCGTTTGGGCGCCCCGACTGGAGATGCTCTAACCCAGTGTGATGGGGGTGCAGAGGAGAGAGGCCGATGGAGGGGCAGCTGTAACTGTTGGCCAACGCATGCAGGAGAGCCACTCTTCTCACCAAACCAAACCACCAATCTCCTCTAGCTAGATCGAGCATCTCGTCACCGTCCGTCAAGAAGCAGTCAGCCGTACCCGAACCAAAGCCAAAAAAAAAAGCTAGCGAAACAGTCTATGTACTACGTATCCCTCATAATTCCAGCGGACGGAATTACAGGAGCGTGGCTCGATCCTTGCGGTTGCACGTTGACGCGGAGACGGTTGGGCAGCTGCCAACTAACCCAAGTAGCCAACCAACCCGTCTTCCTCCCTTGGTTTACGTTGCCCGCTTCGCTTCCCGCACGAGAGAGACCGGCGGGAGGAGGAGCAGAGAGCACGCACGCGCACACTCTTTGGATGCGGGAGACGCGACCCCACCACCACCGTCGCGTTACTGTTCCGTCCCCGACTCGGACTGTCACTCGCCCGCCTCCCTCTTCAATTCCTTCTCCTCTCCTGCTCTGCTCCACCTCCCTTTATATACGTTACCCACCTCCCCTCTCCTCTATACCAGTAAATCCAATCCATCTCCGCCACCGCCTGCCTTGCCCGCCGTCTCTATCCGACGCCCGGAACAGCGCCCGGCGCCGGAGAGGAGACTATATAACCGAGCAGCCATGTGTCCTGGAGCGACGGCGGCAGCGTCGGACAAGAGCGTGTGCGTGATGGACGCGTCGGGCCCGCTGGGCCACGCGCTGGTCCACCGCCTCCTCCGCCGCGGCTACACCGTCCACGCCGCCACCTACGGCCACTTCCGCCAGGAGGAGGCGGCGCTGCTCGGCCGGTGCGCCGGCGGCGCCGAGCGCCTCAAGCTGTTCCGGGCCGACCCCTTCGACTACCACAGCATCGCCGACGCCGTCCGCGGCTGCTCCGGCCTCTTCTACATGTTCAGCACCCACGACCAGGCAGCAGCCGACGTGAGTTCCATTACTCTTTCTTTCTTTCTCTCGGGCTTGTAGCATTAGTAAATTAATTTAAGCGATCGTGGATGCCGCGATCGGCGGATCGCCGGATCGGGCTCCGCTAGCTGCTGCTGCGGTAGTTAGTGAATTGGTCGGATAAGAAAAGGTTACTGCTGCTAGTGCCGTACCACGACAGCAGTACAGTACAGCTAGTGGATGGACGAGCATCTATTTCTCGGTTGCGTGAGCTGGGCCTTCACCCTTCAATGGCACAGCTCATCTGCCTCTCTTCTCGCTTGCTTGCTGCTCCCCCCAGTCAGTCATTTACTCCGCTAGCTCCAAACTCATGGCAGAACCTGCTGGACCTTTCGCTGTATTAATGGCTCCGAATGGATGCTTCACCACACACACAATTAAGCAGACGGTTGGGTTATGTAGGTAGCTGGTTAACTGACCTGGGTGATTAATTAGTCTGACTGATGATGCTGGCCGTGCAGGAGTTCATGGTTGAGGTCGAGGTTCAGGCGGCGCAGAACGTGCTGGAGGCGTGCGCGCAGACGGTCACCATGGAGAGGGTGGTCTTCACGTCCTCCGTCACCGCCGTCGTCTGGAAGGACGACCACAAGCTCGTCGGCGCCTTCGACGAGAGGAACTGGAGCGACCTCAACTTCTGCAGGAAACTCAAGGTAGTAATTAACCAACCTAAGTAGTACTTTACTATCCATCCGATCACACCTAAGCACTGCAACTTCTGTAATACTCGTCGGCACCAAAGGCACGCAACGCAACTAGAAGAAGCAGTCTTGTTATGAAATCCAACACGGAAAGAAAACAGGCTACCAGAAAGCAGATTAAGCAGCGTATGCTATGCGCAGTCTGGTCGCTCTCTTCTTGATGTCGCCGGTGTGCAAATCTTGCTTCCCAAGATCGAAAAAAGGAGACAATTCAATCGTCTAGGATGTGCTAACAAGAAAAGGTCCAAACTTGTTTCCGTGTTAAATCAAACTAAAAGAACTAGAACAGGTGAAAGTTATTGCTCCAAAGTCCACACATCCTAGGCCACACAAAGACTATCCTTCCTTTTATTTGCTTACACAATGATAGTATGATTCAGATAGACAAACAATTGCGTACTTCTTAGATTGCTTCAGATATATACTTCTTGTTTTTTCTTTGAGAGATAAATGATTCTTTTTGAATTTTCTGATAGAAAGTAGTGTCCTGCTTGTTGGGGCCATTCACTACAGCGGCCCCATGTTCCCGACATGTTTGCCAAAGTGCCAAACATCTCCTCGTGTAGCTGTCACCAAAGCTGCATGTGCAAATTTGAAAAATGCTTTTAAAACACACCCCCGCGATGGACTCAGATATATAAAAACACAATTAATATACATTTTGATTGATACTTTCTGTTACTGTGTTTGGTGCAGTTGTGGCATGCTCTGGCCAAGACACTGTCGGAGAAGACGGCCTGGGCCTTGGCAATGGACAGAGGGGTGGATATGGTGGCCATCAACGCCGGCCTGATCACCGGACCGGGGATCTCCACCTCCCACCCCTACCTCAAAGGAGCTGTCGACATGTACGACGACGGCGTCCTTGTCACCGTCGACGCTGAATTCCTCGCCGAAGCCCACCTGGCCGTCTACGAGTGCCCCACGGCGTACGGCCGTTACCTCTGCTTTAACAACGCCGTTTGCCGACCCGAGGATGCCGTCGAGTTCCGCAAGATGGTCTCTCCGTCTACATCCCCGGCGAGGTACCCTCCTCCATCCTCCTACCTTTTTGCATTGCATCAACGAATTAGTTAGTATTTCAGTTCAAATTCAGAGAAATCGCAATGGAGTATGGTGTGGTTTTGCTGACCTGTGGTGAACTTTGATTGCAGTGATTGCAGTGATGAGCTGAAGGTGGTCCCACAGAAGATTCAGAACAAGAAGCTGAACAAGCTCATGGTGGAGTTTGCCAGCGCCATATACGGAGACTTGGATTAGGGATTCGTTTATTCGATCCATTTACATCACCAGGGCAACTAGGGCTGTATTCTTTCTGTACCTAATATATATGTATTCTTTTTTCCTGGGAAGGGAAATTTGGTTGGTTAAGTGTACATATCATGTACATGGCCAAGCATGCCACGTGTATTCCACTCTTACAAGGGGTAAGAGCGTTTCAGTGAGTGGTCACAAAGATAATCCTTAGGTCCAGCTGAAGGAGAATAAACCTGCAGTCTATGCTACTGCCTATGTACAGCAAGTATATATGAATTTGATGACGTATGATGTTGAAAGCTGCCTTAAAGGCATGAAATAGATGGAAACCAACTCCCGTGAGGTGTATATGTACATTAATCACATGAAACTGAAACTGTGACAATCTTCTACACCATCTTCAATGGCAATAATTGGTTTGACAAAAGATGCCAAATCAACTGACAGCTGCAGATTATCTTGTGACAAGACCATCCTAAATTACATACAGTAAAGTCAAACCTATGATGTACTGGAAAGTGGAAAGAGAACTCTCATTCGATGAAGCTCATACTTAACATTCATGTCTGATTTCTGAACAGACATTTGTTTAGTCAGACCTATCTAGCTAACCACAGCATCACCTTCACTGGTGGACCATGTGATAGCCCCTATCACCACCGTCGAGTGAATCATACATAGGGCATCCTTTTCATACTCAACATGCAAAGCGTTACAGGTCCAGCTTGCGATATCAATGAGATGGGTCCAAAGAAAATGACCTTCACTCTAGGCTACTAGCCCGTAGATAAGGAAAGAGCAAACGAATAAAAGCGGGCCAACAATCTCTCACCAGCAATACTGTTGAGGGATTAAGATTCCAGTTGCAGTGTACACACTAACACACATCCACCTAAATCTCAACAACAAGAACATATTTCATTATTTGTTCCCGTAATTCTGTTCGGTTACATCATGGTGTTGAAAATACGGATGGATGTACAGATGGCAAAGTGAAACACATCTCCTCTGGAGTGCACACTGCACAACCAGGACGTTTATAGAGAAATGTAGTACCCTGAGTTTCTACTGATAGAACTTCTACTTACTAGGCACTAAGGGTCACAGAAGCAACACTTGACAGCTTAAATTTCTTAACTTTTTTGGATTGCAACGGCTGAAAAACAATCTCTGTGTACTGCTTCACGGAAATCTCTTTCCACTCTGAAGATGAAGTTCCCTCGGCCCGATAATCTCGAGGAGAATACAGGATCTGGACTCGCGACCTACCTGCATTCGCGCAAGGGACAAACCAAATCAAACACAGATGTGGGTTGTTCAAATCAATTACAGATTTGGCCAGCAGATTTAAACAGAGAAAATAAATCAAACAAGTTATTTTGGACACGGAGTACCAAACTATTTCTTTGCTAAAATGAACAACTCAATGCATTTTCTGCTGAAGCAAAATGGTGTACCTTTCCCTCACTAGTCATGAGGCATTTATGGAAAGATTTTCCATGCTGTTGGGCGCTTTCATAGCAGCTTAGCAGAGAATAATTTGATTAAGCAATGCTGGAAGGATAACGAGCATTGATGCTGTTGGTCTGATGCTGTTGTGAACCTTGACTCACAGTGGGATAACTACGTTCTTAAGATAGCTAGACAGCATGGCTCCAGTGGATTGGCTGGACATAGGTGAAATGAGAATATTTAGGACAATTGATTGTGTTTGTTGCCTGATTCATTATGAGACACATAGAGTCCTGATATACTGGTGCATATCCCTTAGGCCTTCCCTAGCACAATACCAACCTCTTAACAATATTTTTTTTTAGAAATGGGGATAAAGCCCCAGCCTCTGCATCGAGTGATGCACACAGCTTTTATTGCATAGTTTTGTAGCGTTAAAAGAGTTTACATCTCATCAAACAAGAATACCTCTTAACAAATTATGCTATTTGTATCGTAGTTTTCTTAATACAGCACTGTTTCCTAAATGACTCCTGATCTCCCTCTGTTCAGACTGCCTGATGCTAGTCCATAACACAAGTTTTTGCCAAATTCTAGTCTCGATGTGGGTATTTAGCAGCCTGGACGTGCTAGTTGTTTAATTTAATTTTTTTCTTGCATACTCATGTGGTATGTTTAGTTCCATCTTTTCAGAGAGAAAATAACAATAATTTCTACCTTCTGCACAATAGGCCATATCACTGGATCTTACTCCCTCAGTATCAAAATATAAGACTCTCTAGCTAGCTTTGCATACATGTATCTAGATATGTTTTAGTGCAAGATTCATGTGAACCTTGCACTAAAACATGTCTAGATACATGTGTGTACAAGCTAGGTAGAGAGTCTTATATTTTGATACGGAGGGAGTATAAAATACATTCCTTTATCTTGCCAGGATGAACGCAGTCATACATCTACAGGCATTTCATGGATCTATTTTAATTTTGTATTTCTCCTTACACTAGCAGTCTAGCATTAGGTGTTAGCATAGGTGCAAAAACTATAAGAAACACAGCCATTTTCCTGCCAACCTAGAGCAATAACGAATCACACTACAAAATAAACTGAATACTGGGAGTACTAAACATAGCAGCTTGAAAGCACATCACACAGGACTTACCAAAACCTCCAAAAAGAGTTGATTTCTGGATGATAAATCGGCTGACTTTTGATCTCTTCAGTTTTTTCAAGAGTTGCATATCTTCATGCCTGCCTTTAAATTCCATGAATTCACCAAGGACATTTTTGTCCCCTCTGAGTTCCAACCTTCAAAGGGAAAGTGCAACTGTAAAAATGGACTGGGGCTTCTACGTGTTGCACTAAACTGCAATGCATACTAACCAGAATTTACTAATTGCGATTAGCTTAATACAATATTAAGATACCCAAATTTTCCAACCAAAGTACCAATTGCATGCTCCAACCTTCAAAGAGAAAGTGCAACTGTAAAAATTGGACGGGAGCATCTATGTGTTGCACTAAACAGCAAAGCATACTAACAAGAATTTACTGGTTGCAATTAGCTTAATACAAGAACAATCTTAAGATAGCCCAAATTTTCCAACCAAAATACCAATTCGATGAGATTCTCATCATATTGTTCATATCACGTTCCTCACTGTGTGTGTCAGTCTCTTCTATAGGAATAATGCTCCAGGAAAGACAAGGGAGAAAAAAGAGCAATAGGAGTTTAGAAGTAAGAAAAAACAGTCTGGTGGTGTATTTTACCTGTCCCACATAGGCGATGTGCTGAGAATAGAATGCAGGTTTTGGAGTAACGAATCTTGAATGTCACTTTTGCTTCCATGAAATGCACCTTTAATCCATGTCGATAGTCCACCTTTTGTGTCTGCCTTCAGATCTTTCCATTGATCGTGCGAGATAACCTCCGGTAGAAGATTAATAGTGTATGAAGGACTGATTAAGCACAAGACAACTGAGAAAACATATAAAGGCAGCGAAGCAAACACAACATTGTCTCATACAGAGAACTAACCTGCAGTTGGGATTTGGCAGTACAACTCTTCCGCTAACAATCCCGTTAGGCACTGTTGCTCCCCTCTGCTCCAAGTATGATTGAAGATTGGCAGCTATCCTATTAACTTCTAGTACCTATGAGAACAAAATTCAACAAATGAATTAAAATAGTACAACTCATAACATTATGCTTATTACAGACTAGAAATGTGCAGGAGGCAAACAAGAAAAACTAAACCAATAGAGCCTTTAGAATTTGATTGTGGGTGTTCTTTTTTCCACCTTAGCATTTTACTCTGGTGTGGAGCTACAAATGATTCTATTATTCAGAACAGAAACAACGAGGGACTACAAACCGTTACCGTCAAGAATATCTTGAGGAGGTAGTACCAATGAATAGGCTACCCAACCTAAGTAACCCACTAAGCTATAACATTGTTTTCTCGCACAAAGTACAAAACTGCGGTGAGACAGCAGCAGCAAAACACTTAGTCATTTGGTGTCTTACTGCAGCAGGCAGTTTACAATCACACTAGCTCCCCAGTCCACACTGAATTCAATAATTAACAGGTTCATTCACTACACTAACAGTTCTGTAATGCTTAAGTAAAAGGTAAAGCTCAAATTGCATACCGGATCTGGTATAACCTTCTGCTTGCGCTTCTTCTCAGTGTACCAGTTACCATCCTTGTCGACCTCAACAAAACCAGACAGATTTTTGATTGCCACCACCATGACCTCCCTGTCCACCAAAAAATCTCAGACCCTTGCTTTCCAGGTTGAACCAAGTGATAGCGCACATGTTAATCAAATTAGTTGAGGATGATATAATGGATCGATTAAGTGATCTGTAAGATCCGCATATGCATATTTTGGCCAAGTATGACTGAGTACGTTACATTACTGTTCGGTAGATTACAATAAATTTGATACTAAGCATGACAAGCACATGGGATACAGACAGAGATACACGAACAGATCAGTCTCGAATGACGGAGTGGTTGTGAGCATTATCCGTAGTACATCTAGTAACTAGCAGTAGTCGAGAACTAGAACTAATAAATTCACCGGAACGCGCACATACAGAAGCAGAGCGCAGTGAGGGGGAGGGGGAGAGTGGGAGCATGGGTGGCCGCGGGCTGACCTCTTGGTGACGAGAACGACGTCGACGTGCTGGCGCGCACCGGCGTCGGGGTCGGGGATGCGGAGGCCGACGAAGCAGCGGCCGCCGTAGAGCTTCTCGAGCCTGGAGGGGAGATCGAAGGGGCCGATCAGGAGGGTTCATCTGGGGGGATGGGAGGAGGGGCTGGGTTAAGGAGATGGGTACCTGGCCGCGACGGCGAAGCAGAGATCGGAGTGGGAGGAGTCGAGGTCGGCGAGCTGGTCGAGATCGGCGTCTGAGAAGAAGACGGTGCGGATGAGCTTGTAGGCCAACAGGCCGCAGAATATCTCGACCCACATGGCCGCCCGCCCTGCAGCGATCGCCGGCCGTGCGGGGAGGAGGAGGAGGAGATGCTTCGCTTGGGGGAGAGGCGGTCGCGGTTCAGACTTTCGAGGAAGATTGATCTCCACCTATCCGTCTGCAGCTAAACGGAATGGAATTCTCCTCTGCTTTTGCTTTTTTCTTTTTGACCAAATACCATATATATTAAACCAGCAAATAGTACATGATTACATCGATTAAAAAACAATACTAAAAGAGACGATCAAATCTTTGAGATCTTCAAGCCCTTTCTTCTTCCGTGACACAATCTTGTACTTTTCGGAATGGAATTCTTCTCTGCTTTTGCTTTTTTGTTCCCCTTTCCCTATAAATTTCGAAATAGACCCGTTTTTCCTTTGAGAAACAAATTCAAAATGGTTCGCTAGTATTTCTACTTTCGCGTGCATATATTACAAATCAAAACCACACCAAATAGGGATAGCCTAATGCATAGTCGATATAGATTTAACTAAATCTCCCACCTCTCCCCGCGACATTTTCCCACCTCTAGATTCAACTATTCTCAGTCAGTTGCACACAATTGCATCACATGTGCCATTCTGTTTAGCATGAATCATGACGTAAATTAAACGGCTAAGCAGTTGACTAAAAATTAACTAAATCTCATTCAGTCGCACACCGTTGCAAACCATGTGCAACTCATGTTGGAATGATGACGCAAAATTCAACGCTTAGTATTTGAGTGATATTTGCGTGCACATTTTTCTCGGTTGCACAATGTTGCAGTTCTAAAGTCAGCACGAATCACGACGTAAATCTAGCGGTTAAAGAGACAACTAAGATTTAGTTAATTCTCGGACGACTTAACAATAGCAAAACTGCACAGAATAAGCTTGCTCGTGTGGCAGACACGTCAACTCGGAACCTCTTTAATTCAGAAGAACTTTCCCTACATTTGGCAAAAGGAACTTTAATTCTCACATAAACACTTCCAGGATTAAAAAAAAGGCCTGGCTTATGAATTTTTACAGTTTGATTTCTTTTGTTTTGAGAAAACAGGTAAGCTGGAGCTAAGTATACGTGTCCGTGTGCGTTAGCAAGGAAGGATAGCGCGTGCCCGGCACCTGGTCCACCTGGACCTTAAGCACTAAGCAAACATAGATCAGCAGAAAGCACCAGTGAATCATCCAAGAAACTTCCAAGTATCAACGCATGTGTACTTCTTTTCAGGGAATGCAGGTTCATTCGATGTTGGGCCTCTTTCTATAATAAAGCCTAGATCCATGCCCCTTTGGACTTACAGGATATATGTATTTGGGCTGTGAGGGTGAGATACGTTTGGGCCTTCGAGCGAGGCGGAGTGGACCAGAGCTTGGTGACACCCACGATTCCGCAGCGTCCATAATCATGGGACTGTGAGGGACGTGCGGCCGAGTGGCACCCCTGATTGACAGAGCTCAAACAGACATGCACACCACTTCGTCTCTCCTGTCGTCGTCTTCTTCAATCTCGCATGCGCACCCCCTCCTCTTTGTCCATCTCCATGCCCATGTCATCTGGCTTGAGTTGACTCCCAAGGAGCTAGCTCGAGATTGCAAACCTGAACAGAAGCAGGGGGCTAGCTAGCGTAGCCTTGTTGCAGTTCAAGGTCAAGATTGCTTCTATTTTGTGGAACAACTCAACAATGCTCGCGTCCAAGCCCAAGTAAGTTAAAATGTCCATCTTCTGTATTTTTAAGATTGCTCTATGGGTCTGCTTTCAAGTTCATTCTCATCGACACCGAACGAACCAAACTTCTGTATTTTTAAGATTGCTCTATGAGTCTGCTTTCAAATTCATTCTCGTCAGCGCGGCACGAATTACCAAATTTTCAGAATGACATTTTACATGCTTAGAAACTACTTCAGCCAACTTGCAATGTGTTGCGAGATCTCGTTAACATATCTGCTTGCTTTGGTTAACTGAAATGAAATGAAAGCAGGACTGGCCCAACTGAGCCTCCCGGCCACAAGGAACCACCAAACTCAAGCTCCAATGCCAGTTCCAGTTCCAACTACATTAAGGCTCATGCTTCAGCGCCTAGAGTTAGCAGGCTAACCAAACCCGCCGCAGGATCAAGCAAGCAAGCAGCAGAGACCAGGGCGCCATCCCCGCTCCACAATGCCGCCCGAGCCAATCAGCTCGATAAGTCCGTCGACGCCACTGCACCAAAGACTTCACCGGCAGACCGACGGCCGTTCAAGGCCTCGCCCGCCCGGACCTCAACTACCCCCGACGTAAGACAACGAACCACATGCATAAATCATCCCATTTCATTGTATTCGTGCATCTGATCATGACTGGTATTCTTGCGTGTTTCCAGAGGCAACCGAGGATCGGCAAGGCGTCCGAGCTGCAGGCGCAGCTGAACGTCGTGCAGGAGGACCTCAAGAACGCGAGGGAGCACCTGGCTTCCATCGACAGGGACAGAGCAAAGGTCCATGGCGACCTGGCGCTCACCAAGAAGCTGGCAGACGAGGCCTACCAGAAACTCGAGGAGTCCTTTGCCGCGCAGCGGAGAGCCGAAGAAGCGCTGGAGCTCGAGAGGTTCAAGTCTGTCGAGCGGGAGCAGGCGAGCATCGAGCTTGCCCGGAGGAAGGAGGAAGAGTGGCAGCGGAAGCACACCGACGTAACAAAGCGCCATGCCCAAGACGTCACTTCACACGCTAAGGTGACCAAGGAACTTGAGAATGCCAAGGGTGAACTGGCTGTGACCGTGCAGGCCAAGAAATCGGCCATCAGTCGTGCCGATGAGGCTGAGAAGACCGCGGAGGCCAATGCAAGGAAGACGGAGATCCTCATGGCTGAGGTGACACAGCTCAAGTCTGAGATGGAGAGAAGAGCAAAAGGAGCTGAAGAAATCATCAACAAGCTGCGATCTGAAGCGTTGGAGCTACGAGCTGAGCTCCAGAGAGCAATGGCGACTGCAGAGGCCAATGAAAGGAAGACGAATATCCAGATGGCTGAGGTGACCCAGCTCAAGTCTGAAATGGAGAGCAGAGAAAAAGGAGCTGAAGAGATCATCGACAAGCTGCGGTCTGAAGCATCTGAGCTACACGTTGAGCTCCAGAGAGCAAGGGCGTTTCAGGAGAAGCTGACCAGAGCAGAGGAAGTGGTTGAGGGGCTCAAGGTCGACATTGCATACGCCAAGAGGGCGGAGATGGATGCAGACCAGTCGGTGCAACGGTGGAAGACGAAGGCCACGACGCTGGAGGATCGCCTAGTGGCGATCACCTCACTCAACAAATCTAACGAGGAGGCACTAGCGTCCGTGACAAAGAGCTTCGAGGACACGCAGTCGCAGCTCCTCCAGCTGACAGAGAAGGCAGCGGCATCAGAGGGCGAGCTGAGCGAGTACAAGGAAGGATTCCTGGACACGAACAGGCGCCTCAACATCGCAATGAAGGAGGCGTCCATACTGCAGGCCACGCTTGACAGCCTGAGGTCCGAACACGAGCTACTGAATGAGGCACATCGACAGGTCGTCAGCAATGAGAAGGCGGCAAGCTCGCAGGTTGGCGAGCTCGGCGGGGACAAGTTGAGGCTTCAGCGGGAGTTTGATGAAACCAGGGAGGAGAGGGATAAGGCCAAGAAGGCCATTGAGGATTTAGCAGCTACTCTACGTCAGGTGTCATCGGAGGCGAGAGAAGCCAAGGAGAGAGTCCTCACGAAGCAGACTGAGCTGGATAATGCACAGCTTCAGATATCCGGGCTGAAGACGGCTACAACGAATGCAGAAGACAAGTACCAGTCGATGCTTCATGAATCCAACTGCCTGAGTAAAACAGTTGAGAGGCTGGAATCAGAGGCCAAAAATGCAGAAGAGAAGTACAGGTTGATGCTTGATGAATCCAGCTGCCTTAAGAAAACAATCGATAGCTTGGGTTCAGAAGCCAAGATTTTACAGGATGACCGGGTGTCAAAGGAGGCTGGGTTTGCTGAAACTCTGAGGAGATCAGAGGAGGAAGCAAGCTATATCAGGTCAGAGATGAGCAAGCTCATAGAGTCGCTTGGAGCTGCAGAGAAGGAAATGCAGAAGCTCAAGGCAGAGAGAACCAGGCTGGTTCGTCAGCCGGAAGAAGGATTTGCCCGTAGCATGATGGACAATGCAGGTTCCAGTGCAGAACAATCAATGGTGGCCGAGAGCTCACACCTCAAGGATCTGCTGTCAACCAAGGAGAAGGAGGTGCTTGCTTTGGATCATCAAGTCACTGACCTGCGGCTCAGAGAGACGGCGGCTCTAGCGAAAGCAGACGAGCTCTCGAAATTACTGGCGGAGAGCTCACACCTCAAGGATCTGCTGTCAACCAAGGAGAAGGAGGTGCTTGCTTTGGATCATCAAGTCACTGACCTGCGGCTCAGAGAGACGGCGGCTCTGGTGAAAGCAGACGAGCTCTCCAAATTGGTGGCCGAGAGCTCACACCTCAAGGATCTGCTGTCAACAAAGGAGAAGGAGGTGCTTGCTTTGGATCATCAAGCCACTGACCTGCGGCTCAGAGAGACGGCGGCTCTGGCGAAAGTAGACGAGCTCTCGAAATTGCTAGCGGAGGCAACCACGAGGAAAGCCGGAGAGGAAGATGCGGTGAGGAGCGCTGACAAGTCCAAGACACTGCTCGTCAAGATGGAGATGGACACTGTACTTGAATCACTGAGAGCCGCAGAGCGCGAGGCGAAGGATGCCAAGGATGACATGGCGCAGCTGCAGAGCAAGCTTAGGCATGTCGAGTCCAAGATCACCGAGGCCAACCTGACGGCAGAGGAAGAAAAGATCACCAGCCTGAGGCTCAAGGAGACACTGGCCGAGAAGGAGGAGGAGCTCCTGAGCATTGCACGGGAGAACGATAGCCTGCGAACAAGGGAAGCTGCTACACGAGCCAAGGCCGATGAGCTGGCTGCAATGCTCCAAGAGGCCACCACCATGAAAAGGGGAGATCAGTCAGCTGGTCGGAGCCCCGAGAAGCAGCCAAATGTGTTCCGGAAGATGATGTGCTCGCCCATGGACAATGTTGTGCGAGGCGATCATGAAGGTCGCAGGAACAGCGATAGGATAGTCCAAGTCCTCGAGGAGATCAAGCATGTGGAAGTGGAGACAGTCAAGCAGGTGAAACATGAAAGAGCAGTGTCAGTGGAGGCTAGCTCCTTGGAGAACAGCAAGATCATAGAAGATGACATTTCCAAAGGGATGATGAGCAATAGCGTCGACAGCGAGTCAAGCGACGACGATGATGAAATCGACTCGCAGGGAGAAGAAGGAACTGCAGATCAAACGGGTGGCCTTCTGATGCATGGACCGACATCCTCTTTCAAGCAGGAGCAGCACATCCATAAGAAAAAGAAGGCACTGCTGAGGAAATTTGGAAGCATGCTGAAGAAGAAAGCTCACTTCACCAAGTTGAACAATCATCCTTAGCAAGCAGCCTACTAAACTCAATCTTCGTCCGGTGACTTAAAAATGTTGACAATTTTCCTGACGGATTTGTGGACAACTCTACCAGGTGCAGGTGTGAACCATATGAGTAGGTGTCTCTATTATGTTGAGGAAGCCACTTGTATTGTATCCCTCGTATTTAGTTATTTATGTACCTTGACAGCACATTCAGGATCCAGCAACTATTATCTCAGTTGCTAATTGCCAAACCCGAAGTCCTTTTCAGAGCTGTATCGTTCCCTGCATCATGTTCTGGATTGCAGCCATGAGCATGCTCAAGAAGAAAGCTCACTTCACCAGGTTGTTGAGCAATCACTCCAACTCCTAGCGTACCTAACTCAAACCTTGAATTCACAAAAATTTCATTCTTTTCCTATTTAAATCTTTAATAACTTTAAGCAACTGCTATGGTAGTAGCAAGTGCAGGTGTGAACCGTAAAAGGACACATGACACGAGCATCTGTGTCCACTAGCCAAAGATAGATAGAGAAGCCAATAGTATTGTGTTTGTATCCCTGTCATTTAGTTACCTTTTCTGTATATTGACAGCACATCCAGGGTTCGGTAACCATTCTTTAAGATGCTGCATGCCAAACTCAAAATTCCCTTTTCAGAGCTTGTAGTATCATGCATGTTCTGGATTGTAGCACAAGAATATCTAGCAGGATTCATTTTTCTGATTAAAGGTTCCCTCAATTTTTATAACGAAAACCACGAATATATAGCAGGATATGCTGTGTATAACCATGCCCCCTTTTCATCGGCCGGAAAACCTAATTGTGGTGATTTTTTGCAATTAACTCCCTAATTGCCAAAGAAATGGAAAACTAGCTCATGGAAGGGAACTTTAAGGTATCAGAGAAAAAGGTTTAGTTTAAGTTGCGCAAGAAAGCAAAAGCTAGAATTAAGACTAAAAGGTGTTACCATTGGATGCTGGAGGTTCATCATCTAGCCTCCAACCCAGGTCAAAGATCTCTGCACCACCCAGGAGGGATGGCATGTCCCTGTCCAAGTGTCCAGTGTCCACACCAGCTGCATAAACATCTCAAGGGATTAGGATTTACGTGCCCCTTCGGCCCATCCAATGGGTCACTAGTTTAGTTTATGGATGTCTGCCCGTGGTTTTGTCCTGCTGTTTATATTTTCTTTTTCAGTAATTCGATATTTTCTGAAAAATACCTGGGCCAGCTAGTAGCACTGGTAAACTATTGTTGGCTGTCAATCAAACAGCAGCAAGCAATCAGATGGATAGATAAACATGTCAGTGTGCGGAGCAAAGCACATCACCATCATCATCTCTGAGCCTTTTCCAATATTCTTCGTTCTCTTTTGGAGGTGCACGATGGTTTCAGCACAAGAACAACGAGATTAAAGTGAACACAAGAAAAAAATACATGATGATGAGACCATGACAGCCACTTCACTTTGTTAAGTTTAGTCAGGTTAGTGCCAGGTCAACAGAATTGCTTGCAACACACAGTTTAGGTCTACTGTCCATCCATGCGTACACACACAAGGAACAAGATTGCTCATTTCAGAGGTCAACTGTTATTGAGAAATATACATATAGATGATCTAACTGAAGCTTACTGGAATGTTCCCTTGTTTATCTGACTAGAGAAATGCCTGCATAATTGCCGGAATTCACGGTTGATTGGACGGTCTGAGATATGATCAGACAATTTGTTCTCCACAGGGACACGCCATGAGCTGTTCGGCTTATATATGACTGAGCAAAGATAGTTCAGCCTAAAATAATTGTGCAAAGCTAGATTTTTTTCCTGTTATCATCTTATACTTCACAAGAAACATAGTGACATGTCCATAAAAGGAGGTGTTATTGTCCCGGTGCTTTCAGGACAGAAAGCACAAACTTGAATGAGGCTATAACGCTTGTTACACTAATCTGGAGGAAACTTCAAGCATGTCCTCAGCCAAAAAACTAATGTAACACATCTACCAGCAGATCTTTACGGTTACACCAACGTATATGAAAATTTTGAACACTTCTAAGCTAACTAACATGAAGTGCATGGTTGCTACCAATAAAAACACTTGAAAATTATGCACAGATCAGGACTGAGAGATTGTTGCTCTACTACCAGCTATAATAACTAAGTATTCAGCATAAGCACAATTTAACATTCCAAATGGGAGAATGGTGAAGTAGTTGTGACACCAAAATTTGCATCTTACGATTGATGTCTGCAACCAAATTACTAGTGTGAACATCTCGATAAGGGTTTAATTGATAAACAGTAAGCTATGGGAAGATCATCTTTGTCAAGAACTTTCTTTGGATGCATAGCATGCACTCAGGGGCCTAAGAGAGGAAGTCTAGTTTTTTACATACAGACCAACAATTATAATATGTATACAACAAAGGGATATATGAACAAAGTTGTCAAGCTACCCATCTGCTTCAAAACACTAAAGAGATGCATATGCTACTATCATGCAGACTATGCTACCCTATCACAATGTTACATCACATAACACACTGGAAGTCAATGAACATTCACGCCACATTAACAAACTTAGCCAATTATCTCATATATGAGCATGGATAGGGCAAGATAACATGATGCTCTCGAGAAGAAATAGTCATACCATAAACCTTCTCTGGTAGCTGATTACCGATTAGCCGGTCTATGACATATTGACAAGTTAGTTCCCTATAAAAATATAAGTAGAAGGAAGAAGAAGGAAAATATGTTCCCCGAACAGGTATACCAACAGCAATCATGAACAAAACATTTGTCAGAAAGAGCTAATCTTTCTTGAACTAAAATTACAATTACATGTTTCAAGCCTATCCACTGAAGAATCTAAACTAGAACATTTCCAGTTCGTCCTGTCCTGCTTTTGCAACTTAGAAAGTGAATAAATTGAAAATTTCCCCAGTTATACAATTACAAATATGCAGCCAGCAGCCTATACCGAAGCCTTACAGATTGATGTTCATCGTAGCAGCAGCCATAACAGCAACAAATAGTGGTGTCGAGAGCTAAAACCCACCTGTTTCTGCACCTCCTGCCGACGAAGCAACTGACATCACCGTAGCTACCTCCCTACCGTCAAATGTTACACAGGGCGACTGCTGACCCATGCTACATATCTCTCCACCGTGGGCTCAGCAAGGGGAAGAACCCGGACGGCGAGAGCAGCCCCGACGGCGACTGCGGGAACCATAGCCCTGGCGAAGGCGGCGGCATGGGCCCTGGTCCCAGGATCCCTGATCCTGGCAACGGCGACAACAGGGGGAAGTTTGGCGAGGGTTGCTGGAACCCCGGCGACAGGAGCGGGTAGGGCGACCTGGGCGTCGGCGAGAGCAAATTGAGAAATCCGGTCGGCGACGGGAGTATCCCGGGCGACGGCAACGGCGGCGGAGGCGGGGGGTAAGGGTGCTGCGCAGGCCCCCGTCCGGCAGCTGCAGCTGCAGCCGCGGCATGAGCATGAGCGGCAGCGGCCGCGGCGGCGGCGGCGCCTGGAGGAGTGGCGCTGAAGAGGGAGTTCTCGAGGATGCGCATGTAGGCGGAGACCGGGGAGTCGGCCCAGGCGGGGCCGGGCGGAGGCATGGGCATGTGGTGCGGCGGCGGGGGGCGGTGGAAGACGGGGTTGTGGTTAGGGTTGGGCATCTGGTGGTGGTTGTGGACAGGAGGGGGCCGGGCGACGGGGGTGGCGATGGGGGGCGGGCGGATCTTCTGGAGGCGCATGGAGGCGGGCTTGGGCTGCTGGTGCTGCTGCTGGAGCGGCGGCGGGGGGCGGTGTGCGTACTGCTGGGGCGGCGGAGGGGAAGGGGTGCCGGCGGTGAGCTGCTGGACCATGTCGCGGAACTGGTTCTTGCTGATGTTGTAGACCTGCGGCTGGGGGTGAGGCGGGCGTGCGGGCTGAGCCTGCTGCTGCTGAGGAGGGGCGGCGGCGTGGCCTTGCGGATGTTCCGGCCGAGCTTGTTGACGCCGAGGTGCTGGTTGTGGCCGCCGCCGCTATTGCTGCCGCTGCTGCTGCGGTCCATCACGGCAGATCGGCGATGGATTTGACGTGGGCGGACGGGCGTGGAGCGGGGGGGAGCAGAGGTCGTGGGATGGGGAAGGGAGGAGGAGTGGAGGACGGGAGGCGCACGCAATGGAATTCGTTAGCAAGTTGCAGCGTGGTTTCTTTGACTTTGGGGGCACATCACCGCTCAGAATGGAGGAGCAGGCCGACACACACTCTCTTGTCTCGCATGACTCTCACCTCATCAGTGCGCTTCCGTTTCCCGTTTACTGCGCAAATCTCTGCCAGCCATTGGCCTGCTTGGCTACTGGCGTGAGAGGTAGGGAACGTCACCAAGTTGCCATTTTTATTTTTATTAGGATAGGACTACGGGGCGGCGCCGCTGTTTTTGGTCGCTCCGAGCGGCGGCCTAGGCGCACAGTTGAACGGAAAATAATTTTATGGGGTCTACAAATTCACCCCATGGATCAACTTTATCAGTTGACACGTAGCATGTATGGCAGTTCAGATCTAAAAATAGACAACCAGATTTTGTACGTTTTCTCTCTCCTGGACACGTGTCAACTGGTCCACGGGGCTGAATTTGTAGACCAGGTCTCATAGAATTATTTTCCCAGTTGAACAGCTGGCTCGTGTGAGGCTACCAGCGTGGAAGTACGTAGCTGTTTTTCAATTTAAACTATGAAAAGATTTATCTGTTCAACCGTTCGCTCGATTGATGATCTGTTTTCACCGTTAACTTTCTCTCACCAAGATCTTCGAAACTAAATATCATATCGGTATATTTTGATAACATTTTTTTTGTTAGTGAATATCAGATTACTGTCAAATGCTTACCAGATATGCACTACTTAATCACCAGATTAAACAATAAGGATGATTATGCACAACTTAGTTACTACTCCCTTTGTGCATGAATATAAGATGTTTTAGCTATCCAACATATTATCTACATGCATACTAATATGAGTGCACATACACACTAAAATATGTCTACATACATCTACATATATGTAAATGTGGACAAATACTAAAACATCTTATATTAAAAAACGGAGGGAGTATTACATTATCAGTTTCAATATTTCTTACTTGCCGTATAGTTTTCCGATACCAAATTAACCTAACGTAATTACCAGATTAACCAAGCTACCAGATTAGTTAGTCACAATCATGAGATTATCCCCACAATACCTACCAGGTTAAAATAGTGACAAACTGTAGCTACCAGTCACAATTATCAGATTAATTAGTCACAACTATCAGGTTAATTAGTCACATTTATCATGTTATCCAAAGAAGTGGCTACCATTCAAAATTATCAAGTTATTCGAAAAGCAAGAGATAGCAGATTACTATAACAACTACTAGGTTAATTAGTCACAACTATCAGATTAATTAGTCCCAGTTGATAGGTTATCCAAGCAGTGTTACCGGTCAAAAGTACCAGGTTCTTCAAAAGCAACAGCTACCAAATTAATTAGTAACAACTATCAGGTTAATTAGTCACAATTATCATATTAATTAGTCGAACTATAAGGTTAGTTAGTCGAGTCACAATAATCAGGTTGTCCAAGCATGGCAACCAGTCACTATTAACATGTTATACAAATAATAGCAGCTACCAGATTAATTAGTCACAACTATCAGATTCATTAGTCACAACTATTAGGTTAATCTCGTCAATGTGAATGGTTAATCTGGTACTGTGTCGAGGGTTGCCAAATTCCCAACTCCTGCTAGGAAAAATCGTATTGCTACTTGTCAAACAAATCATGGTGCTTCAAAATCTCTAATTGTACTCAAAACTGAAGCCACATGCAACTAGGGATTCACTCACAACATATTTCACATGCAAAATCTGCGTATCAAAGTATGTGTATCAGTGTATGTCCACCAGAAGTCAAGAGATTAGAAAAAGGCCAACAAATCAAGGTGTAGGGGCGAGGAAAAATTCAAGCAAACATCGCGCCGGCCGTCGGACTCGCCATCAAGCGCACGTATCCCTCTGCTCGTCGACGTCGGCCTCTTGGCGCTTGCTGCCGGCGGCCGCCTCGCGCTTGCTGGCAACGGCCTCCTCGTGCTCTTCCGCGGCGGCCGCCTTGCGCTTGCCGGCAGCTGCCTCCTCCTATTGCTTGCCGGCAACGGCCTTCTCCTCGCGCCCTTCAGCAGCGGCGGTCGCCTCGCGCTTGGCGGCAGCGGCCTCCTCCTCGCGCTCTTCCGCGGCGGCCTCCCCGCTCCGTGTTCGTCGACGACAGCTTTCCTGCTGTGTGCTCAGCGGCGGCGGCGGCTTCCCTCGATGGGCGCTCGGCGGCGGGCTCCCCGCTACATGCTCGTCGTCGATGGCATCGGAGCCATCCCCTGCGCTCGCGCTCGTCTCAGTGGTGGTTCGAGAGAGAGAAAATAAGTGGACAGGAGCTGCCCACGAGGGGATAATAAGAGATAAGGGATAAAGAATCGAGTGGTGCTTGCAGCCAGACGCGAGATGGCCTTTCGCGAATCTCAGCGAGACGCCGCCAGGTGAGCCGCGCGAGCGGCGCCTCCTAGTAGATTTCCCCTTTTATTTTTGAAGAAGGACAACGAGATTTTCTTAATAAACGTAATGTGAAGAAACAACTATCTATACATTAAACATAAAGCTTTCTGTAAAATCAGTCTTTCAAATCCGACTTCTCAAGCTCCATTGATTACACAATTAAGGGTGGGAACTGGTAGCGGATAATCCGAATTATTCAACCGTTGTATTCGAGAATTTGGAAGTGGTAAATATCCGAATTCGAACCAAATAGAAATGTAAATATCCGGATTCGTTTTTACAAATACAAATACAAATACAAATGTGGTATTGAATTTTGAAGTAAATGTGGATATGAAAATGGATATATCTGTATCAGAATAACATTATGTTAAGCAATTTTAATAATTCTACCCGGATATGGCAATTAACCAACTTAACTTAAAAGATAGTAAGAATGTGGTCAAATATATTTTCAGTGATTGAACTTTAAACTATTATGTATTACATATCTATAGTTATCATTGTATCATTCAATAGTTGACTCATTATAAGACACGAGTCTATTATTTCGTTATATTCATTTCCGTTCTGAATTGAGAAAACATCCGATTCACATCCGTATTCGAGTAACATCCAATCCGCTAGTGGTGAAAACGGTACGGATTATTTCCGGCCGATCGAACGACCGAAGGCTCACGGAAGGCAAATATGGATTCGGTCGGATAGTTCCCGGATACGGTCACGGATACGGATAGTAATTCACAGATACGGAAAAGGATGTGGTTTTGCTAATATCCGTTCGTATCCGAAAATGTACCATATTTCATGGTTATATCTGGCGCAATATCCGACAACTAATATATACCTCGAACCTCAGGTGACCGAGGATTGGGAAAGATGAAACTTATGTACTTACACAACTTCAGAAAAATCACAATACATAAAGTTAATCTTGAATAATGGTTCATAATATTTGCTATATGTCAGTCCAATTTTCAAATCGACATCCGACAAAATGATTATCCACAACCGAACCGTATTCGCCCCTTATTCGATCCATATTCGTAACCAGTAGGATCCAACTCCGTATTCGTATCCGCACACTACCCGCTCCAACTTCGTATCCGGAAAAAATATGGTTACGAACATGGTTTCACTACTATTCGACCGTATCCGCTCCGTTTTCAACCCTACAATCTGCATCCGTATCCGACAAAATCCATATTTGTATTTGTATTCATTTCGAAAATATGAAAACGGATGTAGGAAGGGTACTACCTAATCCGCATCCGATCTGTTTCCACCCTAATAACAGCAATAGTAGAAAATTCTCCTGGGAGGCCAGAGCATAAAGTGCTTGATTATAACTAGAGTTGACCCATATGGGGCGTGCCTTGTGGGCAAGGATTTTTGGGTAAACCCTATACATCGTCCGCAAGTGACGCAAAAGGGTCGCCCCGTCTGAAGGATCCAATTTACAGGCCAGCTCATTTAGCGGTTTTTCTTTTTTCTTCTTTGTTTTCTTTTCCTTTTCTCTTTTGTTTTCTTTATGTTTGCCTTTTATTTTCTGTTATTTTCTTTTTTGTTACTTTATGTTATGCTTTTAAAAAATGTTCAGTATGAAAATTTGTTCAAATTTAAAAAATATTCAGGTTAAAAATCAATTTAAAAAATGTACAAAAGATTTATGTGGTCGCGGCAAGTGTAGCCGAGATTAAATGCTCCACCAACTTGACGTGTAGCAAGCTCATACGCAGCTTTAGGCATAATTCCATAATCATCTGCAGCTTCAATTTCAAAAGCTTGAAATTCTGAAATTTTCTTTTTGGACACCATGAAGTGTCGGGTTTGTGGCAAGTAAAGGAGGTGATTGTGTTCAAGATCTACCTCGTGGACTTCAGAATTTCCAGACAGGCGATTCAGTGTAAGACGCATAAAAGTTTGGCACTCAGTTCTTGTTTCAGCTCTAAAACACTTTTGAATGGAACCTGTTTGTCCTTTTATTTTCGAAGACCTTCTTTGGCACAAATAAATCTGCACGAGGTTACCTTACCATCCATTTTGCTCTTATTGACATATCTCTTCCTCACGTTAAAGCCTGACCCCCATATGCGAGCCAAAATAGCCAAGCCCTTCTGAATATCATTCCAACTTGAGGCACTCCTTTATCCGATTCTGCCATTCTGTACCACCAAATTTCTCTGCCATTGTAGATAGTATAATTAGTTGACCAAATTGCACAAAACTAATTAATATTGTAGATAAATCTATGCAGCATTGACTAATATGTCAAACTGAGACCGATCTGATAAAGCTATATAATCTCATTAGGAATTTCTTTTTGAAACGAGGGCAAAACCTTTGCCTTATCCATTAATTAAGCAGAAGGTGCCCGGTTTATTTGTGCAAGAAATCGGACGAAAATCATACAACGAACACCAACACCACAAGGCGAAGCCCACACACTCTCTAGAACTCCAAGCACGAAGCTCGAAACACCGCTCAACAACGATCCGTCGAGCCTTCCACCCTTGACGGAGAGAAGAAGCCGTAACTGCTATGAGAGGAGCAGAAACGGGACACTCCGAAAAAACTAACCCTCCGGGGAGCCCGACGATGACCAACACCGTGAGCAACCTTGTCGCCCACACGACACAAGGTCAAACACCCTCGATGTTGTAGAACTCTCGGAGCCGCTGCCCCGTCTTCCATCGCTCCATCACGCCCTGCGCAAACCATCTCGACCACCTTCCGGGGCCGCCTCCCCCACAAGCCACCGCTCGCGCCCGAGCTGCAACGCCGCACGACCTAGTTGTAGACAGCTCAAACTGCACAGAACAACTACCCGCAGACTACGGCCGCCACACCACATCCGTGTTAGAAACCGGTCTAGAGAACGTATACGTGTAGTATACGAGTCCTTAATCCGTCATGTACATGTATGTGTTTTGGTCAATATATATACGAGATATGTGGAGGCTATGCCCCACGGAACCCTAAAATCTATCTTCGTATCAGAGCCGAACCTAGCCCACGATCACTGTCAGCCGCCGCCTCTCTTGCTTCCGTGTACGTCGTCGCCGCAGCGATGGCGACCAGCGGCTCGCAGCAGCTCACGCTTGGCGGCCCTGTCGTTCCTCCGCCGGCTATCACCAGCACCACCACCGTGGTCGTTCCTCCCGTGGGCGTGCGACTCGACCGCGGTAACTTCCCTTTCTGGCGGGCGCTCGCCATCACCAACCTCTCGAGCACCTCCCTCCATGGCTTCCTCGACGGATCGGCCGCTGCACCGGCCATGACCGTCTCCAAGGGCACCGGTGATGCTGCCACATCTGTGGCCAATCCCGAGTACGCGACGTGGTGGACGCTTGATCAGAAGGTCCTAGGAGTGCTTCTCTCCTCCATGCATGAGGATCTCGCGAATCAGCTCATCAGCTGTAAATCCGCGGCTGCCGCGTGGACGGCGATTCACGCCATGTTCAGCGCGTAGAATCGTGCCGGGGTGCGGCACATCCGGCGTCAACTACAAACGCTGAAGAAGCAGGACATGACCGCCAAGAGTACATGCACAAGGTGAAGACTCTTACCGACGCCATGACTGCCGCTGGGTCTCCGCTTGACGATGCCGAGATCATCGACTACATGCTCACCGTATTGGGGAAGACCTACAACCCGATTGCGGCTTCTCTCAGCGTCATCACCACACCGGTGACCTCCGCTGAGTTCTACTCCATGGTACTGAACTATGAAGCGCTGCAGCTGTCGCAGCAGTCCGAAGAAGGGGATCGGTCCTCATCCGCCAATGCTGCTTCGCGGTACGGCTACCCAGTCGGCAACCCGGCTCGCGCAGCTGACGCGCGTGCGACTGGAGGACGTCCCGCTGGTGGATACCCGCAGCAGGGGTCGAGCTACCCGCAAGGAGGCTACTCGCACGGGGGCTACCACAGCAAGGACAAGGCCAAACCGGCCAGTACTATGGCGGCCAAGGCGGGCAGCAGCACGGCGGCCAAGGAGGCAACCAGGACACCCGTCGAAACAACGGCGGTGGGGAGGAGGCGGCAATGGCCGCAACCGCCGCTGGCGTCCCAAGTGCCAGATATGCAAGAATTGGGGCATGAAGCTGGAAGCTGCCGCAACCTCCTCGACCAGGGCTACCGCACCGACAACCCCTGCTCTGCGAACACAGCATCGACCTCCTTCAACAACAACCATCCTCCTCCGTGGGTGATTGACTCCAGCGCCACGGACCACCTGACTAGTGACCTCGAGCGTCTTCACGTTCGCGAGCGCTACGGCGGCCAGGATCAAGTTCAAGTAGCCAACGGCTCAGGTTTGTCGATTTCGCACATTGGGCACTCGACTTTGGCCGGTTCTTCTCTTCGCTTGAATAATATCCTGCATGTTCCGCATATTAGTCAGCATCTTCTGTCCGTTTATCGTCTAGTCTCGGATAATGATGTGTTTATTGAGTTTCATCGATATTTTTTCCTTGTTAAGGACAAGGCCACCCGGAGAATCCTTTTGCGGGGTAGGTGATGACGTGAAACACACGTTCGTTGGGAGACCCCAAGAGGAAGGTATGATGTAGTCAGCAGCAAGTTTTCCCTCAGAAAGAAACCAAGGTTATCGAACCAGTAGGAGCAGCAACTCTTCAGAAGGTTGTCAACGGCGCCAGAAAAATAGTGTTGTTGATGGGAGTCTGGACTGTTGACGTGGAATCTGCACACAACACAATCAAACTACTTTGCCCCAACGAAACAGTGAGGTTGTCAATCTCACTGGCTTGCTGAAAACAAAGGATTAAACGTATGGTGTGGAAAATGAGTATTAAATTGCAGAGAATGAAAAAGGAACAGTTTGCAGTTTGTGGTTGTTTAATCAGTGTAAAAGAATGGACCGGGGTCCACAGTTCACTAGTGGTGTCTCTCCATAAAAGATAACTAACATGTTGGGTGAACAAATTACAGCTGGGCAATTGACGAATAGTGAGCGCATGACAATGCATATACATGACATGTTGACTACTATGATATTTAATTGGGCATTACGACATAATACATAGATCGTTATCCAACAGCATCTATGACTAATAATCCACCGCCGGGTTGTCATCCGAGTCCCCGTTGGTATTAAGTTGCAAGCAACGGATAATTGCATTAAGTAAAGTGCGTAATGTAAACAAACACATATGTCCGTGGACATAGCATCGTTAGGTTATCCCTAGTGGCAACAGCACATCCACAACCTTAGAACTTTCTGTCACTGTCCCAGGTTAAACGGAGACATGAACCCACTATCTAGCATAAATACTCTCTCTTGGAGTTACAAGCATCTACTTGGCCAAAGCATCTACGAGTAACGGAAAGCATGCAAGATCTTAAATAACATATAAGATAGATTGATAATCAACTTGACATAATATTCAATATTCATCGGATCCCAGCAAACACAACATGTAGCATTACAATAATATGATCTTGATCATGTAGGGCAGCTCACAAGATCTAAACATGATGGCACAAAGTGGAGAGACAACCATCTAGCTACTGCTATGGACCCGTAGTCCAAGGATGAACTACTCACGCATCACTCCGGAGGCAGGCATGGCGATGTAGAAGCCTCCGGTGACGATTCCCCTCTCCGGCAGGGTGCCGGGAAGAGGTTCTGAACCCTCCCGAGCTAGGGTTGACGACGGCGGCGTCTCTGGAACTTTTCGTGGATATTTGCTCAGGTACTTAGGGTTTTCGCGTCGGGGGGAATAAGTAGGCGAAAGGGCGGCGGCTGGAGACCCCGAGGGGCCCACACCACCCAGGGCGCGGCAGAGGGGGGCCCCGCCCTGGCGTGTGGGGCCCCGTGGCCCTCCTCGCCTCTTCGTCCGTCAGGTGTTCTGGAAAAATAGGGACCCCGTGTAGTTTCGTCCAATTCCGAGAATATTTCCAGACTAGCTTTTCTGGAATACAAAAACAGCAGAAAACAGGAACTGGCACTTCGGCATCTTGTTAATAGGTTAGTCCCAAAAAATGTATAAAAGTGATATAAAGTAGATGCAAAACATGTAGCAATTGGTATAAAACAAGCATGGAACATCAAAAATTATAGATACGTTTGAGACGTATCAGCATCCCCAAGCTTAGTTCCTACTCGTCCTCGAGTAGGTAAACGATAAAAACAAATAATTTTTGAGGTGACATGCTACTATCATAATCTTGATCATATAATATTGCAAGGCACATGTAAATGAATGAAGTGATCCAAGTCAATGGTCTATAATTTGCTATCAAATAGATAATGAGTAAACAATGAATCACACAAGCTAAACGTTTTCATGAATAGTACTTTCGAGACAAGCATCAAACAGTTTTGCATAAGTGTTAACTCATAAAGCAATAGTTTCTAATAAAAGGTATTTAATCAACACAAAGGAAGAATTTAGTTTCAGCATTTGCTTCAACTTTCAACATATTTATCTCATGGATATTGTCAACACAAAGTAGTATAACAAGTCCAATACATTGCATATAACGCATGTTGTAACAAAGTTGACACTAGTGTTTGCTTGTGGAAGACAGAAAGAATAGGAAAACTGACTCAACATAAAAGTAAAAGAAAGGCCCTTCGCAGAGGGAAGCAGGGATTAAATCATGTGCTAGAGCTTTTAGGTTTTTGAAAGCATATAGAGATTGCATAAAATATTTGATACTCCTCCCAACCTTGCTAACACAAGCCATGGCTAACCGAATCCTCGGGTGCCTTCCATCAATCACATACCATGGAGGAGTATCTATTTTTGAGAGGTGTTTGTTAATTGTCAACGAATGGTAGCGGGTGAGAACAGTATTCTACCTGTCGAACGGACTTTTAAGAGCGGCTCCCATGAAGGACGTTATTTCTACCAGCAAGGCAGATCATCCCTCTTTCTCTTTGGTTTACACACATTCAGGTATTTCACTGTTTGTCATTGCTTACTGATGAATCAGGGCAAAAGTGTGAAGAGAATTAATTGGTTAAAGTTGTAATTAATTGGGACTGGGCACCCCGTTGCCAGCTCTTTTTGCAAGTTATTGGATAAGCGGATGTATATGCCACTAGTCCAGGTGTAAAAGTCCACTCGACAAATAGAATAAAGAATAACCACACTAATTCCTCATGAGCTAGTAAACATTGACACAAAAAGGGAATAATAACATTTTGAATAATTTAAAGGTAGCACATGAAAAATTTACTTGGAGTGGCAAGGAAATACCACATATAGGTAGTTATGGTGGACACAAATGGCATGGATTTTGGCTCAAGGATTTGGATGCACGAGAAGCATTCCCTCTCAGTACAGAGTTTAGGCTAGCAAGGTTATGTAAGCAAACAAGAATATCAACCCGTACACCAAGTTTTATATGACAAACATATTGCAAACGTTATAAGACTTCATACCGTCTTCCTTGTTAACCAAACCCTGTTATTAGAAAATATCTAGACCTTAGAGGTACCACGATGCAAACCAAATTTTCAACAAGCTTTACGGTAGTTCTTCACTAATAGGCTTAACTCATGTGATGCACAATTTAATCATGATCTACTTGTTAACTCAAAACAATTGACAAGCATCAAGTTATCCATTTTAGTGATCTACAAGATTAAGCAAGTTTTTCCTTATACCAATTACCACATGCAACATTTTCTGAACCAACCAAACACCAATCAATTTATTTCATCAACTCTCCAAACAAATATAAGTGAAGCAAGAGAGTACTTTCTACAAAAGAAAGCTAATAGCTCTGACAAGAGATACATGAAAACAAGAGCTAAAAGCTGAACAGCGCTAGATATGAATACTCAACAAATATAAGTGAAGAATAGGAGTATTCTCATGAAAAAGCGGAGCGTGTCTCTCTCCCAATCAAGAATGCTAGGGTCCAGTCAAGCTTTATTGAAAATAAAAGTGCAATACTGAAAATAAAAAGCACACAGACGCTCCAAGAAAAGCACATATGATGTGAAAGAATTAAAATATAGTTTCACTAGAGATGACCTGATAATTTTGACGATGAAGAAGGGGATGCCTTGGGCATCCCCAAGCTTAGACGCTTGAGTCTTCTTGAAATATGCTGGGGAGATCCATGGGAGCCTCCCCAAGCTTAAGCTCTTCACTCTTCTTGATCCTATTATATCATCCTTCTCTCTTGACCCTTGAAAACTTCCGTCACACCAAACTCAAAGTAGATCTCATTAGAGGGTTAGTGCATAATCAAAAATTCACATGTTCTGTAAAGACGCAATATGATTTGTTACTTTAAACATTAGCTACAGCCACTGATGTTATGTGAAGCTCTTCCACCCAAAAAAGAATTTCACTCAACACTAGTAAAAGAGAGAATGCGAAAAATAAAAAGGCATAATCTGTCTAAAACAGAACAGTCCGCAAAGACGAATTTTTTCGAGGCACTTACGACGCTCAGATCGAGAAACTCTGAACTAATGAAAGTTTCAGACATTCATAAAGATTACGCACAAAAATTTCAGATTTTTTAACAATCTGGTGATTTTAGGAATTTCGTACAGTGAACAGCAAAAATCTGTTTCTGCGCAGCAATCAAAATTAAGCATCATCTTATCATTAGAGGCTACTCTTGGCACAACAATGCGAGAAAATAAAGATACAAAGGAGTTGCTACAGAAGTAAACAAACTCCTTGACTCAATAAAAGAAAAATTGCAGAAAAATAAAATGGGTTGCCTCCCATAAGCGCTTTTCTTTAACGCCTTTTAGCTAGGCACAAAGCATGCATCAAGTATTACCAAGTGAAGAAGCATCAACATTCTTACGCTTAGCTCTCTTACCTTTACCTTTATCTTTAGGAAATACTTGGTTACACATAGGTGAAGAGGCGAAATTCATAGTGCCTTGGCCCACATCTATTATTGCTCCAAAGCGTTTCAACAGGACCTTCCAAGCGTAATTTGTCCTACTCCTGCACATTCAATGACAAGATAATCAATAGATATTGTTATCCCTAAGAGTTTTGTAAATACTCCTTCAGCTACTCCCCTTGGTAATTTAATAGTATTATCACCCAAAGTTATACAATCTTCGCATTTGGAAAGCTCCCAAAGATTTAAGGAATCATAAATATTCTTGGGCATTAAACAGAATTCAGACATAATATCACAGCGAGAATGAAAAGTTTCACCATTTATAACAACTTTTACTGAGGGAATCCATCCCGATGGTTCAAAATTTACTGGCACATTATCATAATGTTCACGAATCTGATTATACCCTTCTTTAGACCAGATATGTTCGTTTCAAGAGCGTTAAGTCTATCACTTATGCTTGTCAAAGCCAAATCAATTTTAGTGATTGGGGAGCCAGAAATTGTAATCAATTTTTTTATAGCATTAAAAGCTTGATCCCCATCATAACGAAGGAAATCTCCTCCTACCACAGCATCTAAAGCATATCTATAGCAAAGAACAAGACCAAAATAAAAGCTACTAAGAAGCAGGCTTAAAGTCATTTTAGGTTCAGTTTTAGCATAGGACTCAGATATTCTAGACCAAGCATCTTTAAAACTCTCCTCACTCCCTTGCTTGAAAGTGAAGATCTCTTCTTCAGGTGACATTACTACTGGAACAGGGCTAGACATGACTAACAGAAAACAAAACTGAAAATAAACTAAATGCAAGTAACTAATTTTTTTGTGTTTTTGATAATTGAAAGCAAACAAGATAAAATAAAATAAACTAAGCAAGACAAAAACAAAGTAAAGAGATTGGAAGCGTGAAACTCCCCTTGCAGAAGACTGCTGTCTCCCCGGCAACGGCGCCAGAAAAATAGCTTGATGACGTGAAACACACGTTCGTTGGGAGACCCCAAGAGGAAGGTATGATGTAGTCAGCAGCAAGTTTTCCCTCAGAAAGAAACCAAGGTTATCGAACCAGTAGGAGCAGCAACTCTTCAGAAGGTTGTCAACGGCGCCAGAAAAATAGTGTGAGGGAGTCTGGACTGTTGACGTGGAATCTGCACACAACACAATCAAACTACTTTGCCCCAACGAAACAGTGAGGTTGTCAATCTCACTGGCTTGCTGAAAACAAAGGATTAAACGTATGGTGTGGAAAATGAGTATTAAATTGCAGAGAATGAAAAAGGAACAGTTTGCAGTTTGTGGTTGTTTAATCAGTGTAAAAGAATGGACCGGGGTCCACAGTTCACTAGTGGTGTCTCTCCATAAAAGATAACTAACATGTTGGGTGAACAAATTACAGCTGGGCAATTGACGAATAGTGAGCGCATGACAATGCATATACATGACATGTTGACTACTATGATATTTAATTGGGCATTACGACATAATACATAGATCGTTATCCAACAGCATCTATGACTAATAATCCACCGCCGGGTTGTCATCCGAGTCCCCGTTGGTATTAAGTTGCAAGCAACGGATAATTGCATTAAGTAAAGTGCGTAATGTAAACAAACACATATGTCCGTGGACATAGCATCGTTAGGTTATCCCTAGTGGCAACAGCACATCCACAACCTTAGAACTTTCTGTCACTGTCCCAGGTTAAACGGAGACATGAACCCACTATCTAGCATAAATACTCTCTCTTGGAGTTACAAGCATCTACTTGGCCAAAGCATCTACGAGTAACGGAAAGCATGCAAGATCTTAAATAACATATAAGATAGATTGATAATCAACTTGACATAATATTCAATATTCATCGGATCCCAGCAAACACAACATGTAGCATTACAATAATATGATCTTGATCATGTAGGGCAGCTCACAAGATCTAAACATGATGGCACAAAGTGGAGAGACAACCATCTAGCTACTGCTATGGACCCGTAGTCCAAGGATGAACTACTCACGCATCACTCCGGAGGCAGGCATGGCGATGTAGAAGCCTCCGGTGACGATTCCCCTCTCCGGCAGGGTGCCGGGAAGAGGTTCTGAACCCTCCCGAGCTAGGGTTGACGACGGCGGCGTCTCTGGAACTTTTCGTGGATATTTGCTCAGGTACTTAGGGTTTTCGCGTCGGGGGGAATAAGTAGGCGAAAGGGCGGCGGCTGGAGACCCGTGGGGCCCACACCACCCCAGGGCGCGGCAGAGGGGGGCCCGCGCCCTGGCCACGTGTGGGGCCCACGTGGCCCTCTCCGTCGCTCTTTGGTCCGTCAGATGTGTTCTGGTAAAATAGGGACCCCGTGTAGTTTCGTCCAATTCCGAGAATATTTCCAGACTAGCTTTTCTGGAATACAAAAACAGCAGAAAACAGGAACTGGCACTTCGGCATCTTGTTAATAGGTTAGTCCCAAAAAATGTATAAAAGTGATATAAAGTAGATGCAAAACATGTAGCAATTGGTATAAAACAAGCATGGAACATCAAAAATTATAGATACGTTTGAGACGTATCAGTAGGAGCCAAGGTGGGCTCTACCCTCTTCCGCTCGGACGTGTTACAACTGCGCGGAGTGCTTCGTCTAGCGTTCGGACTATGTCGGCCAAGTGGCATCAGCGGCTCGGCCATCCATCCAATAGTGTCGTCAGTTCCATTGTTAGGAATAATGATCTTGAGTGTTCTTCCTCAGGCAATTCAAATTTTGTTTGTGATGCTTGTCAGCGTGGTAAAAGTCGTCAGTTATCATACACTGCTTCGTCTCGTGTTTCTACTATGCCTCTTGAATTGGTTCATACTGATGTTTGGGGCCCTGCTCGTGCCTCCTCTGGGGGGTACTCGTATTATGTGAGTTTCATCGACGACTACTCTCAGTTTTGCTAGATTTATCTCCTTAAGCATAAGTCTGATGTTGAACAAGTTTTCTATGCTTTCCAGACTCATGTTGAGCCTCTTTTGAACGCTAGGATTAAAGTTGTTCAGTCCGATTGGAGTGGTGAGTACCATAGGTTGAGTCGCTGTTTTCAGCGCACGGGCATCATCCATAGAGTCTCCTGCCCTCACACCTCCCAACAGAACGGTATTGCCGAGCGCAAGCATCGTCAACAGGCGTGCAATCAAGCCATATGTTGCGAGTCACATCGAGCTTCATAGTAAGATAACCAAGAAACATTGGTGGATCTATATGTTGGCCGGGTCATGAGATTGTAGCTGTACCATACAAAGTAATCAACCCCCATGACCAAAGTGGCTTTATTTGCCAGGTCTTGAGTTTATAACTACACCTTTTCTTAAGTGTGCATCCTCCAAGACCTAAAATAGATACTATACTTTCAAAAACCTCGGCAAATCACCCAATTGGAGATGCCGGGTTACAAATGTAACAAAAATTGTAACGAAGGAAATAAAAACTGTAAAGTAAAAACTGAAAAAGAAACGATGAAATTTTTCTGCCAAACATCACTTTATTCATATATTAGGTCAGCAAGCCGCCTCATTAAAAACCTTCCACTCTCCTTAGGTACCCTGGTAAGGAAAAGAGCGCGTCTGAAACCTGCTGCCTTTTTACATCGTGTATTACATCTGATAATCTGATTCTGCTACTAAGTATAATAGGGACGAAGCTGGGCAATGTTCCATGGCCGATTTCTCTCTTCCAATGAATTGGTGTTGTGATCAGTATTGTTGGAGATTTCACTATGATCTCTTGCATCCACTAAGTAATATGACCCATTGTGTAAATTCCGGCTTACGATGAAAGGGCCCTCCCAAGGAGGTGATAACTTGTGCATCCCAGCTTGAGATTGAACCAGGCGTAGAACTAAATCTCCTTCTTGGAAAGAACGAGTCCTGACCCGGCGGCTGTGATAACGTCGCAAATCTTGCTGGTAAATTGTTGTTCTTTGCAGGGCTTGCTCCCTAACTTCTTCTAGAACATCCAGTGAGTCTTGCCGGGTTAGCTCGTTTTCTGCCTCTACGTAAGCCGCCACATGAGGCGAGTCATGAATAATGTCACTGGGCAATACCGCTTCTGCACCATAGACCATAAAGAACGGTCTGAGGTTTGTTGATCTGTTTGGAGTAGTGTTGATGCCCCAAACGACAAAAGGCAACTCCTCTACCCATGCTCCAGTGGCTCTCTTGCACGGAACCCGGAGTCGTGGCTTCAATCCTTTAACTAACTCCTGATTAGCACGTTCAACTTGCCCATTGGCCTGAGGATGAGCCACTGAAGCAACGTCGAGCCGGATTCCATTCTTACCACAAAAGTTTGCTACCTCTCCCAGTGACATGTTAGTTCCATTGTCTGTGATGATACTGTGTGGATAACCAAAACGATAGATGATTCTCTTTAGAAATATTATTGTTGTATCTGCTTCACAATTTGTGACTGGCATAACCACGACCCACTTAGTAAATTTGTCAATAGCAACTAGGAGGTGGGTTTTCTTGCAAGGGGACATCTAGAAGGGTCCCACCATATCAAGACCCCAAACTGTAAAAGGCCATGTCAAAGGTATGGTTCTCAGCTCCTGAGCCGGCACATGTGCTTGCCTGGCATATCTCTGACATCCATCATATCTTTTCAACATACGCTCTGCGTCTGCCAAAGCTGTGAGCCAGAAAAATCCGTGTCTGAAGGCTTTTGCCACCAGAGACCGGGTTGATGCATGATGCCCACAATCTCCCTCATGTATTTCTTTCAAAAATTTCCTGCCTTCTTCTGGTGAAACACACCGCTGAAAAACTCCTGACGTACTTCGCTTGAATAACTCGCCTTCTATGACCACATATGTGTTGGCCCGACGCACAATTTGCCGGTCTATGATTTCCGACCCGGCAGTTCTCCACGCAAAAGATACGCCAGATAAGGCTCAGTCCACTCTGGGATTGCATGTAAAGCTGCCACTAACTCCTCAGAATCCGGGTCTGGATAAGCAATTTCTTCCACTGTAGGTATCTTGACTGATGGACTCCACAACTCAGCTAAGAAAATATTGGGTGGAACCGGCTCTCAGCGAGAGCCGAGTCTTGACAAAGCGTTTGCAGCTTCGTTCTTTCAGCGGTCAATGTGATCCACCTGACAGCCAGAAAAGAACCCGGCTACCTTGTCCACCTCTCTCCTGTAAGCCGCCATATTGGCATCTTTCCTATCCCATGTTCCTGATACTTGCTGGGAAACAAGATCCGAGTCTCCCAAGCATAAAATACGTTTGATGTTCATCTCCTTTGCTATACGCAAACCATGTAACAAGGCTTCATACTCAGCCACATTATTGGAGCAATCGAAGTGAATTTGTAAAACATAACTCAGTTTGTCGCCCTTAGGTGATGTGAGAACAACGCTGGCTCCTGAGCCCTCGAGCTGCTTAGACCCGTCAAAGTGCATAACCCAGGATTTGGTGCTTGGGGTAGCAGGAGGCGCGTTACTTTCTGTCCAGTCGTTGACAAAATCTGCAAGGGCCTGTGACTTGATAGCATTACAGGGTGCATAATCAATATGATACGGCCCCATCTCAATTGCCCACTTGGCGATGCGCCCAGTGGCTTCTGTATTCCTGATAATCTCTGCCAATGAAACTGAGCTCACCATTGTAATCGGGTGTTCCTGTAAATAATGCTTCAATTTCCGGCCCGCCATGAAAACTCCAAAAACTAGCTTCTGCCAATGTGGATATCGCTGCTTTGACTCAGTTAGGACCTCGCTAACATAGTAAACCGGCCTTTGAACCGGGTATTCCTTTCCTTCTTCCTTGCGTTCTACCACAACCACAGCACTGACAACTCGTGGCCCGGCAGCAACATATAGTAACATTGGCTCCTTAGGCATAGGAGCCGACAAAACTTGCGCCTCTGTGAGCGTCTTTTTCAAAAGTTCAAACGCGTCATCTGCTTCGTGATCCCACACAAAGTGATATGTTTTCTTCAAGAGTCGATACAAAGGTATGGCTTTCTCTCCCAATCTCGCAATGAACCGACTCAGGGCTGCAATGCAACCCGTGATTTTCTGAACATCTTTCAACTCTTCTGGCTTCTTCAACCTGTGTATAGCACTGATTTTCTCCGGGTTTGCCTCGATTCCACGCTCAGATACAATGAAACCAAGGAGCTTTCCGGCTGGAACCCCAAACACGCACTTGGTCGGGTTAAGCTTCATATCGTACCTCCGCAAATTAGCAAAGGTTTCCCTCAGGTCATCAATAAGAGACCCGGCTTTCTCAGACTTGATAACAACATCATCAACGTAAGCATGGACATTGCGTCCAATCTGGTCGTGGAAGCAATTCTGGACACATCTCTGATAAGTTGCACCAGCATTCTTCAATCCAAAAGTCATGGTTTTGTAGCAGTAGGCTCCAAAGGGGGTTATGAACGTTGTTTTCTCCCAATCCTCCTCTTTGAGCTTGATCTGATGGTAACCTGAATATGCATCTAGAAAACACAAGAGCTCGCTGCCAGAAACAACATCTATAATCCGGTCTATACGTGGTAAAGCAAACGGATCCTTAGGACATACCTTATTGAGACTAGTATAATCTATGCACATACGCCACTCTCCATTCTTTTTCTTGACTAACACCGGGTTAGCCAGCCACTTTGGGTGATAAATTTCTGTGATAAAGCCAGCTGCCAAAAGCCGGGCTAACTCTTCACCAACAATCTTTCTCCTTTCCTCGTTCAATCTGCGTAAACCTTGCTTCATGGGTCTGGCCTTAGGATCAACATGTAAGCTGTGCTCAGCGAGTTCAGTAGGTACTCCAGGCATGTCACTAGGTGTCCATGCAAAGACGTCCCTATTCTCACAGATGAACTCGATGAGCGCGCTTTCCTATTTATCAGATAAGTTTGCCCCTATGGCAAACTGCTTGGACGAATCGCCGGGTGTGAAATCAACCATCTTTGTGTCCTGGGCCGACTTAAACTTTGTTTTCTCCTCAGTAGTTGGTCTCTTTAACACCGTGCGATCTTTTGGGTCTACCCTGGACTTGTAAAACTTAAGCTCCTCTTCTGCACAGGCCTGCTCGGCTAAGGCGGCATCTCCATCATCACATTGTGCAGCTATCTCGCGGCTTCCATGAATAGTAATAATCCCCTTGGGACCCGGTATTTTCAGCTGTAGATACACATAACACGGCCTAGCCATGAATTTGGCAAAGGCGGGTCTGCCAAATAATGCATGATATGGACTCTGCAACTTCAAACGAAATCATCTCAGAACGATAGTTGTCCTTGGACTCGCCAAAAGCAACTTCAAGTGTAATTTTTCCTTCCGGCCTTGCTGATTTTCCCGGGACTATTCCATGAAAGATGGTGCTGGAAGGCTGCAATTGTGAATCTCTGAGACCCATACGCAAAAAAGTTTCGTAGTACAAGATGTTAATACTGCTCCCTCCATCCATGAGCACCTTATGTAACACAAAGCCGCCCACCTGTGGTGCTACCACCAAGGCAAGGAGACCCGGATTTTCAACAAGAGGCGGGTGATCCGCTCTACTCCACGTGACTGGATATTCTGACCACTTCAAATACCTTGGAACTGCTGCTGATACTGCGTTTACGGAACGCTTGACTAATTTCCTCTCCCTCCTTGATGCATTGGTGGTATGTACGTGGTACTGGCCTAGTTGCTTTGGGTTTTGCTGGAAACCACCTTGATCCTCTCTATTCTGATTATCTGGACCATTGCCGGGTCTGACGTTTCTGGGTGGAGGTGGCATGTTTGCTGGGTTGCCTCCCTGACCGGGTCCTCCTCCACGGCCGCCACCGTGCAACGCCCTCTGAAATTCCTCGTTTTTTCACCTCTGCAAGTACACACACTGCTCCAAGGAGTGATTGGCCGGCTTACCCATCTTGCTGTGACGTGGGCAAGGCATTCTGAAAGCTTCACCCAGACTTGTAGTGTTGGAGATATGCCCTAGAGGCAATTAATAAAGTGATTTTATTTGTCATATCTCAATTGTTCATAATACGTTTTAATACCATGCTATAACTGTATTACACGGAAACATTAATACACGTGTGGTATGAAAACAACCAGGTCCCTAGTAGCCTCTTTTAACTAGTTCGTTGGGCAACAGATGATCAAGATTTCCTGATCATGGATAATTACGTCGGTTGACAACGGAGTCATATCATTAGGTGAATGATTTGATGGACATACCCAAAATGTAGAAACATAGTGTTCATACCTTCGACTGTGAGATCATATCAAATCTCTGCTTTGGAAATGCGGCTGATCGCATCAAACGACATGTCTTATATAGCGTGACAATAAAGGTGACACTTTGGGGTATCGGAAGGAAGCAGTAGAAGCGAGTGATCAAGAGCGGGAATTGCCAATCCAAATAGCAGGATAGATACTCTGGGCCCACTCGGTGAGATTACATCAATGAGCTTGCAAGCATGTGACTAGGTCACGGGGATGTAATATCGCGGACGAGTAAAGATAGATTTGTCAATGACGAGGTCATGCTCGGTAATCGTGATACCGGAGAACGACGCTCGGACAATCTAAGTATCGATAGGCAAGAGGATGAGACTGGACGTCTAAAGGTTCAAACGATAAAAGTCTTTCGTGGACACATAGGGACTACCATGGGTATCCAGATCCCGCTGCTAGTCATTGATCGGAGAATGTGTCTCGTTCATGTCTGTGTGGTCCCGAACCGTAGGGTAACACACTTAAGGGTAGGTGACGATTAGATTGGATATAAGAGAGAAAGAAACCGGGAACTCCGGAAGTGTTCCGGAACTTGTCCGATGTTGATCGGAGGCAACGAAATATGTTTTCGGGGTCCGAATGAATTAAATAATATGATTTAATATTAATAAGTGTTATTAGTGATTAAATATATTTTTATTTAATTAAATTCGAATTTAAAAGGCATTAAAACCTAAATAGGCCTTAGAGGCCCATTAGGGGAAAATTCCCTAAAAAAAAAAGAAAAGAAAATGGAGAGAAGGGCCAGCCGGCCTAGGTGGGCCGAATGGGGCCCACCTAGGTGGCCGGCTCCCCTCCTTGGCCGGCTAAGCCATGTGGGGTTTAGTCCCACATGGCTTAGCCAAGGGAGACGGTCTCCCCCTTTCTCCTTTAAATAGGGACCCCCCATGCCTTGGAAATTCACCCATCTCCTTCTTCTTCTCTCCTACCTTGAGCGTGGTTCCGTTTCTGGAGCTGCGTACGAGGAGGGAAGTCTCTCCACCTTACGCACACCGCCGTGCTTCGAGATCCAATCTTCTACTTCCGCTGCTCTGCTGGATCTGGAGCTCGGAGGTCGTCATCTACACCGCACGTGTGTGGAACTACGAGGCGCTACACGTGGCGCTGGGAGTATGACTACTTCCTCTACACGACCTTGAGGTCGGCTTCATCGACAACGTTTATGCGGGAACGTAATCCCGCTTTCGGTCTACAAGAGTATGTACTCCGTCCTCCTTCGTATAGTATATCTGCATAGTTAGATCTGGCTAGTTTATGGTTATCGTCGGTAGGAAATTTTTTGTTTTCTGTCTCGATCCCCAATAGTGGTATCAGAGCCGATCTATGCGTAGATATTTCTATACGGTTAGAACACATGTTGAATGTGGCATCGATTCTACATTTGTTACCCTCTCGCGTGTACTTGTTTATATCGCGGCATTGTGGGATGAAGCGGCCCGGACCGACTTTACGCGTACTCTTACGCGAGACTGGTTCCACACTTGACATACGGCTTGTACCGTATATGTGGCTGGCGGGTGTCTGTATCTCCTACAATAGTTGATATGCATTTGCAATGGAGGGCCCCGAAAGGGGTGTAATAGAGACAATTGTCTTATCGCTGTTGTGGTTGTATTCGTAGGTAAGAAACGGTTCTTGTGCGAAAGCCCTAGCAGCCACGTAAAACATGCAAAAGATAAAGTAGAAAGCGTCTAACTTTATTTTGCAGGGGCAATGTGATATGGTCAAGGTAGGTTTATTAAATTGTTTATAAAACTGTTGGCGCGAAGGAGACCATCGGCGCGGAGGAGACCATATCATGTCGCATTACATTTCATTTTAGATGTTATGTAGATTGTGTGCATCTATATTGTGTATATATATGTCTATATATTAGTTACACGGCGGTAGTAATATAAGATGATCCCTCCTAAAACCATATAGTGTTCTCCTATAGCGTGCACCACCGAAAGTTCTCCGTTACGAGGCAGGCCGTGACGATCGGGTGTCAGACGTATCTGCGTTCGCATAAGGTGGGTGTAAGCCACGTTGCACAAGCAATACGCTATAGGTTATTTTGGCGAGCCTAGCATGTACAGACATGGCCTCGGAACACAGTGACCGAAAGGTTAAGCATGAGTCACATAGTTGTTGTGATTGACATAAACGATGTCTACCTTTGAAGCTATGCTATCGGCCGTGACGATCGGGGATAGTGTATCGAATGAGGATCGTGTAATCACTAAGACGATGCGAGGGATACTCGTCTTGAGTGGGAGTTCTAGTAGTTTTACTTTGAAAACTTAGTTTTATTTTGAAAACTAGAACCCATATTTTATTATGAACAAAAGTCTTTATGCTTTGCAAAACCTTTGTAGATGATAACCTCTTCTATAGCCCTGTTAGACTTAGGCGCATTCCTGCGATTTGAGAAACTTAAAAAAGATGGGTCCAAACTTCATAGTTTTATACCATAGCTTGAGGATACTCCTTGTTTCAAACCTTTTAGCTCTATACGATACAAAACCCGCTAGGAGATAAAACCGGAGATTCCGTTGACAAAAGATAATTCAGATTATCAAGTTTTGTGCGGATAATTTCATCATAGTCCAGTGTATGCTATGATCTCTGCCGTTGAGAATGAACTGTGGGTGCGTGTTGACAGATCGCGAATGGTCGCTGAGATTGATGATCTGTATTCACCGTAAATCAGGCTTTCTTCTCAACTAGATGGAAGAGAACACTCGCATTAGAAGAGCATGTGGCAGTCATACCTGATGACATTGGTCATACCAAATGACATTGGTCATACTAGATGACATTGAGACGACTCGCTCAACTCGATCACTTGATGACAGACAACGTTGCCAGGTGCAAATAGTTTGTCATAGACTATGTCATGAAAGGGGAATCATTCACCTTCATGAATTCTTGATTACATTGCAGAATCTAGAAGATGAAACAGATCGCCGAAAGTCATCAATGATGATGGTATATATATGATATACACATTATAAATGTTTGACGTAAACAAGTACTCACTGCAGTGACTAAGTTGTGATACTAGTCATGTTTTATGAAAACAAGATTTTCTGCTTGAGTAGCTTGGAAGGATGAGGAGACAATGTGTGTTGATGATGGCAAGCAAACATGTTGTGATGGCCATAGACACTCTCTCTCAACATCCACCATTTGGATTAATTTGGATTTGAACAAATATTCCTTTTGATCGCTTGTGAGCATGATCATTATAAGTGTCTTTCTTGCGAGACAATCATTCATATTTGTTAGTGACAAATCATTGTCCTACATTTATGAGCGATATAATGATCATACACCGATCGTGAATGGAATGTTCATATGTGAATCTAATGTAGTAGTTCATACATTTATAATATTCATGCCAAAGGATACAAACTTAGTAATGACACCACATTTATGTGGCACTCACGTTTTGAATCATGTCAAAGTTATAAGCATAAAGAAGCTCCATTCTGATGGATCTATGAGTCTTTGGATTTTGATCTTCTGACACTTGCAAGATAACTAAGACACCGTTTTCAGGAAACGGGCGTATAACTTATTGAAATATCATACATAATTGATGTGTGTGGATCAATGAAGTATTTCAACGTGTAGTGGAAATCATTATTTAGTAAACTTTACCAAGGATTGATTTAAGTAGATGTATGGGCATCCGCTTAATGAAATGCTGGTCTGAATAGTTTGATAAATTCAAATAAAGTTCAGAAGTAAAGTAGGAAAGTAAACTTAACAAGATAATCAATTTCCTACGATACAGATCGAGGGAACGAGGATTTGAGTTATGAGTTTGGCATATCATTGGAAGACTTGTGAAAAGAGTTCCACAAATTACGCCGTATGGAACACACAATGTTATGGTGTGTTAGAACGTCGTAATCACACGATATTGGATTGTGTGTTATTAATTATATCTCTTATCGAATTGTTGTGATCATTAGAGTCGTATGGTAGGAACAGAACATTCACTTTAGATAGTAGGGAAACCATCTAAATCCATGGAGGCAATACCATATGAATTATGGCATGGCTTTTAGCCTAGATTGTCGTTTTGGTATTTTAGTGTTTCGATACGATCAAACCTAAAATGGATAAATCTTTGTAGTGTACCTAAAAGAATTAGTTGGGTACGTGTCTCACGACAAAAAGGTAAAATTGTTGCCGGAATATACCTTACTCAAGAAACAGGTTCTTGTCCGAAGGTATAAGTGAGAAAGAAAGTAGAGCAGGACGGAGTTAATGAACTTCCTCTCCAGACATCAGAGTGACGCAACGGAAACTGTTCGGTACCGGAAACTGTTCCGATATCGTCCTCCACAGATGAAAGAAAGCTAATGATAATGATCATGATGCTCTAAGCTCATACTAAGATCGTAGGCATACGAGAATAGTTTCCGCACCATGTGCTACGACTATCTTGTTATGAAACGTCATGTTTATGGAACGTGAAAATACCTACGAACTACAAAGAAGCGATGGTGGACCTAAGTCCGAGAAATGGCTATGAGCCATATATAATCCGAGATAAAATCCATGTACAATAACTAAGTAATGACTTAGGTATATTTTATTAATGGCATTCAGGCCATTGAAAGTAAATGGAATTTTATGATAAATAGACGCTGACGGAAAGACAACCGTCTATAAGGATCGATTTGTCACAAAACTGTTTTGACAAATTCAAAAGTTGACCGCAACGAGATTGTGTCTCAAGTGGCGATGCCTAAGTTTATTTAGGATTGTTCTAGCAATTATTATCAATTAAGAAATTGATGGATGGATGAAGAAAACCGTGTTCCCTAATGGCAACATTAAGGAAGAGTTGTAACCGGTACAACAAGTAGGTTTGGTTGATCCTAAGGATGCTAGACATGTATGCAAACTTCAGTTGTCCATTCATGGGCTGAAGCAAGCATATCGGAGCTGGAATCTTCATTTTGATAATGTGATCAAAGGATTTTGGAGTTGTCCAAAATAGTTGAAGAAACCTGCATTTACAAGAAGTGAGTGGGAGCTAAGTAGCTTTTCTTGATCTTATATGTGAATGGCATATTTGAGTGGGAGCTAAAAAGAAATTCCCTTGTCTTATATGTGGAAGGCATATTTGAGTGGGAGCTAGGTGTCATTCCAGACTTTATATGTAATGACATATTGAGAATGATACAGATCCTCTAGTAAAGTATGAATGATTATTTAAGTGATTAAATTTTCTATGAATGAAGTTTAGAGTATTAGGCTTTAAATCTATAATTCGTATAGATCATAAGGGGCTTAATAACATTAGGTCGGAATATTTTTCTAGGTCAAGATTCTGAAATGTTTCAGAATAGAACAAGCAAAGAAAAGGATTCTTACTTGTATGACTAGGTAAAATATTATCTTGGCATTTCAGTGATAGTTGTTAGAAAAGGATGTCCGACATCCTCTATGCCTCAGACATAGATTCTATCATACTGAAAGCTCGACTTGGTGTGACCCAAGTTCTTGGTTGAAGAACGGTTCTAGAGTGATCCCTGGTGGATCAATGAACAAAAGTTAAGTATATCCTTCAGTGTCTACAGAGAACTGAAGATATGTTTCTTGTATGGGTGAGAGTGAAGAGATAACTTGCCGTAAAAGGGTTACGATGATGCAAGTTATGACACTGACCCATACGGCTAGAAATCTCATACAGGAGAAGTCCTTTGTTTCGAAGAAAGGGTTAGATTGCGAAGTTGCATATGAATGCACTGTCGTAAAGGGTTAGCTTGCGAAATTGCATATGAATGCACTATCGCATAATCTACATAGGTATAGAAATATATGGCTATTTCGGAAGTAGCAAGTATGATTGGACTGAGCAATTTTTCCGAGCATGCCTGGTTTCCCTTAATAGATCTCTTAGACTTTTAAGGCTCATGCTGTGTGAAATTTTTGAGTCTCACTCCATCAACAAGCATATATTTCACCGTTATCATATGATACGAGATGATGTCAAACTAGGTGACATAGTAGTGTTGCAAAGCACATACAGATCTCAATGTGAGAAGATCTGTTGACTGAACCTCTTCCACGAGACAAGCATGCACCATATTGCTATAGGTGTTAAGCTTTTACCAAGTTGTAAACTAGATTAATTGGTACTCTAGTGCAAGTGGGAGACTGTTGGAGATATGCCCTAGAGGCAATTAATAAAGTGATTTTATTTGTCATATCTCAATTGTTCATAATACGTTTTAATACCATGCTATAACTGTATTACGCGGAAACATTAATACACGTGTGGTATGAAAACAACCAGGTCCCTAGTAGCCTCTATTTAACTAGTTCGTTGGGCAACAGATGATCAAGGTTTCCTGATCATGGATAATTACGTCGGTTGACAACGGAGTCATCATTAGGTGAATGATGTGATGGACATACCCAAAATATAGAAACGTAGTGTTCATACCTTCGACTGTGAGATCATATCAAATCTCTGCTTCTGGAAATGCGGCTGATCGCATCAAACGCATGTCTTATATAGCGTGACAATAAAGGTGACACTTTCGGGTATCGGAAGGAAGCAGTAGAAGCGAGTGATCAAGAGCGGAATTGCCAATCCACATAGCAGGATAGATACTCTGGGCCCACTCGGTGAGATTACATCAATGAGCTTGCAAGCATGTGACTAGGTCACGGGGATGTAATATCACAGACGAGTAAAGATAGATTTGTCAATGACGAGGTCATGCTCGGTAATCGTGATACCGGAGAACGACGCTCGGACAATCTAAGTATCGATAGGCAAGAGGATGAGACTGGACGTCTAAAGGTTCAAACGATAAAAGTCATTCGTGGACACATAGGGACTATCATGGGTATCCAGATCCCGCTGTTAGTCATTGATCGGAGAATGTGTCTCGATCATGTCTGTGTGATCCCGAACCGTAGGGTAACACACTTAAGGGTAGGTGACGATTAGATTGGATATAAGAGAGAAAGAAACCGGGAACTCCGGAAGTGTTCCGGAACTTGTCCGATGTTGATCGGAGGCAACGAAATATGTTTTCGGGGTCCGAATGAATTAAATAATATGTATTTAATATTAATAAGTGTTATTAGTGATTAAATATATTTTTATTTAATTAAATTCGAATTTAAAAGGCATTAAAACCTAAATAGGCCTTAGAGGCCCATTAGGGGAAAATTCCCTAAAAGAAAAAAGGAAAAGAAAAAGGAGAGAGGGCCAGCCGGCCTAGGTGGCCGAATGGGGCCCACCTAGTGGGCGGCTCCCCTCCTTGGCCGGCTAGGCCATGTGGGGTTTAGTCCCACATGGCTTAGCCAAGGGAGATGGTCTCCCCCTTTCTCCTTTAAATAGGGACCCCCATGCCTTGGAAATTCACCCATCTCCTTTCTTCTTCTCTCCTACCTTGAGCGTGGTTCCGTTTCTGGAGCTGCGTACGAGGAGGGAAGTCTCTCCACCTTACGCACACCGACGTGCTTCGAGTTCCAATCTTCTACTTCCGCTGCTCTGCTGGATCTGGAGCTCGGAGGTCGTCATCTACACCGCACGTGTGTGGAACTACGAGGCGCTACACGTGGCGCTGGGAGTACGACTACTTCCTCTACACGACCTTGAGGTCGGCTTCGTCGGCTTCATCGACAACGTTTGTACGGGAACGTGATCCCGCTTTCGGTCTACAAGAGTATGTACTCCGTCCTCCTTCGTATAGTATATCTGCATAGTTAGATCTTGGCTAGTTTATGGTTATCGTCGGTAGGAATTTTTTTGTTTTATGTCCTCGATCCCCAATAGTGGTATCAGAGCCGATCTATGCGTAGATATTTCTATACGGTTAGAACACATGTTGAATGTGGGCATCAATTCTACATTTGTTACCCTCTCGCGTGTACTTGTTTATATCGCGGTATTGTGGGATGAAGCGGCCCGGACCGACTTTACGCGTACACTTACGCGAGACTGGTTCCACACTTGACATACGGCTTGTACCGTATATGTGGCTGGCGGGTGTCTGTATCTCATACAATAGTTGATATATCATTTGCAATGGAGGGCCCCGAAAGGGGTGTAATAGAGACAATTGTCTTATCGCTGTTGTGGTTGTATTCGTAGGTAAGAAACGGTTCTTGTGCGAAAGCCCTAGCAGCCACGTAAAACATGCAAAAGATAAAGTAGAAAGCGTCTAATTTTATTTTGCAGGGGCTATGTGATATGGTCAAGGTAGGTTTATTAAATTGTTTATGGTTATCGTCGGTAGAAATTTTTGCATAGTTAGATCTTGGCTAGTTTATGGTTATCGTCGGTAGGAATTTTTTTGTTTTCTGTCCTCGATCCCCAACATGTAGGACGCGGAGGGCCTCTGTAATTGTTGTTACCATTGTAATTTCTATTATTGCCTCGATAATCATCATCTCTCCAGGCCTTTGGAACCCGGCATTGGTATTGGCGACCAAGTCCGAGTTTCCCTCACCGTACGATCGCTTATTGCCATTGTTGTTGTTGTTGTTGTTCTGTCCACCACCATTGTTGGTCTTCCCGACGTTGTTCATGGGGCCTTTCCCCTTATCTTCCTCATCATCTCTGGCTTTATCTGTGGAAGCGTGCTTATTGCATGCCTCCATTATTTCTCCCATGGTAATTTCTGACACCCGGCCGCTGTTCTTCATGCGGCCTAAATTCTGCACCAAAGGATCGTATCTGCAAGCTTTCTCCATAGATTGCAGCGCACTTCTAGGATTAATATCTGTGGATGAGTGGAGGATCTCCGTGACCCGGCTCACCCACTTGTGAGCAGACTCGCCTTTCTTCTGAACACATCGATCCAAATCCTCAAGTGTGTAAAGACGCTTGCATGTTTCCCTGGATTTTTTTTGATGAAAGCCGCCTTCAACTCACTCCATGAATTGATAGACTTTTCTGGTAAAGTGTTGAACCATAATTTTGCTGCTCCATCTGACATCATAAGGTACATGAACTTGGCCTGGATGTTTTCTGAAGCATTGCGAATACACATTGCCATCTCATAACTGCTTAACCAGGTTTCGGATCCACACTGGGGTCATAATTTGAAATTTTGCTTGGCTCTTTATACTTTTCCGGGTAGGGCTCCGCTCTAATGTGATCTGATAAACACTTTGGGTCGGCTAAGACTGCTGTGGGAGCCACATGACCCGGCCTTCCCAATGGTGCTGGCGAACTTACTGATGCTACTGCGGCCGCAGGCGCCGCGCTGACTCCTCCGGCGCATGCCGCGGAGTTTGCTGCACGTCTTGCTCTCGAACTATCAACGATGGCTTGCGCAGCTGAGGCGGCGGGTGCGGCCTGTCTGGGCGGTGGCTGCTGATTCGCCTGCTTTGCCCTCCGTCTCGCAGAACTAGTCTCGTGCTGCCTCGGCTCTCTTCCTGCCGGCTCCTCGAACGGCAGTTGTATGGTGTCCCATGTAAACCACTCATGTTATCTGGATAATTAACTTGCTGAACCACAGCTGTACGTAACATGTCGATAGCTCGCCGGTTTCAACTTCTCGTGGTGAATCTCCTAATGGAATACGATCAAGTGCCAAAGTAGCTGCATACACATTATCTGTAGGATTGTTGTAATGACCTGGCGGCGTATGAAATCGGGGTGAAGGTGGTGGCATAGCTCCAGCGTTGCCTCCGGCTCCCCCGGTAGGCGGCCTGGCTGACCCGGCTATATTGCCGGGTAATGCTCCTCCTGCATATCCTGTGCCGGCTCTTGGTGCTGGAACCTCTTGTACCATCCTGATAGGCTGATCATTTGGTGTAATAAACAAAGCTGTTGGATTCAATGTCTCACCTTGAAGTGGAAACCGGCTCTGATGCCTTCCTGGCTGCACCCGGGTTATGTTATTCTGGCGATTCTCCATGGCGCTTGTGTTGTGACGGAGGCGGCTTTCCTGCTCGTCCAACTGACGCTGCCTGGCTATCATCTGCTCCTTCTCTGCTGCGAACTCCCGCCGCTGTTGCTCCAAGGCACGGCGTGCGGTGTCCAGCTCCCTATCCCGGGCTGCGGCGTTCTCCGGGGTTATCGCTGCTTCAAGTACTGTAGGATCCAACACTAGGTTATTACTAAAAAAGCGTCGGGTGAGGCGGCGCATTGGATGTTCCCTCTCCGGCTGATCATTCATCAGGAACCCAAACTGATTCATGTGACGTGCTGTGGCCTCGCTCTTCGATGAAACTGGCGCTCTATCTCCATCAACCCCGGCCTGCGGCGGGTTATACATCATAAGTTGGTTCTGCGGCGGTGGCTGTTGCTGCTGTTGCTGATTCTGTGCCAACGCTCCGCCGTTGCCGTCGCAGCCGCTGATACTGAAGCCGGGTCAAGATTCGTGGCGGGTGCCGTGTAGACTCCAACCCGGCGAACCGGACCCGGGGATGACTCGTATTCTTCTTCTAACCCATATCCATAGCGATCCTCAAACAGGTCCAAGATTGATTATGCGTCCTCATCGATGACGTCACGCGACGCCCATGCCGGCTCCTCCGGCTGGGCCTCCTGCGTGATGACTGGAAAATCGACCTCCACGGTGCCTACTGACTCCTCTCTATCTGATCGAACCATGGTAGCAGCTCCTGATACAGACTCGTACGCGCTTTCCTCCATGCGGGTCTCGAGGCGTGTACCATGCCTACGAAGACGTTGATCCGGCCTATGGGGATGACGTCGCCGGTCTCGATCTGATCCAACTCCGAGCTCCACCCAGAATCATCGACGATACGTTCTCCTTGTGAATCGATGGTGATCTCGCCGATGGCGAGTCTCTGCATGCCGCGTAGAGCTTCTCCCGTGATATCCCCAACAAAGAGGCTATTTCGTTTCCATTCACTGAACCGGCTATGAGTGTATCTGTGCGAAATTACGACCTATCCTACTTGGCTACTAATTATCCTGGCCAAGCCAGCGTTTCTCCTGTGCAGGTCTCGACCATGCAGCCTGCGGTGTAGCCGATCGACGTGCATGGCAGTGCGCCCCCCGAGGTTGGTATGTGCGCGCGCATGCTGGGCCGCCTGCCCCGGATTCATCTTCCAGCGTTGGTCCGTCCCCGAGTGATGGGCCGCCTGCCGGGGCGCCTCCGCCTTTTCGGCCCATGGGCCGGCTGTGGATTCGGCCGGTACGTCGCCCCCTGCTGTTGTCGATGTGGACAACAGCGCTGCTTCCTCGTCCGCTTCGGCCGCTTCATCCTATGGTCACGCGCACGCGGGATGCTATGCGTCGCGTGAAGGAGTACACCGACGGTACTATCCGGTATGACCCACGACGTCGAGCTTTCTTTGCGACGCCAGTTTCACATCGCGATGCTCTCCGTGAACCTGCGTGGCATGCTGCCATGGCTGATGAGTTCGCTGCCCTTCGCCATACCAACACGTGGGTGTTGGTTCCACGACCGCCTGGAGTCAATATCGTAGGGAGCAAGTGGGTTTTCAAGACGAAGCAACATCCGGATGGCTCTATTGATAAGCGCAAAGCTCGTCTTGTCGCTCGCGGTTTTACCCAGTAACAGGGTATTGATTATGGTGACACATTCAGCCAAGTTGTGAAGCCAGCCACAGTTCGTTTGGTTCTTTCTCTGGCAGTTTCTCGCGGATGGAGTTTGCGGCAGATTGATGTCAGTAATGCCTTCCTTCATGGTTTTCTCTCGGAGGATGTCTACATGCAGCAACCGCCCGGGTTTGAGAATGAACGCTTTCCCTCTCATGTGTGCAAACTACAGCGAGCCCTTTATGGTCTCAAACAGTCTCCTCGTGCCTGGCATGCTCGTTTGAGTGCTCGTCTTTTCCAACTCGGGTTTGTCTCATCGAAGGCTGACACGTCTCTCTTCATCTTCGATCAGCGTGGTGTGCAGATTTACATGCTCGTGTACGTGGATGATATTGTGATTGCTGGGTCTACTGTTGCTGTTGTGGATGGTTTGGTTAATTCTCTTGCTGACAGCTTTCCTATCAAGGATCTTGGAACACTTGCGTATTTCCTAGGTCTCGAAGCGTCCTACAATTCAGGGGGCATGCCACTGACTCAACGGAAGTATGCACTGAATCTTCTTCATCGTGTGAGTATGGAGAATGGTAAACCTACTCCGACACCGTTGCATGCTACCGAGCGTCTAGCTCGTGAAACTGGGACACCGCTAGGTACTGAGGATTCTACCAGGTATCACAATATTGTGGGAGCTTTGCAGTATTTGACTCTCACTCGACCTGATCTATCATTTACCGTCAACAAGGTGTGCCAGTATTTATCGCAGCCAACTGATGTACATTGGGAAGCAGTCAAGCATATATTGCGCTATATCAAGGGGACTCTGAGCATGGGATTGAGGATACGGAAGTCTCCATCCACTGGAGTTAGTGTTTTCACGGATGCGGATTGGGCAGGATGTATCGATGACCGCCGATCCACCAGTGGTTTTGCTGTATTCCTTGGCCCAAATCTCATTTCATGGAGTGCCAAGAAACAGCATACAGTCTCTGGATCGAGCACAGAGGCAGAGTACAAAGCTTTGGCGAATGGTGCTGCTGAAGCTATCTGGGTAGAGTCACTACTCAAGGAGCTAGGTGTGTCACAGCAGCGTACCACCATCATGTGGTGTGACAACCTTGGGGCTACATATCTGACGGCGAATCCAGTCTTTCACGCACGAACCAAGCACATAGAGATCGACTTCCATTTTGTGCGAGAGCGCGTTGCTTCTGGAGCAGGTTCATCTCGACGAATGACCAACTGGCTGATGTATTTACTAAACCCGCCACACGACAGATGTTAGACTGGTTCCAGTCCAATCTGAACCTTGTATGTAGTAGTAGTTCAGATTGAGGAGAGTGTTAGAAACCGGTCTAGAGACCGTATATGTGTAGTATACGAGTCCTTATTCCGTCATGTACATGTATGTGTTTTGGTCAATATATATACGAGATATGTGGAGGCTATGCCCCACGGAACCCAAAATCTATCTATCCGAAGCCGCCGTCTCGACATACTGCCAGACCACCCCACCAGGATGCGTCGACCGAGCCGACAACCCCGCTGCACTCACAACTCGAATCTCATTAGGAATAGCAATGCCACAAATGGGGCACTACATTCAGATTTTGCACACAGGACATAGTTTCAGACAACAATCGAGGCACTAAAACAGCTAGGTTCAGACAACAATCGAAGTACTAAGTTCAGTACACATGCACCATCTAGGTTCAGTATAGTTACACAACGCACACAAACAGCAGTAGGTTCAGTTACCTCCGGCGACCGGCAGAATCGTCGTGTAGGCGGAGAGAGTTCCTAATGGCGCTGCACCTTCTCCAGCTTCTCGTAAGGAAGAGGGCGAAGAGTCCGTCGAAACGCCGGCTCACGCCGGTAGGAGCTGGACCACGAGCACGGGGCGAGCGCCGTCGCTGTCCTCAAGCGCGGGGTCAAAGCTGTCGGTGGCGGCGGCTCCGTGGACGAGGAATCGGCGGAACCCACGGCCAGATGTGGGAGGCTGGGGTGGCGCTCGAGCTCGTCTCTCTCTCCGCTGCGGTGCTTCCCCGGCGAACCCTCTCGCCTCCGCCGCGCAGCGCGGGAGAAGTCAATCCCCTCCCCGCCAAAATGCCTCCCTGCGCGTCCACTCCTTCCTGTCCGTCCGATCGGGATTAGATGATGGATACTGATGGTAAGTCACAGCGAGACTTGGTTGAAGCAAGGCCCTGAAGCTCGGTCCGGTCGTAGCCCAAATCTGAAGCAGCAACCATGTCCGCCACGCCGGGCCTCGTCGTCACCGCCACCGATCCCATCCGCTCCTTCCTCTCCTCCGCCGCCGCCTCCCCCGATCTCGCCGCCGACCTCCGGGACCTCGCCTCCGCCCTCTCCTCGGAGCCGGCCGTCCCCTACCGCTCCATCCGCGCCATCTGGTGCGCCGACTCCTCCCACGGCCGCCCGCCTCTCAGACAGCTCCTGCAAGGCGCCCAATTCGTACTCACAAGCCCCAAGCCCCGCGAGAAGGTGAGTCACAGCCATGGCAGCGCTCGTGGTCAGACTTGGTGTGGTGTTAGCCAAAGATAGGCTTCTTATTTGACTGTGTTCCTGCAGAGCGATGAGCTCAAGGCGAGGCTGGAGAAGTTCCGTGAGATGCAGGAGAGGAGGGAGTACGCTGAGCTCGTCAAGGACGTCGCGCCCAAGAAGGACGACACCGAACCTTTTTCCTCTTACAAGGATCAGCTTGGATTCGGTACCAACCAACATATTCATGCTCTTCTCGCTAATTCGTTGCTGCGATCATCAGAAAATTTCATGAAAATAAATAAGATCATCAGAAAATTTCATGAAAATAAATAAGAGCTTTCTTCAGCTCCTAAATTGTATGTGCATTGTTGGTTTGGAAACAACACTAGCCTCTCATATAAGCTTTATTACTAATACAAGGATACGGTGATTGGCTGATTGCAATTTCAGAACTGGAAAGTTGCAAATTACAGGATTAATTCGTTGTTGCAATCATTAGAAGATTTCATAAAAGCAGTTAACAGCTTTCTTCAGCTCCTAAACTGAATGTGCACATTGTTCGTGTGGAAACAATACTTAGTTCTCATATAAGCTTGATTGCACTTTCAATTGGAAACCTTCAAATGTACATGTTTAACTTGTAACCAGTCAGGTACAAAAACCAGCTTTACATGTTCGAATAAAACTTAGATTAGTCGCTAATGTTAACCACAAGCATACTTTAAAAAATATGAACACACACCAGTAGTTGATAAAGCATACAAATACGTTTGACTGAATTTAGGTGTTAGTTGCTACACAAATAACAAACTTGTTGACTCACAAAGTCACAGTTTAGTTGTTATACTATTCGATCACTTCAATTGCCCATGACTTGCATTGCATGCATACATGTATGCACTGCAACTGTAAGATTGAACTTGGTCGATCAGTTACAGTAAGTCAGATAAAATTTAATTCTACCTAGTATCTGTTACTCAATCTTCCAAGCACAACGAATATTGGGATTTTATTTATTTTATTCCTGGTTGGCAGGACCAGTGCGTTACCGATGATGTCTTTATTTATGAAGTTTGATCCAAGTTGAAATTTTGGAGTGAACAACGCCTGGATGTAGTTTTATATTTAGAAGTACACCTATTCTCTTAGCATACTATGCTGTTTACTTATATGCTTAATTATTTGTGAAGTTTGATTCAAGTTGAAATTTTGGCGTGAACAACGCCTGGATGTAGTTTTATAGTTAGAAGTACACTATTCTCTTAGCATACTATGCTATTTATTTATATGCTTAAACTGCTAGGAGTTGGTGTTATGTTTCACTGTTTCATCGTAGTTCCTCTATTTCAGGGCTGCATGTTGTGGTCATAATGTTCACGGGTTATTTGGTCGGATTCGCTGCTTTCAGAGCTCTGTTCAGTAACAGTCCTGTAATGGTAAGTCCATCAGAACGTTACCTAGTTGCTGGTGCTTCCATCATCTCATCATAGAGAGTAGTTTCTCTTTCTTAATGTAGTTATTGTACTCTTACTGCATTTGACCCATCCTGCAAGACACTGTGAAGGAGATCAGGAGGGTTGCATGCCTGCATTACATCGATTTGCTATTCGCATGTAAATCTATCAACATAGTGACATGTAATTCACTGGTATGATTTTTCAGAATGCTGCTGGAGGCATCTTAGGAGTGGTGGGTGGCATGCTGATGGAAACAGTTCTTTTCATCATCAGATCATCCACCAAAGAGTTGTCGTCTTCGGTTCCAAGATCCAAGAAACTTCAGTAGACACTGGTGCGCTTTGATCTTTCGATTGTGGTGAGAATGAGGTTGGGATCTTTGCATTACGAAGTACAGTAGCATGTGAAGTTTTTAATCACTCAGATGTATGTAACCTATTCAAGGAAATAAAGTTTATTATCATAATTATTAAATGGAAGATTCTGTTTACAAGGCTTGCAGTTAAGCTGATATAACTTCATGTTCATCTTTTTCTATCAGCGTCCATCAGGGCGTTCTTATGTGATGATGAATCTGTAAATTAATGATCAAGAGTGGTTTGGAACACCTGTGTCACTCCCAATTTGTGTGCACTTTGTTGGTTGCCCTCAACTATCCCGCTTGCCCAGGGTTGTCGCGCGCCGTGACCATCAATTGCCATTGGCTTGCACATGTACATGTAAAATTTCAATGGCTCGGGTAATTATTAAGCATAGAGATCTGACTCGATTATAGATGCTACTTGCTACACACGTGACAAACTAATGGGTTGCAATCGAGTGATGGGACTAATTGGCTACTTCAGTTACCAGTGGCTTGCATACATACGTTTATGCAGTTTGCAGTTTTAGGATTACATTGATAGATCAATTAGCATGGGTCAAGGACCGCCTTCTTATATTATATAAGGAGTAGCTGCTACTCGATCTTTCCGAGCACAGTGAAATATTCGAATTTTGTTTGTCTTCGTCTTGGTAGGGCCTGAGTGTTACCAATTATCTATTCCTGAAATTTGATCCAACTTGGAACTTTTGAGTGAGAACGCCTGAATATAATTCAGTACTTGGAAATACAATGTGATATCTGCTTCAACCTTTAGACTGCTAGGAGTTAATGTTATGTTTCACTTGTTCATCTCGTGGCTATAATGTTAACTGATTATTTGGTCGGTTCTGCTGCTTTCATTGGTCGGTTCTGCTGCTTTCAAAGCTTCATTCATCAACAGGCGTGCAACTGTAACCGGTGAATTAGATTAGCACGATACCTAGTTGCTGCTGGTTCCGTATTGTAGAGAGTAGTTTTCCTGTTGACATTTTTGGTTTTACTCATACTGCATTGCCACATCCTGCAAGACATTATGGCCAAGCAAATTAGGAAGGCCCCATTACAAAAGAGTTGCTGTTGCGTATGTGTAAATTACCTGTGAACATATCTCTCGGCTTATATCTAAGAATGCTGCTGGAGACATCTTAGGAGTAGTCGGTGGCATGCTGATGGATACAGCTCTTCTCAACGTCAGATCATCCAGTAAAGAACTGTCCTCTTCGTTTTCAAGATCAAAGAAACTCCAGTAGACACCGTGATGCGCTTCACTCATGTGTGGTGAGAATCAATCAGGCTGAAATCTTTACTTACCAAATACTAGTAGTCCACCTATCCATGGAAATTCAGTTGATTTATCAGAAGTTTCAAATGAGATCGAGATTACGCTTGCAACGGTTGCTCAGTTTACTGCTCGTTTTCATGTGTTGAATCTACGTCCAGTTTACCATATGATCGTGAAATGGAAGTCTGCGTCGCCTGTCTTGATGGTCAATCTTTTTATTCTGCAAATCGCTCGAAAATGTAATAACCGGTCCATTTGAAAATTGATTTTGGGTGGTACTTGTGCGGTGCTGCGATACATGTGTCAGGTGCACTGCTTCATTGGCAGCGTAGTAAGCCAAGGCAGTGGCGGCGCCTTGCAGCTCGTTAATCTGCACTTCTTCTTCTTTGGTTACACTTACAGGATACAAAATCTCACAGAAGATTGGGGTTGGGGAGATGGTGGTTAGACTGCAAAGAGCTGGGAATCGGGGAGACAGCAAAGAGAGAGAATCAGGTTGAGATGAACTCGTCTTGACGTACTAGCAGGCCAGCTGCGTCACCAGCCCAACCCAGCACATATTTCGTCCGGTCCATGTCCGAGTCCAGGACAATGTGCCAATGTCAACCTTGGAACATTACGCTTTCGTTAGGGAATACATAATCCATTCCCTAGTCACTAATGGAATGGAATTGCAATTTCATGTAGAGCTGTTGCGTATTTTTTTTCTCTCCTGACTTCCTCGATGCTTCTCTGATTTTATTATTTGCCAGCGGGGACCAGTCATTTTGATTATACTACTACTCGTCGTTACATGTATACTCGATCCATGTTCAGTGTGCTGTAAGTCTTGACGATAACAGTGAACGCTGTGATCTTTTTCATTCAGAGAAGAACAACGAACCGAAGTCTGTTACAGATTTACAGCAAATAAACAGGAAGAAACACAAAATAACTATACAAAGTAGGCCACTGAAGGCTTAAATCGCGCCGATCTTGTCGCCCAGAAAGACAGCTCGGCGTAGATCTTGTCGCAGATGTCAAAGAAGCTGAGGGGTCTGTTGTTGAAGATCTTGTCGTTGCGTTCGCACCAAATGAACCACTAGACAGTCATCACCATCGAGGATAAATGGCTGCGTCTTTGGGCTTCAATGTTGTTTAGGGCGCGGTAAGTCACGGTTCTTTGAATGGGAAACCAAATTTTGGTTTCTGCGAATAACACAAAAGACAAGTCGATTGGCCCAATTATATAAAAGGATTAAGCTACACAAATCCGATAAATGCTTGTGTTTCAAACAGGGCTACACTGTATGTATTTCCCATCCTGGTGGTGGCTACCCTGTACTGTATATAGGAACTACGAAGATTTTGACTTCTTGAGCTCTCATCGGCCTCTCATGTACAAACCTAGCCCAGATCAAGTCAGAAACGGACAAAATGACACAGCTCATCGCTCACTGGCGAATCTCTACAACATCTAACCGAGCTAGGATTGTTGGCCTGTGGTTCACCCATGTTTTGGGCCCACACGTTGGTGATCTATCTCGTTGGCTTGTTTCGTTTTGCTTTGTACACTCTTTCGCTGCGACTGGGCCAAGGTTTATTGGGCCCGCCTATCGGCGCGGGTGCTTGCGCGTGGGTTGGCGCGTTCTCTGTGCCGTTTGGGACATGGGGCTCAGGTCGGTTCGGCGCGGCATGCACGAGGTCGGTTTCCTCGTTGGTTGACGGGTCAAACACTCCGCGTCAAGGAAGGCAGTGGAACTCGCTGGAGTTCGCGTTCGGAGCTCTGCCGCTCCTGCCGACACCGGCACACCGCCGTGGAGAGAGGAAGGGGACGCCCCGGAGGAGTGGAAGGGCCGTTCCGGGTGGGAGTAAGCGGAGCTGTGCCGCTGCGGAGGAGAAGGAGTCGGGTCGCGCCGGTCAGGACAGGAGGGGAGAGAACCGTCGGCGCCAAAAGAGATGATGGCCGCGCCGCCGCGGAGAAGGACCAGCAGCACTAGAATAGAGGGAGAAGAGATATTGCCTCCGCCGTCCCGATGGCATCGTACGCCGCTCCGTTCTGCTCGAGCGCGTCCTACCCTTTCGAGGTTGTATCTGTATCGCCAGGGCCGCTAAATCCGCCGCCGCTGCCATTCATTCGCGTGGATGGGGATGGCACACACCTCGGCCCATACTCCTCGCGCTGGGGGCGGAGTCGGTGCCACCGTGCCTGTGCGCCGCCGACGCCCTTCCTCCACACCGTCAAGGACGCATCAGATCTACTGCGTCGTTGGGGATGCAGACACCGCTGACCCTGGCAGTTCCCTGGGCAATCATGGGAGTTCCCTGCTCTCTCCGCATGTTCAGTAAAAGTTACAGATATGCGGCCTGCATCCTAACCCGCTGCTGCCGAGGAGTGGCAACACGCCGACCATCCGGGATGCCCAACCATGACCATCTAGCCATCTAGGTGCTTGCCAAGTTAGATCCATAATTGTGAAGTGTTTTTGTTGTTATTGGTGATATAAGTAGTGGACTTTACCATGAGATTGAATTAGTTAATTGCAGTTTCAATCGATTTGGGCATTAGTTCTGTTTGGTTCTCATCTTTGCTTCCCAGCTTGTTTCTAATGGATGTGAGTATTTATCTCAGAACACCGTCGAGGCGCCCAAGGACCAGCTGTTGGGAGAAGTCCAGCAAGGTCGTCACCTCCATGCGCCTTGAGCTCTGAAACGAGACCAGAGCTAAGGTCACCGACGTTCATGACACAATGCCTCTTGCCATCTACTCCCCTTACGACGGGTTCGTCCCCTGCTTGCCTCTATTGCTGCCTGTACTGGTATCTTTATACGACTCTTGATCAGTTGATGTTGTGCTCTGAAGGTACTAGCTGCATATCATTGATCTTGATTCTTCATCAGTGACTTCTGATGGTTTGTTGAAAGATAAGTTGGTCGTTGAGAAGTACACCATTTTAGATGAAGCACATGGCAAGTTCGGCAGTAAGTACATTTTGTCTCCAGTTTTCTAAATAAATATGGACAACCCGGTTATGAATTATAATTCAGCTTATTGCTTGCAAATGCTTAGAGACATGCTGCAGCTCTAACTTATGTAGCAAACAATGCTGACCTGCAAGAGATATAAAATTGTTATTATGTCCTAAAAAAGAAATCTAATTGTCATTATAGTAGGGACTAGGGAGCTTGGTGTTGGGCACCTTCGTGTCGATGTTGGGGCACCGGATGAGGTCCGTTATATTTGACGGAGGTACTTGCAGCGACCTCCTTCGTCACCTTCAGGTCAGGCACCATTACAACATGAGGGGGCGAGCGCGGGGAGGATCTCATGGATGGGGTGCCTGCAATAGTGTACTGATGACTGCAATCGACTGAAACTGTTCTACATAAGAAAAAAGGACAAGGTAGAACATCTTATTATTTTCTCATTTTTCTTTCTTTACCTTTGATGCTTTCATTGAGTGTTCATCTACATTGCACATGTAAAACAGTTTTGGGTATTCCATCAACTGAGTGTAGGTAACTTGCATTTTATATGTCTTGAATACCCCGAATTTCTTATACATGCATGGTTCTCACTTCCTCAAGGGGGTCAATCTTTTTTAGTTGATAAAGCTTATGTTCATTTCAAAAACTCAGAGGACCCCCCACCAGTTTTCAAATGTCTTTGGAAAACATGTTGTCAGAAGAAATGTTAAGTATTTTCTTTTTTGCTACTTCTATAGGATATCCTTAACACCAAAGATTTACTGCAGCAAAGAACCTTCTTTTTTCCAGCTACACATTTCTTATGTGTAATGATCAGGTCTTGGAATCCACGACCTTTTTTTCTTCCACGGTAAATTTTCCCAAGCATGTTGTCCTGGTGGGACTACTACTCTAAATTCTACAAACTTGGAGTGGATTGATATGCTTAAACAAGGTTTGCAAAAGCCTATCTTTTTGGAGATAATAATTCATGGATCTTGGAAAATCTGATATTCTTTTCATAAGTCTGGATATTTTCAAGGAGGAGCTGAAATCGATCAAGTACATAGCAACTTTTTCATCATGGAGTCAAAAAAATTATTTAATTTTTAGATTAGTCTTTCTTTTCTGTACAACTTTCTTGTACAACCGTATTTTTAAACCCCAAAATTATAAATATATACAATAGCAAGTCTACTCTGTCTCTTAAAAAAGTTTTAACTTCCTGTTATTTGTTCTTCGACATGCAGGTTTTGATAGACATGGCCGGGAAGATCAACAACCGGGCAGAATGGATGCCATCACCCGGGCCTTCATCTGCTTACTGTCAGTCCCTTGAAACTGATGTTATATCTTTGAAGGCATTATTCCAGTACATCAATCGAGCATCACAAATGTGAGAAGAATGGTCATCTCTGTTTGTTTTGGCAAGTTTTGCTTTAGGGATCTTGTCCTTCGGCTAGCTATGTTCAGTTTCTCAAATACTCTCTTTCCTGTACAGTCCCTGAAGCTGCTCGATAACGACAACACTGTCCATTGGGTTAGAGCGCATCTCAGCGTGTTGGACACCAGCGATGATTGCAATGAATATGTTGTCGCCTCGCCCAGAAGAACAGTATCCGATCTTACATCAACCACATGCTGCTCAATGACAGTGAAACTCAAGACAATATTCCCAACATTGTAATCCGTGCTAGGGAGTAGAACTTAGTTAATAACTTTTCATATACATCATAATTTACAAATACGGAACAAAAAAACTAAGAGGGGCCGTGGAAATGCACGGGTATTTAGCTATTAAAGTAGGAGCTCTGACCTGGAACATTGAAAAAATGTTTTCATTGTTTCAGCAATGCTTATATGTGAAAACTTTCAGGCAATGCAATAAGGAGAGCGGTATTGGCAGGAACCATACTGATTCAGATTTGTTTTTACTGCCAGCTAGGTTTTTATTTCTGATGAATTATGTTCTCCTGCATAATAGGACATGCATGGAGCAATATGTATCGCTGCAAATTTATGTTACTTCAAAATTATGTCTCCATTTTCAGTCAAAGAAAAAATTATGTCTCCATGTGTCAGCGTAAATCATGTATTTTCCTTCTTTCTTTTGCTGCAGCTCTAGCTGACAACTGTGTTCTTACCTTTCTCTGTAGTTTGTACACAAGTGTTCCATATTGATTTGAATAGAACATACAATGCTGAACATTAGTTGTTGTGCTTTCAGTTAAGGAACTCATTTAGAGGATTAGCGGTAGATTAGTTAATCGGCTGTTAGTTTATTGGATTAATGAACAAATCAGGCATCCAACTAGATGGTAAAAATAAAAGGATATTTTCTTCTGTTGATGTGTGTACATCTTGAGTCGATGTACCTGCTACACTTTCATATGATATTCCAATTACAGGAGCTTGGCTACATTATTGGTACCACCTACGTCATGGACGAGGTCCATGGCTTAGTGCAGATTGGATTTCCTTTCCTTTTTTGTATTTCTATCTTCTAACAACGATAAGTAGGTTTCACAAATAGAAACTTATGTCTTTAATTAAAGTGAGAGATAGCTGCCAATAGAAAAATGTTTTTTTGTGGTAGTATTATCAGTTTTTTGTGATGTGTATTAACAAGTGCATGTGTACTGACCCTATATCATTTCTTCTCATTAACAACAAGATACATTTTACCTGCTCTTCATCTATGTCGTTAGATAGTTCCTCTCTTCGGTGCTTTACAGGTACTTACATTTTTGTGTACAACGTGGTTTTCTAGCTTACTTTAATTCATCTTCTGTGCTTTACAGGTACTTGCATTTTTATGTACAATATGTTCTTCCCGCTCACTCAAACGTCTTTTATGTAGGACCCAACTTTGCACCTTGAGTTTTTTCTTATGGCAACCTTGAGTTTATCTAGCTAAATTGTGAGTTTTCTTGACTGCAATTTACTTTGCTATGTACCTTCAGATATAGTTACCTCCTATATTTTGTTGGTTTGTTTGATACTTAGGCAAGTTGTACATATTTTGTGTATGCTTCCAACCTTCTAGGTTTGTGCTAATTTTCACATCTTGACATCGTGAGATGGAGCTAACTGTGCACTTAGTGAACCATCTTTGCTCCAGGTTAGTAATTGTGCAGAATATCTCTTGTTTTAGGCTGATAGTACGATATGTGCATCTGCAGGATCGCTGACCTTTCGTGTATGTTCAATTTTTGTTCGTATATAGCATGTTTAAACATCATGTCAGTGTTAGTTTAATGGCTTAGATCGAGGATTGACTAATCACAAGGAATTGTGCTTTCTTCCATTATTTTGACTCCTAAATCAACCAAACAGCCAAGTTCATTTATTTATAACTACATAAAAAAATGCAAAGTAGAAATGTGAGAATTAGATTAGCGCTGGTGAACAATTGATACTGGTATTGTATTATTTGTTGTGGATGTATGACGAGCCATTGTTTCTCTTTTGGGCCATGATGCAGTAATTAGTAAACAAGTTAAACACTTTATTTGCTAATGCAATGGTCTGATCCATGTGAGCTCTCAACAAATATATATTTCAAATCTTCCACAATTCATAAGCTACATATTTGTTTTACTTTTATATGCAAAGCTAAAATGTAATCATTCATTGAAAGACAAATACATGCATTAGCAATCTTTCCATTTTTTCCGAGTTCGAATCCAAATTCTATTGCTGAAAGATTACTCGGAATACTAATTATTCAAATACACCATACGTATTGCTTAGTCCCTGCCTGGTATATGTTCAGGAAAATGGTGGTGTTATGTGTGGATTATTCTGCACTCTTTTGGTGTGCCTTTTCTGCTTGCAAAGATAGATTTCTTTCAGGCTTACAACGTGTATTTAATGAGCAGCCAGTGAAGACATTATGTTCATTACAAGATTCTATCGATATAATGATTTAATTATGCCGATGTACTTGGATTTTATTTCACTATGAGAGATCCATTAGTCTTGCTATCTCTGTGAAGAAATTATAAATGCTGAACAGTGTGTCATTGTGGATGATACTTTTTCAATTGTCGTGTTCTTCTTCTCCGAAGGTGCTTAACTTAACTTCATTACTTATTTGATAGAATATTAGTATACCTATACTTGTGATCCTTCTTTTCCCATTGTAGTGTCATTGTGGATGATACTTTTTTCAATTGTCATGTTCTTCTTCGCCGAAGGCGCTTAACTTAACTTCATTACTTATTTGATAGAATATTAGTATACCTATACTTGTGATCCTTCTTTTCCCATTGTAAGTGAGATTTTGAAATTGAAGCATAAACGAGCGTGACACTAATTAATGGCAATTGGTCCAAGCTAATTTTTCACTGCTATTTACTAGCAATGTGAAAGGTGAAATGTTGGGAGATGCTTGAATATGTAACAGTCCATTATTTAAACTTGGTTGTGCAACGAATAACATGTAATGGTGCATTGTTTTATAGCTATTGCTTTAGAAGCAAAGTTTATATAACATGTAAGTGCCAGAGTTGTTCACAATCTAGGATTGAATTATTATTATGTATGAGTCGTTGAATGGTTGTGATGATTAACTCGAGCATATTTTTTTCCTGGCACAAATAAAAAAACGCATCTACGACTAAACATAAGACAACACAACAAATTATGCTAAACTCACTCCAACACACCAAAATACATGTATATAACGGGTCATTGCCTTCCGGGCGCAGCAAAGCGCGCCTAACCCTTCTAGTCACATCTATATGGCTCGGGATAAGGAGATGGGCACGACAATTCATGCAGGAGTTTTTTTTTTTTGTACAAGGGTAGGGGTCAAAAGACCCCTATGCTGCATTCCATTTCAACACGTGGCAGGAACATTTTGCACTTAGGCCCTTTTCGTCTATTGCCCTAAAAGACCTAGAATTCGAAGAAAGGGCCTGAGTTCTTACATAAAACACCCCACAACAAAAATAAGAAAATCAATTAGGTTCTCGGGTGTCTCCACCACCAGTCGCCGGCGACCTGCAGGCACTAGAAGCGCCGCGATCGGAGCGCAGTGAGTAACTCGGTCTCTCCCTGCCGGCGAACGACCACTGACGCCGGCAATCTCGCCGCAGCCGGGGACGAACCACTTGGCTGCTTCCGGCGCCGGATCGAGATGGCCTCCGTCATGGAGGTTGAATAACGGCCACCTTTTTTGCCAAAGAACGCGGCGGTGAGCTTGACCACCGCGTGATGAGCTCGAAGATGCAGCAGAAGCCTCTCAACCGAGGCAAGGAAAGACCAGCAGCTCCTCTTCCTCCCCTCGCCGCCACGGCCGCCAGAGGAAGAGGCAGCCACCGCAAACCTCGCCCAAGAAGGAGACCACATCGCTTGATGAAGAAGCCAGCTCCGAGCGGCCCCTGCTTTGGCTTCCACCATGGAAGCCTGCCGGAGACGCGTAGCAGCCGCCGTCCCACGCCGCGCTCGAACGCCAAGACGGACCAGCTCCAGATGACCCGTGGGGTAACAAATCCCCCTGCTCCATCCATCCTTCCACCACCACAGCGACGAAGACGAATAGAACCAGAGCAGCACCCCACTGAACTGGAAAGCTTCAACCCTCCGGTCCTCTCCTTCTCAGCCACCATGGCCAAGAACCAACAAGGACAAAGAGAGCCGCAGCTTACCAGCTCCATATTATTCCAGCAAGAAAAGGGGGGAACATGGGAGCAGGGAGAGCCGAAGCAACATGTCGCCATGGAACCAGCTGGGAGGCGCCGGCCCGGAGAGCATCAACCCCCTCTCCCCTACCTTCGGTCCCGCAGGCAAGCAGCCAAGGAAGAGAAGCTCGAGGGGAGGTGTCGGCGCATCTGGATCCGCCCACCTCTTTATTCGCTGGAGAAGAACTAGCAAAGGAAAAACCTACATCAGTGCTTGTCTGCTGCAGGCGGAGACTACGTAGCACGGCACACCTACCTACGTGTCCTGCATGCACTTCTCTCGCCGTAAAACTAAACAATCACTCATTGCTCGATCGGACTGGCCGTACGCACGTTTTATTTTGTTTTTTAGAAAATTCGGACGCTTTATTGATGTCTGCAGCTGACAAGTGAGTGAGAGCTATACTGGAGCTCCATATTATTTGCAGCTCCATATGTGTCTGCTTCTGGCTGGTATCAACAATTCATGCTTATCCAGGCTAGGGAATTCTACTATATATAAAAGTACGCACGATTCACATCCTCTCCTGCTATCCACGTCACTGGCAAAACAACAGCCGTCCGATCACGCTTTAGGATTCGTGTGTACTGTAGCTAGGCAATTTCTTCCAATCAGAAACGGACACGTCGCGCCGCACGTTTTTTGGCGCAGCCAGTTTACGAAAAAGAACCCGAAACTTTTGGCAACTAACCCGCGGTCCAGGTTTTCACACTGCGCGTGGACCTAATTGCAATTCTGAAAAACCATGCGGACTTTTCTGTAAAATCACCAACACAATCCTCCACCTCTCCCTTCTCTCTCCCGCGACGGAAAGTCGCCGCGGCCACCGCCGCACATCGCCGGCGACACGCCGCTCCCCGGACGCATCGGAGGCCACGGAGAGGTCCGCCGGCGAACCCTCCACCTCCTCGCCGACGGACGTGTCCCGGGGCGCCGCAGCCGCGCGGGAAACACCGCCGCCGTGCCGCTGCCCCTCCGCCGCGATTCGACGCCACCACTCGCGTGCTCCCCGCGTCTGCGCGTGTCGGACGCGCCCGCTCCCGCGTCCTAAGACGCCGTCGTTCGCCGGCGGTGAGCTCGCGGCCGCCGCGGCGCCTCCGGCCACAGCGACGTCCACGCGGACCTGGACGCCAGTTGGGCCGCTAATTGGGCCGGCCTGGCTGCTGCGCAGCTGGGTCGGCCCTTTCTGATTTTTCCCTTATGTTTTTTTTCCCTTCCACTGTTTTTCTTTTTCCAAAAACTTTTAAAACTTTTGAAATATGACTTCCACAAATTTAAAAACTATACTGCTTTAAAGTGTTGACATTTCAAAATTTGCATTCAAAATGTGAATATGTCAAACAATTTCAGAAGAAAAAAATGTATTTCCCCAAGCCATTACTTCCCTCTAAAATATTTGATTAATTTCCAAGTTTTTTCCCCTCCTGATTTAATTCCTTTTAAGAAAATTGGTAGACGTTGAAAAAATCAGTACCATAAATTACTAAAATCCAAAAACAAAACATACTATCCAAATTACGATTCAACATAACAATTATAAAAAGTGCTAAAATTCAAAAAAAACATATCTTTTAAACTACACTTCGAAATAATACAAACAATACATAAACAGCTAAAAAAGGTGTTTAAAACTACATATTGAAAACTACAATTCAAAATAACAATTATAAATAAATACTACAGTTAAAAAAAACAAAGTGTTCAAATTCAAAAAAAAAAAATCTTCCAAACCACCCTCCGAAATAATACAAACAATATACGAACAACTAAAAAAATGTTTAAAATTATATATTGAAAACTATAATTCAAAATAACAATTATAAATAACAATTCAAAAAAATCATATCTACGAAACCACAATTCAAAAAATATATAAACAATATCTAAAAAATTTCCAAATTTTGCAAACTACCAACCTTTCCACACAAAAAACATTCTACAATTCAAAAAAAAAACTTGCAAAACAATAATACTGTATATACATACGATAAATAATTCAACTATATTTTTTAAAAAATAATTTAGTACTAACAACAGTAAAATTTCTTTTGATTATACTGGGAAATAAGAAAATTATAGCCAAAATAAAACTATATTTAACCATTTCAATATAGCTATCATATTTAAAGTCTAATTAACTTAATTCTCTCTAACTGTGTAATTCAATTTTAAAAATACTTAGTTAGATTAATATTTAGATGAAACAAAATTCCGTATCCTCTAATTAAGGATTGAATTTAAATTGAATTGAACAGTATTAATATAATATGTTTCCTCCAATTATTAAGTAAAATTAAATACTTGAGACACAACACAGACATATTATATCAACTACAATAAGTTAGAACTCAGCGATAATATAACTAAATTCTCTCCAGTTATGCAATTTAGATTAATATCCTCTAATTAAAAATTGAAAATTAAATTAAATTTAACAATACTAATATAATATATTTCCTCTGATTCCATCTTTACATTTGTTTTCTTCTGTTTTTTTTTTTTGCTTTTCCTTTGCTTTGCAGCAAAATAAAATTGGAATACCAATTAAGAAAAAGAACAAAAAAAACAAAGCATTTTAGTTTATGCACCAATTGTACTTTCCCTTTTACGATTTCAGATTGTTGCAATAAAGTTGTAAATACATTATAATTTGAGTTTAATCAACAAAATAGTTGGTTTGCTTTTGCAATTACTGTAAGATTCGAAATATTCAAACATTTACAAAACATTCACCTAAATTTTATTTTAGTTGCTTCCATATTTGTATTGCGTTTTACCAACTAATAATCACACAGGTGTATCTTTCAAGGTCATGTTCTGCTATTATATAATGCAGTTCTGTTCATACTATCACGCTGAACTAATAAGAAGCACATGTATGAGCCAACAAATAAGTAGAGATCAGATAACCATTGCTGTTGAAGTTATCACAAGACTTCAACTAGCTTTCAAGTTTTACACTGCAGCAGTTATACAGTGCTGGCTTCCATCCATCATCTACAAAAATTGGCAACAAAATGCTGCCAAATTTCACAAAATACAGCCGCTCAGAAAGATCATATCATTTTGCGATCCAGCATTACATACAACTGAAGATAACATAAGTTATCCAGCAAAATAACTTCGTTCTATCTGCAATTATATCGAGAAATCCCATCAACATATTTGTTACCACAAAGCTGTTGGCATAAAAATCGTTGATGATAGAACTCTTTAATAGGAAACCTTACCATTCCCACCTCATTTTTGCAACTGTATTTCTCCGCCTCATTTTTGCAACTGTATTCCTCTAAGGTAAATATGTCGCACGTTAATTACGATATCGATATCCCGACATCCTTCATGTATACAACAGTATTATTTTAATTATTTCCCCCTAATTTCTAGCCATATTTTCCCAATTGTATTTCTCAATTTTCAATAATTCTTTTTAGGCTCAACAAAATTGTCGCCAACCCTGTCAAAAAAATAAAAGAAAACAAATATGAAAATGCTCTGAACAAAAAAAACAACAAAAATGCTCCAAAAAAATTCTAATTATTTATGTCCAAACAACCAAATATATTTGAATATCTTCAAACAGTGAATATTTCAAGAAAATCCTAATGCGCTTCCTCCTTACAATAATTTCTGCAGCATGAAAATATTTCTATAAATACCCTCACAAAAATAAATGGTAATTATTCATGCCATATAATCAGAATTCAAATTTACATATTTCAAAATCTTAAATACCTTCGGAATCTACTCATTTTACAAACATGCAAATAACTCGAATCTGAAAAACACCCCAACTTAAACAATTTTTAAAATCTACACAATAATCATATTTAAGCATCCCAACTCAAATTTCAAATTTGAATATTCCAAATTTTAATATGACTTCCACCCCTGAACATTTGGTAAACACTTAAAGAATTAAAATTTGAATAAATTCCACATTGTACAATTTTAAAACTTGAATAAACTCCAAACTGTACAATTTTAAAAACCTATTTAATCATTTCAGCTCAAATTTCACATTTACATATTTTAAAATTTTGAATATCTTCCAGATTTTATCATTTTGTTAACATTAAAAGAATACAAATTCCAATACATTCCAATGCGAGCAATTTTCCAAAACTCAACATTCCTTCAAACGCAAATTTTTCCAATTCAAAAAATATTCAAATTCCAACAATATTTTTGCAGATTTTTTTTTGAAAATCATCAGACGGACGTGCGGCGTTGCCGCGCTAACTATCCCTAGTTTTTTTTTGAAACATAGATATGGGGGAAACAAAGAACACAAAGAGGACAAACGAATATAGTCCGGAGCCAAACTTCAGTCTAAAATAAACTTTTTCGTATTTTTATCCGGTTCTGATGTTTTTCATACCGTCAAACAGGACGGTGATAAGATTCGTCAGGTACTATCGAAGCCCTTGGCGGTACCAACGATGTGTCGTCAAAACCCTTGACGGTAGTCCATTCATCCCTAGCAAAAATTGCCAAATATAATTATTCTGTTTGGTTATTTTGTTGATGTCTCCAAAAATGTCAGATTTATCAGAATGACCACCAATGTACAAACCCACGAGAGCAAGAAGAAATGGAATTGTGGGCTCAACTGGCCCGAACCATTTCCTATAATGTAGAGAAAATAAAGTAGTTCTTTGTGAGCTGAAGAAAGTAATTTTGGCTGTACAAGATCTAAACTGCAATAATTGAGATGTTGCCTATCAAAACAACAATCGATTCATTAAAAACATCAACGAACCCGAAGTTAGCAAACAAGAAAATGAAGAGGACATGAACTCAACCTGTATTGAGGGATATGAGAGGCGATTCAATCTAGGGTTCTCGTCCCCCTCGCCGACGCTACCGCTGGTCCGCCATGCCGACTCTGGCGGCCGTTGTGGTCTTTGAGGAGTGGCATACCACGACCGTCAACCCATCGTCGGCTAGAGGGGTTTCATTCTTTTATATTTTGGTGTAGTGTCTTTTTCAGAGTCATGAGCGGCATACATATCAAAATTAGAATAAATTGCTCATCGCTCTATTCCGGCTCCAGTGTGCACCTAGTGCCGACGAAGGATGCGTGGAATTGTATGTCTGGTGGATCTCATCCGATCCGATCGGTTTTTCCTGTTTGTTGTTGTGGTTGCAGGTGTGACTGATCTATTGGTCCGACGATGGCTTTGAGCTCTTAACAAAAATAAGAGAACATGAACATTTCGGTAAAAAATAGAGATTTTTTCGATAAAGTAAAAAAAATAGAGCATGGGCGTAAATGAACAACTTGCCACGCCTCAACTAGCACTAGGTCACCAATCCATACCCCAAGGTTCCAACTTGCATTTGTTGCATGGCCAGCACTAGGTCCCTTATGGGATCTCCTATTTGCCGCCTTTAGCGGCAAATTCCAATCGCGCCGCACACCCCACTCGACCCATCTTCTTCCTCCTTCTTCCTCCTCCTGCTCGACCCGCCCGCCGCCGACCAATCCCCCGCCGCCTCCATCTTCCTTCTTCCTCCATGCTCGTCGACCCGCCCGCCGTCGCCGGCCTAACCGCCTGCTACCGCCACCCGCGGCTGGCGCCGCTACCGCGTCGCCTCGCCGCACCGCCCTGAGCAATCCACACCCCACCGCCGGTCCGCCACCGCCCCGGGCCTCCCTCTAAAGCCCCCCTCCGGCGAGCACCGCCCACCCCGAACCGCACCTGCACCCCCCCTCGATAAGTCCATTCCTCGCCTCCGCCGGCGACGCCGCGGCCAGCCGCGTCGCCCCCGTCTCCGACGAGGTCCAGGCCTCACCTCCGACGGGGCGCCGCGGCCAGCCACGTCGTCCCCGTCGTCGGTGAGTGTTGCGCGTGCGTCGTCGTGGTCGTCTTCCTCCGCGCAACGGTGTGTGCGGCGCGAGAGAGTTTTGCCGCTTAACGCGGCAAATAGGATTTGCCGTCCCTTATTTTGAACTTTCCGTCATGCGGCCGGGCCGGAAGCTGATAGCTACTCAACAAACTCGATTTGGACGTATGTGCGCCGCAATCACAGCCGTCGATCTTCTTTCCCTCCCTCAAATTCGAGATCGAGAGTCATTGGACTGACGGACATCGTAACAATCAGGATCGTGTGTTCGTATGCTGCGAAGGCGCGTCAAACCATGCGCCAGCCACCGGAAAACCAGCAGCGTCGGCCGTGGGTTGCCCGTCCGGCCACATGCACGCACGCACACTCATACGCGCCCGTCCATCCGCGCGCGCCGCCGTCCGCAACACGTGTCCTCCGATCTTCACGTGCTCTTCCTTCTCCTTCACGGGCCGATGCACCGCACACTTGAGCGAGCGAGTGACGCCGTCAATCTCGCCGTCGCACGCCCGCCTCCATTCCCTCGTCGTCTTCTACCTCTCGCTATAAAACAGAGCGATCGGGTTTCCTCGCTCGCTGTGACACTCGATCGAGCCCACGCAAGCAGGCAGGCAGGCACACACCATGGAAGCCACCTCCTCCCTCACGCGCTCCCTCTCCCTCGCCGTCCCCCGCCCGCGGCGCGAAGTCCCCGCGCATGCCAACCCTCTCCACCGCGCCACGCGTCCTCCCGCTCCGCCGCGCCAGATCAGACGCCGACCTTCTCGGGCCCGTCTCTGCCGCCGCAGCACCCGCCGCGTCCGTCCTGCTCCATCCCCCCCGCCCACGCACCCTCGAGGCAGGAGACGGCGCCGGCGCCGGCAAGGGTAACAACGGCTCCGGCCGCGGCGGCAACGGCAACGACGGGGGCGGGGGCAGCGGGAGCCAGAGCGCCGGCATGGGCGAGCACTACCGGAGGGTGCTGCGGCTCGAGCCGGACAACCCACTGCTGCTGCGCAACTACGGCAAGTACCTGCACGAGGTGGAGCGCGACCTGGCGGGCGCCGAGGAGTACTACGGCCGCGCCCTGCTCGCCTGCCCCGGCGACGCCGACCTGCTCAGCCTCTACGGCCGCGTCCTCTGGGAGGCGGACCAGGACAAGGACCGCGCCGACGGGTACTTCCAGCGCGCCGTTCAGGCCGCGCCCGACGACTGGTACGCGCGCGCGCATGTCGATTGTCGATCGCTCGCGCTATTCGTTTTCTTCTGATCTTGGTTTCTGCGTGATCGATCGAATTGTTTTTGTTAACTGGTGATGTTTGATTGCAGCTATGTGCTGGGATCGTACGCGAGCTTCCTGTGGGACGCCGAGGACGACGAGGAGGAGGAAGCGAGCACGGCCGTCGCCTGTGGTTCCCCGGCGTTGGTGCCGGCTTGCTGACCCTGGCCGTCGACCTGGGATCATCGGTGGCGCTCTGTTGAACTGTACTGTACGTATGAGATGGGCCGGGATGGCGGCTGGCCAGCGACCTCTTCGATCGACCGTGTAAATTGGCGGCCGGATCGGGATCGATCAAGGAATAGTAAGAGAAACAGATCCATGGTGCATCGGCATGCCATTGCCGGCAACAAGTCGACGGACGTGAATGGATTCGGATCGCCTGAGGCAGCAACTACGACTACTCTACTAAAAGCTCTTTGATGCTATCAACAATCACCTAGAACTACTTAATTAACCTTTTTCTTTGTACTTAATTAATAGCAGTAGATGTTACAGAGTCAGCATGTTATCTGTTTAATTACTGTACTGCTCGAGCTCGACAGGTGCTTTCTTAACGTGTAATTCTTATCAGTATTACCGATATCGGGCTGATCTTTGCTTTGATCGGTCTGGTTGTGTACCCAAGAGCAATAATAATCAAGCTATGTTTGTTCATGTACCAGCTGAATCATACCGGAATGTTATAGTTTCCTATGTTTGTGTTGTGTATCACCTATTTTTGTGTAGGGTATCCTTCTCGTGTGTGGTCTGTAAGGAGATGGTCATTTGAAAAAAATTCAGCCGGACCAAACAGATGTAGAAACCCACTAACCCTTAAAAAAAAGTAAGGAAATGCTAGCTAAGCCTCTCACTAGTGACCACCAGGTAAAGTGACAAAAATTCTGGAGAGAAGGAAAGGAGAGGAAGTCGAAGGAATAGTTTTAGATCAAGCACCTCCCACAAGGTTGTGAAATCCACATTCACTACCTTGTCTCTTTCAAGTTGTGTTTTCACCATTTTTGTGAGATCTTATCTGCTAAATCTTGTTCTTGCACCCATGATTTGTGATATCTTGATATATAAGACAATCTAGTGCTCTATAAAGAAGAATTTGTTTCATCCACACCTTGATAATAGTGGAAAAATATTTGGATAGCTTCAACCCATGATTTTTTCCTCAAGTTGAGGGTTTAGCACGCCGAAAGTCATTTGTGTTTCCGAGCTCCAGTGCTTCCTATGTTTTAAAAAATTCAAAAAATATTCAGAAGTTTGAGTAAATTGAAAATAATTCTGGATGTAGTCCATGATGTATCCTACAAACATGTAAAATCACAACACGAAATTGTTAGTATTATGGGCTACACAAAAATGACAAAATCTTAATTTTTTTTTGGAGATTTGAAACAATATATTTAGATATGTACATTTGTCTTTTGTGTAGCTCAAAATACAAAGTATTTCTAAGTGATTTTTAAAAAAAACTTGGAAATATGATTTTTTTTTTTTTAGACAAAGAGAGCCTAGGAGCTCAGGAGTACGAAATCTCCACTCTTTAGCACGTCCCTATATATTGAAAGTTTTTTTTTGGAACTGCTATATATTTGAATTAGAATGTTGACAAAGAGAATGACACACAGCTAACATCACAATTAACTGATGGGCATGCATGCGATCGGCGGCGTTGGTTATTAGTGATGTGCATGCAAAATTGTGGCTTAGCCATGTCGTGCGATTAGTCAAAAAAAATGGTAGAGTTGATATTGGTTTTTTTTTAGATTTAGAGTTGATATTGGTGAACCACCCCTATCTTGGACCATATCCCGCTGAGAAGATGAAAATAACTGTAAGCGTCGTAAGATTCTACAAAACATGGGCCCATCCTCCTATTGCATCTTTGTTACGCTATTTACAAATAAGCCCACTATGTCCCCTAAAAAACCCACTATGAGCAAGAGAGAAATGCGACGGCCCACATGTGTGAAATTCTCTCGCTTGAGCGTTTTTTTATGGTGCACGCTCTATTTACGAAGGTACCAAAGCTTGATAATTTTGCTGTGCGAAAGATAATTGTAAGGAACAAGCAAATCGGAAATTTAATCTCAAGGAGACATTTGTGAAGGCCCACATGTTTAAAGATATATTGTTGCGAGGAGGGACTGGTGAGGAGGTGGGATGAACAACCACTAACTCCGATTTAGTAGTAAAGATGGTGTATTTTTCTTTACCAAGTTTAGGGACCTAGGTTATAATATCCCTATCAAAGAGCTGGCGAAGGGGATGAGCGAAAGAGGTCGTCTACTGGACGCAGTTCAACTTGCGGAGACTCTTGGAAAATATGGACTAAAAACTCCCCAAGTTAGCGTATTATGGGGGACCAAGAGCATCTGGCAAAAATCAAGTGGGAACTAAAATTTTAAATTCTAAAATTATTTTTTAATAGATTTCACAAAATAGTTTCCATAATTGCTCGAGTAATTCAAAAGTTCACTTCAATGTTGATTTATTATTATTATTCAAACCCATGTATAGTTTCTGAACCCTGTGTAAAATTTTCAAATCCGGTGAATGTATAGTTTTGAATCGCAAACCTGTTTTTGTACCGCCTCAAGATTTTTAAAATCCTCATGAACATTTTGTATACCATATGAATATTTTTTCCTATATATTTATGGATATGATTTTTAGACATAAACTTATTTTTGAAACAATAAGAAAAAAATCAAACAGAAAAAATAGAAAGAAAAAAAAGAAGAAAAACAGAAAAGAAATAGAAAAGTAAGGATGGGCCGGCTCATTGGTGGAATGCTTCAAGCAGCGCGAGCAATATGTTTTGCAAACGGCGGCAAATAGGAATGGGTTCCCCTACCTAACCTAACAGTACATTGTTATTGTTGTAAAAAAAAAAGTACATTGTTATCTACTGTACAGGGTGGGTCAAGCCTGGTACATGTGAATGCAGTAGTGTAGCCCAATGGGCTACGCAAAACGATTCTTGGGCATCCAGCGACGCGATCCACTCGCCACCAAGATTCCCAAAAGAATTGCCAGGAAGAAGCGACGCCTGCAGTGATCATCCAATAGCCATTTGCATGTGTCTCACAAAAACAACGGGAGCCATTTGCACAGATGCTGCTACAGCAAAGACATTGAGTTTCAAAAAGACACGGAGAAAGAATAGTACTACCTCCGATCCATATTAATGGACTCAACTTTATCTAGATACAGATGTATCTAGTTAAGTGTTTAGACTAGATGCATCCGTATCTAGACAATGTTAAGACCATTAATATGGATCGGAGGGAGTACTATAAAGAACACGGTGGGTTTCATAAAGAAATGGGAAAAGAATAAAGCGCAGTGGGTACCAGGCTAGATAGATATTCCTGATCCCTCTCAATCAGATTCGATCTTCTCGTGACAATTTCTGTACAGTAGAATAGATGCAAGTTGCAACGATGAGCGTTAAACTTAAGCGGCCAAGAATTTGACTGGAGCATCAAGTCGCATGGCAAAGGAAGAAAGAAAAGAGAGGGCTAGCTGAAGATTCTCTACCCAACTACTCCCTCCGTTCCAAATTAGACGACTTCAATTTGTGCACATACGGATGTATCTATATTTGTAACATGTCTAGATACATTCGCATGTGAACAAATTGAAGTCATCTAATTTGGAACGGAGGGAATAGACGAGACCGCGTGTTTCTTCTACTCTCAAAACGACTCGGCTTTCTGTATTGGTTTTTGGATAGACAATTGGAGCATGATCGATTTGACACACAAACGAGAAGATTCGGAGTGAGCTTGCACAGCTAGCTTGCAAGATTCAGTTACCCAGAGTGGAAGGGCGAAATGCTGCAGCAAACTACGTTTTTTTTAAAGTAAAACTAACTACGTTTTTTTTGTTTTTGAATTGAAAACAAACTACGTTTTAGGACCGCGACTAAATCGTAAGCGGACGTGTAGAGCTAGAGCGTTGATTTTGCGGGAATAAAGAAGACAACCGAAGTGATCTGCTGCTCAACATGTGAAGATTTTTGGCTCCCGACATTCAGGTATATCTCTGTTTTAATAAATTTAAAATTGTATTTAAAAGTTTCAAAAAAACTGGAGAAATTTTTTCGCATGTTTCAATGATGTATCTTACAAGCGTGCAAAATTTTAAAGCAAAATACTTTGCATTCTAAAATACACAAAAATGACAAATTTATAGATATGATTATACTAGTTAACAATGCCTAATTTCAAATCTCGAAAATTTATCATTTGGAGTACATTATAATTTAGCATGCTTATAGTATACATTATTGATTATTGAGAACAAGCAGGATTGTTCTGAATTTTGAACTTTTAAATACTCCCTCCGATCCATATTAATAGTCTCTCGTATCTAGATAAAGTTGAGGCCATTAATATGGATCGGAGGTAGTATAATTTTTTATTTTAAAAATAAATAGACTACTAGAGTTTTAGGAGCCAAAACGACTTTGCGTCTGCTCTACCCCTATAGCCTATACCCTCTATTTTTACTCGCAGCTGCAGATCACTGGACCGCTGAATCTATCTGGATTCCTGTGGGCCATGCCAGGCAGGGAGCGCATGTGATGTCGCGGTGATCTGGAGAGTGGGGCTTTGTGCCGACCGCACACGTGGCCTCGTTCCCGTCCCTCCGTGGCCATCTGGACGGCTGCTGTGCCACCACGAGAGACGAGGGAGGAAAATGTCAAACACTAACGTGACGTGGCCCCACAGAGAGGCGTGCCACCCAACGCGTGGCGTGCCGCATCTCCGCAACTGACCTCGCGCTGCCTACAAGCTTAGACCATCTCAAAAAAAGACCATATCACTCAAAAGACAACATAAGTAAGCGAATATCATAACATATATAGCCGTTGTGTTAATTGTAAAGAATGAAGACATACCAGGTAAATAAAATCCTAAATTGCTTGTTTACATATTAAAATACAGTAGTAAAAATGATTGTAACTTTTGGGCAGCTTATGTCCTCCTTCCAAAAATAAAACAAAAATGGCAAGTTAATTTAAATACTTTTAAACAAGTACAAAAAAGCAAAACATGTAAAGTCACTCACATTTCAAAGTTTCCCCTGCCGATCCTTAATATTCTTAAAAAGCTAAAACATGACATCAGTACTAATGGTTGAAAACTTGTCTTTCTCGAGCCAACCACCATATTTCTTGAACCGTGCTGGATTAAATCTTCGTTCGTCATCACCAATGAGCCTATGTGGATAAACAAAAATAGGCGGTGGCCTCTATGGTCCCCTGGTTAAGTATCTTCTCCTAATCTCATCTTGCTTCTTATGATCTCGAGTGTACTCCGAAATTCTCGTCCGATCAGCTGGATCATAAGGCAATTCATCTAAATAAATTTCTCTTTGATTAGAGGGCTTTGGGAGACTAGTTGTTCTAAGAGTCGGCCTTAAAGTGCCTTCATCATTAGCTGAATCTTCCGATCGGTTTCTTTTTGCATAGTAATACCGTTCCATGACATGATCAATCAATGTATATATAGAGAGAAAACAATTACTAGGGCTAGAGAGGACTTACACACGCCAAGAGACGGAGAGGAGTTTCTTAATTTGTACCTGTCGCGTTGCCGCTGCCGGCCGCCGGCGTCCGGACGACGAGAAACATAGAGAGACGATCTGCATTTTCAGATTTTGGTGTTGCGGCGCAGGTACGTGAACGACGCGAGCAAGAAAGCATCGAGGACTACATTAACCTGCTATTTTCTCCGTTTCAATTTAATTGACTTGTGTGTACATACATCGACATGTAGTGCATAGCAAGTCAATTAAATTGGAACGGAGGGAGTACTTGCGTGTGTACGGCCCAGATTGATTTTTTTCACTTGTCGGCTATTAAATATATGGGCTAAACCTCTTCCGATTGGTCCAACTAGGGAGTCAATGGGTTCAACCGTTATTTTTCGTTGGGTTCAGGCCAAGCTGCGTAGGTGTATAAATAAATCAATATATCAAAGCAGACCCGTTAAGGGCTTCCCTCGCCGTGGCCACGTCACCTGTTTTTCTGGGCCGTCCGATCGACAAAACGGACGGCCCACATTGATCCACGTCTCCCAGAACTGTTCTAACAACAGTGTTCGCGCTTCTACAGTGCGCGGCGCACTCCGCGCCGTCCACCTTGGATCGGACGTCCGGCAAACGGCCAGCGCGTCCTTTTTACGAAAAACGTCCTGTGTTCACAGGAAATTGTGGATCAGCCCCACCATTCGCACGCAGAAGGACCTAACCGACAATTATAGAAACTGTAGGGACCTAGCTGAAAAACGTCGGCACAACCCCCTTCTCCTTCCTCACTTCCGCGCGCCGCCGAGCTCACCGCCATCGCCGACGCTCACTGCCGCCACTGCTCCTCTCTCCGCTCAGATCGAAGGACACTGCGAGGTGCGCCATCGCCGCCTCCACCTTCACGCCAAACGCGGCGTGCCGGGATGCCGTCAGGGCGCCGGAATCGACGTCCCCGTCTGCGCTGGCCTCCGCCGCGTCCGCGCGTCACCGCAGCCGCTCCGGCGACCAACGCGTGGCGGCGCCGCCAGCTGCGTGCAGCCCGCGACCACGCGCGTTCGCCGCGCACGCGCGTGCGACCCAGAGCGCCGTGGTTCCTGATACGTCTCCAACGTATCTATAATTTCTTATGTTCCATGCTAGTTTTATACCAATAGCTACATGTTTTATTCACACTTCATAGCATTTTTATGCATTTTCTGGAACTAACCTATTAACAAGATGCCACAGTGCCAGTTCCTGTTTTCTGCTGTTTTTGTTTCAGAAAAGCTGTTCTGGAAATATTCTCGGAATCGGACGAAACAAAATCCAGATGCCTATTTTTCCCGACACGTTCCAGAAGTCCGAAGAGGAGACGAAGGGGGGCAGCAGGGCGCCCTCACCCTATGGCGGCGCGGGTGGGCCCCCTGCCGCGCCACCCTATGGGGAGCGGGCCCCGCCTCCACCGACGTCGCCCCTTCGCCTATTTATTCCTCCAGACGCGAAAACCCTAAAACACCGAGCCATATTTCCAAAAACATCCGCTGCCGCCGCCGTCAACCCTAACTCGGGGGGTTCAGAAGTTCTCCTCCGGCACCCTGCCGGAGAGGGGAATCATCACCGGGGGCTCTACATCGCCATGCCTGCCTCCGGAGTGATGCGTGAGTAGTTCATCCTTGGACTACGGGTCCATACAGTAGCTAGATGGTTGTCTTCTCCTTTTGTGCCATCATGTTTAGATCTTGTGAGCTGCCTATCATGATCAAGATCATCTTATTGTAATGCTACATGTTGTGTTTGTTGGGATCCGATGGATATTGAATACTATGTCAAGTTGATTATTGATCTATCATATATGTGTTGTTTATGATCTTGCATGCTCTCCGTTATTAGTGTAGGCTTTGGCCAAGTTTATGCTTGTAACTCCAAGAGGGAGTATTTATGCTAGATAGTAGGTTCATGCCTCCATTTAATCTGGGACAGTGACAGAAAGTTCTAAGGTTGTGGATGTGCTGTTGCTACTAGGGGTAAAACACAATGCTTTGTCTAAGGATATTAGTGTTGTTTACATTATGCACCATACTTAATGCAATTGTCTGTTGCTTGCAACTTAATACTGGAAGGGGTGCGGATGCTAACCTGAAGGTGGACTATTTAGACACAGATGCATGCTGGATGGCGGTCTGTGTACTTTGTCGTAATGCCCAAATAAATCTCATAGTGATCATCATGATATGTATGTGCATTGTTATGCCCTCTCTATTTGTCAATTGCCCAACTGTAATTTGTTCACCCAACATGTTTAGTATTTTATTATGGAGAGACACCACTAGTGAACTGTGGACCCCGGTCCATTCTTTTACATCTGAAATACAACCTACTGCAATCATTGTTCTTTTACATTCTCTGCAAACAAACATCATTTTCCACACTATACGCCTAATCCTTTGTTTTCAGCAAGCCGGTGAGATTGACAACCTCACTGTTTCGTTGGGACAAAGTAGTTTGATTGTGTTGTGCAGGTTCCACGTTGGCACCGGAATCTCTGGTGTTGCGCCGCACTACATTCCTCCACCAACACCTTCGGAGCAACGTTGACTTCCTACTGGATTGATAACCTTGGTTTCATACTGAGGGAAAACTTGCTGCTGCACTCATCATACCTTCCTCTTGGGGTTTCCAACGGACGTGTGACTTTACACGCATCAAGCATATTTTCTGGCGCCGTTGCCGGGGAAGTCGAGTTGCTTTGGATTCAGAAGATTTCTGCCTCCACTAGGCACCAGTATTTTCTGGCGTTCTTGCAAGGGGAGTCTCTCACACCCAATCTCTTTACTTTGTTTTTTGTCTTGCTTTATTTTTATATTGTCTTGTTTGCTTTCTTTATATCAAAAACACAAAAAAAATAGTTACTTGTTTTTATCTTGTTATTTCGGTTTTGTTTTTATTTTTGCTATAATGAGTACTCCTGAGAACACCAAGTTGTGTGACTTCACTAGCACAAATAATAATGACTTCATATGCACTCCTATTGCTCCACCTGCTTCTAAAGCAGACTTTTATGAAATTAAACCTGCTCTATTAAATCTTGTTATGAAAGAGCAATTTTCTGGTGTTAGTACTGATGATGCTGCTGCCCATCTTAATAATTTTGTTGAACTTTGTGAGATGCAAAAGTATAAGGATATAGATGGGGATATTGTAAAACTGAAACTATTTCCTTTCTCCTTAAGAGGAAGAGCTAAAGAATGGTTGCTATCTTTGCCTAGAAATAGTATTGATTCATGGACAAAATGCAAAGATGCTTTCATTGGAAAATATTATCCTCCTGCTAAAATTATATCTTTGAGAAGTAGCATTATGAATTTCAAGCAATTTGATAATGAACATGTTGCTCAAGCATGGGAGAGAATGAAATCTATGATAAAGAATTGCCCTACCCATGGACTGACTGCTTGGATGATCATCCAAACCTTTTATGCAGGATTAAATTTTTCCTCAAGGAACCTGCTGGATTCAGCTGCTGGAGGAACCTTTATGTCCATCACTTTAGGTGCAGCAACAAAACTTCTTGATGATATGATGATCAACTACTCCGAATGGCACGCTGAAAGGACTCCTCAAGGTAAGAAGGTAAATTCTGTTGAAGAAACCTCTTCCTTGAATGAAAAGATTGATATCATTATGTCTATGCTTGTGAGTGGTAAATCTCATATTGATCCTAATAATGTTCCTTTAGCTTCATTGGTTGCTCAAGAAGAGCATGTTGATGTGAACTTCATTAAAAATAATAATTTCAACAACAATGCCTATAGGAATAATTTTGGTAATAACAACTATAAGCCATATCCTTCTAATAATGGTAGTGGTTATGGTTTTTTATGGTAATTCTTACAACAATAGTAGGAGTGTACCCTCTGATCTTGAAGTCATGCTTAAAGAATTTATTAATACACAAACGCTTTTAACAAATCTGTTGAGGAAAAGTTTGGTAAAATTGATGTTCTTGCTTCTAAGGTTGATCTTTTGAAACTGAAAGTTATGCCTAATGAGGTTAAAGATACTAAGTCTTTTGCTACAGCAAATGCCATCCAAGTTAAAATTGACAACAATATTAGGATGTTAGCTGAGTTGCATGCTAGGTGGGAAAGAGAAGCTGAAATTGATAGAAAGAATAGTATAGCTCGAGTTTGTACTATTACCACCACTAGTAATGCTGAAGCTTCACATGTTGATAAACCTCCTATTATCAATGGTAATGTTATTGATGTTGGCAATGTTTCTACTTCTACTATAAAGCATGCAAAATTGCCTAAAACTGCTGAAACTGTTTCTGATAAAGGTGCTGAAATTTTTCGAAGTATTGGAGGCAATGGTCCCATTACTTTTGATCATAATGATTTTGACTTTGATAGTTGTAACATCTCTGAAGTTATTAAGTTCTTGCAAAAGCTAGCTAGAAGTCCTAATGCTAGTGCTATGAACATGGCTTTTACAAAACATATTACAAATGCCCTCATAAAAGCTAGGGAAGAGAAATTAAAACTTGAAGCTTCTATCCCTAGGAAGTTGGAAGATGGTTGGGAACCCATCATTAAAATGAAGGTGAATGATTTTGATTGTAATGCTTTATGTGACCTTGGTGCAAGTATTTCTGTTATGCCTAAGAAACTTTATGATATGCTTGACTTGCCACCTTTGGAATGCTGTTATTTGGATGTTCATCTTGCTGATAACTCTATGAAGAAACCTTTGGGGAGAATTGATAATGTTCATATTACGGTTAACAATAACCTTGTCCCCGTTGACTTTGTTGTTTTGGATATTGAATGCAATGCATCTTGTCCTATTGTTTTGGGAAGACCCTTTCTTCGAACTGTTGGTGCTGTTATTGATATGAAAGAGGGGAATATTAAGTATCAATTTCCTCTTAAGAAAGGTATGGAACACTTCCCTAGAAAGAGAATGAAGATGCCTTTTGATTCTATTATTAGAACAAATTATGATGTTGATGCATTTCTCTTGATAACACTTGATTTTCACTTTCTGCGCCTAGCTGAAAGGCGTTAAAGAAAAGCGCTTGTGGGAGACAACCCATCTTTTTATTTTCTGTCATTTTATTTTATTTTGAGTCAAGGTGCTGTTTACTTCTGTAGCAACTCCTTTGTATCTTTATTTTATTGCATTGTTGTGCCAAGTAAAGTCTCTAGTTGAAAGTTGTTGCTAAAATTGGATTTCTGCGCAGTGACAGATTTTTGCTGTCCACCATTTTGAGCTGTATGCGCTACAGAAAATTCGAAAAATTCTGAAAAAATCACGCATGATCCTTATATATGTACGCAACTTTCATTAGTTTGGGCTTCTTCCATCTGAGCAAGTTAAGTGCCTCGAAAAAATTCGTCTTTCCAGACTGTTCTGTTTTTGACAGATTCTGCCTTTCGTTTTGCATTGCCTCTTTTACTATGTTTGATTGGATTTCTTTGCTCCATTAAACATCAGTGGCTGTAAGTAATGTCCAGAAGCTTTGGTAATGATTGTGTCACAGTAGAATATGAGAATTTTTGATTATGCACTAACCCTCTAACGAGTTACCTGAGTTTGGTGTGGCGGAAGTTTTCAAGGAGCAAGAGAGAAGGATGATATGATGTGATCAAGAAGAGTGAAAAGCCTAAGCTTGGGGATGCCCCCGTGGGTCATCCCTGCAATATTCAAGAAGACTCAAGCGTCTAAGCTTGGGGATGCCCAAGGCATCCCCTTCTTCATCAACAATTTATCAGGTCATCTCTAGTGAAACTATATTTTAATTCTTCCACATTTTATGTATTTTACTTGGAGCGTCTGTTTGCTTTTATTTTTGTTTGTTGTTTTTATTTTTCTGAATAAAGTCGGATCCTAGCATTCTTGTGTGGGAGAGAGACACGCTCCGCTTTTTCATGTGAATACTCATATTCTTCACTTATATCTTTTGAGTATTCTTATCTAGCTACTGCTATGCTTTTAGCTCCTGTTTTTCATGCATCTCTTTTAGAGCTGTTAATTCTTGTGGAAAGTACTCTCTTGTTTCTTTTGTAAATTACTTGGAGAGTTGCTTGGTTGATGTGTTGGTTCAGAAAATGCTGCATGTGGTAGATGGTATATCGAAAAGACACTCATATAGATCATTGTCTTGTTTTATTTGACACTTGGCAATTGTTTTGAGCTCTCAAGTATTTCATGTTTAAGCTCTTGCATCATGTAGTTAAAAGTCTATTAGTAAAGAACTACCGTAGAGCTTGTTGAAATTTGGTTTGCATGATTGGTATCTCTAAGGTCTAGATATTTTCTGGTAAAAGTGTTTGAGCAACAAGGAAAGACAGTGTAGAGTCTTATAATGCTTGCAATATGTTTTCATGTGAGTCTTGCTGTACCGGTTTATACTTGTGTTTGCTTCAAACAACCTTGCTAGCCTAAACTCTGTACTGAGAGGGAATGCTTCTCGTGCATCCAAAACCTTGAGCCAAAACCCATGCCAATTGTGTCCACCATATCTACCTATTATGTGGTATTTCCTGCCATTCCAAGTAAATACTTCATGTGCTACCTTTAAACTATTCAAAACTTTATTACTCCTTATTTGTGTCAATGTTTTATAGCTCATGAGGAAGTATGTGGCGTTTACTCTATCACCTTGTCATTTATTCATGACAGACTTTCACCAATGGACTAGTGGCATATACATCCGCTTATCCAATAACTTGCAAAAAGAGCTGGCAAATGGGGTGCCCAGTCCCAATTAATTATAACTTTAACCATTTGATTCTCTTCACATGTTTGCCAATGATTTATCAAAAGCAAATTCCAAAATGTTAAACTTTATCAAATAGGCACTCCTCCATGGTATGTGATTGTTGGAAGGCACCCGAGGATTCGGTTAGCCATGGCTTGTGTAAGCAAAGGTTGGGAGGAGTGTCATACCAATTTATAAATATGCATGTGTAAACAAAAGAGAAGAGGGATGATCTACCCTTGGGTAGAAATAACGTCCTTCATGGGAGCCGCTCTTGAAAGTTTGGGTGACAAGGGGGATAGAGTGCCCACTGCCATTCGTTGACAACAACAAACACCTCTCAAACACTTACTTTATGCTCTCTATATGTTTTCAAAACTTAAAAAGCTCTAGCACATGATTTAATCCCTGCTTCCCTCTGCGAAGGGCCTATCTTTTACTTTATTGTTGAGTCAGTTTACCTACTCCTTTCTATCCCTGAAGCAAACACTTGTGTCAACTTTGTGTGCAACAATTCTTATATGTTTACTTATTGCACTTATTATATTGCTTTGTGTTGACAATTATCCATGAGATATACAAGTTACAAGTTGAAAGCAATTGCTGAAACTTAATCTTCCTTTGTGTTGCTTCAATGCCTTTTACTTAGAATCTATTGCTTTATGAGTTAGCTCTTATGCAAAACTTTTTGATGCTTGTCTTGAAAGTACTATTTATGAAAAGCTTTTGCTTATATGATTCAGTGTTTACTCATTATCTATTTGTTAGCAAACTATAGACCATTGCCTTGAGTCACTTCATTCATGACATATGCTTTACAATATTATTTGATCAAGATTATGTTGGTAGCATGTCACTTCAGAAATTATTGTTGTTATCGTTTACCTACTCGAGGACGAGTAGAACTAAGCTTGGGATGCTTGATACGTCTCCAACGTATCTATAATTTCTTATGTTCCATGCTAGTTTTATACCAATAGCTACATGTTTTATTCACACTTCATAGCATTTTTATGCATTTTCTGGAACTAACCTATTAACAAGATGCCACAGTGCCAGTTCCTGTTTTCTGCTGTTTTTGGTTTCAGAAAAGCTGTTCTGGAAATATTCTCGGAATCGGACGAAACAAAATCCCAGATGCCTATTTTTCCGACACGTTCCAGAAGTCCGAAGAGGAGACGAAGGGGGGCAGCAGGGCGCCCTCACCCTATGGCGGCGCGGGTGGGCCCCCTGCCGCGCCACCCTATGGGGAGCGGGCCCCGCGCCTCCACCGACGTCGCCCCTTCGCCTATTTATTCCTCCAGACGCGAAAACCCTAAAACACCGAGCCATATTTCCAGAAAACATCCGCTGCCGCCGCCGTCAACCCTAACTCGGGGGGTTCAGAAGTTCTCCTCCGGCACCCTGCCGGAGAGGGGAATCATCACCGGAGGGCTCTACATCGCCATGCCTGCCTCCGGAGTGATGCGTGAGTAGTTCATCCTTGGACTACGGGTCCATACAGTAGCTAGATGGTTGTCTTCTCCTTTTGTGCCATCATGTTTAGATCTTGTGAGCTGCCTATCATGATCAAGATCATCTTATTGTAATGCTACATGTTGTGTTTGTTGGGATCCGATGGATATTGAATACTATGTCAAGTTGATTATTGATCTATCATATATGTGTTGTTTATGATCTTGCATGCTCTCCGTTATTAGTGTAGGCTTTGGCCAAGTTTATGCTTGTAACTCCAAGAGGGAGTATTTATGCTAGATAGTAGGTTCATGCCTCCATTTAATCTGGGACAGTGACAGAAAGTTCTAAGGTTGTGGATGTGCTGTTGCTACTAGGGGTAAAACAGCAATGCTTTGTCTAAGGATATTAGTGTTGTTTACATTATGCACCATACTTAATGCAATTGTCTGTTGCTTGCAACTTAATACTGGAAGGGGTGCGGATGCTAACCTGAAGGTGGACTATTTAGACACAGATGCATGCTGGATGGCGGTCTGTGTACTTTGTCGTAATGCCCAAATAAATCTCATAGTGATCATCATGATATGTATGTGCATTGTTATGCCCTCTCTATTTGTCAATTGCCCAACTGTAATTTGTTCACCCAACATGTTTAGTATTTTATTATGGAGAGACACCACTAGTGAACTGTGGACCCCGGTCCATTCTTTTACATCTGAAATACAACCTACTGCAATCATTGTTCTTTTACATTCTCTGCAAACAAACATCATTTTCCACACTATACGCCTAATCCTTTGTTTTCAGCAAGCCGGTGAGATTGACAACCTCACTGTTTCGTTGGGACAAAGTAGTTTGATTGTGTTGTGCAGGTTCCACGTTGGCACCGGAATCTCTGGTGTTGCGCCGCACTACATTCCTCCACCAACACCTTCGGAGCAACGTTGACTTCCTACTGGATTGATAACCTTGGTTTCATACTAGGAAAAACTTGCTGCTGCACTCATCATACCTTCCTCTTGGGGTTTCCAACGGACGTGTGATTTTACACGCATCAGTTCCACGCCGCCCTCGCCGTCGCCGCGGCGGCAGATCCCGGCCGCCGGTGACGTCAGCGTGGCGTCCCTGCGGGCCTGGGCTGCGCACCTGGGCCGCGTGCTGGACTGGGCTAGGCTGGTGCGCAGCTCGCCTGGCCTTTCCTTTTTTTTTCTTTTTGTATTTCTTTTTATATTTTCTAGAACTTTTCAAACATAACTCCAAAAAAAATTCAAACCAATTTCAAACCATTTGTACAAATCAAAATAACCACTTTAAATTCTTCGAGACCTTTTCTTGAAATAATACTCATTTCAACCAACTTCACAAAAAATACACCAACAAAAAAAAACACAAACATTTGCAATAATCATTTCAAACCAAAAACAGAAAATGGAAACATTTCCATAATTGATCATCCAAAAAAATACTAGACAACATCAAAATGACTAGAAAAAAACAAAGAAAATTACGACAACAGATGAAAAGTTTGAATTTCCTGTATTGTCAAATATTTGCACAAATTTGTGGCAAACATACAAACATGTTATAGCATTCAAACCAAAAAATTAAATTTGAGTCCCCTAAAAGTATATATAGCGGTCTTTCGAACTTGACCATTTTACAAACGTAGAAACGATTCAACACGTAATAATTTCCTAACTTCAGCAATTTTGAAATCTAAGCATTTGTAAGAAACAAAAAGCTTCCTACAAATTGGAAACGATTCAACACGTAATAATTTCCTAACTTCAGCAATTTTGAAATCTAAGCATTTGTAAGAAACAAAAGCTTCCCAAACAATTTCCAATAATATAAAAAAAAAACAAACCTAACAAATTTTCAAAGCTCTCACACAAAAGTTGCACAAACATTCCATCCTGGAAAAAAAATGTAAATAATATGCCCAAAAAGTTCCAAGTTTAACAAATTCTAAGACTGTCCCCACAAAAAATACACCAAAACTAATCGAATTTCAAATTTAGATACTTCAAACTTTTAAAATATCTTCCAAATCTTCTGAACTAATTTCGGGACCTGAACAAGTTTTAACCGCAAACTTTCTTTGCATTTCGACAATTTTCAAATCTACATACTTCAAAGATGTGAACATTTTCCAAAATTCAATTCTACCGCTATAAAACTACAAACAAATTTGAATATTTTAATATTTCAGTTACCTTTCAATTATAACCATTTTACTAATGTGAAAATAATTAAAATCTAAAAAAACTTTCCAATTCGACAAATTTTCGCAAACTAAACAATTTTCAAACACAAACTCTCTTTACATTCAAACGATTCTCAAATATACGCCGCCGCACCAAATTTACCTAGTATGCTACTTGATGGGCAAAAGTCATTGGTGTCATGTGCACCCAATGGTTATACGCTGGCTTCGCCTCTGGCTCAGGTGGAGCAGGTTCACAGCTCCACGCGCGCCGGCCCGCTCTCCATTTGTTTACTTGTATCGGCTTCCTGCATCACAGCACTAGTCTGAGTCTCCCACTCCATGTGACCTCGATTGACTAATCCAACTTTATCTACTCCACAAGCAAGTCCATTGTGGCTTCGTTAGCAATTGATCATTGCGCTGAGAAAGGTGATCTCAACTAATCCACACACTTCTTCTCTAGCACATTTACCACTTCGCGGCGAAGCCGATGATTTTCCACTCTCTGCCCTCGTGGAATTGCATGTCAGTGTACAGTCGAGATACTAGCAACAAAGTTTCTTTTCCCCTCTCCTCTCCCTAGTTGCTCCTTGAGAGTCCACCGTCTACGCTGCCCAAATCCGGCCGCTCTCGCCGTCGGCGTCCGCGCCGGCTGGTGCAGAGATGAGCTAGGGTGCCGGTCCGCCTTGTATATATGTAGTTTTAGGTTTTGCTTTTCCCGTCGTGGAGCCTGGCGTATGCCGCCTTTCTCCCCCTTTTTCGGCTGTTCTCCGGCGACTCGCAGCGGCGTCGGAGGCGGAGCTTCTCTTTTCTGCAGGTTGGATCCAAGGAGGATTGCTTGCAGGGATGGCGAAGGTCAAAGTCGATTCAATAAATCCGCACGCCGTATCACCTGCTTCGCTACGAAGTGGAGCTGTATTCCTCTGGCCGGCCGTGGTGGCGAGGGGAGGAAGAGGATCCACTGCTTCGTGAAGTGGTTCGTGCTGCGTAATGGAGCTCCTCATGCGATGGACAAGCTCGCCGTCACGTTCTTTGGCCAAAATGGTGGCCGATCTTCAACCTCCATGGTGGAGGCCCTATCGATCCGGCGCCGGAGCTCGGCGTCTCGAAGTGGCCAAGTGGTTCGTTCCCGGCTGCGTCGAGATTGCCGGCGTCTGCGATCGTTCGCCGGCAGGGAGAGACCGAGTGCCTCACCGTGCTCCGATCTCGGCGTTCTGCGCGCCTGGAGATCGCCGGCGATTGGAGGCAGAGAAGACCTAGGACCTGATTGCTTTTCTTTTTTTAGTTCTAGGGTCTGTTATGTAAAAGCATTGGGCCTTTCTTTGAATTTTAGGTCCTTCTGGGCAATAGATGAAAAAGACCTAAGTGAATTTTGTACCTGCCCCCTTGTTTTATAATATTGCAGCACCGGGGTCCTTGGACCCCAACCCTTGTACAAAAAAAAGTCGAGATACTAGCAGGTTACATGTACACTTTTTTTTGGCAGATAGACCACATGCGCGAGTGTTTTGCCAAAATAAACATGTTTCACTGAAATTGTCAAAACTACCGTGATGGCACTCCAGCAAGTCCCACTGACACTGCAGCGTGAGAAGTCAGATAACAAAAGTGCGAGCGAAGGACGACATGCCACGTCATGATAGGGAAATATGCAAACTTCGAAACACATTCATGAAGTACATGACACATATTTCATTATCGTAGTTCATTCCATTAAAACTCATACTAGCATTGCTACAAAATACTAAAAGATGCATGGTATATATATTACGTAAAGCTCGGGAAAAATATATCAAGCACATGTTGTTCCGGATATGTATCCCTTTGCATATCTGGTAATTTTCAATAGAAAAATAGAGAATAGCTAATATTCATCTACTAATTAGATAATGGAATTGACGCAGGGTACAATCATAGATTTTCAACAGAAAAAACTTATTAAATAAATTAATAAAAGTTTTGTTTGCATAAACTAGAGTTGAGAGAGAGGCCTCGATGGGGCTAGAACCGCAGTAGTTGCCTAGTTGGGCGACATGTGCATGTTTACAAAGAGGACCTTAACAAAAAAATTGTAGAACCATCCTCCGGCTTTGCAAAAATGACCTCAGCTCTAAAAATCAAAGTGCTATCAGGTCCTTCTTCCTCACCGCCGGTCGCCAGAGGCCTCAAGCCACAAGCGTCGACATCACCACTTGGGATGACGCCAGTGAGAAATCCCGCGCTGAACCCAAAGATCCTCCACTCAAGGAGGAAGGAGAAGCTCCGGTGAGCACATCAGAGCACATAGTGGCTCCCTTTGGCAAAGATAGCCTCCGCCTGAAGCAGCCGACGTTGATTCTCTCTACAGGCCATCGTCATTCCAAAGGCACACAACACCGTGCGGATCCCCACCGACTCCCTCCTCCAACTCAACCACGCCACAACCACGCAGGTTCCACTCTCATCCTCCCCACCCCCACCGAGGCCGGCTAGAAGGAAAAGAAGCACCGTAAGACCACAATTCCAGAGGGGAGCGCTTATTTGAAGAGCTTGCACCGAAGATCTCCAGCACCATCTTCCTCCTCAAAAGCCTGAGGGAGACCTCCAGCTGCAACCATCTTGGGCTGCGCCAAAACACGAAGACGGACACGATCCAGGCCACGTTCTTATTGATGGAGATCCCTGACTCCACCTCCGCCTCTTATGACGGCTATCGCAACTAGAATTGCACAACAATGGAGAGCAGCACTAGGCTGAAGCAGATCTGGCCGGCAAGATCCTCCACGCTACTCCCTAACGCGACCATGGGACAACTCATAAACCTATTATGTACACTACAGGCATCGGCGTCTCCCCTCAACCATCTCCAATGGGATGCGCCGCCAAGAGAGGACTCTGTTGGGGTCGAAAACATGAAAGGAATCTAAATGGCTACCAAACAGAAGAGAGAGATGATACGTATCCAACGTATCTATAATTTTTGATGTTCCATGCTTATTTATCTGTCAATGTCACATGTTTTTATAATGTTTTAGTATCATTTTTATATATTTTCTAAGACTAACTTATTAACAAGATGGCCACTGCCAGTTCCTGTTTTCTGCTGTCTTTTTGTATCAAAAATTCTATTCAGGAAATATTCTCCGAAAGATCTGGAAATTTACGTGATTTATTTTTGCAACAGAACGAAGACACTGTCCGAAGGAGAGCACCAGGGGACCACCTGGTGGACCAGGCAGACCCACGGCGTGGCCCAGGGGCCACCCGCGCTGCCAGCCCATGTGGGCCCCCTGGCTGCCCACCGACGTCGCCCTTTCGCCTATAAATTGTCTCGTCCCCGAAAACCCCAAAACACCCGAGCATATTTCCAGAAAACATCTGAGGCCGCCGCCGTCGCCAACCCTAGTTCGGGAGGGTTCTGAAGCTCTTCCCGGCACCCTGCCGAAGGGGGAGATCGTCACCGGAGGCATCTACACCACCATGCCTGCCTCCAAAGTGATGCGTGAGAAGTCCACCACGGGACTACGGGTCCATGGCAGTAGCTAGATGGTTGTATCTCCTCCTTGTACTCCATTGTTTAGATCTTGTGAGCTGCCTAACATGCTCAAGGTCATTTATCTGTAATTGCTACATGATGTGTTTGCTTGGATCCGATGAATTGTAGAAATCATGACTCTTTGTTCATCTCTATATGTTAAGTTTATTTATGATCTTGCATGCTTTTCGATGCTTGTGGTTACTTTGACCGAGTAGTTGCTTGTGTGGTTCATGCCTTCTTGCACTGAGTTCGAATGACAGAAATGATCACAGTCAAGTTTGTGTTGTTGCTACTATGGAGAAAACAGCGGTGTTTATTACCTTGTGTTATATTATATTGCTTACTTTATGTACCATGCTTATTGCAATTGTCCGTTGCTTGCAACTTAATACTTTCGGGTGACATACTGGATAGCGATCCCGGGGTAGATCATTAGTCATAGATGTAGTTGGATAACGGTCTATGTATTTTGACGTAATGCCCATATTAAATGAAACGGTGAACTATATTTGTTCTTGATAGCATTGTTATGCGCCCATGATTTGTCAATTGCCTTGCTGTAATTTGTTTACCCATCATGCATTTGTTTTGGAGAGACACCACTAGTTGACTGTGGACCCCGGTCCTATTTTCCTACATTGTTTACAACCGTTCTAATAGCTTTTTGCACTCATTTTGTCCACTGGTCATTTTTGCATATTTATTATTTTACACTCATGAATTTAATCCTTTGTGTTTAGCAAGCCGGAGAGGTTAACAACCTGTCGGTTTCGTTGGGGCAAAACTGTTTGTTTATGATTGTGTGCAGGTTCACGTCAACAATCGTAAACGGCGTCGTTGAAACCTTGCTAGAGCCTTCTCCAAGTCCTACTGGATCGACAAATCTTGGTTTTGTATCAAGAAAAAATTACTGCTACACTACATCATACCTTCCTTTTGGGGTCTCCCAACGAACGTGTGAATCACGTCATCAAGAGAAAGGGAAAGAAAGAATGAGCCGCCCCTTGTCCATTTATGTTATAGTCTATTCAAATCTATTTACTTTATTATTAAATAAATAAAGTCATTGTTTGTTAAAAAAGAAGAGGTAAGTTTGTATGTTTGTTCTTGTGTGTGATACCATAAAAGAGTATGAGATTGACATAATGTATTGGATGTTATATTGAGATAAGATTGGAGATCAAGAAGCCCCTAGAGATACCATTGGAAACAATTCCTACCCAATCCTGTAACCGTTATACCTACCAAATTTATCTAACAATAGTGATCATGTGTCAAGTATGCATCAACGAAAACCTTCGTAAGTTTTGAGAGAGAACTTGCACAATATCTATGTCATTTCATTTATATCTTAATCTTCATGTTGTTAGCACTAGTGTTTGCATCATTAGTTTAGTGTGAAGTGTGCTCCATTGCTCTCGCTAAAAAAAAATTAACTCTATAAAAAGAAATATAAAGAGTAGACAAATGCATATCCAATGCGTTGGTACCATGTTAGCAATTACTACATCCGTTCTGGAATGTAAGATGGTTTACTTGTTTTGTTGATTCTGATGTACCTAGAGTCCTAGACGCATTTTAGTATGCAGATTCATTCATATATGTGTGTATGTAATCCCTATTTAGTCCATGTAAAAATATCTAAAACATCTTATAATTTGTAACGGAGCGAGCATATGCATATGCTACTCCTTTCCTTGCAAATTATAAGTTGTTATAACTTTCTTCTGAATCACATGTATGTAGACGCGTTTTAATATATTTATTATTCATTTCAATCATATGTAGTCTACATTAAATTATTTAAAACATCTTGATTTGTAATTTTGGAATGGAGCGAGTACATGACTATCAAGTTTTCCACATGGTTAATCAACACCCCAAAAACAAAATCCGATGGTCCAAGGATGTTTAACATGGTACGATGTGAAAATATATCCAGGCAGTCCAGGGCCGTAGGTAGACCTGGTCCACGAAGAGAGAGGGGAGAAGAGGAAAAAGGGATTCCTTCACCCTGAGAATTACTCAGATCGAGCGATCCGGTTATAAAAGGCAGGGCATCACATCCGACCCCAACTTTTATCCACCCACCCAAATCCCCGAATCCTCCAGCCCTCCCCGACGCAATGGCCGCCGCCGCCGCCGAGCCCTCCTCCGCCGACACCCGCCGCTACGTCGTCGGCTACGCGCTCGCGCCCAAGAAGCAGCAGAGCTTCATCCAGCCCTCGCTCCTCTCCCGCGCCGCCGCCCGCGGGGTGGACCTCGTCCGCATCGACGAGGCGCGGCCCCTCGCGGACCAGGGCCCCTTCGACCTCGTAATCCACAAGCTCTACGGCCACGACTGGCGCGCCCAGCTCCAGGCCTTCTCCGCCCGCTACCCCTCCGCCCCCGTCATCGACCCGCCCCACGCCATCGACCGCCTCCACAACCGCATCTCCATGCTCCAGGTCGTCTCCGAGCTCGACGCCCCGCTCACCGACGGCCGCCACACGTTCGGCATCCCCAGCCAGGTCGTCGTCTACGACGCCGCCGCGCTCGCCGACTCGGGCCTCCTCGCCGCGCTCCGCTTCCCGCTCATCGCCAAGCCGCTCGTCGCCGACGGCAGCGCCAAGTCGCACAAGATGTCCCTCGTCTACCACAGCGAGGGGCTCCGCAAGCTCCGCCCTCCGCTCGTCCTGCAGGAGTTCGTCAACCACGGCGGCGTCATCTTCAAGGTCTACGTCGTCGGCGGCCACGTCACCTGCGTCAAGCGCCGCAGCCTACCGGACGTCTCCAAGGAGATCCTCGAGGACACCGCCGCGGAGGGCACCGTCTCCTTCTCGCAGGTATCCAATCTACCTACTGCGCGCAACGCCGAGGAGTACTACGAGGACTTGCGGCTTGAGGACGCCGTCATGCCGCCCACTGATTTCGTGAACGAGATCGCTGGCGGGCTCCGCCACGCTCTGGGTCTGCAGCTCTTCAACTTCGACATGATCAGGGATGTCCGCGCTGGGGACCGGTACCTCGTCATTGACATCAACTACTTCCCAGGTTACGCCAAGATGCCAGGCTACGAGATTGCCCTCTCTGATTTCTTCTGGGAGATGGTTCACAAGGACGATGCGGCCCTGAAGGAGGAGGACAAGAGCAATCACGCTGTTGTGAAATGAGATGGATTTGAGTTGGCATGGTCGCAGACTTGCAATTCTTGGATGTCTGGGTAATGTGGGGTGACAGGATGGTTACAAGACCCCAGGGGAATAATGAGCAACAAGTAGGATGGGGAGATTGGGATTAACAGGTCCTGAATTTACTTGGGTTTCAGCCTGCGGCGCGCTGAGGCCCTGCGGTGTAAATCCTTTCTCCGGGCTCCTCTCTTACCAGTTGTTTAGGTAACTTTCTGTTCTTTGTAGTTTGCTTCACCCAGTTTAGTTAGAACAAAAGCCAGGGACTGAAATCCAAAACTTCTGAAGAAAATTTGTTCTAGATGGGCAAACCTCTTGTTCTTGATACTGGATGAATGGCAAGCCAATCTTAGTGGTACTGCAGTGATGAATATGTTTTCAATTGGTACCAGATGAAATCTGAAACTTTTATCACCTCTTTGAATGGAAGAGATGATGCAATTGTTTGTCCTTTTAGTATTTGCATGCAAAGTTGATGCTCTTCTGTTTATGACAATGATGCTATCATGATATCATCAGAAGTGTTTTTTGTGACAGTCACGGCAGAGTTGAATAGTATACACCAACAATAATGTCATGCACCATATGTTTGTCTATCTGTTTATGAAATTCAGTAGACAGAAAAGTTATAAGCCACCTTCTGATACTTTATGTGAACATGATGAATACCTGCTAAATGACAGAATTTGAAGCATTTGATGGTTGCATGAGTACAAAATCTCTGCTTATTCCTTCAGAAATGTTTAAGGCCGGGTATACTTCCATTTCTTATATCTGCACTTCAGTGCAAGATCATTTGAAGTTGAGGTTCTTCTGTTTATGGCACTGATGCTATTATTTGAAGTGTTTTTATGTCAGTCACGGCAGAGTTGAATAGTATACACCAACAATAATGGTATGCACCATATGTTTGTCTACCTGTATATGAAATTCAGTAACCTGTTTATGAAATTCAGTAGACCAGAAAAGTTATACTAATTCCAACATCTGATATACTGTGTGAACATGATGAATTCCTGCTAAATGACAGAATTTGAAGCATTTGAATGTTGCATGAGTACAAACTTTCTGCTTATTCCTTCAGAAATGTTTAAAGCCGAGTATACTTTCATGTTCTTTTATCTGCACTTCAGTGCAAGATCAAGTTATTGTCATAGGATATGTCCTTTATATCAAGGTCAAGCTGCATGCTGCATGTTTTCTTTGTACTGAGGTTGTGATTTAGGGCTTTCATCTTTCTTTAGTGGATGTCAATTGTAGTGAAGATTCTAAGTGTTATTGTCACGACTTTTTCCTTTCACTCAAACTCGGTACTGTAGATAATGACCATCGTCTATAAATTCGTACTGCTTATTCTGGTTCTTAATTGTATTCCCTACTTGATTTATTCTACGGTTGCTGTATGTTGGAATAGTGGTGTTCATGGTTTCTAGTAGAGGACGGTGCATTCTTGTTTTGTGGTTAAAAATTAGATGCACATGATGCGGTAGCACGAGTTGAGGTTACAGATAATTCAAGTTTTACTAGGGCAAACAAATTCAGAAGTTGCAACCGAAGCATTAGGACATGGTGCGATCTGCGATGTTCTTGACATGATGCTTCACCCAGTTTAGTTAGAACAAAAGTCCGGGACTGAAAGCCAAAAGTTCTGAAGAAAATTTGTTCTTGATACCTCTTGTTCTTGATACTGGATGAATGGCAAGCCAATCTTAGTGGTACTGCAGTGATCAATATTTCAATTGGTACCGGAGCTCTGAAACTTTATCACCCCTCTGAATGAAAGAGGTGATGCAATTGTTTGTCGTTTTAGTATTTGCATCCAAAGTTGAGGCTCTTCTTTTTATGACACTGATGCTATTATGATATCATCAGAAGTGTTTTTTGTGACAGTCACGGCAGAGTTGAATAGTATACACCAACAATAATGTCATGCACCATATGTTTGTCTACCTGTGTATGAAATTTAGTAACCTGTTTATGAAATTCAGTACACAGAAAAGTTACAAGTCCCCTGCTAAATGACAGAATTTGAAGCATTTGATGGTTGCATGAGTACAAAATCTCTGCTTATTCGTTCAGAAATGTTTAAGGGTGGGTATACTTCCATGTTCTTATATCTGCACTTCAGTGCAAGATCACGTTATTGTCATACTAGGCATCTGTCCTTTATATCAAGGTCAAGATATGCATGCTTCAAGGTTGTGATTGATTGTTTTCATCTTTCTTTAGTGGATGTCAAATTTGTAGTGAATATTCTGAGTGTTATCTTCAACCCCCTTCAATTGGAGAAGTGAACAGCAATGGCACGCAACGCTATTCATTCTCCTTCGTCTCACACTTGGTAGTGTAGATAATGACCAGCCTCTACGAATATGTTATATGTACATCATATTCTGGTTCTTAATTTTACGCGTTACCTACTTGATTTATTGTGTTGTACTGCTGCTCTATGTTGGAATAGTCGTGTTCATGATTTCTTAGTAGAGGGTGCATTATTGTTTTGTGGTTAAAATTTGAGCGCACCTGATGGGGAGCTTACAGGAAATTACCGTAGCGTTAGGACAGCATCCACTACGGACATATTGACCTGAAATCATTGTAGGAGTATCTAGCATACACCTACTGTGAGTTGTGATTAGGAGAATGTATTTAGTGCTGGTAAAAAAGGAGAATGTATTTAGTTTTATTTATATCAGAATCAGTACCAGTTAAACAGAATCGTTATTGCCTGGTTATGACTCTTCTATTTTAGAGAGTTGTGTAAGAAGAATGTATTTAGTTCTATTTATATCAGAATCAGTACCAGTAAATCAGAATCGTTATAGCCTGGTTATGAATCTTCTATCTTGTTCTAAATTCTAAGATGTTTTGGATATTTCAACGTGGACTACATATGAGACTAAAATGAGTGAACAAATACATTAAAACGCATCTATATATACATACTAAATCTCGTTTGTATTGAGAAAATGTTAGAATATCCTAGTATTTCTTAAGCCTACAAGTGCAGTGGTATCAGATTTCTCAAGGCACAAAATTTCTCCCCTGTACTTTCTGATTCAGCTTGATTTTTCATAGCCTGGCAGAAGTTCATGTTTAATCAAGTCTGGTTCTACTGACTAAAATAGCCTGGGAGCTTAAGCCCCTTGCAAAGAAAAAATTGCAGTAAAAAATTAGATCGAACTTGTACAGCACAGCAAGAGCTGTATTCCAACCTTAAAAAGGATCAAGATAAACACCGTTTTGTATGAACGAAATTGGAAACAAGGCAGGAAAATCCAAGCAACAATTTGCTCAACTCCTTGAGGTGACAACAAAAATTACAGACACAACACACCAATGTTTCCTTGGACATCATTTATTAAAGGTCTATCAGCAACTCCAGAGGTAAGAGAAGAGCTGCACGAGTTCAGGTTACCCTTTCAATTCCAAGGGGAAGATCACCTGCGCGCAGAAAAGCAGAAGGGCCAATGTTATGGTCTACAACAATATACATCCGGCTCTACTTTATTCCAGAATAGCAGAGTCTACGAAATATTCGATAAATTTCAAAAGTACGGTGAGAGATGCGCAGGAGATGTTCTATGAAGCAATAATAAAAACTACGTGCAACTAAATTCTTGAACTCTGCTGGTAACAAAATTTTATTTAGTCAAAAGAGACTCCAGAATCTCTATTAATCCATGCCATGCGAATATTATAGAGGTTTGAGTAGCGGAACATGATGTTTGGAGTAAAAAAAGATATATCCTCTTACATGATTTTATAAGAATCTGTAGAAGATGAAATCAGGACATAATAAAGAGGTAATGTGTGGGCAATGTCGTGCTAAAGTAAGCATTCCAGATTTTTCAACTGTTCAAAAGTAACGAAAGTATATTCATACATGGCTGCCAGTGTCCTTAGCCTTGATGATGCTTAGCAATATGAAGATAGCATAGGTGTGTGAGAACAGTTGCCCATACAGTCAAGATGTCAAGATAGACACCCTTCCAGTTGTTCAAACCCCTTAGACCAAAATGCCTCCTATACTCATACTACTGTTTGGTGTTTCCCAAGTTCCCAAACCCATGGTCATCTCAGATAGAAATCTGAAGTTAGTGCACTAAATTGGTTCCAACATCCTCTCATTCTTAGGTCAACTACAATGGAATGATGGCCATTTGAGATAAAACATGGGTGTCTCACTGTAAGCTGCATAGTGCATACAGAATAACTAGGATTCTTATCAGAACAAGAAGCACCCTGACCTCTCCATTTCAGGAGCAGCAGGGGAAGCAGCAGTGCTACTCCTCGACTTCGACCACCTTCTTGGGCCCTGCGCACCACCACACAACCAACCATATCAGACACAAACGAAACTATAGCCTGTAGGCGGAGGAGGATTCCATTCGGATGGGGATGAGTACCGTGCAGGTCCTCCGGGCGGTGGTCCTTGCCCCAGCCGACGCCGCGGGTAGACTCGAGGTACTGGTCGACGAGGTGGCGGCACTTCACGTGGTGGTTGATGCCCTCGATGCGGTAGCACCAGCGGAGGCGTTCGCGGATGATCTTGGCGGTCTCGATCTGGATCCACTTCTCCCGCACCAGGTGCTCCCTGTACTCCAGCATCGCCACCGGGTCCCCGTACGGGTTCTTCGGGTCGAAGTCATCCGGCGGCCTCTCGTCGAACTCGACCTTCGCCTTCCGCACCATCTCCGATCGCCGCCGCCGACGACCTCGCTCTCCTTTGCCCGGGCTGGGTCTGGTGGTGGTGTGGTGGGGAACTGTGGAATGGTGAGACGAACACCTCCTCTTGCAGTCGTAGCCCGGCCCATTAATACGGCCCATTAAGACGACCCACTTGATAGTCCTAGGATACACAGACCAATGACCACGCACGGAAGGCTATCGCTTTTTCAAACGAGGCCGATCTCCGATGAGCTCTCCGGCGAGGTCGACCGTGTCGGTGACGAGCCCGGCAGTCGGGTTCGCGATCTCCGCCGCCGACGACCTCGCTAACTCCATCGACGCGCTCTACCGCAAGGACGAGGCCATGGCCGGTAGGTCCATCCCCTCGACCCCTTGCAAGCCCTAGCCTCCTCCCTTTTTCCTACTTTGCCACTCCGTTAAGCAGTCTGACTTGGGTTGGCTGGTTCCCCGCAGAGCTCCGGTCGGACGTGATGGAGGCGCTGCAAAAGGAGGTCAGGTCGCTCGACGACAACAGCTGGATGTTCGCCGCGCCGCGCTCCCGCATCAACCTCGTCTCCAGGCCAGGTAACAACAGAAGCATAAATCTCACTCGATTGCAAAATGAGCACCAGATTTTGGTGGTGATTATTGTACTGTTCCCCCTAAGAATTTGAGGTACTAGTATGTTATATGATCTCAAGAGTTAATGTTTGTTTCGGGCTTGGCATGTTCTTCTCAGGTAGTTACCTGCCCAAGCAACAGGGGAAAACTACGGAGCTGTCTGGATGTACTGAAGGCTCCTCCGTGCGTTAAGTCTGGATTTCCATCCATGCTCTGCTTTTAGGTGCTGTCATCTGGTTTCAGTCACTTGTAGTTGCATCTTGCTAAATCATTTTCTAGTACATGCTAGGATATTTAAGCGACCCATGTGTGAGGGTGCTGTTCATGACTTGTTTTAGGGGCTGTTTGGTTGGGCTTATATATGGCTTTTGGATTTTGGCTTATAAGCCACAAAAGCACCTAAATAGGTGCTAGGTGCTAGATGCTTTTGGCCTTTGGTTTTTCACTGGACATAGTTGTATGATGCGATAAGCCAAAAGCCAAAATCAAAAGCACCTATTTAGGTGATTTTGTGGCTTATAATCCTAAAGCCAAATGCCTAACCAAACAGCCCTTTAGCCATTTCAGGTAAAATGCTATGATTTATATGTAAGTAGCCCAATGGTGATGGTAATGTTGAGATACAGCTGTTGATTTTGTACTTCAGTCTTTTGCCACAAAATCCTTGCAAATCCAGCCAGTTATTTTCTCAGATGCATTTTGAGATGCAGCTTGTTGATTTTGTAGGTGAAAATGCAAAGCTATTAATACTTTAATAGGCGCATGCACTTTCACTATCTTTGGACTTCAGTCTTGACCAGCAGTACACCATAATGTAAAATATCTATTCTTATCAACTGTGTGTTGAACTGTAGCAAATAGGTTAACAGTGCCATTTTCTCCTGGAATGCAATAGCCTGGCATTGAAAAAAAAAATACAAAGGTATATTTTCTGCTTGTTCGACTTGGCTATCCTTTTTATATGGCATTGTTCCGTAGCTGTTTGTGATCTGATGAATGCAAGGTGGCCTCCTCTTATGTAACTAAGAAGTGATTCCATTCAATTGCTAACTCTTTGGCATACCTACCTTCCCCACAAACAAGCGAATGTCATAAACGAAAGCACTATTACTTGAATACTTCTGGTATGGCCTTGTAGCTGAAAGAAAAACGTTCTACTATTAGATCAGGGGTGTGTACCATGGTTTCAGAATAACTATTTACACAAATGAATGTAGGACAATTTTTTACTCAAAGCTATACGCTGACAAGTATTTTTGCAAGCGTGATACTTTTGGGGCTTTGATGTACTAATATTTGAATGCTTCTGTTTTTTCTCCAAAGTATTAACAAATGGCCAGTATTATGAATTTACCGCCACTCTACCTTGCCCATCTGCCTCTATATTGTCTTTTTGCTATGTCCCACAACTTACAAATGTGAGGGGAAGGATATAATTGCCTTGATAATAGATTGCCAAGCATGATATCAGAATGTACGGTCTGACTATAATTTTCTTCTAAGGTAATGATTTGAAAGCTGAAACTTTAGAAGATAATGTTTCTGCTTAGCCCACAAAAGATCTTGGTTTTGTGCCAGTCTTACTTTTCCACTGGTGATGTTCAGTGTTAGTGAACCCAAAAGTGCCATTGTGAACGTGCTGTCATTATGAGTAAACATCAGTTATGGCAGTGCTTGGAACTGAAGATAATAGCAGCCCGCACTAAAACGTCAGGCAAGGCGTGCTCTGCTCATTTCAGTTAAATAGTACACTGATTTGGGAGTAGTCAATTCAGGTGGTACTTTAAATTGCCGCAAACGATCAAGTGAATTTTACGTGAACTTCTTTCTTGAAGAAAAATCCAGCTTGTATCTGAAATGATTGGCTATAATCATAAACAAAATCGTCATTATCCTGGAAGATAGTCTAAATGTTGTTGTTCGTTTTACTAATTGGCGTGACTGGATTTTCCAGTCGACACCATGCAGGTATAGATGTTTGCTGTAACCGTAGATGGAAATAAAACAAAACGCATATCTTCAAGCTATGATATACAGACGACTAAACATCTCATGCATGCTTTTTAATCATTTGTCTACTGTTGAGTGTATCTTAACATCAAAACAGATAGATCAAAATCTTCATCTCTTATTTACTTTTGCACAAGCTGTTGGATCGGTTAACACACACACTTTTGGCTCTCCCTACTCCCTAGGCACTGACCTTTTCTTAATTATGTTGTAGCATTGAGCTCCATTGGTGTCATGGTAATGATGTCTTATGCTCTTCTTTTTGTGAGTGCGGTTTCATTTTCCCTGTCACCTTTTTGAGGTATCTCAGTTAGATTTCAGGCTCAACTCTTGAACTGTACCACTGAATTCTGTTGCATATTGCTGGCAAGTCACGACTCAGGAGTCACAACTCACAACTGATAATGTATGTTAAGTATTTAACTGTAGACGTGAAGGATTTCCCAGAAGGGAGAAGAACGCATATATTCCCCTTTTTTCACACCTGGAAGTAAGCTGTTTGTTTACCCGAGCAGCAGGCATTCTGTGTTAAAGCTCCTTGTCGGTGGATATGACTTGCTGGAGTAATGGGCTGCTGTAATACAGCTGTCTGTGGTGGTCTGTGATGGATCTCGTGATGTTGCTAGCACTGCTCAGTTGCCTGTGCTCCCCAGCACCGACGATGCCCACTTAAATTTCTCCTTGTGTTGCTCGATCGACGCCTCTCATTTCTATTTCATGGACCCCGTGTGCCTGTCCGCCAGCGATCTGTCGACATACGGCGTGTACGTGTGAATCGCAGAGCTGGGCCGTGCAGCGTCCAGCGTTGTTGTTGAGTGGCACGTACAGCACCAGCTCGGTTGGATACCGTTACACAGTGTCGTGGTGCACAGGTGTTCAGTGGCGATAGCTCAGGTATCTGGGCTGCGGCACATGCGTTCGGTTCAGTGCCTTATTACTGGATCGTAGGTACGTGACCACCTGAGGCTTTGAGTTGCAGGTTGAGCCAGTGCGTGTGCGTCCAATTCAAGCCGACCCAAGCAAGGCTAGTTGCACTAGCAGTATTAACGTGAACGATGGAGAGAATTGCACATAACACTATTGTTTGGTGCTAAAGCTGTACAAAACACATAAGTAAAACAAGTTTTGCCGCTGACCCTATCTTTTGGGATCATATGTTGCGGATAGTTCAAATAGATGATTTAGGAGCTTAACGACGTGTCTAACACATGGGCCTGTTAGTTTTATATCGTATATCTGTACGGAAAGTAGCACACGTCGAAAGGATCTCGGACGAGGGTTGTAGGAAGACATCCAATTACTATTCTTATTCTCACTGCGCGATCATGACAGGCATCACAAATCGCTATCCTCACGAAAAAGAAAAGTAAAGACCTTCCAAAGTTCCCGAAAAAGGCTCCTTACTCCTTCTCTTGTGGCGCCCCTTCCTGACGAGGAAGATGCTAAAGACAGTTCGATAGACTCCTCGAGAGCCTACCCGAAGCAATCCCTTCGATGGACCATCCCTTGCTTGACGAGCAGCTCTTAGATATAAAACATAGATTTTTTTTGGAGAAATATAAAACATAGAGATCACGCACATACAAAATGAACATATAAAATAGAGATTATACACGTATGCAATATTTTTATATATGCATAATTTTTATGTTTACTACCGTTATGCTGCCCTTAAAAAATTGTTGTATAGCTATGGTATATGTATGCAGATATGGTCCCACATGTTAGGTACATGGTTAAGGAACTAAATCATCTATTTGTCCTAGCTGCAACATATTATCCTAAAGTCGAGGCCAATTGCAAACATGGTTTGATTTTGTGCAACTTTAACACCAAACATTGGTGTTATATGCAATTTTCTCTGGACGATGTGGTGTCCATCATGCTGTCCCCTTGGCCACTTGACTGCTGCCACCAGTGCTATACTATGGAGCAATAAAATTTCTTGTGACCTCCACCTGCAGCAGCCTGACCCGAGTGCTGGAACCAGCTCATTCATCCATCTGTTTACCCGCCCATCCCATTCATACTATCCAAAAGGTAAAAAACAAGAAGACAATCGATAGTCTGACCTGAACCAGAACTCTATCTATCAAACTGACCAGTAGCGATGCGACTGGGGTAAAAAAATTACAGAATCAGTCAATAGCAGGTGAACAGAAGGGCAACAAAACGAATGACGATGGAGTATGAACACACGATAACGATGATTGCGATTGTTTTGCTGATCTAATCCGATTCTGGAGGCCACGGGAAGACGAACACTCGCGGCCACTCAAGTTCTACCAACGCAACGGGCACGGGGGTAAAGGGAAAGGGACGTGCGCTGATGACGCGTCGTTCCAACGGCTAGCTGCTTGCGCGGACGTGGGCCAACCTTAGCCTTTCCGTTCCCCAATTCCGCGCCGTCGCCGTCGCCGTCACCTCCGCGGCCTCCGCCCGCGGCGCAGCATCGGGTCCTCCTTGAGTCGCCGGTACGCGCCGCCGCGTGCCACCGACGCCGTCGTGTCCGCTGCAGGAGCGAACGAAGAGAGAGAGGAATAGAGGATGTAAGAGATGACGAACAGGATGCAATCGAGACCGGAACTGTGGTGTTGGGATGTCGGGAGCCTTATCGCCTACCTGTGGCCTCGAGGGAGTGGGCGGCGACGGCCAGGACGGGGGGCGAATCTGCACGGACGCGCAAGCAGCGGTGAGAGCAGGGCCGGCGAGGGAGGGGCGGTGGAGCGGAGATTCGGTTAGCTACTTACGGCGATGGTGGAGGAGGGGTCGTGGGAGAAGAGGAAGAGGATGAGGAGGCAGAGCAGCGTGAGGAGGGGGACGAGGTGGATGGACTTGTCCGGCGCGGCCGCCCTGGCCGCCTTCCCCGTCGCCTTCTCGTCCGCCTCCTCCGCCGCCGCAGCGGGGGCGGCGTCCAGGCTGGGTCTCGGGCCCGGCGATCCGATGGAGAGGCGCTGCATTGCGGCGGCGGCGGCGGAGGAGGAGGTTTTTTTTTTCCTGATGCTACGACGCGGGGATTGGTGCGGTGGGGTTTTATCGGAGGAAAGGGTTGGTGAGTAGTATGCGGGCGTATTTATCTCAAGGGAATGGGATGAAATGTTTACTGATGTTGGAGATGACAGCGGGCCTTTCCCGTTTACTCACGCGCTGCTTTGATTCTGCGTTCGATTTTGCTTGATTCTTTGCTCTCCGATCTTTTTTATTTTGAACTGCTCTCCGATTTTTTTTGGAAACCAATTTTTTTTTTCTTGACATTTTCCAACCATTCTATTTGGTCAGCAGACCGGCTCATTAAAAACCCTACCAGTCCCCAAGGGTACCCTGGTAGGGAAAAGAGTGCGTCTGGTACCTGCTGCCTCAACCAAACAACGATACATCGTTCATTACATCCGAAATTATAAATCTAGGGGGACTGGAGTCCCAAAAAACCGAGGTATATGAATTAAAAGCAAATCTAGCTATTTTATGTGCTACCACATTCGCTTCCCGTGGACAGTGTTGCACCACCACCTGGCCAATTCTCCTTGCCGTGAGAAAGCAGTCCATCAGAATTGAAGTATAAGGACTCCAAATTTCGATCACCCCATTGAAAGCTTCAACAAGTTCCATTGAGTCCGTTTCCACAATGACCGGAGAGCACCCAAGATCATCTACAAGATGCAAACCTCTCTGGAGCGCCAAAGCTTCTGAAGTTGCAACGTCAAGGATATTACTCCTACGGTCACCCACTCCAGCAACAGCTTCACCTTTATCATTTCGAATCACTGCTCCCAAACCACCTGTACCATTAGGGAAAAAACAAGCATCAATATTAAGCTTATAGGATCCCGGTCGAGGCCTGGACCATGGAATTTTATGTGGTACTTGAAAGGATCGTATGACACCTAGAGGGGGGGGGTGTGAATAGGTGCTACTTCAATTTTAGTACTTTTTCAAATTAGGCTTGACACAAAAGGTAAATTCTCTAGATATGCAACTAAGGTGAATTTACCTATATGACAAGCAAGCAACTAAACAAGATACACGAAGTAAAGACTATAAACAAGGATAGAAGTAACCGACGTGAAAGCACGCGGAGACACGGATGTAATCCTGAGTTCCTCCTTTTTAGGGGAGTACGTCTCGTTGGAGAGGTGTGAGCTACCACGAAGGTCAAAACTCAACCGCCACAAAGGCATCACCTTCTTCTCCGATGAACCGCACCACAAAAGTTTGGTTCACCTTCCACTATCGGAATCCTTCAAGGAGGAATCCGGAGCCCTTACAACAACGATCCGGGGCACAACCCACAAGAGGATTGGGGGCACCCGAACAGCTACAAATCTGTCACAAAGACAACAAGTGAGTACAACAAGAAGCTAGGTTTTTCTAATGGAAATCCTAGCCAAGGGGCCCTCAAGTAAATGAGGGGGAAATGAAGAACGGCTTGGTGAAGATGTAGATCCGGGCCTTATCCTTCAATCCTCCAAAGATCAACGAGTTTGGATGGAGGGATTGAGAGATCTAGTGATTCTTGAGCTTGCAATAATGGAGTCTTCAAGTTTTGGGCGAGCTAGTTGGCTGGAGGTAGGTGGAGTGGTATTTATACCCCTCCCAGAAAAATTAGCCGTTGTAGTCCACTTAGACCGGAGTTTCCGGTCAGGGAGGCCGGAAACTCCGGCCGGTGCGGAAACTCCGGACTGACTGGGCGGAAACTCCGGCCTTCACTCCGGAAACTCCGGGGAACCTCCGGGGTCGATGCAGCGAGTGTCGATGCGCTGCCTTCTTCGCAGAAATTCCAGATGGGCCGGAAACTTCGGCCAGGGAGGCCAAAAACTCCGGCCTGGTCCGAAAACTCCGGGGAGGCTTCGGACCACCTCTGGTCTTGATGCAGCGACTGCCGTCGAGTTGCTCACTTTGCAGCCAAACACCAGATGGGCCGGAGTTTCCGGCCCCTGAGCACCCTCAGGCCGGAAACTCCGGCCTGGGCAGACAAACTGCAAACTCCTTTTTCTTCGACAATTGTTTCGATGCAAAGTGCAATTATATCTTTTCATTCCTGCAACACCTAACATCATATAAAATACTTCCTAGTGTTGTTGCCTAACACACAAAACATGGGGGACATAAAATATGTCCTTTCAGTACTCCCTTCTCAGCTCCTTTGTAATTTAGGGTGAGAGCTTGGATAGCAAAACTCGTACGCGCCGGTGGCGCCACTTTTTCACCCTTGACTGCCTCACGACGCTGCCACCAGATGTACCAAGCACCCACAGCCAACAACTTTAATTCCAACGTGTTTCAAATTATCTGGCGTTTCAATGTTACTGCGCAGCATTTCTTCTAACGCAACAGACCTGGATCTGTCCACCGCAGCAAATTTTTCAATAATTTGTAGAACTCCAATTGAACTCCAAACTTCCTTTGCTCTTGGGTGAAAGATCGATATGTCGACTAGAGGGGGGTGATTAGGCGACTACCAAATTTTAATTCTTTTTCGATTAATTAGGGCTTGAGCAAAGTATAACAAGGTTGCCTAGATGTGCACTAGGTGATAGCAACCTATGTGATACAAGCAAGGTAAATAACGTAGCGGAAGCAACAAGTAAAGGATAGAAATAACCGCAAAGTGGAGACACGGAGATGTTTCCCGTAGTTCCTTCCCAAGGGAAGTACGTCTACGTTGGAGGAGTGTGGAGCCACCTAGGCGCTCCAATAGCACGGATGTGCTCACTCTATTCTCCGTGAGCTTTACCCGTGGGGGTTCGGCTCATTCACTATGAGGTCACCTTGATGGCGTTGACCAAGCCGGTACACAAAGGTCGGGGAACTCCACAATGAGTTGGAGCCTCCCAACAATGCCTCGGACTTCCTCCGAGACTCACAAAGGCACCTCGAGTTACAAGCAACCCAAGATGCAAGTTCCACACGGATAGTGTGGGGGGATTTGAAATTCCTTCGGTGGAGACGTAGATCTAGACCTCCTATGACACTCCTCAAAGAATCAAGTCGATTGGGTGGTTGGAGTGGGAGATCTAGTAGTTTGAAGCTTTTGCAACAATGGGGATTCAGTTCTAGTAGCTCAAAATATCCCAAGGTAGGAGAAGGTGTTTAAATACCCCTCCCTTCATTCTTCCCGTTGGGTGGCAGAAAACCATGCCAGCGGTACTACCACTGGAACAGGCGGTGGTACCGCTGGGTTCTTCAGAGTAGCAACACGAGCAGTCAACGGTCGTCTTTGATCTTCACGAATCCCACGCGCCCGGTACCAGTTGGTACCGCTCCAGGTACCGCTCGAGGTACCGGACACGGCCTCCGAACGCTGGAAATAGCGGTACTGGCAGCGGTACCAGAACCAGCCATTCCACCTCAGCGGTACCGGCTGGTACCGCTGGCGTACCGCTGGTGGTACCGCTCAAGCGCCCAGAACCCAATTTCAGCGGTACTGCTGGCGGAACCAGCAGCGGTACTGCCACTGCAGTGCTGTTTCCTGGGAGCTGGCGGTACTACCGCCTATCCCAACGGTAGTACCGCTCCCTGGCAAACTTCCAACAAATTGAAGAGATTCGCAGCGCGAATGCAATGATAACAATCGTAAGACCTGTTCAAACTTGTATAAAACTGTTAGATGCAAACTTTGTATTATCATCAGCATCAAAACATGATTAAGAGCGACAATGCTCTTTCAATCTCCCCCTTTTTGATGATTGATGACAATACAATGATTTGCTACAAAAGGTTCGAAAAATTTAGACGGAGCTCCCCCTAGATATGTGCACTACTCAAGAGTAGTCTTTGAATATCCAAAATGCGCATCAACTAGGATCAACACTCCCCCTAGATTTTTCAAGCCATGCAAGATAAATAATATAGCATAAAAGCACAGATCTTGCAACTAGCATAGCAAGTTCAAAGCTAATAAACGAAGTTTAAACATGTCTTACACCATGCATAACAAGGTACTTGAAGCGATAACAAACAAAGTTCACAAGCTTATAAGAATCAAAGAGAACACAAAAGCTTGTGACTTGACCCATGCAAATCCCCGATAGACCTAATAGATATCTCTCCCCCTTTGGCATCAAGATACCAAAAAGGGAGAAATCGATGCTAGCATCCCACTTGCTTAGTCGGAGAGGTTCTCATTGCTTGCGGGACGAGGACGGCGACGAGAGGAGACTTCTTCTTCATCTTCATAATCTGACCAAGTGATGACGTTGCCCTTTTCATCCTTTGCTTGCCACTGGCTCAAGGTAGTGATGTTCTACTCCGAACCCGAAAGCACATCTTCGCCTTGATCACGGCGACGTTGAATGTCACGTTGACGTGCCAACTTGTCTTCCGAATGATTTTGCCAAGTGCGATTCTTCACAGCCTTTGACAAACAGAAAATCTTCTTCATTTGCTTGGCCATCCACGCAAAACCACCCTCCATCCTCGGAGCCCGTGAGGGGCCAGCAGCAATTTCAGCAGCAGTTTCAGCATTCTTGTCCTCCGCTTTGTCTTCTTTATGCTTTTCGGTATGATCCTTGACGAGGAGGCGCTTGGGCTTGTGTTCAATCCAAGAATTGGGGTTACTAACATCTTGATTCGGGAAACGGAGATGCCAAGCCCACAAGATGATCTTCATAATGATTGGACCATGACAAGCATTCTTTTTGTTGAGGACAACATTGTAGAGCTCATTCCAAATAAAATCCGCAATGTCAATCTTCTTCCCTTGAGTCTTGAATTGATGAGTCATAAGCATCAAGGTGCGGAGATAGCCATGGATTTCATCCAAGTTGCCAACCTTGGGGTTGAGGACCATGCGGTAGATGCGATGCATGATATCATAGGGAGGATAGAGCCCCTCCGATTTTCCAACGGTGAACTTCTTCCAAAAATAGAGAGGACGAAGCGACTCATTCTCCACGGGTCTTGTGGCTTCATGAACACGGAACCAAGTGCTTGACAATTGAGAGGGAAGAATTGTTTGAGTTCCATGATTTTCAAAACCAAGCATAGCAGTAATGGCAGCCCAATTCTCAGAAATTTGTTGGTCCTTGGTCATCCAAGTGAGATATGGTTCCTCCACTTCGGTCCCAAAGTGAACGGTGGCAAGGAATTGACAGACAAGCGCTTCATCATAATCTTGCTTAAGTTGCATAAGGGGAATGAGCCCAAACTCTTGACACATGGCCATGGCTTCTCCAAAATAGTCCGGGTGCCTCGTCATGTGATCAATGTCAATCCAACGTTGAGGCACCACATTCTTTTCTGCCTTCCGATGAAGGATCTCGGAGTAGCATTGGGCTTGAAAGACATTGTGAAAATAGGGATCATTGCCACGATACTTGGGAAGCAGGTTTGCCCGGTCAGTGGAGTAGGCATCCCTCTTCCTTGTGTCAAGGAATTGAGGTTCAGGCATCTTGCTTGCGGAGAGTTCCTTGGAGGCCGTTTCTTGACAATTTTCTTCTTTGGTTTACTTGGCCCCGACGGATGGAGTTCTTCTTCAATCTCATCAACCGGCTCATCTGCTCTAGGTTTCTTGTTTGCCCGACGACGAGGACCTCCCGAACCAACACCACCTGTGAATAGCAATGGGTAGAAAAGCATGGGGATAAGTAATGCATATTAATTTCATGATTTGAAAACCAAGAGCACAAGTGTACAAAAATTGGAGAAAAACAAAGTCTAGTGGTGAGTACAACAACTAGGAGGGGTGGAATCACCAAGTATGATGACACAATTCGAGGAAGAACAATGGCATTATTCCGAGGTGATTCCAACAAATCTAGATGGAGAACTACAAAACTAGCCAATGAATCATCACAAAACTTCTACACAAGGTTCTAGGTTCCCTAAAGTACATCTCTACCAAACCATTTCATCAAGAACACAAGTCAACACCATCCAATCATCTTCCTCCATCAACTAGAGGAGAGAGAGAGAGGAAGAAAGCATACGGTGTTCATGGCGAGGGTCAAGGGTGAGGGAGAGTTGCCGGAGCGTCCTCGGAGCAAGGGAGGGAGATCCCTAGGCTGGAGGGCTCTGATGTCTACATGTGCTTCTATTCTTGTAGACAGTGTTGGGCCTCCAAGAGCAGAGGTTTGTAGAACAGCAGCAAGTGTCCCTTAAGTGAATTACCCAAGGTTTATCGAACTCAGGGAGGTAGAGGTCAAAGATATTCCTCTCAAGCAACCCTGCAATTAAGATACAAGAAGTCTCTTGTGTCCCCAACACACCCAATACACTTGTCAGATGTATAGGTGCACTAGTTCGGCGAAGAGATAGTGAAATACAAGTGATAGGGGTGATTATAAGTAGTAACTGCAATCTGAAATAAAGATGGCAGCAAGCAAACATGTAGCAGAACTTGTTGTAAACGGTGTTTCAATGCTTAGAAACAAGGCCTAGGGATCATACTTTCACTAGTGGACACTCTCAACAATGATCTCATAACTGAATAAGTAAAAGCTACTCTTAAACACTCTCTTGTTGGATAACAAACACCATTCATTGTGTAGGGCTACAAAAGCACACCTCAAGCCGGAGTAAACAAGCGCCACAACGTCATAAAGGAGTCACACACGGTGCACACACTGTCACCTTTACACCGTGGAGAGTACCGGAGTTCATATTAAAGTAACCTCTAGAGTGCATAATAGATAAAGAGTAACATCTACATATTCAACTAGATTACAAAGCTCATGATCACATAAAGATCACACCATGGGAGAGCGAGATGAACCACATAGCTACCGGTAGAGCCCTCAGCCTCGGGGGAGACTACTCACACATGGTCATGGTGAGCACACTTGATGGAGAGGTTGATGAAGAGGTGCAGCCCGGAGAGGAGACGGAAGCCCGCAGCAGCCACGGCGCGGCGGCGGCGGCCCGTGGAGGCGGCGGCTGCCCTTGGTGATGGAGATGGAGTTGAGGAGGTTCTCCTCCCCAAGATGGCTGCTGGGGAGGAGGAAAATTCGTGGTATGGGGCTCTCCCCACGACCTAGGGTTTCCTCCCTTATATAGACTCTCGGATTTCCGTCATCCCATCTAGGGCTGCAGTAAATCGGGAATATCTCGGCCGTCCGGACTCGGAATTGGGTGAATTTTAACTCTAGATCGATTCTCGCGAAATTTCCTGCAACTTCCTTTTCGGGGAGACTTCCGTTTGACGCCGTCTTGGGCCCGTAACGTGACCATCTTTGAAAAACGTTTCCAGACAGATTTCTGGAAAGTCCCAATTCGACTCCAATATGGTTTCCTTTTGTATTTTTGATAATTTCTACACAACAAATAGGAAAACAAGAAGATTTTGCACTTTGGCAACTATTAGTAGGTTAATCCAATAAATGTCATAATATGATATAAAGTGTATATAAAACATGTAGCAATTGATATAATATAAGCATGAAACATCAGAAATTATAGATACGTTGGAGACGTATCAGGCTCCGTCCCGGCGGCGGAGAAGGTCGGCGGCGGCGGATCTGAGGAGTGGCAGTGGGAGGGTGTGGGTAAAAGAAGCAGTTGACTTCTTCCCGTGCCCTCCCGAGCCATTAACTCGCCAGAACCGCGCCAGCGGTAGTACCGCCAGCCGGTTCCTGCACAGCCCAAAATACGATTATTCGCCCGATCAAAATGCTTTCGCATCATGGTAAGGGGAATAATGATGCAGTGGGATGCCAGTACCGGCGCCTGGGGGCACCGCGCTGTGTAAGTCCAAGAGGGCGAACACAATGCCATGTCGCCGGGTCCGACTTTCTGAGCGCCAAGAGCATGAAACCAAAAGCATTTTTAGAAAGAAAAGTCTTTTGAGAAAAGATTTTTGGCTTAGGATAGAACACAAACCGATAGGGGTGGGAGACATTCAACTTTGCAAGATGCAAAAAGGAAAGGCCAAAGGTTGAATGTTTTCCACAAGAGAAAGCAAGGTCTAGAAAACCCAAATAAGATCAAATGAAGATCAACTCCTCATAAGGAGGAGGGCGGTGGCCTAGGCCACCATGTATGAGCAATTATCAACCCAAAACCGCGAAGATATATCTTGGGTTCAAGGCCAATACTCATCGTTTAAGCACAATTTGTCACCGGAGTGACCAAATGAAGCACGAATTGTCTATGTGCGCATAATAGAAGTAGTGTTGACTCATGAGTTGAGCTACACTCCCCCTATGTCCATGCATGCATCTAAACTAGTTACGATGTCTACTATGGGTACTTGTGCAAGGCGGTCAAGCAAAGTTGCTCGCATCAATGACATTTAGTTCATTCCTCAACTCTCGAAATCTTGGTTCATCAAGGGCCTTGGTGAATATATCCGCAAGTTGATCCTTGGTTCCTACAAAAGAAAGGTCAATGTTGCCCCTCTCCACATGCTCCCGGATGAAATGATGACGAACTTCAATATGCTTCGTCTTGGCATGTTGCACGGGGTTGTGGGCGATCTTGATAGCACTCTCATTGTCGCAAAGAGGGGCACCTTGGAGTTAATACCATAATCCTTCATAGTTTGCACCATCCATAAGAGTTGAGCACAACAACTTGCGGCGGAGATGTACTCGGCTTCGGTGGTGGAGAGAGCAACACAATTTTGCTTCTTGGAAGACCAACACACCAAGGAGCGGCCAAGAAATTGACAACTCCCGGATGTAGACTTCCTATCCTTCTTCTCTCCGGCATAATCCGCATCCGAGTACCCATGAGATGAAAGCTTGAACCCTTGGGATACCAAAGACCAAAGTTTGGGGTATGAAGCAAATATCGAAAGATGCGCTTAACCGCCACTAAGTGGCTCTCTTTGGGAGCCGCTTGATACCTTGCACACTTACCCACACTAAACATAATATCCGGTCTAGATGCACAAAGATAAAGCAAAGAGCCAATCATAGAGCGATAGAGTTTTTGATCGACATCGTTACCCTCGGTGTCGGTGTGGAGGTCGACGGAGGTGGACATGGGTGTCTTGTAAGGTTTGAGCTCCGTCATCGTGAACCTCTTGAGCATGTCTTGGGTATATTTGGCTTGATTGATGAAGGTACCTTCCCTATATTGCTTCACTTCAAATCCTAGGAAGTACTTCAACTCCCCCATCATGGACATCTCAAATTTGCTTGTCATTAGCTTTGCAAACTCATCATTGAAAGCATTGTTAGTAGAACCAAAAATGATGTCATCTACATAGAGTTGGCATATGAAAAGATTGCCACCCACCTTCTTGGTAAAGAGGGTGGGGTCAATAACACCAACTTGGAATCCACGGTCTACAAGAAACTCTCGAAGGTGCTCATACCACGCACGTGGGGCTTGTTTAAGGCCATAGAGTGCCTTGTCGAGCTTGTAAACATGGTCCGGATGGTTGGGATCCTCAAACCCGGGAGGTTGCTTAACATATACCAACTCATTAATAGGACCATTAAGGAAAGCACTTTTAACATCCATTTGTTGCAATTTAAAGTTATGATGAGATGCATATGCAAGCAAGATGCGAATAGATTCAAGACGAGCAACGGGGGCATAGGTTTCACCGAAGTCAACACCTTCGACTTGAGAGTAGCCTTGTGCCACCAATCTTGCCTTGTTTCGAATGACAATGCCGTTCGAATCTTGCTTGTTCTTGAAGACCCATTTGGTGCCGATGACGTTCTTGCACCCATTTGGCCTTGGCACCAACTTCCACACCTTGTTGCGCTTGAAGTTATTGAGTTCTTCATGCATGGCATCAATCCAATCATGATCTTCAAGAGCTTCATACACCTTCTTGGGCTCGATGAAGGACACAAAAGCATGGTTGGTGCTAAAGCTTGCCAATTGTTTTCTTGTGACGACCTTGCTTTGGACACCTCCAAGAACTTTGTCCAATGTATGCTCTAAGCGAGTTAATTTTTGCTCTCTTCGCAATTCTCTTCTCTTCTTGGTCTCCTCCGAAGTTTCTTGAGAGATGACTTGATCATTTCCTTCATCATCGGAGTCATGTGCATTGTTTTGATCTTGAGCTTGATCTTGATGTGGACCACCTTGATCTTGTTCTTGATCATTGTCGTGTGCACCATCTAGAGCTTGGTCTTGAACATCAAGTTGTGGAGAGGAACCACTAGGTTGATCTTGTTCTTGACCTTGCTCACTTGTTTGAGGGCTCGGAGTTTGTTCTTGGTTACGGGGAGGATCTTGAGTTGGTGATGGTATGACTTGAGGAGGATCTTGAACTTGAGGAGGATCCTCTTCAATGGGACGAATGTCCCCAATTGCCATCCTTCTTAGAGCGAGCTCCATAGGTACATCACCTACAACATTAGGATCAACTTGCCCCACTTGGGAGCCATTATCCTCATCAAACTTCACGTCACTAGATTCTTCAACTTGACCGGTGGTCTTGTTGTAGACTCTATAGCCGTGAGAGTTTGTGGAGTAACCAACAAAGATGCCCTCTATAGATCTAGTCTCAAACTTAGATAACCGGTTACCTTTCTTGCGAATGAAGCACTTGCATCCAAAGACACGAAAATAAGAAAGATCCGGTTTCTTCCCAAGAAGAATCTCATATGGGGTCTTGTTCAATAGCTTGCGGAGATATAACCGATTTGTTGCATGACAAGCGGTGGAGATGGCTTCGGCCCAAAAGTTAACGGAGAAGCATACTCCGCAATCATGGTCCTAGCCGCATCCATAAGAGTCCGGTTCTTCCTCTCCGCAACACCATTTTGTTGAGGGGTGTATGGAGTGGAATATTGATGAGCAATACCCTCTTCACTAAGAAACCCCTCCACGGTGTAGTTCTTGAATTCGGACCCATTGTCACTTCGAATTGTCATGATCTTCTCTTGATATTGGCGTTGAGCCATGTTGATGAAGTCAATGACTCTTTGTTGAGTCTCACTCTTCTTCTTGAAGAAATAGACCCATGTGTATCTTGAATAGTCATCAACAATCACCAAGCAATACTTCTTCCCACCAAGACTATCATAAGATAATGGACCAAATAGGTCCAAATGAATGAGCTCAAGAATCTTGTCGGTGGTAATCTTCGTCTTTGATGGATGGGCTTCTCCATGTTGCTTTCCTAGAACGCATGATCTACACACACGATCTTTGGAAAACTTAATATCGGTTAGTCCAAGAATGTGATCACCACTTTGAAGATCATGGAGTGTTCTCATATTGGTGTGGGCTAGTCGGCGATGCCAAAGCCAACCCACATCAACTTTAGCCATTAGACAAGTCGCGGCCGACATGCTCTCTTTCGAGAAATCAAGCACATACATGCCGTACTCGACATGTCCAACAAAGACTACTTTAAGAGATCCCTTCACGGTGATGATCACACTCTCGTCATCAAAGTAACACCCATAACCACTTTTAGTAAGTTGATAGACGGAGAGTAAGTTGTAGCCAAGGGACTCAACGACAAGTACATTCTTGATAGAGACTCTCTAGCAACAACGACCTTGCCTCGTCCCAATACCTTAAGCTCGCGGTTGTCACCAATTTTGACTCGTGAATATTGAGGTAGAGGAGGTTCAATATCATCCACCAAGTCAATGCGTCCGGTCATGTGTTGGGATGCGCCACTATCCACCGTCCATCGACCCGCACCGGACGCCACACCCTACAAGGAATCAAGACTTCGATTTAGGTACCCATTTTTCGATGGGTCCTTTCTTGTTAGTCACAAGGGTCTTTGGAACCCAAATAGTCCAATGATAATCATCACCATAAGAAGTGCCAACATATTTAGCATAAACATGACCATCTTAGATTTCATAAGAACATAAGATGGGTTATATTTGCCGGCAAAGTCATTATGGGTAGGAAGGTCCCTTGTGACCTCACCACCCACAACGGTGTTGGTCTCCTTCTCTTTAGCCAACTCCCCCTCCTTCACAAAGATAATAGCTTTTGAAGAGGGAGAAGGCTTCTTCTTCTTGTTGTTCTTCTTCTTTGACTTGGTAGAGAAACCAAGTCCTTCTTTCCAATTTGATCCTTTTGATTACTCAAAAGGTCATTGAGATTCTTTTCTCCTTGGGCACAAGCCAAATGCCCTTCTCAAGTTGAGATTTCAACTAGCATTCTCTTCAACAAGATTAGCATGCTCACAACAAATAATAGATTTAGCAACAATTTCATTTGATGTGGATGCAATAACTTCTTTCACTTGTTGACCTAGGAATTGATCATGAGACTTCTCAAGTTTGGCAAAAGACTCTTTGAGGGTTTTGAGTTCCTCATCAAGTCTCTTGTTTTCCTTCTCAAGTCTAGCATGTTCAATGCCTAGCTCAAGCTTCTCATTCTTATAGACTTTAGAAGTAGCAAGAGCATGTTCATGATCCTTTTTAACTCTAGACATGTCAATAGCATAGGATTCCTCGGAATTAGATAGGGCCTCCTCAAGAGACCTTCTACGAGTTTGCTCTTTTCAAGAGCGATAGAGAAATCCGCTATCTCATTAGCATAGTCAACCTCACGGTTTGCCATGCCCGAAATGATCTCCTCCTTTTGATCTACAAGAGAGTTAGTTTCCTCAAGTTGCTCCAAAAGAGCATCAACATTCACTTTATCTTCTCCTTAAGATTAGCTAGCCACAAGTCCACCTCATTTGGACTTTGGGGCTCCTTCACAACATTCTCTACACAATCCAATAAGGAAGGAGGTGTAGAGGCAATAGGTTTGGTAGAAGGAGTTACCGAGGTGGCTTTTGCCATGAGACATGTGTAGGGAATGGACTCATTTCATTGGGGGATTCAAATAGGGATGACGGTGTAGAGGAAGGTGTAGCTATGGCAATGCGAGCGGTAGCTCCAACTTCATCTTCATCTTCATCACCGGACATGTATTCTTCCAAAACTTTTCTATCTTGAACACACAAGGCATTGGTACCCTCTTCTTCACGTAGTTCTTGTTGCCGTTGCCCTTGGACTTGTCTTTTCTCACAAGCTTGCCATTGTGGTCCTCTCGATTCTCCCAAGGACAATCGGCAATGTAGTGATTGAGATTACTACAATTATAGCAAGTCTTTGGACGGTCTCCTCTTGGTCTTGCAACGAAGTTCTTCTTAGCAAAAGGTCTTGAGAAGATCTCTTGGAACGGTTGCCCCAAAAGGCTCTTGAAGCAAGGGCCATGTGCTCATAATAGTCTTGCTTGACGTCCTCCGAATCCTCCTCTTCAACTCCATGTTCATACTCTTCTTCACTAGTGATGGCCGTGGACTTCAAAGCAACATTTGGAGAGTGTCCCGCAAGTCCTCTTTGCCGAGCATGAGCATGAATGGAGCTCTTGACCACCATTCCAATGGATACAAACTCGTTGAGCACGGTGTTGGAATCAAGTGTTGAGAAGTCCGGTCTTGATCGAATGGTTTGAGCCAAGCCTTGATTTGAGGGAGTGATTGCCTTGAGAAACTTGCGCTTGATCCAATTATCTTCAAACTTCTCGAAGCCAAAATCATTCAAGGTGATGGAAAGAGCGGTGAGCCTTCGATAGAGATCTTCGGGTGTCTCATCCTCATTCATCACGAACTCATCGGCTTCGTCTTGAACCGCTTCATACTTGGAAAGTTGAATGCTTTCATTCCCCAAGAACAAGTTATGGAGTTTATCCCAACATTGCTTTGCCGTCTTGCACATCCGGATATGAGTGGTATAAGTTGGGCCGGCGGCCGTTTGATCATGTGCATGGCGGTGGCGTTGAGTTGATGATTGGCCTTCTCCGTTGAAGTCATGTTGAGTGGGTCTTGAGGATAGAAGCCTTGCTCTAGAATGTCAATCAAGAAAACACAACAACTAGACATGTGTGATCGCATAGCATATTGCCAATTAGGAAAGTCTTTTGGATCAAGCTTAGGAGGTGCGCCCATATTGGCGATGTGTGGCGGAGAGACGTGTTGGTGGATTGAGTTATACACTTGTCCCGGTGGACACTTGCATACACCCCCGGCTTCCTTGGGATTGAGTTACCCTCCGCGGCATCGTTGTTTCGGGATTGGCTTTTGCCTTTCCGTCCACATTGACTAGGACCGAAGAAGGAAGAGCATCTCCCTTCTCCGACTCCTTTTCCCGGGGGTAAATCAATCTTAGGTTCCGGTTTCCCTAGAAACTCCTTGAACATCTCCCGCATCGATTCCTTCATGCTTAGGTTGAGGTTGGTAGTGATCTCGGTATTGAGATTAGACATCTCACTCTTGAGATCACTAACAACCTCACCAAGCGTTCATTAGTTACCGACGCGGTTGGGTCCAAGTTGTCCGACATATTCTCTTAGGCGGTGAAGCCTTAGATAAGACGAGGCTCTGATACCAATTGAAAGATCGATATGTCGACTAGAGGGGGGGTGATTAGGCGACTACCAAATTTTAATTCTTTTTCGATTAATTAGGGCTTGAGCAAAGTATAACAAGGTTGACTAGATGTGCACTAGGTGATAGCAACCTATGTGATACAAGCAAGGTAAATAACGTAGCGGAAGCAACAAGTAAAGGATAGAAATAACCGCAAAGTGGAGACACGGAGATGTTTCCCGTAGTTCCTTCCCAAGGGAAGTACGTCTACGTTGGAGGAGTGTGGAGCCACCTAGGCGCTCCAATAGCACGGATGTGCTCACTCTATTCTCCGTGAGCTTTACCCGTGGGGGTTTGGCTCATTCACTATGAGGTCACCTTGATGGCGTTGACCAAGCCGGTACACAAAGGTCGGGGAACTCCACAATGAGTTGGAGCCTCCCAACAATGCCTCGGACTTCCTCCGAGACTCACAAAGGCACCTCGAGTTACAAGCAACCCAAGATGCAAGTTCCACACGGATAGTGTGGGGGGATTTGAAATTCCTTCGGTGGAGACGTAGATCTAGACCTCCTATGACACTCCTCAAAGAATCAAGTCGATTGGGTGGTTGGAGTGGGAGATCTAGTAGTTTGAAGCTTTTGCAACAATGGGGATTCAGTTCTAGTAGCTCAAAATATCCCAAGGTAGGAGAAGGGTTTAAATACCCCTCCCTTCATTCTTCCCGTTGGGTGGCAGAAAACCATGCCAGCGGTACTACCGCTGGAACAGGCGGTGGTACCGCTGGGTTCTTCAGAGTAGCAACACGAGCAGTCAACGGTCGTCTTTGATCTTCACGAATCCCACGCACCCGGTACCAGTTGGTACCACTCCAGGTACCGCTCGAGGTACCGGACACAGCCTCCGAACGCTGGAAATAGCGGTACTGGCAGCGGTACCAGAACCAGCCATTCCACCTCAGCGGTACCGGCTGGTACCGCTGGCGGTACCGCTGGTGGTACCGCTCAAGCGCCCAGAACCCAATTTCAGCGGTACTGCTGGCGGAACCAGCAGCGGTACTGCCACTGCAGTGTTGTTTCCTGGGAGCTGGCGGTACTACCGCCTATCCTAGCGGTAGTACCGCTCCCTGGCAAACTTCCAACAAATTGAAGAGATTCGCAGCGCGAATGCAATGATAACAATCGTAAGACATGTTCAAACTTGTATAAAACTGTTAGATGCAAACTTTGTATTATCATCAACATCAAAACATGATTAAGAGCGACAATGCTCTTTCATTGGGCACTTAAAAATCAGATGACTAATATCCTCCGCATCCAAGTAGCATATTGGGCATTGTCCAGACACTGGTATATGTCTGTTTGCAAGAATTGACATCCCTGGAATAATTCCATGCAAAGCCTTCCACATAAAGATCTTGATCTTACCCGGCACTTGCAGCTTCCAAAGAATCTCCCAAACTGGATTGTTAGATGACATCCCTTGATCATCTATTCTGGAGAGCTTGTGGCCATTTTGGTGATTCCTTTCGGCATAATATGCAGACCGAACTGAGAACCTGTAGTTCTTAGTAATGTTCTAGGCCACAAAGTCATCCTGCATGAGATCACTCAACGGTATACGCAAAATTCGATCAGCATCAACTGAACTGAACAGATACCTGATAAGAGGTTCATCCCATTCACCTGTATGTTGATCAATAATTTCATTTACAGTCCGCAGCAGAATAGTACCTTTAGGAGTGATAACTTTACGTGTTGGGCTTCCCGGCACCCACGGATCCTCCCAGATGTTAATCATCTCGCCATTACCTACTCTCCAGATACAACCTCGCTTGAAAGTGCTGAGGCCTGCGATTATACTTTGCCATGTGTATGAACATTCTTTCTTAGCACCCGCCTTCAATAGGTTACCATGGGGATAGTATTTACCTCTCAAAACCTTTGCACAAAGTGTTTCAGGATTGGTGATCAATCTCCACGATTGTTTAGCCAGCATAGCTAGGTTAAAGGTGTGAAGATCACGGAACCCAAGCCACCATTCTTCTTTGGTATACACAACTTCCACCATGCCTTCCAGTGCATGCGTTTCTGAATATCCGAATCTCCCCACCAGAAACCAGCCATTGCAGCTGTTATGTCTTTGCATAATTTCTTTGGTATTTTGAAAACCGCCATCGCATAAACAGGGATGGCTTGTATAATAGCCTTCAGTAGAATTTCCTTACCACCCATTGATAGAAATCTTTCCTTCCACCCTTCTAGCCTCTTGATAATTCTTTCCAGTAAGTGTATAAAATTGTCACTTCTGTCAACTCCTACAAGGGCCGGCAAGCCCAAGTATTTGTCAGAGAGGGCCTCAGTCATAATATTTAACTCCGTACAGATTTCTGCCTTCACATCGACATTCACATTGAGGCTGAAGAATATACTACACTTTGCCTGACTCACCATTTGTCCTGAGCTAGCACAGTACTGTTCAAGGACCTATCTCAATGAGGTTGCATTAGTCATATTTGCTTTCATAAGGATAAGGGAATCATCAGCAAAGAGTAAATGAGATACTGATGGCGCATTTATGCAAACCCTGACACCTTCAATGCCACAAACCTCCTCTCTATGAGCCAGAAGACTTGAAAGACCTTCAGCACAGAGCAAAAAAAGATAAGGGGACAAAGGTGAAAGGACATTTCTTAATCCCTTGTGTTTTGTGTGTTAGGCAACAACACTAGTGATGATTTAACATGTGAATCAAGTGATGCAGGTTTTAAGTGTGTAAAACATCTCTGCATCAAATCCAAAAAGGGAGTTGAAAAGAGCCAGTATTGTTGCTGAAGAAAATCGGATTATCCGATGTTGGAAGATTCGGATTATCCGATTTGCACAGACTGCTGGAATTCTGCTAAGGACTAGAAGAAACTTCACACTGAAGATATTCGGATTATCCGAGTTGGGAAGTATCGGATTATCCGATGATCAGAATTTTTCTCGAAATCTTCTAAGGACTAGAAGAAACTTCACACTGAAGATATTTGGATTATCCGAGTTGGGAAGTATCGGATTATCCGATGATCAGGATTTGCTCAAAATCTGCTAAGGACTGCAAGCAATCGAACACTGAGGTTATCCGGATTATCCGATTGTGATCTGCTCGGATTATCCGATTCCATCGGATAATCCGATGTTGACTTGGATCGGATTATCCGATTTACCTGTCTGCAACGGCTAGATTCTGGGAGCAGTATATAAAGGCCTTCTCCTACCTTGGAGAAGGTACCACGACTAGAACTGAATTCCCCACCATTGTTGAAAGCTTCATCTCCCTAGATCTCTCTCCCTACCCACTCAAACACCTTGTCATTCTAGGACTTGGGAGAGATGGCCTAGATCTACACTTCCACCCAAGCGATTTGATTTTCCCCTTCGTTCTTGAGAGGGCTTGAAGCTTGTAAGTTCGTTGATACTTTGGATTGTCGTTGGTCATTCTTGTGGCTTTGGGAGCCGCGGGGACTAGCCGGGAGCCTCCAATTAAGTTGTGGAGTGTGCCTCATCCTTGTAAATTTGGGAGCCGCGGAAATTTGGTGAGAGCCTCCAATTCGGTTGTGGAGTGTGCCTCATCCTTGTAAAGGTTTGTTGCCGACCTCGAGGGCATCATATAGTGGCTCGTGGAACTCCTCATCGGAGGATAACACGAGGGAGATACGGTGTGCCATATCAAGGCTATTCGGAGTTCACTTTGTGACTCCGCACCGCTCCAACGGAGACGTAGCTTCCATTGGGAAGTGAATTTCGGTAGAACATCTCCGCGTCACCGTGTGGTTATCTCTTAACCTTCCTTTACTTGTATTGCTAGTTTATCTTGTGTAGAATATCTTGCTAGCTCGTTAATTGTTCATCATATAGGATTGTTCACCTAGTTGCATATCTAGAGAACTTATATTTGAGCAATTCCCAAATTTTTATCAAAAGAAAAAGAAAATTTGTAGTAGCCTATTCACCCCTCCCCCCTCTAGTCAACCTACTCGATCCTTTCAATTGGTATCAGAGCAAGGTCTCTTTATTAAAGGCTTAACGGCCTAAAGAGGAGGATGACTAGCGACGAGGAGTTAAAACTTGCTAAGGAACAACAAGAGAAAAATGATAAAGAACAACTTGAGAAAGAACTAAGTGAAGCGGGGATAACCCCTCCCGATGATAATGCCCCGGTCACCATGAAAGCCATGATTGAACTCTTTGGGTTCATGAAAGGCAAAATGGTGGACGAGGTGTTTACTCGGGTCATTAATAATCAAAATGCCTCCTCATCAACCGGTGTTTCTAACGTTGAGGCCTTGGTTGTTAAGGATAACAAAGATCAACCTAAAACTGGTGAGAAGCCTCCTCATAACTTTGCTCCACCTACTTCATATCTCACTCAAGTTCCACTCACTCAACCTCATATAACCGACCTAAGTAGGCCACCTCCTAAGCTTGATAATACTCGTTATTTCACTTGGAAGAAATCTATGGAGTCTTATTTTCGCAGCTCATCGGTGCATCTTTGGAGGGTGGTTCTAAATGGTTATACTCCGGTTGATCCCTCCAACTTGACAAGGCAAGAAGAGATTGATGAACAACTTGATGCCAATGCCAAGTACATCCTTGAGAGTGCCATGACCGCCCATGATGAAGATCAAGTGCGGAATCTCAAAACCACCAAGGAGGCTTGGGATTTTCTCGCATCGGTATATGAAGGAAATGAGGGCCTTCAACGCTCCAACGAAGCCATCCTTCAACATCAAGTGGACAACTTCATCATGCTAGAAGAAGAGACACCATCGGATCTCTTCCGAAGACTCACCAAGCTTGTTGTGGCATGTAGGAAAATGGAAAGAAAGATATGGATGATGAATGGGTCAAAGCCAAGTTCCTCAAGACTATTGTTCCATACAATGAAAATATGGTGATGAATCTCCATACAAGAGCGGACTACAAAACAATGTCTCCCAATGACATATTGGCACAATTCGTCACTTATGATACCTTGAAGGCCACTTCCAAGTCTTCCATCAACCAAATTCGTGGCACAAAGAACCTTGCCTTGAAGGCTCATGTGGAAGAACATCCAAGATATGAAGAAAGCACAAGTGGTCATCATGAAGAAGATTTTGTGGTGAACTCAATGAGGTGCTTGCTCTTGCCGCCACCAAGTATTGGAACAAAAAGAATATCAAGAGCAACTTCTCCCCTAGAAGCAACTTCTCCCCACAAATGAAAAGAATGTGCTTTAATTGTGGAAAGGAGAATCACCTTGTGAAGGATTGCCCCTATGAGAAAAGAGAAGATTTTGGAGGCCAACTCATCTTAAAGAAGAAGAAGAAGTTCTTCACCAAGCCCATCAAGTACCTCATCAAGAGAGAACCTCAAAAGGCTCTTGTCACCGCAACACATGAAGAAGAGTATGAGTCCAGTGGCGAAGAGGAGGATGATGATACAAGTTAGGAAGTGGGGATGGCGGCTCTTGCAATGGGCAACCTTCCTCCTTCATTGGCACCCCTTTTCTCCGCTCCAAATGCAAGATCCCCAAGCCTATGTGCCTCATGGCCAAGGAAACCAAGATGAATTCTCCACCTAAAATTACTATCTCCTCTAAACCATCTCTCTTGGATTGTGTTGAGGATGTAGGGAAAAATGAGGAGAAAGAGGATACAATTACCCTCTTTATAAACAAGCTCCAAGGTCCAACCAAGAAAATGGTTGAGGCTCTCATGTACCAATATGGAGAAGCCAAACATCTCCTTGAGGAGAAGGAGAATAGGATTTATGAGCTTGAGGGGCATGCACGTGATCATGCCGATAAAATTGGTGAGCTAGAAGAGCAACTTGTTGAGGAACAAGTGTTCCGGGAGCAACTTGAGGAGACCCAAGCCAAGGATTTATCCAAGGCAAAAGAAACCTGTGAAACCTCTATTCAAGTTGCTAGTGATCTAAAAATTAAAAATGATGAGCTTGTAGAGAGTCATAACAAACTCCTTGAGAATTTTGAGCAACTTAGGGAAACCCACAAGGTGACCTCAAGTGAGCTCACCAAGCTCAAGGGGTCATATGCTAAATTACAAGCTCAATTTATATATGCTAGCTTCACCACTCCTCATAATGATAAAGATGCCAATGCTTGTGCCACTAACCCTTTATGTCTTAAAGCATCTCTCATGGAGGAGAACACTAGGTTGAAGGCCCAACTTGAAAAGGGTCTAGCCACTTGTATCCAAGGGGAAAAGAACCTCAATGATCTTTTGACCAATCAAAAGGGAGTGGTTAGCAAGGAAGGGCTTGGGTTTGCTCCCAAGTCCAAGAAGGCAAACAAGAAGAAGATGCCTACCTCCCCTTCAAAAGATATTATTTTTGTGAAGGAGGGGGAGTTGGGCAAGAAGAATGTTGAACCCATTGTGGGTGGTAAAGCCACAAGGGGCAATGCCACTCACAATGACTTTGCCGGAAAATATAACCCCTCATATGTGCTTATGAAATCTAGAAATGGTTATGTTTTTGCTAATATGTTGGTACCTCATATGGAGATGATTATCACTATGCTATTTGGGTTCCAAAGACCCTTGTGACTAACAAAAGAGGACCCATTCCAAAATGGTTAACTAAATCAAAGACTTGATTTATTGTAGGGCTTTTCTTCCGGTGGATCTTCATGCCTCATTGATAGTGGGTGTTCATCTCACATGACCGGAAGCAAAGAAGTAGTAAAGGGCTTATTGAAACAATTACTCTCATTCTCTCATGTCACCATTGGGAACAATACAAGACTTAAGGTATTGGGATATGGCAAGGTGGTGATCACACCGGAGTTATCAATTGAGAAGGTCCTCCTTGTTGAATCCCTTTCATATAATCTACTTTCCGTTGGTCAATTATGCGATGCCGGTTACACCGTTATCTTTAATAAATACCACGTGACCATCATTTTCACAAAATCTCTTAAAGTAGCCTTTGTTGGATTTCGTGAGAACGGTTTGTATGTGGTCGATTTCTCGAAAGAGACCACTCAAATTGCCACGTGTCTAATGGCTAAATCCGACAAGGTTGGCTTTGGCATCGCCGGCTAGGCCATGTCGGTATGAGAAATACCCGATTATGCTTAACACAACGATCCCGTGATCAGTCTGTCGTTGCACATAATCCGAATTGGATACCAAAGTTTACATCCATTACAGTGCTGAAATAAAAGTCTTACATAAATGGTCATTTAGACCAAGTCCTTACATAGGTGCCTTCATGGGCCAAACCAAAATATCAGCGGAAGCTACGGCGTAGTAGACATCATATTCTAACGATGACGACCCGACAGGCAGCTGACTTGTGGAGATCCTTAGTTGGCGTAGAAGTCGCCATACTCTTGCTCGGCGTAGTGCTCCTCCTCGTAGTCTGGCTAGGTCAATAGCCAGGGACGAAACCAATATGAGTACATTTGAATGTACTCGCAAACTACCCCAACATGAGTATGCACTAGTTTTATTTTTGTTGACAACTTTTATTTATTTTAAACATCTCTATATCTTTATTGAAAAAGGTAAGAAGAGTTTTATAACTATTTTTGAAAAAACCACCATCTCATTTGTTCACCAAAACTCCTCCTGTTTCTGACCATGGCTCACCATGGTCCATCTATTTCAACAACTCATACCACTCCATGTGGTATAGCTGTGTAACACCAACTTCAATTCAGTTTCTTTTAAACTTAAGAACTTTTCCAAAAACTTGCACATGGTCAAAGTAGGGCCTCCCAACTGTCCATATCCGAGGACTCGGCTATTCGAATAGTTTTACACTCTGCAGAGGTAGCACGCTTTTCCCACATCCATCCGGCAACTCATCGTGTCCGCCACGTCTCGCCATACAGGGTGTATGCGAAGTAAGCCGCCGACCATAGCCTGTCCTTTGCTCATGCTAGTATAGGATCCTTCCCATATGACACTTTCCAACACACTTAACCCAGCCCTTCGGAATCTAAGTGTGAGGACTCATAGGTTTTGTCCGGCGGTTTATGGTGGAACCTTCAATCCTCCTCCTTATCTTTCATAGAGTTTGAGCGAGGACCCGGGTCAGGGGATGACCAACACACTATCCCCTCATGCATGACGGAGTCATCTCCGTCGATGAGGTATCCAGTACTAATATGAGCAAATTATATGACTAAGCCCTTTCCCATATGTGGTGGATGTGGTCGCACAGGGTATCGGATGGTTGACGTAAGTACAAGGACACACTGTGCATTTTTCATAAACATCACCATTTTTCCTTCTTCTCCAGTCCAACACCGACATCTCGGTATTTCATCATCTCACAAGTAATTTCAAAGGAGTTTTGATAAACCATATTTGTTTTTCCCATCCTATAATTTGATATAACAATCTTTTATTTCTACATAGGTGGCAAAATAATATCCATATACTTTTGAAATGGGATTTTATAAATCTTGCTTTGAGAGTAAAACATGTTATGAAAGTAGATGCATATGTTTGTAGTGCAAGCTCAGAGAATAGCTTGCCTTGCTTGGCAAAGTGATCTTGCTCTTGTTCTTCAATTTCAGCAAACTCTCCTTCCTCGATATATCCGTCAACGTTCTCGTCTAATTAATATACAAACAATGCAAACAATCACTAAGCTATACAAGCAATCATTTCAACACAACAATCATGAACATCACACACAGATGCTGCACACATCAAACCATACAATTTGGTTTCAAAATATTTGAATTAACATCATTTATTTATGTTCAACATTATGGCAGAAACTTGTGGAACATGTTTAATTCAATAACTTGAGTTATGTTGGTCACAAAAATACAAACTAAAATTCTATGGAAAGCTACTGATGTGTAGAAGACAACACAATTTGATTTGGTTCAATTGGAGTTACTAAACTCCCTACACATTTGTTTGAATCCAGAAGCTTATTAATCAAGTTTTGGCTACCATTTAAATTCTGTTGCTCCTAAAAATAAATCCTTTTAGGGGTAACTAAACATGACTAAATGTGACCTAACAAAATTGGTCCTAATTCATTTGGGTTAACCATTTAACATATTTAAATGTTTGATTGCAGAAGGGTGTTCAAACTTCAATTTCATGCTAAACAATTAATACTGCACAAATAATTCTACCAAAATTTGGGAAGCTAATACAAGGCAGTACTAAGCTAGCAAAATTGGTTTGGAATTATTTGGACTAACAGAGTATCAGAAACAAACAAGTTTAGAATTTAAACCTTCTGTAGTATTTTTAATAATACTTTTTATTTATTTAATTAAATGACATGGGACCAATTGGGTTGGTTAAACATTTTCATAAGCTTTCCAGAACAATTGAGTTTGATTTATTTGGATTCCTAAATCTTGAGATATTGATTTTCTAAGTTGATGTCAGTACTGAAATTTCCAGAGAAAACTAAATTAGAAATTCTCTCTGTTTGGATAATGTTGAAAGTTATGACAGGTGGGGCCTACACGTCAGCGACAGAGTGTGCGGTTGGAAATTAATAAAATCCTGACGAGCGGGGCCCGCCCGTCAGTCTCTCTCTCTCTTTTTAAAACACGAAACGGTACGCAACCGTTGGATCGAGATCCAACGGTCCACGTGCGACGCGACGACGGCGACCAAAATTTGGCGGCGCTGCCGCGCCGGCGGCGATGTGGTGGACGGAGGTCTCACCTAGGGGGCACGGGAGGGCACGGTGATGACGCGAATCGACGGCGGTGGTGAGGTGGAAGCTCCTGGATGAGTCCTACTTGCTGGGACGGCGGCTAGCTCCGGCGGCGTGTCGACGAACTTCCCACGGCCACGGCAGCTACTCCGGCGAGCTCCCTACGGCGTCCTGTGCACGATCCAGAGGGAAAAAGGGGCGGGTGAGTGTGGTGAAGCTGTGGCATCATGCTACGAGGCAAAGAGGGGAGAATAGGGTAGAGCAGCGCGGCGGCCGTGTCCGACCTTGACGGCGGCCGTGGCGCAGCAATGTCTGCCCTCCGGGCAGAGCACGGTGAAATTGGAGCGAGGGAAAGGGAGATGGGGTGGTGTGGAGTGAGCAGAGGGGGTCGGGGGTGGTTATATAGCGGCGGATGCCGGCGTTCATGGGCGAGGTGCACGGGCGTGTCCACGGCGCACCGGCAAGATCTTTTGCCCGAGGCTGACGAGGCACGGCGATGGGCGGGGCAACGCGGTGACGAGCGAGGCTCTAGTGTCTTCTAGAAGGCCTGGGCGGAGTGGCACGCGTCGAGGTGCAGAGGGTGGGGTGAATTTCATCGGCGCCGTCCAAGTGCTGCCGCGGCGGCAATGGGGGACAGGGCGGCGATTTCGGCAACGGGGTGCTCGAGTTCGTGCAGAGAGCGCAGAGGCGACGACCGTGGACGGCTGCGGCGAGAGGGGGGCCTGGGGGGCCCGGGGAAACGGCGTGCGCGCGGCGTACGGCGACGACACGGCGACGGAGAGGTAGCCGATGACATTTTTGCCAAAACCCCCTGGCTCCTGTGCTCTGCTCCTTTTCCTTCTTCTTTCTTCTAATTACTTTTAGTCCTTCTGTTTAATTGCAGTAGCACTTCTTGATTTAATTTGGGCACTAAATCAATTTATAAAAATTTGCCAAAATTTGTGGGGCCTTCCCATAATGTGTAGAAGCTCCACAAAATTGGCTTTGCAAAATAAAATGTTTTGCAACATTTTCTTTCATAGTACTTTGTTTATGTTATTTTAATTTATTTCAATTTGTTTTTATTTTAGAATTTTAAAACTAGTTCAAAAATAATATTTGAGAGGGGAAAGTGGTAGGAACAAAATGGGGAGTGTTTACATTACATCTCCACTGACTTTGGTTTGAAAAATAATTGAGTTTGTCACTTTGAGATTTTTAAGTGACAACTTGTCACTTTTATTTTCTTGCTTTGATTTTTATTTTGTTTTCTTTCTTTCTTACTAGTGTTCACTAGAGCAAACATCACACAAACAGCAAGAACAACAACTCAAGTAACAAGAAGCAATTAACATACAATAAACAACAAAAGTTTTTGTTGGCTCTCATTTTTGGAAATAATGATAATATTTTTGGGATGTTACAATCCTTCCCCCCTTAAAATAAATCTCGTCCCGAGATTTGCTAGGCTTGGGTATAAGGAGGTCTGGGAATTCGCTTCTAAGATAATCTTCGCGTTCCCAAGTTGCTTCTTCTTCAGAGTGGTTAGTCCACTGGACTTTGTAAAACTTGATCGCACGTCTTCGGGTAACACGAACATCTTCTTCGAGAATCTTGAGAGGTCTCTCACGATAAGTCAAATCTTGGTTCAGGTCGATGGAGAGGTGGTCGATGTTTTTGAAAACATCAGGCTGGTCAGGAACTTCAAGACACTTCCGGAGCAAGGAAATGTGGAAGACATCATGTAATCTCCTAACTCCTGGGGTAACTCCAGCTGATAGGATACTTCTCCTCGACGAGCAATGACCTTGAAGGGTCCAATATACCTTGGCGCTAATTTTCCTTTGACATGGAAACGCTGCATTCCTTTAAGGGGTGTCACTCGGAGATAAACATAATCTCCGACGTTGAAGTGAGGTCACGGCGCTTGGTGTCAGCGTAACTCTTCTGACGGGATTGGGCAGTTTTGAGGCGTTCACGAATAAGCTGAACTTGCTCTTCAGCTTCACGGAGGGTATCTGGTCCGAACAATTTGCTTTCTCCGGTATCGGACCAATTCAGGGGTGTACGACACTTCTTGCCGTAAAGGGCTTCAAAAGGGGCCATTTGCAGACTAGACTGATAACTGTTGTTGTACGAGAACTCTGCAAACGGAAGACAATCTTCCCACTTGGAACCATAGGATAGAACACATGCGCGAAGCATGTCCTCCAATATCTGGTTCACTCGCTCAGTTTGGCCATCGGTCTGGGGATGATAAGCTGTGCTAAATGCTAACTTGGTTCCGAGGGCTTCATGAAGGGATTTCCAGAATCTTGAGGTGAATTGCGTGCCTCTATCAGATACAATCTTCTTAGGCACACCATGCAGGCTCACTATTCTGGAAATATACAGTCTGCTAACTGATGTCCCCGATAGGTGGTGTTGACAGGATGAAATGGGCAACCTTGGTCAGTCGATCAACGATGACCCAGATTGAATCATGGCCTCGGTTGGATCTTGGAAGTCCGGTAATAAAATCCATTCCAATCTCATCCCACTTCCACTCGGGAATTTTCAAAGGTTGAAGCAATCCAGCGGGTCGCTGATGTTCAGCCTTAACTCGCTGGCAGATGTCACACTTGGCTACGAATGAACCAATCTCTCGCTTCATTCCATGCCACCAAAATCTTTCTCGAAGGTCTTGGTACATTTTGGTTCCGCCGGGGTGGATTGAATAAGGGGTCTCATGGGCCTCCTTCAGGATTAACTCCTTAAGTTCCGTGACATTGGGCACACAGATACGGTCATTGAATTTCAGCACTCCTTCAGCATCTTCGGTAAAACCGGGTGCTTTGCCGAGGGAAATCTTCTTCCTAATTCCCTCTATGCTTTCATGACCTTTCTGGGCTTCTTTGATTTGATCCATCAGGGTTGGGGTTAACTCTAATTGGCGAGATAACCATGGCTAACAAGCTCTAGTCCAAAATCTTGGAACTCTTTGAACAAGGCTGGCTGTTCGGCTTGGATCAGGGCATTCAGGGTGCAAGGTTTGCGACTAAGGGCATCGGCAACTACATTAGCCTTTCCAGGGTGATAATGGATTCCAATATCATAATCCTTGATTAATTCCATCCATCTCCTCTGTCGCAGGTTCAGATCTTTCTGGGTGAAAATATACTTCAAGCTTTTGTGATCTGTATAGACCTCGCAGCGATGTCCCGCAAGATAGGGACGCCACGTCTTGAGGGCAAGAACAACAGCAGCTAACTCCAAGTCATGGGTTGGGTAATTCTCTTCATGCGGTCGCAACTGCCGGGACAGGTACGACACAACTTTGCCTTCTTGCATCAGAACGCAACCAAGTCCGAGGCGTGATGCATCGCAATACACGTCGAAACTCTGGGTGACGTCTGGCATGATCAGGATTGGGGCTGAGGTTAGTCTCTTCTTCAGCTCTTGGAAACTATCCTCACACTTCTGAGTCCATTCAAATTTCTTGTCCTTCTTCAACAGTTGGGTCATGGGTTTGGCTATACTGGAAAATCCTTCAACGAACTTGCGGTAATAACCGGCAAGTCCGAGAAAGCTTCGGATTTCAAACACATTGGTTGGGGATAACCAGTCGATAATGGCTTGATCTTCTCTGGGTCACAGAAATTCCTCCGGCAGACACAACATGTCCGAGAAATGCCACTTCACTGAGCCAAAACTCACACTTGCTAAGCTTGGCATACAGCTGGTGCTCTCGGAGAGTCTCCAAAACTAGACGCAGGTGTTCAGCATGCTCTTCTTCGGTCTTGGAATAAATAAGGATGTCATCAAGGAAAACTACCACGAACTTGTCGAGGTACTCCATGAAAATCTTGTTCATGAGATTCATGAAATAGGCTGGGGCATTGGTCAGACCAAAAGACATCACGGTGTATTCAAACAACCGTAACGAGTGGTGAAGGCGGTCTTGGGAATGTCTGTCTCTCGGATCTTCAACTGATGGTATCCTGTCCGAAGATCGATCTTGGAAAAGACTCGGGCTCCGTTCATTTGATCGAACAGATCCTCGATCTTGGGAAGAGGATACTTATTTTTAATGGTTACGTCATTCAGCTTGCGATAATCCACACACAGGCGTGTGGTACCGTCTCTCTTGTCCACAAATATAATGGGTGATCCCCAAGGTGAAGCACTTGGGCGAACAAGTCCTTTGCTGAGCATATCTGCCAATTGCTTCTTCAACTCAACCAGCTCTTCCGGATTCATCCGATAAGGTCTTTGGGATATAGGGGCGGTTCCTGGGATAAGCTCAATTATGAACTCAATTTCCCGGTCTGGCGGCATACCAGGCAATTCTTCTGGGAAAACATCCTTGAACAGGTGAACAACACGGATCTCATCTAGGGCAGGTCGAGCTATGCTCTCATGGCAGCCTGGGTGGGATTGACTAGTTTCAGACACATACTCCACTTCTACTTCTTTGTCGGTGGTGATGGATACAGCTCTTCTAGCACAGTCAATTCGACCATGGTACTTGGCTAACCAATTCATACCGAGTATAACATCGATGCCTTGGGTTCCCAGAACAATTAAGTTAACTGGAAACTTTTCTCCTTTGATCTCAAGGGGTACATCGGAGCAAAACATCTTGGTCTCTACGGTGGATTCTGGGATTTGGATGACCATGGGTTTGGGTAAGAGGCTCTCGACTAAACCTCCCTTAGCAACAAATTCTTGGGTAACAAATGAATGGGTAGCACCAGAATCAAACAGAACAGTTGCAGGTACTGAGTTGACAAGGAACGTACCCAGCACAACATCCGGAGCATCCTGAGCTTCTTCAGCATTGATGTGGTGCAGACGACCCTTGGCAACAGCAGCATTTCCGCGGGTGCGGCATTCTTGCCATTTCCATTACCATTGCGGCCTTGACCATTGTTCTGTGCCGGCGCATTGGGGCGCTGACATTCCTCTTAGGATTGGGCATTTCTGGAGTAGTGACCCTTGTTGCCGCATTCAAAGCAGACACATTGGCATTGGGGTTGAAGTTGTTGAAGTTTCCTCCGGGACGGTTATTGTCATTGGGGCGGTTGAAGTTGTTTGGGCGGTTAGGGAAATTGGGGCGTGGAGCTTGGGGTGGACGATAGGCAGGCCTGGGTTCTGCTGAAAGATACGAGGTTTCTGGCTGCTCGAACCTTCCTGAGCATTCATCCTCCTCTTGCGACCTTCATACATAGACTTGCGCTTGGTCTCCAGCTGGATGCCTTGTCCACAAGTGACTCCAGATCACGGAAGTCATGGATAACCAGAGCACACTGCAGTTCATCATGAGTCCACTCATGAAACGCTCCATCTTCTTCTCTTCTTTGTCGGTGTCATCAGGAGCATACCGAGATAAATCGGTAAATCATCCAGATAACCGACCACATCTTACTTCCCTGCCTCAGTTTGCGGAACTCATCCTTCTTCCTCTCAATAAGTCCGTAAGGAATATGCTTCTTGCGGAACTTCTCCTGGAACTCAGCCCAGTTGATGACATGACCAGCTGGCTGGAGAGTCTTGGTAGTTTCCCACCAAGCTCTTGCAGGTCCAGCGAGATAGTGGGTTGCATACACACTTCTCATTTTCTCCCACAGCAGCAACTTCAAGATTATTGTCGATGGTGCGAAGCCAATCATCGGCTTCTAGTGGGTGAAGTCCCTTGGAGTAGGTGGGTGGGTTGGTCTTCTGAAAATCGCCTAAGGTAGATCGCTGGTTCTCATTGCCATTGCCATTACCACCGTTGTTGTTGTTGTTGTTGTTGTTATAGCGGCTGCGAGTTGTTGCAGGGCAACGAGATGAGCCTGGCGCTCTGCCGGGCATTCTCACGTTCCTCCATGATAAGTGCGAGAAGTTGGGCGGGGGTTGGGTCCGGTGGTGGTGGTGCTGATCCTGATCCTCCCGTATTGTCGCGACGGGGCGGCATCCTGAAGCACACCGGGTATAAGAGGCAAGGCAAGAAAAGTTCGACTAAGGGAAAAGACGATCTCTCAAGTGGTTGATTAATTTAAGTTTATATGAAAATATTTCACACAGATTTAAACAAGACAAACATACTTATATTACCAACATCACATCAAAGAGTTCACACAACATCAAGCTTACAACCTCAAGCTTACAACATCACCTTACATCTAGATACATAACATCTGGTTTCCAAAAGAACCACTACTTCGACTCGACTAGCGATAGGGGTCAACCTAATCCTGCGGTAGTGATCAAGTCACTCGCCTACTGAGGTGGAACCTCCAGCTCTAACACGTCAGCATCTGACTGGTAGGCTGGCTCCTCGGGATCCTCCTCCTCGTCCTCGAGAAGTGCCTCGAGTGGCTCCTCCTCCTCGTCAACTAACTCCTCCTCATCATCCTCCTCACAGTCCATCTCCTCCACGAAGTCATCATCGTCACTGAGGAAAGCGTGTTCTCCTTGCGGAGATCCTCGCCCTCCTCCTCCATCTCGTCAGTATGGTGCTCTAGATCCTCAATCAGCCCGTCCTGCTCTGCCACCTTCGTGCGGAGCTTCACGATAGTCTTCCTCAGCTGGGCCCTCTTCCTGAGAAGAGCAACCTTCTCCACCATCAGCTTCATCTCGTTCTCGCGAAGCTCAACGAGCGACTCGCGGTCGAAGTGGAGCTGAATCCTAGTGCGCAACAGATCATCCTGAGTGCACTGAAGTAAGATCTCCATGTCCATGATGTAGCTCCCAAACATCGGGTGGTAAGGTGAAGGAGTAGGGTGTCCATCGCAGTTGCGCCTCCCGTAGAACCGGAAACGGGAGTCTACTAACTCCGCCTTGTGCTCCTCACAAAGTCGGGCTAGCATCCTCTGTGTAGCAGTACAGAGACCATCAACCCAGGTGGCCTCCTTGGTGGTGAAGATGAGCGTCCTGGAACTGGGAGACTTGATGTTCCTGCGAACTGACGACCTGATGAGCCAGCTCAGCCTTCCGACACCATGAACATCAATCTGAGCTCCCTCAAACTCTGGAGCGGGGCGACCTAACAGCTTGGTCAACTCGAACAAGTCCCTCTCAAACGTCAACTTGCTGTCCTTCTCCAGCTGAACGAACTCGGTCCAATGGAGTGCCATCTACAGTTTTTAAGCAAAATTTTAAGTTAGTTAGTGACAAGTATATCAAAATTTTAATATAGTAGGGCAACAAGTGAGTCAAATTTTAAGCTTAATGAGAGGTGTGCAAAATTTTAGGATACAAGGAAAATATAACATTTAATGGAGTAAAATTTTGCATAAGTAAGAGGATTGGAGATAAGCAGTTTTCGAAAATACTTCATTCCTTTCTTTTTAGAAATTCATCTTTTGTAACATTTGACAACGACCATGCTAACTAAGGTTTCCTAAAGTCAGGATGGCTCTGATACCAAGTCTGTGGGGACCCCGGACTAGCTGTCCGAAATACCCGATTATGCTTAACACAACGATCCCGTGATCAGTCTGTCGTTGCACATAATCCGAATTGGATACCAAAGTTTACATCCATTACAGTACCGAATAAAAGTCTTACATAAATGGTCATTTAGACCAAGTTCTTACATAGGTGCCTTCATGGGCCAAACCAAAATATCAGCGGAAGCTACGGCGTAGTAGACATCATATTCTAACGATGACAACCCGACAGGCAGCTGACTTGTGGAGATCCTTAGTTGGCGTAGAAGTCGCCATACTCTGCTCGGCGTAGTGCTCCTCCTCGTAGTCTGGCTAGGTCAATAGCCAGGGACGAAACCAATATGAGTACATTTGAATGTACTCGCAAACTACCCCAACATGAGTATGCACTAGTTTTATTTTAGTTGACAACTTTTATTTATTTTAAACATCTCTATATCTTTATTGAAAAAGGTAAGAAGAGTTTTATAACTATTTTTGAAAGAAACCACCATCTCATTTGTTCACCAAAACTCCTCCTGTTTCTGACCATGGCTCACCATGGTCCATCTATTTCAACAACTCATACCACTCCATGTGGTATAGCTGTGTAACACCACTCCAATTCAGTTTCTTTTAAACTTAAAACTTTTCCAAAAACTTGCACATGGTCAAAGTAGGGCCTCCCAACTGTCCATATCCGAGGACTCGGCTATTCGAATAGTTTTACACTCTGCAGAGGTAGCACGCTTTTCCCACATCCATCCGGCAACTCATCGTGTCCGCCACGTCTCGCCATACAGGGTGTATGCGAAGTAAGCCGCCGACCATAGCCTGTCCTTTGCTCATGCTAGTATAGGATCCTTCCCATATGACACTTCCAACACACTTAACCCAGCCCTTCGGAATCTAAGTGTGAGGACTCATAGGTTTTGTCCGGCGGTTTATGGTGGAACCTTCAATCCTCCTCCTTATCTTTCATAGAGTTTGAGCGAGGACCCGGGTCAGGGGATGACCAACACACTATCCCCTCATGCATGACGGAGTCATCTCCGTCGATGAGGTATCCAGTACTAATATGAGCAAATTATATGACTAAGCCCTTTCCCATATGTGGTGGATGTGGTCGCACAGGGTATCGGATGGTTGACGTAAGTACAAGGACACACTGTGCATTTTTCATAAACATCACCATTTTTCCTTCTTCTCCAGTCCAACACCGACATCTCGGTATTTCATCATCTCACAAGTAATTTCAAAGGAGTTTTGATAAACCATATTTGTTTTTTCCCATCCTATAATTTGATATAACAATCTTTTATTTCTACATAGGTGGCAAAATAATATCCATATACTTTGATTATGGCAGAAACTTGTGGAACATGTTTAATTCAATAACTTGAGTTATGTTGGTCACAAAAATACAAACTAAAATTCTATGGAAAGATACTGATGTGTAGAAGACAATACAATTTGATTTGGTTCAATTTGGAGTTACTAAACTCGCTACACATTTGTTTGAATCCAGAAGCTTATTAATCAAGTTTTGGCTACCATTTAAATTCTGTTGCTCCTAAAAATAAATCCTTTTAGGGGTAACTAAACATGACTAAATGTGACCTAAAAAAATTGGTCCTAATTCATTTGGGTTAACCATTTAAGATATTTAAATGTTTGATTGCAGAAGGGTGTTCAAACTTCAATTTCATACTAAACAATTAATACTGCACAAATAATTCTACCAAAAATTGGGAAGATAATACAAGGCAGTACTAAGCTAGCAAAATTGGTTTGGAATTATTTGGACTAACAGAGTATCAGAAACAAACAAGTTTAGAATTTAAACCTTCTGTAGTATTTTTAATAATACTTTTTATTTATTTAATTAAATGACATGGGACCAATTGGGTTGGTTAAACATTTTCATAAGATTTCCAGAACAATTGAGTTTGATTTATTTGGATTCGTAAATCTTGAGATATTGATTTTCTAAGTTGATGTCAGTACTGAAATTTCCAGAGAAAACTAAATTAGAAATTCTCTCTGTTTGGATAATGTTGAAAGTTATGACAGGTGGGGCCTACACGTCAGCGACAGAGTGTGCGGTTGAAAATTAATAAAATGCTGATGAGCGGGGCCCGCCCGTCAGTCTCTCTCTCTTTTTAAAACACGAAACGGTACGCAACCGTTGGATCGAGATCCAACGGTCCACGTGCGACGCGACGACAGCGACCAAAATTTGGCGGCGCTGCCGCGCCGGCGGCGATGTGGTGGACGGAGGTCTCACCTAGGGGGCACGGGAGGGCACGGTGATGACGCGAATCGACTGCGGTGGTGAGGTGGAAGCTCCTGGATGAGTCCTACTTGCTGGGACGGCGGCTAGCTCCGGCGGCGTGTCGACGAACTTCCCACGGCCACGGCAGCTACTCCGGCGAGCTCCCTACAGCGTCCCTGTGCACGATCCAGAGGGAAAAAGGGGCGGGTGAGTGTGGTGAAGCTGTGGCATCATGGTACGAGGCAAAGAGGGAGAATAGGGTAGAGCAGCGCGGAGGGGTAGGCGATGACACTTTTGCCAAAACCCCCCTGGCTCCTGTGCACTGCTCCTTTTCCTTCTTCTTTCTTCTAATTACTTTTAGTCCTTCTGCTTAATTGCAGTAGCACTTCTTGATTTAATTTGAGGCACTAAATCAATTCATAAAAATTTGCCAAAATTTGTGGGGCCTTCCCATAATGTGTAGAAGCTCCACAAAATTTGGCTTTGCAAAATAAAAAATTTTGCAACATTTTCTTTCATAGTACTTTGTTTATGTTATTTTAATTTATTTCAATTTGTTTTTATTTTAGAATTTTAAAACTAGTTCAAAAATAATATTTGAGAGGGGAAAGTGGTAGGAACAAAATGGGGAGTGTTTACATTACATCTCCACTGACTTTGGTTTGAAAAATAATTGAGTTTGTCACTTTGAGATTTTTAAGTGACAACTTGTCACTTTTATTTTCTTGCTTTGATTTTGGTATTTTGTTTCTTTCTTACTAGTGTTCACTAGAGCAAAGATTCACACAAACAGCAAGAACAACAACTCAAGTAACAAGAAGCAATTAACATACAATAAACAACAAAAAGTTTTTGTTGGCTCTCATTTTTGGAACATAATATTGATAATATTTTTGGGATGTTACATATACTTGTTGGATATGCCGCAAAGTCTCATGCTTATAGGGTCTACAACATATCCACCGGTGTGTTGAAGAATCTATGAACGTGGAGTTTGTCGAGGATAATGGCTCCCAAACGGAGCATATTGATCAGGATGATGTAGGTGATGATGCTCCATCTCAAGCCATAAGAACTATGGGGATTGGAGAACTTATTCCTATTGAAGGACCTATTGATGATACTCAAGAAGGAGGAACAAGTTCTACTCAAGTTGAGCCATCCACCTCAATAGTTGATCAAGAAACTATCCAAGAACAAGAACATGATATAGATTCACATGATCAAGAAGATGGTCAAGACCCACCCAACTCTAGTGGTGAACGAGAACATAATGAACCCACAACTCCAAGAACTCCACTTAGGGTTGACCATGAGCAAGATGAAGGCAATGATGAAGATACTTGTGTTGGTGAAATAATTGGTCAAGCCATGGAACGCCGGGTCATCCAGCGTGCATCAAAATTGGATCATCTTTCACACTTCAAAGAAAATATCCTTGGGAGTATTCGTAGGGTGTGTCCACACGCAAACAATTATCTAACTTTGTGGTCATGTCTCTTGTTTGTCTAGCTTAGAACCTCTCAAGGTATATGATGCTCTTGAAGATATGGATTGGGTTGCGGCTATGCATGAAGAGTTGAACAACTTCGAGCGCAACAAAGTATGGTCATTAGTTGAAAAACCCAAAGACACATGCCATAATGTCATTGGAACCAAGTGGATATTTAAGAACAAGCAAGGCTCTCATGGTCAAGTCATCCGCAACAAAGCAAGATTGGTTGCACAAGGCTACACCCAAATCGAAGGAGTCGACTACGGTGAAACCTATGACCCCGTTGCTAGACTTGAATCCATTCGCTTACTAATTGCTTATGCATCTACTCATAATATTGTCTTATATCAAATGGATGTTAAAAGTGCTTTCTTAAATGGTCCACTAAATGAGTTGGTGTATGTTAAACAACCTCCGGGTTTCAAAGACCCTAAATTTCCTAACCACGTCTACTTACTACATAAGGCTCTTTATGGGCTCAAGCAAGCTTCACGTGCTTGGTATGATCATCTCAAGGAGTTCTTAGTAGACCGTGGCTTTGAAATCGGGGTAATAGATCCCACTCTTTTTACAAAAAGGGTAAATGGAGACTTTTTCGTATGCCAAATATATGTTGATGATATTATATTGGTTCCACTAACCGTGAATTTAGTGATCAATTTGGCAAGCTAATGACCAAGAAAATTTGAGATGTCCATGATGGGAAAGTTGAATTATTTTCTTGGCTTTGAAATCCACGAATTTTGAGAAGGAACATTCTTATGTCAAGCCAAGTATATTAAGGACATGCTCAAGAAATTTGACATGAACAATGCCAAGCCTTATAAGTTTCCCATGGACTCCAAGGCGGATCTTCACTTAGATCCGGATGGTAAGGAAGTTGATCAAAAGCTTTATCGTTCTATGATTGGATCTTTGCTTACCTTTGTGCATCTAGACCGGATATTATGTTTAGTGTGGGTATGTGTGCAAGATTCCAATCAAGTCCTAGGGAAAGTCATGAAACCGCGGTTAAAAGGATTCTAAGATACTTGATGGATACTCCTAACTTTGGTCTTTGGTATCCCCAAGGCACAAGCTTTGATCTTGTAGGTTATTCGGATGCGGATTGGGCGGTTGCAAGATGGATAGAAAATCAACTTTGGGTACTTGCCAATTCCTTGGTAGGTCCCTTGTGAGTTGGTCTTCTAAGAAGCAAAATTGTGTGGGCTCGTCCTCCACCGAAGCCGAATACATTGCCGCCGGAAGTTGTTGTGCACAACTATTATGGATGAGGCAAACTTTAAAGGATTATGGTGTCATTTGTGACAAAGTGCCTCTTTTATGTGATAATAAAAGTGCCATCAAAATTGATCACAATCCGGTTCTTCATGGGAAGACCAAGCATATTGAGATCCGGTATCATTTTATTCGAGATCATGTTGAGAAGGGTGATATTGCAATCAAGTATGTCAACACCAAGCTTCAACTCGCTGATATGTTCACAAAGCCTCTTGGTGAAGCAAGATTCAAGGAGTTGAGAGGAGAACTAAATGTGGTGGACATAAGCAATTGGATTTAGTGGACTTCTTGCATACCTACCCATATTAGACGATATTCATTTGGTTTGGATGTAGGCATGGACATAGGGGGAGTGCGGTCCTAATCCATTGGACTATCCCTCCCCCCATTATGCCGATAGTAAGAACTCATTTTGTCTCTATATTTCATTTCATGAATTGTGAGCTTAAATGACGAGTAGTGGCCGTGAACCCGAGATACATCTTCGCGGTGTCACACCACAAACTCATACATGGTGGCCATGGCCACCGCTCTCTTCTTTATGAAGAGTTGGTTCTTTTCGGTCTTAATTGAAAATCATTTGGAATTTTGGTCCTATTGTTGGTTTTATGGGAAACCCACTCATCTTGGCATTTCCTTGTTCGATTTTGCAAGTTTGAGTGTGGAGTACCAATGTCAGTTTGGCAATCTTATCCCAAGGCTATCTTTCCTAAAAACACTCCATCTTATGCACACAAGTCTTATTTTGAAACTGAGGAGAAAGGGTTTAGCAGGCCAGAATTTCTAACGAAATCCTGAAAATCGGATTATCCGATCAAGACTTGCTCGGATTATCCGATCCAAGTCAAGATCGGATTATCCGATTTGGCGGTTCGTCGCCTAATAGAGCAGGGGTCGGGGTGAAGGGCTCAGTCGAGCGTTTCTTCCACCCCCGACCCTCTCTCCTCCAGCGCCGCCGCCTGCTCTCCCCGCGCCTCCCCGGCATCTCCGGCCGTCCCCAACTCCGGCATTTGGCTGGATCTGGTGCTCCTCCTCCCCGGGAACCCATTCACCCAAGCTTTTTCCTCAATGGACGAGGGTAACTTCTTCACTCTCATCTCCTAGGTGTTCCTCACCTAGATCTTTGTAAGAAGTTGTTTTGGCTGGTGGTAGTGGTTCCCCTTGGTACTTAGAACACTAGGCTAGCCCCCCTTATTGTCGATCTACTGCTAGACCTAGGACTTGAATCAATTTGTTGCTGCCAGATTCAGATCGGATATTCCGATTCAGTCTGAACCGGATATTCCGACTAGTCGGATTATCCGATTCATACTTACTCGGATTATCTGAAATTGCTCAGTGGTATTTTTCAGCCACATTTTGATTTGTCCAGGACTTAGTAGACTCAACTTAGGGATGCTCTCCTAGTGTACATTGTACCATTACTTGCTCTGTGACTTGTGTGTACTCATCTATTCTATCCATCTATTGCTCTATCTCACGGGTGGTTCGAGTAGTCCTCCGAAGAAGCATGCTAGAAAAGACAAACTGCCATCCAAGAAGAAGCAAGTTGCCCATAAACCTTCGAAGAAGGGCAAGGAAACTCGCCCCAACTACTTGACCATGAACCCCGTTGACTATGCCCAAGTCCGTCAGTCCAACTGGTATAGGAATGTGCCAAGAGATGAAGATATTGAAGATCCCAACTTCTGGTGCATGGAGCAGATCTATATATACAATGACATCTATAAGCATTATCTCCACCCTATTCACCCGATGCAGCCCTACAGAATGCGAGATATCAAGGCCAAGGCCAGTTATGCTCAAGCTGCAGATGTGATTGAACAGATGGGCATGGTTTCTCTCATTGAAAAGCAATGTCCCTACAATGTGCCACTGATTATGCAGTTTTTCTCCACCTTGGTGATCGAGACTGACCATCAAAAGACCATGAAATGGATGACGGGTCGCACTCAGTGTACATCCTCCTTTGCTCGGTTGGCTTGTCTTCTTGGCTATTCATCCTACCGCAGCAACCTTCCTCCTAGTGGTTACCGTATGCACACTGTTGAGAAGCCAAATAAAAACATAATGAAGGACTTGTATGGGGCTGGTGGAATTATTTGCCAGAAACAAGGCCTCCTGCCCCTCTATGACCAGCTTGCGATCATCTTCCGCTCAACTATTGCTCCCAGTGGAGGTAACAATGACAATATAGTTGCTCGTCTTGCCAATCTGCTTTGCCTTGCTAAAATATTGTTGATAATGAAGACCCTGAAGCTGAATTTAAAGTGAATGTGATGCATTTCATCTTTCGTGAGTTGTTTGACTCTATGGTCAGTGGGCTCACTATTCCTTATGCTCCTTACATCATGATGCTCATCAAGGACACTCTGAAGAACCACAACTTCAACCAGTATGATATGGAGCCCCATTCGTACAAGAGGGTTTATCAGAAGAGGAAAGAGGTCATTCCATCTTCTGCTGCTGCAGCTCCTGCCCAAGGTTCTTTCATGGGTGATGCTCGTCGTGGCGCCACCCGTCCATCTCCGGTTCCTTCCTTTGCTCCGCCTAAGAATCTGAACTGGTTCCAGCGGAACATCCTGTGCATGAATGCGGACATCCGGAGGGGACAGTATGACACTTATCTTAGGCAGGAGAACATTCTCAAGCACCTTCCTCGCCTCGCAGATGACCCCAGAGTCTGCTCCTCTCTCTTTGATCAGTGGAACGCGGGCTCTCAGTTTCCATGGACTCAGCTTGAGTCTCATCTTCTAGAGACAGCTTCTGCTGGCCCTTCCCGGCCATCCTACACTCGTGCCCGTACTTATGAGTCTTCAGAAGAGGATGATGATGATGCCTCTGAGTCGGAGTGATCTAGTTGGGCCGTAGCATCGCTCTTTTCCCTTTTTGGCGTTTCGATGCCAAAGGGGGAGAAGTAGTTCTATTAGGTCTCCGTGTGGGATTTGCATGGGTTTCGGGCACAAGCATATGCTTTTTACCATTCTTGTTGCGCTTGTGTCCATTTATGTTGAACTTATTCGTGTTGTGTTTTCATGTGGAAGTTATGTGTGTGAACCTTTGTGCTTAAGTTATGAGACATATGGATTTCTAATATGGTTATGAGTTGTATACTTGTGCTAAGGTTTATTTCTACTCTATTGTGCACAAGGTATAGTCCTCTCTCAAAGCTCAACCTATTTTGATATGTCTCCCATGAAATTTCCAATATAGTTTCCTTACTATTTGGAGGTGCCCTTTTCCTATATGTGTTGCATTTGTATTCCAATGCAATTTAATTATATGCACACACTCAGGGGGAGCTTCTCATGTCAAAGCTCGGGAATCTAGATAATATATCATTATGCTTTCCTTACAAATCCTAGTGTTGTCATCTAACACCAAAAAGGGGGAGATTGAAAGGACATTTCTTAATCCCTGGTGTTTTGTGTGTTAGGCAACAACACTAGTGATGATTTAACATGTGAATCAAGTGATGCAGGTTTTAAGTGTGTAAAACATCTTTGCATCAAATCCAAAAAGGGAGTTGAAAAGAGCCAGTATTGTTGCTGAAGAAAATCGGATTATCCGATGTTAGACGATTCGGATTATCCGATTTGCACAGACTGCTGGAATTCTGCTAAGGACTAGAAGAATTTTCACACTGAAGATATTCGGATTATCCGAGTTGGGAAGTATCGGATTATCCGATGATTAGGATTTGCTCGAAATCTGCTAAGGACTAGAAGAAACTTCACACTGAAGATATTCGGATTATCCGAGTTGGGAAGTATCGGATTATCCGATGATCAGGATTTGCTCGAAATCTGCTAAGGACTACAAGCAACCGAACACTGAGGTATCCGGATTATCGATTGTGATCTGCTCGGATTATCTGATTCCATCGGATAATCCGATGTTGACTTGGATCGGATTATCCGATTTACCTGTCTGCAACGGCTAGATTCTGGGAGCAGTATATAAAGGCCTTCTCCTACCTTGGAGAAGGTACCACGACCAGAACTGAATTCCCCACCATTGTTGAAAGCTTCATCTCCCTAGATCTCTCTCCCTACCCACTCAAACACCTTGTCCTTCTAGGACTTGGGAGAGATGGCCTAGATCTACTTCCACCCAAGCGATTTGATTTTCCCCTCCGTTCTTGAGAGGGCTTGAAGCTTGTAAGTTCGTTGATACTTTGGATTGTCGTTGGTCGTTCTTGTGGCTTTGGGAGCCGCGGGGACTAGCCGGGAGCCTCCAATTAAGTTGTGGAGTCGTGCCCCGGCCTTGTGATTCTTGTGGCTTTGGGAGCCGCGGGAATTTGGTGAGAGCCTCCAATTCGGTTTGGAGTGTGCCTCATCCTTGTAAAGGTTTGTTGCCGACCTCGAGGGCATCATATAGTGGCTCGTGGAACTCCTCATCGGAGGATAACACGAGGGAGATACGGTGTGCCATATCAAGGCTATTCGGAGTTCACTTTGTGACTCCGCACCGCTCCAACGGAGACATAGCTTCCATTGGGAAGTGAACTTCGGTAGAACATCTCCGCGTCACCGTGTGGTTATCTCTTAACCTTCCTTTACTTGTATTGCTAGCTTATCTTGTGTAGAATATCTTGCTAGCTCGTTAATTGTTCATCATATAGGATTGTTCACCTAGTTGCATATCTAGAGAACTTATATTTGAGCAATTCCCAAATTTGTATCAAAAGAAAAAGAAAATTTGTAGTTGCCTATTCACCCCCCCCCCCTCTAGTCAACCTACTCGATCCTTTCAAAAGGATCCCCCTGGCGAAGTCCCCTTGTAGGGGTAAAGCTGCTAGTTTCTTGATTATTAAATCGAACCTTGTAATTAACTGACCGAACACAAGCCATAAGTAACTCAACAAACCTAGTATCAAAACCAAGTTGGATCATCATTTTCTCCAAAATATTCCATTCCACCCGTCGTAAGCTTTGTGCATATCCAATTTCACCGCACAATATCCCCACTTCCCCTTCTTTTTATTCTTTATAGTGTGCATACTTTCGTAAGCCAGCAAAATATTATTTGTAATAAGTCTTCCAGGAACGAAAGCGCTTTGCACAGGGAAATGATATCATCAAGAACATGCTTCAGACGAAGAGCAGTCATCTTAGAAATTAACTTGTATAGAACATTACATAGACTGATTGGGCGGTATTGTGAAATGAGTTCAGGCTCTTCAACTTTTGGAATCAAGACAATAACAGTATCATTCCATCCTGCTGGGATCACCTTATTATTCACAGCATCCAAAACTTCTGCAGTGAAATATCCCCCAATATATCCCAGCACTTCTTGAAAAAGATTGCATGAAGGCCATCAGTCCCAGGAGCCTTCATATCACCAATGGAAAATAGAGCCTTTTTCACCTCCTGAGCTGAGTACGGTTTAACAATTTTTCATTCATCATGTCAGAAACTTTCGGTTCAACTTTTGCCAGCACTTCCGGGTCTGGTTCATCAACTTCCGTAGTAAAAAGACCTGCAAAATAGTCTGAGATCATTGGGTTAAGAGATGCAATATCCTCCACCCAAGCCCCGTTCTCATTCTTCAGCCTTTTAATAGAATTTCGCTTTCGGCGTTCACTAGCAAAATGATGAAAATAAGAAGTATTTTTATCACCGTGTTGTAACCAATTAATACGACTCCGCTGCGCCCAATGGATTTCTTCTTGCTCAAGGAGTAGCTCAATTTCCTTTGCCAGCTCCTTTTGCATCTCTATATTCTCATCCGTTAGAGCACCACTCGCCACCTCTTCCATAATTTTCTGTTTGTTACGGATCTTCTTTTTCCTGCTCTGTAAAACCGACCGATCCCACTTGTGTAGTTGAGCGTGTACCAGTTCCAGTTTTCCCGTCAAGGAATTTGTTTGAACACCAGAATCGGCCTGCTCCCAGGCCTGCTGCACCACCTGCCGAAACTGAGCTTCTTTCAGCCATTTGGCCTCGAAACGGAGAACAGAAGGCCCATGACTCACCGGATTATTCTCAGGTTCGAGTGTCATAAGGATTGGCGATGATCAGACTTGCTGTACTCCAGGTTTTGCAGCACCGCACCTCCAAACCTATCATTCCATGCATCATTAGTTAGAGCTCGATCCAGTCTTTCCCTAATCCGACCTCTATGACAAGTAAACTTGTTACCAACATAGCCGAAGTCAGACAGGTTGCAATCATCAATAGCATCTCTAAAGGACTGCATAAAAAGCTGAGGTCGAGGGTTTCCACCCTCCTTTTCAAACGGGTAAAGAATTTCGTTGAGGTCACCCATAACCAGCCATGGTAAATTAACAGCTGCATTCAAGTCTCTCAAGCATTGCCAAGTCAGGTGTTTATCCTGCCACCGAGGCTCCCCATAAAGGCCGGTAAAACGCCACACAGATTGTTGATTATCACCCACGAAAACATCAATAAAATTATGCCTCTTGTACCGCAGAGAGATGACAACCGACTTCTTCCACAGAAGTAGCAGACCACCGCTTCTACCATCGCTTCCGACAACCTCCTTAAAATCCATCTGTAGTTGACATCGGAGGGTCTCCGCCGACCAATCGTCTATATGAGTTTCAGAGAGGAACACTACATCCGGAGTATGCCGCTTAATCAGGATCAGCAGAGCCCTGACCGCCGTGGCCTTATTCAGGCCACGACTATTGTAACCTAAAATTTTCATTGCCTCCGCCGCTGGGTCACACAATCCGACGAACAACCACGATGCTTCCAATGGCACCAACGTGGTGCAACCAGAAGGAGAAACAGAAACAGCAACCTCGCTCGAGGCGGGCTCTGGACAGACTACGTCCTCCGACGCGGCGGAGAGACGGACAAAACAACCGGTGCCAGCACCGCCACCGGCAGGCGAGCGGCGGCGGCCGGGGAAAACCTAGATCGCCTTTGCGATCGCCAGACCACCTACGTACCGGTTCGTTGAATAAACAAATTTGAAGTCCGCTTTGGACGTTTTTTTGGAAACCAATTGATCTCAACTTTGGGAAGACTCTTCTTCGTCTTCCACCCAAATTAACTCGTCAGAGCTACCGTGCGGGGCCATATTCAACGTTGAGCTAAGAGTGAAAAACTACAATATTGATCTTGTGGGGAAACTTCGGCACAAAATGAACCTATTTTGACAACAAAAAAATATAACACTTTTGGGTAGCGCATGTCTCATGAGCGCTATGCTCTGCAGGGTAGCGTGGCACGGTTAGGTAGCACCGAGGGGCATGGCGCTATGGTGCTAAGGATAGCGCCTCCAAGCGGGCTATGGCCCCTTGACATAATTTCGCCGCATACGGCCCACCCCGCACATCGGCAGTTGTCCCCAACCCGAAATAGAGAAGAACAATGATGCGTCTCTCCTCTCCCTCCTCTCAAATCCTCACCCCCAAGATTATATCTGATGGGTTTCTTCGTGGATTTGGTCCCCTCGTCCTTCAACAAGGTATTCTCTTCTGATCCCCTAAATTTCATCCAACAGATGTGTCACATTTGCCATATTTTTGTAATTATTTGTGAAACCCTAATTCATCATAGATTTCAAAGTTTGTATGAAACATTGCAAATCTTTTTTGGTACTCTGACATTTTATAGGTCTTGTAATTATCGGGAAACACTAGGAATGTTGATTATGTAATTTTAGTTAACAGCTAGTTTAGCACTAAGTGTTTGGCTTATCAAATAGATGCAAATTGGTGTATTTTAAGGTGTTAGATGTGTTAAAACATGTCTATGAGTATGTGGATGTGTATTTTTAAGTGTAGGATGTGGTATTTATTTTTAATTTACCGGTATGTCCTGTGTGTATTTGTGGGTCTGAAATGTCTATGTCTTATTTGTTGGATTGTGCAGGAATCGTCGAATGGCTATCTCTTATTAGTTGGAAATTTTTCAGTTATGTAAGATGGAATTAATCGATCAAGCGTATGATGTTGAGCACCGTATGCGGGCGTATGGTGGATAAGAAGCGGGTAATACATCTACAAGGGACATAATTCAAAAACAAAATAAATTCTCAAATACATCTAGCTTCACATAAGAAATGAATTGACATAAGAAGCCATTGGGAGTTGTATTTCCATCACCATGCTGAAGCATATTAATTTATAACTACATGTTCTATAACTAAAGAGGTGTAATTTTTTTACAATTTATAGAGGACTAGCACATTCATACATCTTGGGCCTTCTATTTTGTTTATTTTACTTCTCTTTTGACTTGTTGATTATTGGGCTTAGGTTGACTATAGATGGTGTCGTGTAGGATTTGTCCACCATTACGAATAAAAATAATTGGTGTACCTTGACCAACATTAATCATCATAAAAATTTATATGTTGTGATTAATATATACTACCAATAATACCAAGAGATAACCCATTACGCACCACATTTTTATTATGATGACGTGGATGGATTCAAAATACCAAAATTCTTACCGGTGCGTGCCTTTATTTTTAGGAAGTCCTTTACTCGCCTCTATATTTTTGGTAATAATATTTTTTCTCACCTTTTATAATTGGAAACGGTTAAATGTACGAAATGCGGTGTGATTTTGAATCGACCATTTTGCGCCTTCTGTTTCCTCGTATGGTGTCATATATACCCCCGTGTATTTCAGGCTTCAGCTATGCGGAGCACTTTCTCAGTTCTACCCAAATGGCAGCCACCGCATCATGATCACGGAGATCCTATACGATCGAGTTCGTCTTCACCGATTTGCCTTTTCCGGACGCCACCTTCCTCCTAGCTAGCCCCCTATGCCTTCTCCGCGTGCACCACCCAAAATTCTCCCAACCCAACAACCTGCAACGCTCTCGATCAACTCCTCTTCCTCCTCCCAGCCTCTCGACCGAATCCCGCGCGCCATGAGCGAGGCACCCGCCACCGCCGGAGATGACCTTGACGCCAACGCCACTGTCGCCAACAACAACAATCAGCAACAAAAGCACCAGGCGGCGCCTGAGATGCAGGAGGACGCATACGAGCTGTCGGAGCTGCGACAGATCTTCCGGTCCTTCGACCGCAACAAGGATGGCAACCTTACGCAGCTAGAGTTGTGCTCCCTACTCCGCTCCCTCAGCCTCAAGCCCAACACCGATGAGCTCAACGCCCTCATCCAGCGGGCCGACACCAACTCCAGCGGCCTCGTCGAGTTCTCAGAGTTCATCGCCCTCGTCGCCCCCGAGCTTATCGACGACCGCTCCCTTTTTTCCGAGGACCAGCTCCGCAGGCTGTTCAAGATCTTTGACCGCGACGGCAATGGGTTCATCACCGCCGACGAGCTCGTGCACTCCATGGCCAAGCTCGGCCACACGCTCACCTCCAAGGAGCTCACCGAGATGATCGAGGAGGCCGACACTGACGGCGACGGCCGTATCGACTTTCGTGAGTTCTCCCACGTCATCACCGCTGCCGCCGTCTTCGACAACGTCTTCTCCTGACCGACTCCCTCACTCCTAAGTCCTAAGACCCATCCATCCACCATGCCTTTGTCGATCTCATGCGTCATCGAACGACTTCTTCATTGCGCTCTCTTGATTTTTTGTATGCTTCTAGATCGATTGTTCTCCAAGGGGAAGTCAGTGATAAGATAAATTTTAGGCTGGTGTTGGTGAGATGAGCTGATGTTTGTTGCCAATAACAAACATGTTAAACAAACCAACGACATGTCAATGGCAAGATCAGTTTACGGAAGAAATATCCATGCAACATCATTGTGTTCGTTGATTAGTTTTTTCATGTCCACTGATCGTCCTGCATCTTGTCTTGTTCCATGGTCACAAAGATGCAATCTTCTGTGTTCAACATTATTAAGAAGATTTTTTTCCATTAATGGTCGCGTTCATTATTCGTTCTTGTCCAAGGACTAGCAAGACAATCGCCCCCGATGCAGAGTGATCCACCAAACCAAACACGAAAAATGGTTACCACTAACCAAGTGACTTAACCAGCTTTTCATAGTCGCCGCCACCCCCCCAACGCCCCCCCCCCCCCACTAATGTCTTGTTTACTAATAGCGTATTTTCATCCTTCAAATCTCCACAAATACTCTTCCACTTAAATACACTAATATGAGCTAGAGTTTTAATTTACACTGAAATGAGGCGGTTTGTGGGATATCTTGAGATTATCCCTTACAAAACCGGCTTAGTATATGGACAACTTAGAATTTTCCAGGATCTGGGATAATCCTCTACATTCCCCTAAAATACACTTACGATACCCTGAGGCCTTGTTTACTCCAAGGGTTTTCTAGGTGATGGGAGGAGTGGGGATGTGAGGGGATTTGGTGAACAGCTAATCCCCACAAATACTCTTCCCCTCTAATCCCCTAAAATACACTGAAGTAAACAGACTAGTGGGGATTTTCTGAGATCCGGGATAATCTCCTCGAATCCCGTAAAATACATTAGAAGTAAACAATGCCCGAAAGTAAACAAGGCCTAATTGCCACAATTGGTGGGCAAAGTTAGGATGTGTTTTGTTTTTGGATGAGGTGGAATGAAATGGAATGGAACCGTTTCACCCCTGTGACTGATTCTTGTGTTTGGTTTTGGAGTGGAATGGAATTGAGTGGTTCCTCCAAAAGGAATATACCCCTTAGATCCGGAATACACAGATTCCACCAATTTGGTCGAATGAGGTGGAACGGGCCTGATTAGCACGAAAAAAAACCTCTTCCTAATCTCTCCCTCACGTCCTCACCTCTCAGATGCGACCGCATGGCGGCGGCCAGCAGGCGACCACGGCAAGGAGGCGCGCCGGCGGCCAGCGCGACGGACGGATGGTGCGGCGGCGGCCAGACCGGGGCGGAGCAAGGAGCGCCGGCCGGGGCGGAACAAGGTGCGACGGCGGCCGGCCGGGGCGGAGCAAGGAGCGTCGGCCGGGGCGGAGCAAGGCGTGACGGCGGCCGGCCGGAGCTAGGCGCGGCAGCCGGGGTGGAGCAAGGCTCGGCGGCCGCCGGAGCGGAGCAAGGTGCGGTGGCGACCGGCCGGAGCAAGGATTTTCTTTTGCTTTTTCTTTTTTTTTGAGGGAAGAAGTTATTTGCTTAATTTGCTTAATTAAGTTTAGAGTAATAAAATCAAGTTTAGACTCTAAATAATTAACTAACTAATTAATTGATTGTTTAGCTTAATTTGTTGTCGTTCCATTCCATATTTTTGCCTCCACCAAACGTAAGAAAGTCACGGTTCCATTACACTGGAATGAGGTGGAATGGAATATGGTTCACCAAATTTGCTCTTCGTACGGGTTCCTCGTCTTCTCCGGCTCCGCCTACAGAAAAAACCCCGACGACGCCTCTGTTTCTCGGGCCAACCTAGAACCCTCTCCGTCTCTCCCTGTCACACCCGCCCCTCTCGATCTCCTCCCGAGCAGCGACCGGCAGCGCACACGCCTCAGTTCACCGTCCGTTGCCCCACACACCCATCAAGTAGCGGTTCCACAACGCCGGCGCCCGCCGGGATGGAGGCCGCGGCGGCGGCCTCCGACGAAACCCTAGCCTCCGTCTTCGCCGAGCTCAAGCCCCACACCATCGCCCTCCTCGACGTCCTCCGCAGCCGCGGCCCCGCCTCCAACTCCGCCGCCGCCTCCTCCCTCCGCGCCATGGCCGCCTTCCTCCGCTCCGCCCCCGCCCCCGCCTTGCAGCTCTGCTTCGAGTATGTAGCACACACCCACTGCTCCCCCCTCCTCCTCTCCGCTGCTTAACGAAGGATGATATTCTTATTGTTTTTGTGCGGCTTCTTCTGTTTGTGATTTAATCTGGGTGTCCTGTGCTTTTCTCTAGCTATACGGCGTTTCCGTTGCTCATGCTCCTGGATGCAGCGGTGCTGTGCAGGAAGGAAGGCAAGGCAGGAGGGCAGGGCGTCGGGGAGGCCGACATCACTGATGCCATCGCCGAAGGCGGGCTCGCCTGCCTCGAGACTCTCCTCACCAAATGCCGCCTCACCTCGGTCAACCAGGTGGTTATTTCTGCTAACTTGTGATTCTGCACTGCAGTCTAGTCTCTAGGATCCTAACTAGAACCTCTTAACTAGCTGCTTACTGAGAATTGGGTTTGGAATTGATTTCGGACAACTATGTACTGTGTGGAACAAACCATCTTTGCTCTCTTTAAGCGGAATATTGGGTAGATCATGTGGATTCCTTTTTGTTGTTGAATCCACCAAGTTTGCAACATATGTTATATTATTTTGTTTGCTGTGCTAGATGGTTGCGTTACTGAAAAAGTTGACATCTGGGGCAATGCTTTCACCTTCGGAGGCTTCAGAGGAATTTCGCCTAGGCATCATAAGATGTTTCAGAGCCATGATTATGCAGTTGCAATCATGCTCAGATAAGTCCTGTTCGTGTAAGCAAGCAACTGCATTGCTGACAAAACCAACCATTCTAAGTTCGGAAGTTGGTAGTGTGGTTCACACAAATCACTCTGCAAAATCAGACGAGTGCCTGCTTGCATTCCTCCAGTCCCAAAATGCTTCAGCTGCTGTGGGGCACTGGCTTTCGCTTCTTCTTCAGGTATAGTATTTGTTACTGAATTATGTACGCAAACCTTTTCTTTTCTACGACACTTGTTCTTTTGTTGATACAGTACCTTTGCTATTCTGTTATTTGTGCACACATGTTCTTTTAGATGTAATCATGTGTTAGTAAGATGAAGATGGTGCTCTAATTTGGTTCCTTTCGTATGGAAGTCATCAGAACATGAGGCATCAAGAGGTCACCGTGGCAGTGGAGGTGTTAGAAAGGAGTCATTGCTTGCATTGCGCGTTCTTATTGCCAAGGTGAGATGTTATGTGTTACATCAGTTCTTTGCTAGATGAGAAACTTCTAACGTGTTCAGTCAGAAATGATTAATCATTTACTGACTAGAACCCTACCTGGCTAGTATTGCTTCCCAAAAAACCCCACGACAAAACCATTGTTTTTGATGAAAAGATGAACGTACAAGAACTGAGGCAATGTTACATGGTTAGAATTGACATAGGAGTCAGGGTAACAAATTTTTACTCGTTTTGAAACAAAAAGGAATGAGGTATATTGAAATAGTGTAAGACATACCTAATTTCAGAGATGATTTAAATGCCCAAGGTACTCTGATTGCAACAGTAGGAGTCAGCATCACGGTCGTGTTTGGCATATCTGTATCTTTCCTGTGGGCATGGTTCCTCTCTGCATAGAAGTCTAGTTTGAGTTTTTTTAGCATGGCTCCCGCTGAGATTTTTGAATTATGTGCATAGTTTACTAAAAGTTGTCTTTCTTGTTTAGGTAGGTTCTGCCGACGCACTTGCCTTTTTCCTGCCGGGTATTGTCAGCCGTCTTGGAAAGCTTCTCTACACGTCTAAGACTATGATTAGTGGTGCTGCCGGGAGTGCTTTGAGCATTGAGCAAGCCATTCTTGGATTGACTGAGGCTTTGATGATAGTCCTATGTGACAAGGAAAATTTGGGCGCACTTGATATGCCCAGTTACAATAGTTCTAATCATTTTTCTGGTGGTGGTTCAAGTGACCATGTATTGCAGAAACTTCGCCAACTGCCAACGGAGAATTTATCTAAACAAATAGACAATGCTGAAACTACAGAAGACGCTATCTCTGAGTTCAGTAATAACTCTGCTGATAGAAGAGCATTGCATGTAAAACGTACAAGAAAATGGCTCGAGGAAACAGTTGCTAATATTGATAAGTTGTTTTCAGCCACATTTCCACATGTATGTTTACCCCTGCCCGACCACCACCTCCACGGATTATTTTTAATCACCCTTCTAAGTCAGTTTAATATTGTATCATCTTGCAGCTTTCTATTCATCCATCTGAGAAAGTAAGGAGGTCGGTGGTTAATGGTGTAAGGGGGCTTTTGTCTAGTTGCAGCTACACATTAATGAGAAGCAAGATGTTATTGGTGGTAAGTTTGCAAATTCTAATTTTCCCTTCATGTGGTGAAAAACATAATAAAATGTGGATCTGTAGTTATGCCTGCAAGTTTTAAAACTTTGCCTCCAATATGTAGCATGTCTTTTGAAGTTCATACACCATGCATTCATATCTTTGGCTCAGCCAGCATTATCCACATACTTGACTGGAAGCTTTATTAGTTCAACTTCATAAAATAATTGCAGGAGTGCTTATGTGTTCTAGCATGTGATGATGCGGCAACTGTGTCTGAGGCTGCGCAAGATTCTCTTGATTATCTTTTTATGAAGGGTCAGAGCTTTCTATCGGAAAATGAGGTTTCTGATATATTTACGAGGTTTGTATTATTTATTTGCTAGAAACAACACAGATTACAGTGGAAGCAAAGTTCTCAACTTTTTTGCATGTAAAACAGGCTTCTTGAAAAGTTACCACAACTGGTGCTTGGAAGCGAGGAGATCACTGCACTTTCACATGCTAGGAAACTATTGGCTCTAACTTTCTATGCTGGCCCTCAGTTTCTGATAAATCACCTTCATCGCTCTCCTGTAAGTTCCTTACATTCCTTTCTTTAGATCAATGACTCTTCGATTGACTTTTGACTTGATTTTAATTTTTTTTCTCGAGAAAACGGAAAAAGCTTTTGCGTTTCATTTCATTGAAAAGGGTAGAAGTTTTACATCAGTTCATGGCTTGATTTTAATTGCACTGGCAGGTTGCTGCTGCTCGCTTCTTTGATTGTTTGGGTTTATGCATTAGTCATAGCTCACAATTTTCTGGTTCCATGGACAAGCTAATTGTATCAAAGCCACTATCTGTTGGGTATCTGTATTCAGTTGCTGAGTTAAAGAGTGGTGCCTATCTTAAAGATAGAAGTCATAGTTCTCAGTATGCCACATCTTCATCCATAGCCCCCAAAATATCTGTTATCCAAGATGATGGTTTGTCAAATGCAATGCATGGTACAGTTGAATATGAGCTCCCCCATGTACCTCCATGGTTTGTTCATGCGAGTAGCCAGAGGCTATACTTTGCTCTGGCTGGAATGGTTAGGCTTGTTGGTCTATCAACGGTTTCAGGTAATTTGTCAACTACTTTGAATGTTTGCCATACTTATGATTTAGGAGCTGTCCTGCTTGTTGGCTTTTACAGTGATGCAATTTATTACACTGGAGTTTTGACTTGCCATGTTTTGTTGCTTGTGATGATGCTAGGGCAAGGAACCAGTGCGGCTTTATCTGTTTTTGTTGATATTCTACTCAATCAATTCCGGAGGTTGAGCGCTGAGCTGCGCGCCAAAGACACTCAGAGATACGGTGTGCAGAGGTGGTACATGAAGAGTGATTCTGGACAGCTACTACGCCAGGCAAGCTCTGCTGTTTGCATGCTCAATGAGCTCGTATATGGTCTATCAGATCAGTCTCTCTGTATATGTTTGCAATTATTCAACAAGAGTTCAGTACAAGTGGCAAGGGTACCTGGTCAAGATGATAACTTAACTTCATGTGCTGAACATAGCGAAGTTACTGGTAGCAGAGAAGTTTGGAAGAAAAGTGAGCAAATGGGAATTAAAGAGGACATTATTCAATGTATTGGCAGCATTCTACATGAGTATATATCTCCAGAAGTCTGGGATCTTCCAACAGAACAGAACTCTGAGCTATGCCAAGGGGAAACTAATCTTCCATTGCATTTATTCCGTGATACCTCTGCCCTGCAACAAGTAATTATGCATCACTGCAATTCGTCAATAGTTTTGTTCAAGTTCTTCCTCTGCTAGTTCCAGTTTCAACTGTATTTCATGCTTTGATCTGCATCAGGTAATGCTTGATGGGATTGGAGTCTTTGGTATCATTCTCGGTCAAGATTTTGCACGTAGTGGGTTTATGCACTCTTCACTTTATCTTCTACTCCGGAAACTTATCAGCTCAAGTGCGCAGATTAGAATCGCGTCAGATGCTGTCTTAAGAACACTTGCTGCTGCTGATGGTTACTCTACGGTAATCGATCGCCTTATTTCATGCAAGATTCTTTACCATCATCGTAATAATTCCAATTTATGTTTTTCTTCCTGTGCAGGTTGGCCAATTCGTTGTGGCGAATGCAGATTACATTGTTGACTCTCTTTGCAGGCAATTGCGCCACCTAGACCTCAACCCCCATGTTCCTGATATTCTTGCGTCCATGCTGTGTTATATCGGTGCTTCTCGTGACATTTTACCATTTTTGGAAGAACCGGTATGATAAGGATGGTTATGAATCTTTCCCATTTTTTTCTGCCTTGTAAAGCATTTGTAGCTGCTAATCAGCCAAATCCATTGGCACTTAAATGCTTTCGAAGTCGGTCCACTTATCCTTTCGGGAGCACTTTTCAGTTTGATTGTACTAAGAGGATCTGATGCTCCATGGGGAAGTAAAGGAAAATGTTGGCCATTTAATTAAAACAAAAACATGATTATTTTCTAATAATTGAAGCAAATTCCACTTTTACTTTTCATTGCAATACATGTAATTCTTACAGATGCGGGCAGTTTCTTCAGAGCTGGAGGTTCTTGGTAGGCATGATCACCCACATCTAACTGTTCCATTTCTGAAGGTATTATGATATACAGTTACAAATTTTGATATCATGTGATGGCTGCTTCATTATTTTACTAAAAGGCACTTGCATTTCAGTGCATGTATATGGTGTTGGCTGGGGTTTCAAATTTTAAGTACTGTTTTTCCCATTTTAACTATCGCATGCTTATGGCAAGGTTTTAAGTCTATTATAAGGCTGTTCATCAACAGTTCTTAAAACCCATTAAGCAGTGCAGGGGAAGTGTGTGCAGCTGTTCTGTGTAGGGGTGTCTTTAGGCACTGGCATAGTTTGCACTGGTTCGATCCAACAGGTTGATGAATGGTTCTAGTTTTCATGTCTTCTCGGGTCATGTATGAGTGTTTGATTGATAGTCTTCTATGGTTTGTGCTATCTCGATTATTGAGTCTGCAAGTTAGAGTACGGCAATACTAGTACATACCACATAGAATCATGTCAACTATAATTGGCCTACCATCTAATGTGTAGGAGGTGATGATAGCTAAATGGTCAAACAAATAGTGGAACAAAGCGACTATTAAGTTGCTATTTTCTCTGTACTGGCATCCAAGTGGTGAGATTAATTGGAACACAGTATCTCCCTGTGACTGTTTTTTTCCTTCTGATGAAGTATACAAATATGTATTTGAACTGTGAAGTGTACAGTTTTTGTACAAAATTCCATATAAATTAAAGCCCATGTTTTTTTTACCGAAAACGGTAGGAGAGGCTCCTACTGTGGTAATTAAAGCCCATGTTGATTTAGCGATTGTCTTCATCTCTTGTATTACTGTTGTGCGCATGATGCTTGCAGAATTTAGGACCACATGTTACCTGTGTTTCATCTCTTTCGTTGGTCATGTTTTGCTTGTACATGTTTCGCTGAGCAATTTCTTTCTTTTTGGGTTTCCCTAGGCAGTCTCTGAGATCGCGAAGGCATGTAGTCATGAATCTATTAGTTTACCAGATGAGGCACGATCATTTTGTGTGAAGGTCAGATCAGAAGGTCAAGAAGTTCAAAATTTGATAGAGAAGAGAAGAGGAATTAGTGTAATGACTGGTAATAGCTTGATAGGATCCAATTTTGTTTGTTTACATCTTCTACAGCAGTAGGTTTCGGTCCAGTTCATCACAGTAATGGATAACATAAGTAATATCAAAGCATGCTAAGTAATTGTTTCTTTCAATGTACCATCATATTCATGATCCCCAGAAAAAATAGGTTTAGATGGTTACTTTATTCATGAATCCTATTCGTGTAGTTGCTGTCTCATAAGTCATAATCTGTTTTTGTGGCTGCATCAGAAGAAACAGATGTTGATGCTCAACCTGAATTTATGATAATGGAGTATTGGGATGATTTACTTTGCAAGCTAAATGATATGAGAAGATACAGGAGAATAGTGGGGTCTCTTGTTGGGTCTTGCTTATCAGCTTCCACCCCACTTCTTTCCTCGACCAAGGAAGCAGCATGTCTTGCGGCCCTTGACATCGTGGAGGTATATTTTTATTTCTTTCTTCTGATTATGACAGTGATTGGGATAAGTGTAGTTTCTGATTCCGTTTCATGGGATATCTCACTCGCGGGGACATTTATAGGTTTCTTTGTTTTGCCATGTTTTGTTGACCATTTTGTTTGCCAATATCTTTTGGCCATCTTCTGTTTGGTACAATAACTAGAGCTAGCTGCTGTATTCTTTATCTTAAGGAATGGAAAATTCTACTGTATACAACAAGGGAGGAGGTTTCTTGTAATGTTGTGCACTTATATGTCGCATATGACTGTTTTCATTTGTACCTTACACTACTTGGCAACCATAGTTCTTAGATGTCATTCCGTTGTCATGTAGTACATCGAGTAAAAGTAAAACAAATATAGTGCATTGAGCTATTCATCGACAAACAACAGTTGCTTGAAGACTTCTTTCGCTTCATCCTTACAGTGAAGGTTTCTCTGGAATTTCTTGTCATGGTAAAATTAGTCTTTGCCATCTGCAGAACGCTGTTGTATCTATTGCCAAGGTTGAGGAGGCTTATAAGTGCGAAATTGAAAGCAAAGCTGCTATTAAGGAGGTGGTCCAGATTTTGTCTTTGGATGAACTTCTTGATGATATGGACGCTGCTGAAGATGTTGATGAGAATAGGCTACTGCCAGCTATGAACAAACTATGGCCATA